>CM052811.1:64094900-64235179 GCA_028533885.1 Nasua narica
TTAACAGTTTTAATTGCTAACAACATCTGTAAAATTGGAAAAAAGCATTTTTAACTGTGACTCTAAGATAAGCTTTCCCTGTTTCAGGAGGAGAAAACAATTATTCATTGGTTAATTAGCTGTAAACAACTTTTAAAAGACACATCCATTATATATGTAATTATTTGAAAAAAAGCTTTAATGTTATTTGTACTAATGCATAATTATTAGTGCTTGCTAAAAGGATTAACAGTACTTAGATGACCACTATTATTGAGGAGTATCATAGTGAAGAAATGAGATTAGCATCAGGAAGAAATGTATTATGATAAATCAGATAGGGATTTTTGTGTCATTCGAGTTTTTTTGTTTTTGACACCCTTTGGTAGAGGTAATGTGGAATCATATTACATTTTCAGAAATAATGTGTTTCAAACTCAAGGAATGGTAGTTTTTCATCTTTATTTTTATGACACCTAGAGAAAATGTCTCACCAGACAAGAATATATTCCTAGGGTTACATTGCTGCAATGATTTATTTATTTATTTCTAACTCTGTGTGCTCTTTTTTTAAAAAAAAATCAACAGTGAATTATATTTTAAACCTGTGGTTATTAAAAAACAAAATAGTTACTGATAAAACCATCAGCTATTCAGAGTCATTTGTGCTCATGGCAGGTTTTGTTTCATATTTATTAGATCATGTACCTTGTTTCCTGTGGCATGTTTGATAATTCACAACCATTGGTAGAAACCAAGCACAATAAAAACAAAGTATTTTTGCCTGAAATTTGGATTTCAGCTGATGAAGTTCATTGTTGGTGTGCTTCTAGTGTTCAGTGATTCTGGTTGAAAAAGAGTAACTTGGACATTCCAAAGTCAAAGAGTTTGGGTATTAGTGTTTACCCCTCTCTTTTGCTTAGCTTACTTTTTTCCATTACCTTTTATGGTTACCTAAAACCATTGTTAAAAAGACTCAAAGTTGTGCATTTCATTTGTCCGTGATGTTGATAAAGATATTGCATAGCCTGGGGGCAAACTCAGGGCTCTTGTACTTGTTGCTACTGTATATTATAATTAACTCAGCTTAGGTGGTCCAAAGGCTTGGCTTGGGCTTTCTTACCACATATGTCTGGATTTAATTCCACTCAAGAGCCCTCCCTTTTAGAAAGAACCAAAGTTCTGGGGCTTTGGTTTCAGGATTTGCAAAACTCAATTTCCCAGGATGCCAGTAAAATCTCTGTGGTGGTGACATCTTCTTTATCTCTCCTTAAGACAGAGAAGCTAAATATTACCTGGGGGAAGGCCACTATGGGAGGAGACCTTGCCTGAAGCATTGTGTAGACAGGAAAACTCTTGCATATCTCTCAATAATATAGTCTTTGCTCCAAATTACTTGACCACGTTTTCTACTCTGAACTGAAAATGTGAGTTAGTGAGTCACGTCAGCCATCTATTGGAAAGCAATGATATTTTGAGTTTGAAATTTTTATAGCATTTGTCCTGAGCTTGCTATCTGTAAGCAATAGAGTTTTTTTTGTCTTAGGTGATAAGGAACAAACCTGTTTTGGGCTGTCACATTGGCCGAAGTAGCTAAGCCAGATTCTCTCAGGGCTTGAGAGACCTTACCTGTGACATTATTCTGTGGCCATTTAAATTTTAGTGTACTGGGGGCGCCTGGGTGGCTCAGTTGGTTGGGCGTCTGCCTTTGGCTCAGGCCATGATCCCAGGGTCCTGGGATCGAGCCCCGTATCAGGCTCCCTGCTCGGTAGGGAGCCTGCTTCTCCCTCTGCCTGCTGCTCCCCCTGCTTGTACTCTCTCTGTCTGTCTGTCTCTCTCAAATAAATAAATAAAAACTTAAAAAAAAAATTTTAGTGTACTGGACTGCTGATTAATCTGCTGGGTTATTAGATTTCCTCTCTTAATTTCTCCCCTACCACTATCGTGCATTCTAAATATTTGCAGGAGGGAAAGATGGTGGGAAAATTCACCTACAGAACCTATACATTTATTGTATTTTTTTTTTTTAATTCCAAATTCAAACACAGCCAGGACCTTTGGCATGGAGGGCATTCTAAATGGATACTGTAGCACTGTTATTTTCATTCACTGACAGGGAAATTATTACATTTTTAGGAATTTGTGAATTTAAGCATAGATGAGTACTTTGAAAACATTGGGGTTTCACAAGTGGGAAGCCTCATTGCTCAATTTACTAATTTATTTTGTGATCTGTGACTAAACTGAGTAAAAATGCAAATAGTACAAGGCCCTTTCCATTTTATCACCAGATCAGTTTACTGATGGGAGGATCAGAGTCACTAAACACTCCAACACTCTCCTGATTCCTAAGTAGTTGGGCATTAAAAGCAGCTAAAGTGAGGACTGTGGGAAGATTGCAGCGCTTCACACAGGGAGGTTTAAATGAAATCTAGTTATTTATTTTAGGTTTAAAATGAAGAGTCTCCAGCTCAGTTTTATTGGCCATTGTGACAGCACAAACAGGTCTGTTTCCCATCACACACAACAATAAACTGCATTGCTGGGAGGTGGCAAACTCACGCAAAAAAGGGAAGCATTTGGCAAAGGCTGAATGAATAATGCTGCAAGCTTAAAGGGACCCTGTTAAATGCCTTTGTGTGTTATTTGCATACAACTTCTGGTTTTAAAAACTGAAAATCACGTTTTTGATTCTTTTTCTTCTTTTGCCTTTTATACGGTTCAAAGAAGTTTCTTTTTATATTTATGACATTGAAAATAATTCACAAAGATGTATTTCTTTCATATGTACATATTAGTATTTTCAGTGAAGCCGTGTCATCAAGGGAACATTGATGAGGGAAACCTATTACAATATCATGCATTGTTATATACGTTTATATATATTGTTATATGTGTTTAAATGAAATTCTACTATGATTTAACTGGTCTTTCACATGGGATTTATTCTGAAAATCCAGTAGAGGGAGTATGAAATTCCCAGTGGCTGTACATAGATTACAGATACCTTTAAGCAGAAATGATGGGAAATAAGTTCCCAATATGTAGGGATCAGCAGCTTAGATTTATCATCTCTTCAATACTATATAATATGAAAAGATCAGATGTGGCATAAGAGTTTGTTTAACTCTTTCGAATGTCTCTTTCAAATGTCTCTTCTTTAAAAATTATTTAATGAGAGTAAGTGATGTAGCTCATTTGTGAAATAGGTCAAGGATTGAGTTTCAGGAAGTCCATAAATGCAGGTCCGTAGTCCCTTACCCAAAGCCTCTGGGGCGGATGTATTTTTGTATTCCGAAATTTTCTATTTTAGAAAGGTAATATGGTGCATGTACCATGGATTACGCAATACCTCCAGCTGGGTCTGGGGCAGCACCCTATAATCAAACACATTCATATTTCTGCATTGCAATGTATGAATATTCACACTGAGTGGGATGAATAAAGACTGGAAATAATCTCCTTGAAATTAGTTCAGGTCTGGTTTTGCTGCCACATGAGTTATGAAAAACCTTTCAGAGCTTTTTGTTTTCAGAATTGCAGATGGGAGATTGTAGACCAGTATTCCCATACTCACTCAAACATTCCAATTATTTTTGGGTGTCATAGTTTTAATTTTTTATTTCAGTTGGGTCATGATGTATTGCTGTAATCAAACAAGCAAACTGTGACAAATATAACAAGAACCTTACTGGGAAACCCAATGTTTTGTTTTGTTTTTAATAAAAAGTCAACAAATATTTATTAACAAATATGAGCCAAGCACTGTGCTAGATGCCCAAGGGGATGCTAGAGGAGTAGAAGCATGTTCTCTGGCCCTGTAGAATTTATATTGACTTTATGCATATGAAACTTTTTTTTGTCTCTTTTCATACGCACACAGAATAATATCAAGGGGTGTTTGTGTGTGTATACACACACACACACACACACACACACACACACACACACACAGTTTAGCATATACATATATATATGCTAAACTGGGCATTCCAAAAAATACATGCTTTAAGTTTGCAATGGCAAAGAGGTTTAAAATCACCTGCCAAATCCTATTGATTGGGAGTGGCTGCTTCTGGTGCTATATTGAGCCTTCTGAGATAAGTGCGAGATCAGTTGCAAGAGCCTCCATATTGATTATTCAATGTATGCCATGGTGATAGGGAGTGGAGTGCAACAGACATGCCACATGTTTGCCATTCTTTCATATCTAAGTGGTCAGAGTCAAAAGATTTTTCTTCAGAGGGATGTTTTGTTGCTGTTGATGTTGTACAATTGTTGTTACTGTTGTGGTTATTATCATTTTTTAATCATTCCATGTCAGTTTAAAAAAGTCCCAAAAGAGTTATTTTCAAAAATTTAAGAGCATAATCGGAATTATGTGGTTATAACTTGATGATCCCTTAAATAAATATATTTTACTTTTTTTTGTGCAGTATTCGGATGTGGTACACTTACATGACTACAGAACAGTAAAATTTGATGTAACAAATTAGATTTATAACCACATTGGTTAGTAATTGAGAATCTCCTCAATTTAACTTTTTTGGTTTTTTTTTCATTTTTTTTGTTTTAATATAAATTATAAAAACGTAGTACAGCTAATTAAATGTGAGCCTCTCTTCCAAGAAACAATAACCCATTTGGGGGCTGTCACCCTAAGTATTACCTTCTTTTGTTTCTTTTTCTTTTTCTCTTATTTCAAGAGCTGGTTTGCATTTGGTGTATTCAAATAGGAAGGCTTTATAGTCTTGTTGCTAAGATTGTTTGGCTTTTGAGTCCACCCCCTGAAATGTTTAATTGTGATAAGCATACAGTGTTGGAAAAGATCTCATTCCAATGTGTTTGTTATGAAATATACATACATATAATTGCATATGTATGTATGGTGTGTGTGTATAAATGTGGCAAACATTTATTAATGGCAAGGATGTAACGCTCCACGTGACTTTCCTCTGTCTCCCTTACCCCAAGCATTCTCATATGACCTAATCACAGAAAAACGTGTCAGATTTCTCCTAGCTCTGGAGTTTGACCTCTTCCCATAAGAATTGGGTTTTGACATACGCTTTCTCCATTTCTGACTGTAATATCTTGATATCTTATTTGAGAGATTTTTTTTTTCTCTTGAAGTTTTATTCCCAGGTTTGGAAGGAAAAAGATTCTTTTAGTCTTGTAAATTATTTCATATTTTCAAGGTCCATGGTAAATTGTGTGGTGATATAATTTTATATCATTAACAAATACTGAGCTGAATATTTTTAAATGAATTCTGAAAAGTTCAAAGTTCCCTGCTGCTTGTGTGAAAGGTTAGGCCATCACATTTAAAACAAGACAAAATGGAATAATAGAGGAGCCACAGGCATCTTTTATTTCTGTATCTTTGGGAAACAGCAGCAGGGATCAAACAGTTTAGCTATGACAGTGCCCTCCTAACCTGCCGTGTACCTCTTTGGGCATGAGAATGGACAATCCAAGGGACCAAAATGTGCACATCCAGACTCTTTTGAACATCAAACTGGGCAATCATATCTATACCCAGGGGAAGCTGATTCATGGCTGGCCACAGAATGGCAATGCAGGCAACCAAATGAAATGGATTATAAAATTTGATTGGTATAACAAATCGAAGTTAAAATGTCCCCTAGTGCATTTAATACTGAACTGGGAAATTGTGATCAGAGAGTGTGGAATTATACATTATTTTTGCCAAAAAATAAAATATTGGGCTCGTATACAAAAGACTTTTAGAAGAACTAGAAAAATGAAACTACCAATTTTTACCAGATACCAACAAATAGGCTTTATAAATCAATATAATACAGGTTTATTTTGAAAGTATTAAGTATATAATATTCTCAAATTCATCCTAACTCAATTGGCAACTGGTAGATAATGTATAAAGAAAATAATAAACAACTATGTTATTTTAAAAATAGTGAATAAAACCCATCTTAAATTCTTCCAGCTTTGAGTCTGTTTTGAAATTCATACAAAAATTACATTGAACAGTTTAAACATACACAAATATAAGTAAAATACCACTTCTATAAGATAAACAGAAGGATTATAATTGACTGTATAGTCTAAAAAATAAATCAAGAAGAACAGAGATTTGGAGCTGAGTATTTAACGTGTTTTAAGCTATGTATATGTGTGTCTTTCTTTTGCTAGATCCCTGTAGTATCTAAAAGAGCTCAGAAATCTCAAATGATACAATTTGAACAGAAGAATCTGTTAATGCATAAGAGTATTAGTATTTCTCATTATATTGAGGAAGCTATGGTTTTATTCAATGTATTGTCTGTTACATATACATTTGATGATAATTACGTCCACACTTTCACTATGTTTTGTGTGTCGGTATCACATTAGAACATTCTTTATACCTCTTCATACATCTGAATGTGTCACAAGTCCATTAGCAGCTTCGTATGTGTATCAACATCTATGTAGTGCCTGTGGCAGCTATGAGGATATACCTGCAACTACCAGGAGTGCAGCTGACCAAGATCCCCAGCTTTAGTGCTCTGAAATCCGCTTCTGAGTTTGCTCCAAGGCCATGCCTCCTACATGGCTCAACCTATTACTGAACTTGGGTGGTGTACTGAGTTAGGCCAGTTTCTGGGACATTTGGATCTCCTTTGACAGCTGACTTCGGCACAAGGACTCCCCATGGCTTGCTGAACCTTCCTAGCAGGGCAGTCTAGGAAGCTTCTGTCCATCCCTTCTTCCCTCATGTTCAAACTGCCTCATGGTCTAAGGGCTCTCTTTGCCTTTCCTAAAATCCCATTTTGTATCTTCTTCTCAGAAGACCCAGACTAACACAGTGCTTTAGTTTATTTTTATTCTTTTGGGATTTTAATTATTTGTCAACCTTATTTCAATCAATTTCAACAGTCTATAAGCAATGAGGTGCTCAATAAATGTTTTAATGAATTCATGAATGAATGAATGCCTTCTTGAGCAGATTTATAGATCATGAAATTAAAATATGATGTGGTCTTTGTCAGCTATATACTCCCAGTTTTACTCAATCCCTGTCCTTAAAATGTTTTGACACTTTTAAGATTGAGATTTTAATGATTTTTAAACTTGAATACTGCTTGTGACTCACTGGGGGTAGGGCCATATTATTATATTTTGGTTATAGACTGACTATTCCATTACAACCAACATTTATTTGTGAAACATCTGTAATTACTATTAGCTCGGAGAAGTGGGGGAAAACAGAGATGTTTAAACACAGTGTTTGTCCTCAAGATGCTTACTATCTCAGTTGACTGAAGGCAAAATTTGTAAACAACTAACACCTATTAGCAATTAAGCAGATTAATGATGTGTGAAATTTGATACAAGAGCTTTTTTCACATATAGCCAAGAGCACTCACAGATGAATGGTTCACTTGCATGCAGAGTCTATATGGCTAGGTTTTCTCAATAAAATGAAACTCTACTACCTGTTCACTTAATTTCCCAGCCTTGTGAATTTCTAGTTAGCAATGTAGAATACTTGTGCCCTGATTAGAAAGTGCAACCCATCGTTGGCTATCTATTCTTGCTATTCAAGTATTGTCTGTACACTAGCAGTATTCACATTACCTTTGAGCTTGTTACAAATGGAAAATCTCAGAGCTAAACCCAGAATTATTCAATCAGAATTTTTGTCTTTAACGGGTGACTCACAAGCACATTAAAGTTTGAAAAGCAGTGCCTTGGAGTCTGATGCTTAGACTCTTGATCGTTATGTTTCTATGATGACACTTAGATTATGACAATACACGAATACCAGGGATCTCATTGAATTGCAGGAGTCCCAGCTAAGTGTTGTATCACAAACCTGATGGACTTCTTCATTAATTCTTTAAAAATATAGTTATTTACTTTCTACCACCTGCATTGTTACCAAAAAAAATTTGAGGTGGCTTATAAAATGTATGTAATACAATAATAATAATTTAAAAAATTTGAGGTGGCTTATAAAATGTATGTAATACAATAATAATAATTAAGAAACCAAACCTAATAATGTTTTGTTGGAAATAAAGGTGAAGAGAAAATATAAATAAGAAACAGAAGCCATAGGAGAGGAGGGTATATAAAATCCATGCGGAGACATCTAGTAGCTGTGTCTTCTTTAGCAATAAAGAGATTGTTGAGGACAGTGCCCATTATGTTCATCAGTGCTGCCTTTATAATATCCCAATGAAGCAGCTTTCTAAAATTTAGTGCCAGAAAACTCTCCTAATTTGAAGAACTGTTGTGCTCCTGTCTTTATGATATTACAGCTTATATAAATTACCAGTGTTTCTCTCTTTTCCTATTAGGAAGCACAGGGCCAAATTTTTTGACAACTATTTTCACCTTCACAACTGAAATATTTCCTTTTCTCTCTGTGAATACTTAAAATGATTTACTCTTATTGTATGTATGTTCTATATTGTAACCCAGTTCAAATCACTTTTGGAAATGATTTCTTATAATGAACAATGTCAACATGTAATCAATCAACACATTTTGTTTCCATTCCGAGTGACAATGGCAAGGATGAATAGTGACTTTTTTGCACCACTAAGAAAAGTAGATTGCTCATTTTCTCTTGACCAAACTGATTCAGCTAATTCCTGAATTTGGGGGCATGCCCAGTAGAGGGTGAATTCTAATAGAGTAAATGATTAAGGAATAATAACTTTGAAAGCTATACCTAAAGGAAGGATAGAAGTAACGTATGTGGTTGTGTATGATGCCCCACTAGAATCTCTATGGATCAACTTCCCTCATGTGCTGATGTCATCCAACAGAGGTGAGAGGGCTGAGTTTGTCATTTTCAGTGTAAATAGAGGCACATCCACCAGTAAGATGAGAGTCCTGCCAACTGCTTCTTCTGCATAAGGTGTGTTTTGTGGGTGGCTGCGACCATGGCCACGGGAAGATGGAGTTAGTCTACCTAGTGGTGTGTTTTTACCATGCCCCAGTACAGTTCCACCAATGTTAGTACTTGAACTTTGCTATTCAAATTCCAACCACTTAAGCCTTTGGGTCTTGATTATATAGAGATCATCTGAGTGACATTACATTTTAATTACTTTCCTGCATTTGCTCTTTGGATGAATTGTGATAGATTTTGATGTGAGGAGAGGGGTTGAGAGGTGTGAAAACATGAACCTTGGGAAAAAAAGCACAGTAGTGAAGAAGTTGTGTTGGAAGTTGGGAGAAGGAGAAACTACAATTTTCTCATTGGTACTTTCTGCTCTTCCAGATCAGGAAAGGTTCATAGGTTTTTCTTATTTATCTATTATTCATTTATTTGTTTGTAAACTGGTTGTTGGGGTGGGCAGGGTATTTTTCAGAAAGAATCCCAACAGCCTCAGTATAAAACTACTTGCCATGTATCCGTATATCTTCTGGTTCAGTTCTGTGAGTTAATTAGGTTCTGGGCATCAGCCTTAATTCTAGACTTTCTTGGTTGTAGCCAATTGTGTTAAACATTAATATAATTGAAACTTTATCTTTTAAAAACCTGTGAATAATTCAGTTTTGTTTTCCAAAGTATTTTCCCTTAAGAATATTAATTTCAAAATATAACATGTATCAAAACTAAGAGTTTGGGACACCTGGGTGGCTCAGTCGGTTAAGCCGCTGCCTTCGGCTCAGGTCATGATCCCAGGGTCCTGGGATCAAATCCCATATCGGGCTCCTTGCTCAAGCGGGAAGCCTGCTTCTCCCTCTGCCTGCCGCTCCCTGTGCTTGTGTTCTCTCCCTCAATCTCTCTCTCTCTCTCTGACAAATAAATAAATTAAATCTTAAAAAAAAAACAAACCCAAGAGTTTATGGTCATAGAAGTTATCTGTGGAAGAGACATGTGGCCTTTTCTGTATAATTTTTAAGCGAACAGTTATTAGTATGTAAATAATAAACACTGAGCATTTCGACTTTAGTTTGTTCAACTATTGTATTGTAATCATCTTTATTAATTATAGAATTTTAATTAAATTTGGCAGTATCTTACAACATTAACATTGTTTATGTATGTTTTATGGCATTCAGGTTTCTTAAAAGTTTTGGTAAAACTGTAGGCCAAACCTATATAGAAGTCTTGCCTCTATTATTTCTGCCGCTGAATAGCATTTATTTTACGGTTGATGATTGTCAGCCTGTAGTTTTTTGCCTTTTTATACCTTGAACATTTTATAGTTTACATTATTTTTTATAATATTTATGCCCTACGCTGTCACTGGCTTTTTTTAAGTAGTGAAATGAAGTAAGATGATACTTACTTAGTTATGGCTTATTGGAGCAGAGGTTCTGAAGCTGGGCTGTACAATAAAAACACTTGGGGAGCTTTTAAAAATCCGGTTGTCCATGCTACACCCAGATTAATTAAGTTAGAATCTTTGGACCTAGGAATGAGAATTTTTAAAAATCTCTGGCTGATTCCAACATGTAGCCAGGTTTAGAACCCCTGGATGGGACAGAAAAGCATATCTGCTCTGCGTCACTCCTGATGGCCTCAAAATTGTTTTCGAAAAAGCTTCTGTTCCTGGGGCTTCATACCCGTTTGGTGTGTTCCTGTCCTGCTTCGTAAATCAATTTCAAGCCAATAATAGCTTGAGCCAATACGAAAGACAGTGGAAGTATTTTGTAGCCAATTTTACCTAACAAAGTCATTGGCTTATTACAGTATAAGGAATTCCAAACTTTGAGTCTTCTCATAGGCATAACTGATTGCAACTGAAGTTCATTATAGTGCTCTGTGAAATACCCAAGTATGCATTCCACCGAATTAACATTGAACACTCAAATTAGGTCTACCATTCAAAAATTATGTATGTGAACCCACAGGGCAGGCATATATACAGATGTAAAATATACATATGTGGGAATCTTTCCTTGAGCGCAGAAGAATTTGTTAGTCTAGGCTGGTGCCAGGAGCCTTCAAATTGGAGGCAGGAACCTGAACTTTCTCTTCTTCTGTGTCTGCTTCTGCCTAAAAATTCTGTCATCTTTGTTATGTAGACAGTTAAAAATGTAAAATCAGGTGAGATTGATTTCTCTTCTCTCCACCGCCCACATTTTTTTTTTAAGTGCAGAATCTCTGGATAAATATCCTTAAGTAAGAAAGTTTAAGTGCCTACTCTGACAGTTACAAATAATTTTATACAATAGGCAGACAGACAAATTGTGCTGATAGTCTGTATTTCTTTAAAAAAAAAAAAGGAGAGAGGGAGAGAAAGTCTGGCCTGGAGACTAGAGTAAATCACAAAAGTGATCTCAAGTGAACAGAGATAGATTTCTGGAATACGGTGTGCAATGAAACCACTGACCTCTTATACATGGGTTCATGTCTTTTTCTACAGAAACAGATGGGTAATAGCATAATGCCGAAATCATGCTCTACATAATATGGACCTAGTGATTGCAGACCTGATTGCTTGCCATATGGTTGCTGAAGGGTTGAAGAGAAAATGGGATGATATGCAAACCCTTAAAAGCAACATTTTTATTGAATGGCCATTACATTAAAATCCAAACTCTGCAAATGAAGGCAAGAACTGTGGTGAATAATGATGAAATAACAAAGCAATAAAAACAGCAGCAGCATTGTATGTATTTTGTTTTCGATATGCAAACTAAGGGCAGACTTATTTTTGTCACTTTGCCTAGCATTATTATGAGCATTAGGGGGTAAGGTGGTGGGACATAAATGCCTTTAGGGCAGAAATACTGTATGTGTGGAGCATTGCTGCATTCACTAGGTCAGAGAGAGAAGAAAATAATCACTTGTCCCAGAGGAACTGACTTTGACTTAGAAGCTACCTGCAGTATGTGACTAACCTCCGTGAAGTTCAGTATATCAGCAAGAAGCTAGTAGTAAAAACCTGTTTTAGAGTCTAGTATGATAATGCAGAATGAAGAAGCTTGTTTACTTTTTGCCTTTGAATTTCCTCATGCAGATTTTGCTGCTGCCTCACTGTTGGCAAACAGGTGGTATGGGATAAGGTGGATGCCATTTCCCAAAGTGTATTACAGTTTAGTTGAGCAGCTGCGATCTGTTTTGGTCTGAGTTTTGTTTTTAGTATGTTACCAGGAACAGATAGGGCTTTTTTTTTTCCTTTAAAGAAATTTATTTTATTAGCTTGCTTCAAATTTGCATATACTTAATTTCCTGTTTTTTTAATGAATGTCTTTCAGTCACGCAAAAATCTTAAGACTTTGTGTTCTCGGAAATGGAACTCAAATACATTAAAGTAAACCTACGAAGAGTGTGTAGAAGGTAATAAGCTGAGAGGTAAAATCTCAGTATTTCAGTGAGAAGGATTTATTTTAGCATATACGAGCTACTGATCAGAACCAAACATTCGAACAGTGTGTAGTATTATGCTCACTAATCTATGTGGATTTGGGGAATTTATATTCCTGAGTGCCTACCTGTGAAGGGTCACTCTTCAGGAAAGTGTTTTTGTTGGTTGGTTGTTTTTTTAATGCCCACAAATGGCATCTTACTATGAATTACCATCCTTATTAACTTCTGTAGAATTTTTTTAATCCCTAAGGGTTAAACTGTATGATTAGTGAGTAATTTGAACAGTTTGCTTCTCTTTTCTTCATACTTTATTTCTTCTGAACAAGTGTACTGCCATAATTCATATTTCCAGAAGCAGAAAAGTCCTGAGAGAGTTTTTAAGTTCAAGTTGGAAAGGGTTTTGGACCTCTTATAAACATTGCACTTGTCCATGGTTTATAAAAAGTTTATTTGGAGGAAGAGGTTGATGTTGGCTGATATGAGGATGGCGAATATTCTTTACCTTGATTCCTGTCCCTAATTGTTAAAGATGATTAAGGATTATTTTGTTAAGTTGAAACTGTTAAGTCTACTCTCAAGTTACTGATAGTTCAGTTCTGGGATTCTCAAACTGGAAGGTCCGATGAAGCACAGATTGCCTCACCCCAAATCCAGAGTTTCTAATCCATGGATCTCCGGAGGGTAGGTTATATAATTTGCATTTTTAACAATTTCTCGGTTGATGTTGATGGTGCTGATCCCTGGTACTACCTTTGAGAACTACTGGCTGTGTTTTTAGTGCCTAGTGGTCAGGCAGAAACCTTAGCACCATCACACATTATTTATTTGAGCAGGGGAAGAGTTTTGCGAGCTTTCGATTTATTTGATGGGTTTTTTTGTTTGTTTGATTTATTTGATGTTTTAAAACTAATGGCGTGTACACCTAAGGCAGGTAGTGGAGCCGCACTGAGCAAGAATAAGACAGCTTTGACTAACGTAGGAATACAGGTGGAACCGTCTTAGCCCTGATGAGAGAACTTTCCATGTTTGTCACTACTAAAAAAGCCATCAGCCAGGTCTGCATCCTGTGACAATAGGCATCACTTTGGTTTAGTATCTGAGACTTGTGCTTCGAAATCCCATTTGCTTTTGCTGGAAGAATAAGAATTTCTGTAGCACTGCTCAAAGAACTCCCATCCACTTAAAGGAATCCTGGAATTGTTAGCATTTCATCAGCCTCATTGCTTTTATTACTTTCTATGGCCTAAAGACATATGACAAGTGTAGTGTAGTATTTAAGACATTTTATGTATGGCAAAAGAGTCGTCCCCCCACTCCCCCCAGTGAAGAGGAGTATTTTCTTCCTGCCTAGAAAGCTGATTTTTATACAGTTGGACTAGTGACATATCTCTTGTATGGCAGAAATAAGTTTTGCATAACTTTTAAGAGCCAGGCTGACCTATTTAACAGATACCCAGTGCTACATAATGTATTTAGGTCAAGCATTGTGTTTGAGCTCCTCATCACTCTTGTACTAGTCTTGCATTCTGTGAAAACCTCAGGTATATCACAGATACAAATATAGGCCAAGGGATGTTGCCTGATATCAAAATGTAATAAATCTCTATATAACATAATTATCATGTCATCCAATCCTACCACTACAGTTAAAAAGGAATCTATTTAATGAATATCTGCCCTGCTGATTTTACTTTAAGGCATTCACCATGCTGCTGTTAATACCGTGCTATAACTGGGATCCTGAAAAACATCAGTGAAGCGAGAATACTTTTGAACGTTGTTACTATTTGGAATACTTTTCTTTAAAAATTAAAAGAAAATGGTGGTCTGCTATCATATTTTTGTAACTTTTTACTTGAGAAGTTGAACGAGTAAGTTTTGACACATGTCTCTCAGGGCTGGATTTTTTCCTAGCAGAAATTTCTCAGGTAAAGGTTGAAGCCTAAATATGGGCAGTGTCATTAGGATAATGTGTTGGGAGATGAATCCATCCATCTTATAACAATACCTCATTGCCTCCAAGGGTCTTAAATTGTATGAAAGTAAATGTGAACTTGAAATGAGATGTTGAAAAATGCAATTTAAAAATAATTCTAAGCTAGCTTTTAACATATATTTATCAAATACATTTGTTCCTCAGGTCTAATTGGAGAACATTGATTTTTTTTTCAAGAATTGGTGCTAATAATATTCTTTTATTTTTATACTCATGTTTCACTTCCTCTCTTCTAAGATATCAAAATGCGGGCCTGGAGTTTCAGGTAAACCTTTATCGGAAAGGGATAAGGATAAAAGTTTCTGATTTAATTCTTTAGCTTTGGTATGTAATACTTATCATCATTCCCATTTTATTGGTTGTAAACTAAGATCCACTTGCTTCCCAGCGTAAATCCATTGTATAGCATAAGTTGGTAATGTAGTTCTACATTGGCAACAGTACTTAGGCTATAAAATCAGTGGGTCTCAACCCTGGCTGCACATTAGAGTCACCTAGGGAGCTTTTGAGAAAAAAAAAAAGAAGAAAAAAATCGGTGCCTGGGCCCCACCCTAGCCCATTAAGTCAGCGTCTCTGGGGATAGGGCCTGGGCAAGGATTTTTTTTTTTTAAAAGCTCCCCAGGTAATTCTAATTGTGCAGCCAGGTTGAGAACCACTGTTTAAAATGAAACAAAATACAAGTGCATCCTCAGTCTTACAGGAATCACTTTTTCAGCATCCACATTTTTAGTCACAGATTGCTACTCTTACACAAATGAAAATTAATTATACACACGGAGGGAAGGAGAATCTATGGTATGAAATTCAATTTTGTAACCTACTTACATTGGGAATGAGGCACTTGACCGAGGCTTGAGAACAGAAGCTCTGACCAAGTTGAATATGAAAATGATGGCTGCCCTGAATGTCTTCTCCCTGCCTTTGATTTAGAACAAGAACTGGTGAAGACAGGGCGTTGAATGCACAAAGCCGGAGGAGTTACTCACGCACTCTCTCCACTCATCATCATCTTTAAAATGGTGATAGGAATAGGGTGGTTATGAGAGTAAAGAACTTAATAGATTCATGTATTAGAGGCATGAAAGGATTGTTTTAAGAATTAAGGATCATAGTTTCCGCTTTGGGCCAAATGACAAAGCAGTAAATTTGTCTCTCATTACTTTTCTTTCTATCTACCAAAGGGATAAATTAAAATGGATTATCAGTAGGTATATTAAGCATCATAAAACCAAATGTAAATGACCTTTAAATGAGCTGTTATTTGGATTATTTGTGTGTTCTTTGCAAATACTTAAAAAATGAATTCCTCTTCCTCGCTTTCCCTTCCTATTACTATTTTTTCCTAGATAAATATGGTGTTCACCTTTATTATCTGTTCAGCTTTATTCTATTGCTGTAATTATGAGACAAGACCTTTCTGGGGCTAGGGCGCATATCCAGGAATGTAACCTTGTGAATAGTGGCCATGTCACAGTGGGTGAGGAATTTGATGCAAGGTGTGGTTAGTGCACTTCCGAATTCCATCCAGTGTTATTGCTCATCTTACTTTGGTTTTATAAATGCCTACATTTGTTTTTGTCCATCTTTCTGAAAGTACTCTGTATATTTTTTTTACTATGATTTTTTTGGTTAATTATTTGAAAACATCATTTATCAACCCTAACCATTAGCAATTTGTCACTTGTACATTTTATGTAACTGGTAATTTATCATCTTTTATTTTTAAAGTACTAGTAAATTTACTGGCATTTTGAAAATAAAAGAAATATAGTAAATTTTATTGACCTTATTACATTGTTAGTTTCATGTATGTGCGTATGTATGAACTTCAGCTTTTACATGGTCTATTTCTAATGTCCTTATCTAAAGTCTACCACTGGATTAGTAGATTTATTATTTTAAAAAATGTGTTAAGATGGCATGTAAAATTTTTTTCTTTAAAGAAAAATACTTAATTTTCTTTTGTAATCATGACAAGATTTTTACAAATACATGGGACTTTTAATCATTTAATTTAGATATTTTATAATTATGCTCTTTTTTACTCCATAATCTTACAATTTGGAGAAGAGCTACATTTAAGTGAAATAGGCAGTGTACTTTTTGACTCAGACTCATTCAAAAGCGTGACCCCAGTGTGAGAATCTATATATTAATTTAGGTGCATTAAGCATTCCACTCTCAAAGAAAAACAAAAAAGACCAAACTGCCCTTAGAGGAAAAAATCGTGCCACATGGTGCGCCTTCCTTCTCATCCTTTTGTCCCATTCCCAAGGCTGCCTCTACGAGTCTTCCATTTTGATTAACAGCCTTTCTTAGGAAGTGGGAGGCAGAGACTAAGATGCTAAACTCTCTCTGAAGTGTGTGCTAAATGATTCACAACAGTGTGAATGAATCAATTTCTGCAAGCATTCCCAACCTTTTAAATATGTAGTCTGCCAAATCTTTGTTGGATTACATTCAATAAAGAAAAAAAAAGCACCTTTCTCCATGGCACCTCTTTCCACACAACCCACAGTATGCCAGCCCTTTGAATTTCAGCTTCATTATACTTGCCCTAGAGATAGACAGTGTTTTGGGAAAGCATTTACTATTAATTTGTCTTTACATTTAAATGTTTTAAGGTTTGTCTCTTTCATTTTCATCATTGCCATTGCTATTGGGGTTCACTTTAGTGGACTCTAATGTTTGTTTTAAGAAACTGCCAGAAATAAGAGAAACTGAGCATCCCTGTTGTTGCACAATTATGTGTCCTACCTAATGCTAAAGAGGGATTACCTTATCCCAAAGAAAAGTGAAATATGTTTTTCTGAGTATTTCTTTTTGAGGGAAAACAAGTCAGGAACAAACATGTTGTTTACACTTAGCTAATAGTGCATTTAGGCAATGGTTACTCAATTTTTAAATGCATCACTATGAATAGAGTCCATTCTCAAACTGATCTGAGAACTAAGTTTAATCTCCAAACAATACGATTTAATTTAAGGACCAGTATTTACTTAGGGGAAGTTGGTGACTGTATTTCAAGGGCAACATCAATGTTTAGGGGTTGTCTTTTATTCTGTTGGCTGGTGATGTTCTCCCTCCGTGTGGGGGTACATTTCAAGATAGGCATCATTGTTTAAAGCAAGGAATTTTGTGATTTCTTGTGTGTAACTTAGGAGCAGTCACACCTACAGTACCTAAAACTATACCCTTCTAATCTCAAATTCATTATCTCCATTCCCCCTTCCCCTACCAAAACAGATTCAGTTTCCCTTTTTAGATTCTATCTCTCCTTTAGTGGCATCACCATAACCCAGTTATCTAGGCTAGAGAAGAGGTTTTATAGAAGGGAGATTATGACCTACACATAAAGAAGGTTCAAAGTCTAGTATGAGATCACTAGAGGAGTGGCTTTTAAGGTCTGGTGTGCAGCACAGAATGACACATAATGCCTACTAAACTGAGAGATATCTGGCCAGCCCTCAGATCTACTGAATCCAGGATGGTGAAAGTGTGGCACAGGAATCTGTATTTTCACAGGCTCCCCAGGTTAAGCTTGCTCAAGTTTGAGAACACTGTTGTTGAGTTTTAGCATTCTTTTTGAAATCTCTATTAACTTTTACAAATAATCATCTGATCCCACTGCACAAGTAGAACATTTGTTCTGAGCGTACATTTGTTACAAGACTCCATGACAGGAAAAGGAGATTGGCCATCAGGTAGTTATCAGTATAGGAAAAGAAGGAGAAAGGTTGAATATTAGATCCCAGTTGTTTTAAAGAAATCTCTCGTGAAATCTGAAGGATTCTCATTAAGAAGAAAAGAAAATTCAAGCTATATTAGCTCGTGAAGTTCTGTGGTTTGGGCATGACATCTTCATATTGTCCCCTGGGTCATCCCTGTCCCTCTCTTTTCTTTCCCCCTTCCCCTCTGTGCTTCCCTCCCTCATTATAGAACTGTTGTGAGGTATTCTAGAACTTATGCTCTGAAAGTTCATTTCTTTTTGTGACAAATAATCATCCTAAATAGCACCAGGGTGTTTTTTTTTTTCCCATTTAGAGGAGAATAAGAAATTTCCCCTAGACAAATAATATTTAATATCCCTAAATGGTATAATGGAGAGTATCAATGCATTGTATAAGAATACAAGGTACTGTGGTATTTATGTTGGGGTGCAAGAGAAATCTGATTATTATATTTAAAGAAGAAAACTTAAAATTTTTTTTGTTTCCTAGTATTATAAAATATTACTTTTTCTTTTTTTATTCCATAGTTTGGAGAGATTTAAATTTAGAGTGTATTTTTTGTAGACAACCAGAATGTTTCCCATTTTGTGAGAAATGGAAGTTAATGATTTACTAAGCTATGTAACACTCAGTTGGGATTTGGACAGGGAAAGCCAAAGTTTCTAGTGGGTTACTATTATAAAATATTCCTTCCCCCCCCCATTTCCCCTCAAAGTGAAGGCTTCATTTTATCTCCTGTGCAGACTAGAGTGGTTGAATTGTCCCCAGCAGCACCATTCATATTTCATTCTTTGAACAATGAAAGCCAAGGAGCCCAGAAAAGCAAAAACACATCTAGGTGACCTTCATGTTTGCCCTGGTTGCTCTTCCTGTGCACCGATTATTTTCTGGATAAGTCGGATAAAGCTGATGTCACTCTCTTGTTAACATCATGAGTCATTCTTCCCCCAAGAAAGAGGAAGATAGTTCAGGCTCTCACTGCCTCCTCTCTGGTCAGGTTCCTTAGCAGCAGAGTCTGAGACAAGGATGGATTGCAGGGAAGAAAGGGAGTGAGAAAGTGGGGTAGAAGATGTGGTGTAAGCTAGAGTCTGGTTTCAGCTTGCCCTGTGAAGTCGATGCCCCTTAAGTTAAAGGAGCTGGCTTTCGTATCTCCCATTTCAGGCACTCCTCGTATGGGTTGATAGTAGAGGGTCTTTTAACCTCTCCAGTGAAGTGGATCCTCAAGGCCGGGAACAATTCTGTAGAAAAGGGGGCAGCCAAGGCCTTTAGCAGCCAACACTACCACCAGTTGGGGGATGGCTGCCCTCTGGTAAAGGAGTCTGAGTGGAGAATCAGCAGCATTCACTTTTTGTCTTTTCTCTCATCTTTTCTGTTCATGCTTCATTCTGCATTCATCATGCCATCATTCTGTTCAGAAACTACCAAAGTATCCTTACTGCCTAGGGAACACATTCCCAATTTTCCATTTCTCCCAACTTTTTTATTTTCAATCTTGCACTCACTGATTCTGTTGCTCCCTGTAGGCACGCAAACCACCTTCGTCCTCCACATGTTTCATAAATCTCTTCCATTCCTCTCTACCTGACATACGTCTTTGATCATTCCTTCATCTGCAATGTATTCTTACTCATGCCTTGAACTTACAGTTAACAGAATTATGATTGAGTTCCCATTTGAATACATGTTTGCTTCGGTAAATTATTAACTTCTTTGAGTGTCAGTTTCTTCACCTCTGTGAGGGGCTGTTTAGCTTTTAGCTGAGATGAGATATGTGTTTTATTTTTTAAATTTTTTTTTTTATTTTTAAGATTTTATTAATCTATTTGACCCAGGCGCCCCGAGATATGCGTTTTAAAGCTTTATAAAATTCTCTCCCATGTACTCACTTATAAAGGGAGTCTGCCCACGAAGACACTGTGCTCCTTTTATTCTATGAATCTTCTTGTATTTATTTTATCAGCTGTTTGGTTATTTATCATAACTACACTTAAATTATAAGGCAGCATTACCTTTGGGCATACTATCTTCTTAACTAGACTGTAAGCTTCATAAAGGCAGGTACCACTGCTTAAATATCTTCCAAAATGGCTAATATTGGTGGTCTTCCATGGATGTTTGTAAATTAACATACTTATTAATGACAACTTGTATCTGTAGAAGGAAAGAGAATTTCAAGCCTAGATGATGACAGCTAAAAAAAATCCAGGTAAGTTTAGGTTTATGGTTAAAGCAGAAACTTAGAAGCTGATGGTGATATATAATATAATGTGATCAAAAATATACAGTGATATATAATATACAGTGATCAAAAACTCACTGGAAAAGGGAACTTTTTATGGAAACATGGGACGTCTAATCCAAATATATATAAGAAACGAATGGTTGTAGTAACCAGTATGTTAGCCAAGAGGATCCGAAAAGTCATCTTCCAATTTTTTGCTTTCTCTGCATTTATAAAGTTACAGCTAAGTGAAATATACCTTTTAAAACATTTTTGGGGTGCCTGGGTGGCACAGTGGGTTAAAGCCTTTGCCTTCAGCTCAGGTCATGATCTCAGGGTCCTGGGATCGAGCCCCCGCATCGGGCTCTCTGCTCAGTGGGGAGCCTGCTTCCCCCTCTCTCTGTGCCTTCCTCTCTGCCTACTTGTGATCTCTCTCTCTCTTTTTCTGTCAAATAAATAAATAAATAAATAAATAAATAAATAAAATCTAATCTTTAAAACATTTTCAGTTGCCTTAGAAACTTTGAGTATTACATACTTTTCTGTCAAGAATTGAATATTTAATTAGCATATCTGATTAGAATATGTGTCAAAATGATTAGAGTCAGTCGGTTAATTATAAAAGGCAGTGTTATTAAGAATTAGTATTTGTTATGTTCTTAGTGGCCGGAGTTTATTTTTTAAGTGTATTCCATCATGCCCTAAGGGTATTTATAGACCAAACTTCTTAGCAAGTCTGGCTTTCATGATTTCACTCCATGCACTCAGCTTGTGCAAGTGGCTATTGAACACCAGCCAAGATGATTCACTTTTTATCATAAGATGGAGCTTCTTTCAGTATGGTTCTATCTTGAGATATCTGTTTTCTGCTACTAGTTAAATACCAGTGACATATAAGGTAGTAAGCATTCATTGAATGCTTTAAAATAAGTAGTTTGGGACTGTTTAAAAATCAGAAAGTTGGAATCAGGTTGAAAAAATAAAGGTGGATCATATGACTCCTTTACCTCCCACCTTAAAACTCTACAGATACGAGGGAGAAAAAGAAATTGTGAAAGACCAAGAGTAATGTCCAGTTAGCTTGACTACTTCTACTATAGTTGTAATTTCTCTCTTCTTAAAACAGTCCATGGTTTATGTGTGCTTCTCAGCTGAAACTTAGAAGATGAGAAAAGATAGGATATTTGGAATGTCATATACAGGGAAGCATTTCTGTCAAGCATATTATTGAAGCTGGAAAAAAATGAAATTGAAACAAAGAACACCTGCTACTTTAACTCATTTAAAAAAACATAATGTTCTTTACTTGCTGACTGGAAATATTGTATTTTCAGAGAAAAGAAAGTGCTAATCTAAACGGGAGAAAATGTAATGATTCACTATGCAATGATATGAAATCAGAAATATTTTAAATTGGGTATTTTATTGTGTGAAGGGGTAGGTATTTTGTATAGAAATGGTTTTGCTCATCAGGTGGTGATTATTTCTCACAAATTGCAGTAAAGAGAATAAAATCGGCTTGTCACTAAAGATTTTTTTTTATTGACATCTTTAGCTTGTCTTCATGCCAGTAATTAAATTGCTAATTATGTGTTTCTGTTACTGTGGTCATGCTTTTATTACATAATTGCTTCAAGTTTTGCTCAAATCACTAACAATATTTATTTAACCTTTTTGTGCATTAGATAAATTTTAATATATAAAAGCTTTGGAACGAGTTCATTGACTCTGTTTTGATTAGCAAAATCAAAGGAATTCTAACCTTTCTTATAGTTAACATGGGTTGGGTCATATTTTCAATGAGATGGCTGATAATTATTAATCCAAGCAATAGCAATCATTGAAAGACCAATTGAAATAGAAGAGAAAAAATACAAAGACAACTTTTCAAAAACCCAGTGTCCATTCTAGAAAAATAAAATGATCTTTCTTTAGGTAATTGGAAATATAAAATTAATAATTTGATACTTAATATGTATTTTTCAAAAAAACCCCATATTTAAAAAAAAATAATTTGGTTAAATTGTGGGTAATGCAGTTACCAAGCTCCTGTCCCCTTTTGAATGTAGGCATAATTTTTGTCAGTGTTTCAATGTATTCATGATTTTTTTCTCATTTGTTTATTTTATGCAAACCATAAGAGACATTTTTCTCAGTGAAGATTGCCTCTTTATTTTATTTTGAAATATTTGTATATTTGTTTCATTAAATGAGATAATGCTTTTTCTTATTAACATAATTTCCAGTACATTAAACATATTTCTCCACAGACAGAAGAGAGGAATCAAATTAAATGACAGCTAAATCACTTGCAGCAATTTCAACTGTTAAAAGAAATAAGTGTCTCTGTTTTCTTTGTGATCACAAGATGTGCTGTAAAGGGAAATGAAATACTAAAGAAAGAAGGGAAAACATAAAGAAATAATGACTGACTTATTGCAGTAATACCATGGAGAGAAGAAAAATTCACTACAAATAAAAGGAAAAGTAATATAGTGGATTTGAAAGTTACCAAAATTCATTTCTTATTGATGAGTTCAGTGGAAGCCTAATACTAAGTAAACTGATGAAAAAAATCAATGCAATAAACTATGAATGATGAAAGTTGAAATAAATACTTTGCGTATAGAGGACCATTATTCTAAATGTCTTTAATTTTTTAATAATTCATGTCTTTATGTTTATAAAAAAGGAGGAATTACTGCTTGGTGGACTCGAGATGCATGTAAAAAGCATCTACTAGAAGCCCATATTTAGTAATAAGTCCAATGATATTGGCGACCTTATGATTTTTAGTATTATTCTGACTTTGACAAAAGTACATTAGGGGAAGTGAACCTTACTTTTAAAAATGGTGCTCACACATTATACTGGATGCATTTAGACAGCATACCTACTCTGTCAAGGATAAACTGCTTTCCAAAAAGATAAATAATTTTTGGACCATAGAAAGAACACAACTCAGAATATATATGTATGTATATTGTCTGTGCTTATGAATATTCTGGAGGACAGCAGTGGCAGTTTTGACAAAATTCAGCATTTCCACACACAGGCACATGCATACATGTGAGTGTGTATATTTTTGTTTATGCTGGTAAAGTTTTTAATGTATTCAAATCGAGCATTTGCAGGTGAGCTTATGCACTCATTTTCTTTCTTCACACATCATTAAAAAAAACCAAAACTAGTTAATTTAATCAATTCAGTCAGAAGCAGTCAATTCACTATGGGAAAAAAATCACTTGAGCCACTTTTACTGAATTGATTCTAATCTAAGACAGTTGATCTTGAAACCCTCGCAAACTTTCATCTCTCTCCCTTTCCTGTCCCCCAATCAGTTTGTACCCTAACCCTTCATCCTCTCTCTTTCCCTTTTGCCCTGCCCTCTCCTCCCTCTTCCTTTTGGGTTCTTTTCTTCTTCCCTCCAACATGTTAAGAAGCCTTTTCCATTTGCTCCCTCTTCCCATTCACCCTCCTTTCTCCCACTCCACCACACACACAGCTTCCACTGCCCCACTGGAAAAAAAATTCTAAAGCTGGTGTTTCTTTTTTTGAATTACAGAGATTTGAAACTATTGCTTTGCTGAAAACATCTGGCTGCCAGTGTAGAATGTGACTGTTAAGGTAATCTCTGTGGTTTTTCCACTTTAGAGACCCCTTCATCCCAAAGGTTCTTGGGTCCCCACTCAGTGTAAGCTGTAAGACCATCTCTGGGATTGTTTTCTTCTTAGTATGGTACCTTTGTGGTATGTCGTGTGTGAGCTGCAGGGTGTACAGTTTTCTGAGGGTGGGGAAACGCTGACATGCAAGGGAGGGGAAGGAGGCAATGTTAATGTTCGGGAGTGCTTTTGTGTGCCCACTTTGGAAATACTTCCCCTTATCTTTCATTCAGAATGCAGGGGATAAGGCAAAAGTGCAGGCCACAACCGAGAGATTTTGAATTATGCATTAAGCTGATAATGCCCCAGAATGCAAGCTTGTGTCAATAAATAACTAGGCTGGTAGGAGGATGGAGGTCACTTTACTTGTGTGGAGGGCACCACATAGGGAGAGAATAGAGGAAGCCTAGGTGAAGGGTGAAAGGGAGTTCACATACTTTAGCTTGCTGTGATAAAGAAGTAAGAAGAGTAAGTTAATATTGAAATTATTGCCTAATGCTTATTTGCTTTTAAGTTGATTTAGCGAAGATAACAAGACTCTCCAGTGTGGACCCTATGTGCCCAGGTTTGCATTCGTGGCAGGGTTAGTCCTTCGGTGGAAACTTATGTAAAGAAATTCTGTCTAGGGGAGAAATTAATTTGAATCCTTTAATGGGACCTATAAACTCTTTAAAAAAGCAAGATTTTTCATGATGAAGTTTGGCAAAATACATAATAGAACACTCAGGTTTTTGTTTCACTGGGTATCCTTCCCTTATTAATATGTAGTAGAAAAGCAGTAGAAGGTAAGCTAGTGGAAGGAGCAGAAAGATTAAAAGAATGCTATAAATTATCTCCCTGGCCCATGATACTGCACTACCCAGTGCTGATGAGAACTGATTCTTTAATCTTTGCATTGCTTCTCCTGCTTTAGTAAAATGCATCAATGAATGTGACCATCTTCTATGTTAGAAATTATGGTGGAGGTACGCACGTGTGCGCGCGCACACACACACACACACACACAAGGATTTAAAAGATATTTAGTTATGTCCCCCAAGAAAATGGAAAATGTCCAGAGTGGGGACTTTAGCTGATAAACAACTGAACCTCTGCCTATTTTTTCTTACCAAAAAAGGAGAAGAAATTACACATATATTTCATCATTTTCCTACTTTTAGACAGCAACTTGAAGCCCCTGATTGTGCAATCAGAAGCTTGTGCTTAGACTCTCTGAAGCAGTGAATGCATTTGTCAGGTCAATTCTATACTCACACATGCATATATACACACCAACAAATTAAAAATGGATCTGGGAAAACACCCTGCTCCTCAGAGAGTCATATCAAGCAGTGTTTAAATTAAATAATGTGCGGAGTGTGGGGAATAAAGCCTTTGTAGCAGTATATGCAGGTTATCTTCCCTTGGGAAATTCCTGCCATTTCGTCCAATCTGGTGCATGCCAGTGAGATACGCATTCATGTATACACACACTAGTAGATAGATTTTATTTTGCATCTAAATTATATTTATTTCTTTGGGTTATCTGCCATTTTGGGTTCATGTCCCCCCCCCCCCCAAAAGAGGTGAACCTCTTGTGAAGGGCTTAGGTCATTAAGATCTAAAGAAAAGAAAGGAAAGGCTGTTAGTGAGCAGAAATGAGGGAATGCTTGCTTTCTCCTGGCATAAAGCCAGTTATCCCACAGCTCCTGGGGGAGCATGACTGTGATTGGGAGTACGTTTCAGCCCAGGTCAGTGTTTGATTTTGCTCCCAGCCCATTGACTGATGGCAAAGAGGAGACATGGCTGTGATGAGGTAAAGTGAGTGGGTAAACCACACGTAGCAGAAATTAGTTGATTTCTTACTACTTGTCCTAGTCAACCAATGTGTAATCCAAACTGAATGTTAGTACCTCATGCCATGTTTCTATTGCACTCATTTCTCTGTAGTCGGTGTATTCATACGTAATCAGCATACCTGTCCTGTGGAGTACACAGGCCAATCACAATAGGGATGGTGAATGAAATGTTAAGAGGAAGAGGGAGAGCCAAAGAGGGGGAAGGTACC
The DNA here is from genome assembly GCA_028533885.1 of Nasua narica. Classification (NCBI taxonomy): domain Eukaryota; kingdom Metazoa; phylum Chordata; class Mammalia; order Carnivora; family Procyonidae; genus Nasua; species Nasua narica. Next base: position 64,120,841 of record CM052811.1, read on the forward strand.
TGACTATCTATGTACAGGGAATTTTGAAAGTCCTGGCTAGAGGTATTTTCAGGAGCAAATAGATATTTTCCTCAGGGCTAAGATTATCTTTCTACCCTTTAGACTCCCACTTTAATCCCTTAAAAAAATTCTTGCAAATTACTGGTAGCCTATATAGAAATCACGAGTTAGGACAAAATTCCTGGTGACTCTTGCATTCTGGCTACCCCCTTCCCTCCCCTCCTGCCACCACCCCGTTTCTTTGACAGAAATACTGGTGTATTATTTTTATAATTTTTTTTAATCACAAAATGCCAGACCGGATGGCTTAAGTAACAGAGACTTATTTTCTCACAATTTTAGAGGCTGGAGGTCTGAGATTCAGGTTGGTCAGCAGGGTTGGTTTCTTCTGAGACCTCTCTCCTTGGCTTGCAAAATGTCCATCTTCCCGTGTCTTCACACAGTTGTCCCTCTGCCGGTGCATGTGTCTGGTGTCTCTTTGTGTCCAAATTTCCTCTTCCTATAGGGATACCAGTCATATTGGATTAGGGCTAACCCTAAAGTCCTGGTTTTAACTTAATCATTTCTTTAAATGCGTTATCTCCAAATATAGTTACATTCCAAGAGGGTTAGGGCTTTAACATAGGAACTTGGGAGCACACAGTTGAGCCTCTAACAACTAGGCTTCCAAAATATTTGGTAGAATGATATTTTTCCATTCATTTCAGCTCTCTTACTTAGAGATTCATTCCTCTAACCTTCATTCCCTTCTGTATGTTTATTTAGAACTGATCGAAGGTAATTTATTACAATTAATGTAGGTGGTTGTGTTTTGTTGTTTTAAGAAGTGAGGGCTGGGGAAAGAGAAAAAAAGCTTATTTAAGAAGACAAACAAATCTTGCCTGAATTTTTTTTTTTTTTAAAGAGAAGGTCATCTCTTTCTCCTACTAGGACCGTATGGCAGCAGGGCATAGTTTTATCACAGGGGCTAAGAAAGCAGGTTTTTGAGTCAGTGCCACACATACTAACTCTGCCTTTGAGCAAGTTGCTCAGCCACACTATTCCCTTGATTGATTCTGCCTCTGTGTATTGTGGATAGTAAGTAGAACTGTTTCAAAGAGTTGCTGGGAGGATTAATTGAGATGATATGTGTGAAGTGCATGGGATGGTGCCAAGCTTACAGTAAATACTAATTGTGGCCTGAATGTTTATGTGCTTCTCAGATTCTTATGGTAAAGTCCTAACCTCAGTGTGATGGTATTTGGAGGCAAGACCTTTGGAGAAGTAGTTAGGTTTAGATTAGATCATGAGAGTGGGACTCTCATGCTAGGCTTAGTGCCCTAACAAGAAGAGAAAAAGAGAGATTTTTGTCTCTTTAGGAACACCACCAAGGAAAAGTGATATGACATAGCCAAAGGGCATGGAAAGTGGGCCATCACCAGACACTGATTCTGCCCACACCTTGATCTTGGACTTCCCAGCCTCCAGAACTATGAGAAATAAATTTCTGTTGATCAAGCCACCCAGTCTATGATACGTTGTTACAGCAGCCCTAGCAGCCTAAGAGAGTGCTCAATAAATACTATTTACCTAATAATAATAATAACAAAATCCATAGACACTTACAGAAAGCTACACTGTTCACTGGTGCTGGACAAAATGTAATACCCTTTCTGAATTTCCTCTGCTTATAGATTGTTAGAGATGGAGCTAGGAGCAAGTTCTTTTTCTGTTAGTTCAAGTGGACTTTGATAGAGAATTGGATTCACAAAGCGTAGATAAAACACAAGTAGGCTTTAATGTTATCTCCTGTCCTCCAAATATCCAAAGATCCTTGGTCAAAAAGTAATGAGCCAGGGGGACTTTGGAAAAGAGGGCCTGGGGTCTTCTGGCAGCCTGAGTGTCCCCAGGAGCCTGGCTTGTTTTCCTCTGGAGAAGCTCAGTCTGTAAAGCATAAGTGGCACATACCAGGTGTGTGTCCTCTGATCTCTTAGTGAGACAAGCCACCAGGCCCTCTCCTTGTCCACTGGACAGAGGCTCAGCCTGACTCTGGGAGTCCCAGACACAGCAGAGGCCACAGGATATTCAGGACCAGGCTGCCAGACAGAGGGTACCCACAAGTCTTTGTTAAATGTGTGGTTAAGTGCCAAACATGTTCTCAGGATTAGGTCAAGTGTTGCCAGCAGTACTCAATATGCTGTATTGTAATCAACTTACCTCAGCCAGCACTTTATTCTTAAGGCCCTCAGGGTTCAACTACTTTAGAAATAGTCCTCTAACTAAGGAAGTATCTATTGTTATCTATTGTTTTAAAGTTGTATTTCCTTAAGGAGCCCTTGGCTTCATAAAGGCAATTGTCCCGTGTGAAAATCTACTTCAAGACACAGCCCTTTGTTTTGAGAGAAGCTTGGGAAGTAGAAAGGCACTTTGAATTGGGTACAAAAGCAAGGAGTTGGAACTATGTTAAAATAATAATGCTAAGGATACTAATAGAATGTTTATTGAGCATTTTCTCTATGAGAGACCCCATGCTAGGTTTTTTATATTTTTTATCTTATTTAATTTTCTTCATAATCCTGCAAGATAGGTATAGTATCTCAAGTTAACAGATAAATAATGAAGTAAAAAGGATTGCCAGGATTCAAACCCACCTCTTTGGGTTATTTATTTTGGCTTCATTGCAATCAGTGCAGTAATTGCTGTATCTGGATGATGGTAAGAATCACCTGAAGTCTTTTTTTAAACATATTTTAATACTGTACATAACTGTAAAAATATGAAAATATAACGCAAGCGATGATTTTTATAATTGTCAATTGGGAAAGATCATTCTAAGGAACAAACAAAATTTCTGATTTAAATTACATACAAAATTAAAAACTTTTTAGAAGGTACTAAGGAAAAGATCAATCACACAATAAAAAATGGGTATAAGATATAAACAGGAAGTTAGTTCATGGAAGAAATGGAAATGACTAATAAACATACAAAATGAGCTGAAAATAAAAATTAAAAATGAGATACTCTTACTTGAAAATTTTATTTATTTATTTGACAGAGAGCACAAGTGGTGGGGGGTGGCAGCAGAGGGAGAGGAAGAAGCCGACTCTCCCCACTGATCAGGGAACCCAACTCGGGGCTTGATTCTCAGAACCCTGGGATGATGACCTGAACTGAAGACAGATGCCCAACCAACTGAGAGGAGCCACCCAGCTGCCCCAAGATACTCTTTTTAATATGTTAAATTGGCAAAATTTTTAACTGTGAAAAATATTTAGCATTAATGAGTTGTAAAGAAATGGGCCCTTTTGTACTTTTTATAGGTAAGAGTAGAAAATGATATAGCTCTTTGGAAGGGCAATTTTTCAATATCTATTAAAACTTTTAATTCACATATCTTTTATGCAAAAATTCCATTTCTTTACTGCAAAAAAACCACATACAAATGAAGATAGAGTATAAGGATGTCCATGGAGCATTTTTTTTTTTGCACATTTAAAACTAATACATTAGGACAATAGTGAAAGCAAGGTAAAGCTAAAACATTTATGATTATTTATACTATGGAATACTATATAGCCATTAAAAATAATAAAAAAATAGATTATTTATTTCTAAAGATTTTTTTTATTTTAGAGTTAGAGAGTGTGAACAGGATGGTCAGAGGTAGAAGGAGAGAGAAGCTCCAGCAGACTTCATGCTGAGCATAGAGCCCAATGTGGGACTCGATCCCATGACCCTGAGATCATGACCTGAGCTGAAACCAAGAGTCTGATGCTTAACTGACTGTGCCACCCAGGTGCCCTGAAAAATAGATAATTTTGTATAGATCTAGATATAAATCAGAATAACATGAAGTGAAAAAGTTAATTATAGAACAGTATGTGTAGTCCAATTTTGATTATGAAAAATGCATATACAACTAAATTATAAGTGAATACATAAAGAGACTATAAAGACACATCTATATTTAATAGTAATTAACTCTGTGAGGGGTAGCTGTTGAGGGCATAGCAAGAGCATTCTTTCATGTTCTTATTTGTATTATATGGAGTGTGTTCATTTTTAGTCATCAACTAAAATATATTTCTTTTTCATTTAAATTTTTATGAAGTGCTTCCTGGTGATTGAAAATATTATTGATTTTAGAAAATATGATTGACTTTTATATTGATAGATAAAAATACTTGAATGGATAAAAAGATAGACCACAGACAGTGTATTTATAGAAGAAAAGTTTTCTTTCTGCTTTCCATATATTATTGGCCAGATATTCTATAGTGACTACTATTGCTCCACCCAAAATGTACTGAAAAGAAAACCCCAAAGATTTGGATCCAGGGGTTAGCATTCTATGAGGCTCCTGAGAAAATCTGGCAGTTAGTTAGGTTTGAGAGTAACTGCCAAAGGCTTCTCATTTCCAAAGGATTTAAAGGCTACGAGAACCTTAGAATTTTAATATGCCTAGAAAGAGTGATTTCACTTAAATTTTGCTTTAAGGTAAATTCTAGAGAACTTAATTGTTTCCTTTACATTCATGAATACTGATTCAGCAGTCCTTTTTGGCTTCCAGATTCTTAATCCATTATGGTGATGCCATTACTTTGGTGAGTTTTCCACACTTGCTGAATATCCTATACCTCATGCTGCTATTTATATTAACTGCATATGGCCAGTGCTCTAATTCCAAAGTCAAACTTCTGAGTATATATTTATTTACAGAATAAGCAGTGGAGTGGTGTTAGAAAGCCTATGATGGTTTTCCACCTCTTCTTTTACCTCTTCTTTTCTTTTTGTTTGGGATATGTTGCAGTTTTTCAGGCTGTTGCAGTCTTAGAAAGGGACGTGATTACATTTCATATATGAGCTCCTTCTTTTCCTGTATCTGTTGTCGGAAAAGAAGGGCCAGATGTGTGTGTTTTTAAAAGAACCTTGAATTAATCTACATAACTTTGAACAATCATGTTTGCCTGCCGTCAAGTCATTCTGACACACCGGTATGCACACCAAATGTTTGTCCACTTAACAGTAAGACACTTATTTTTGTATCCCCAGATTTACTGGTGTTTGCTTAGAATACGATTTCCTCCCATATGAACTGTGAGACAGGATTCATTTTCCCTTGTCTGCTCAATAGTTCATTCTATACTGACCCATTTTGCCTTCTGCCTCTTCTGTGTTTCTTATTTTGGAGGTCAGATTATGGGTGAACTGTTATAACCCCCATGGCTACTAAAACAAACATCTTTGGAGAAAAATACAAAGTATATATTTGTGGTTTGTCTGTATCTTGAGGTTGTTCCTCACAATCCATATTTTGGAATCTTGGTGATGCTGGAGTTTCTAACCTTCTGGTTACAGTATCTACCCCTGGCTAAGTGTCTCTTGCTACAAAAAAACTACAAGAATGGGAACTGTTATAAAGGGGGGGAAAGCTCTTCAATAATTAGGATTCATCTACAACTAGAGCATTTTATTAATTACACATTGTAATCACATGGATAGTCACAAAACCAATCGTGCAAGTCTGTATTTAGAGGTTTGTAGACAGAAGACTTAACGTAAACATAGAAATGTTAAACCTACTCAGCTGTAACCTGCAAAGAAGATAACAAGAAGGATTCTGTTCTCTGTATGATTTGTGAACAATGCTAAGTAAATATTCATCATTAATATATAATAACTGTTGCTTTTGGCAGTTCACTTTTCATTTAATTTGATAATGTGTCCAGTAAATGAAGTGGTACAGGCTACAGTGTTTTACCAACACAATTGCATATTTTCAATCATTGTTAAATGAAGGCAGCTCAAGGCAAAGCTTTAACCCCCACTAGTTTTGTGTGTGATAAAAAGAGAAGGCGCTATCAATCTTTATTGTCTGTCTCGCTTACTGTAATTGCATTCAATAGTCCACTGATTCTGTTGTCTGTGCTAATGTCAGGAACAGAGGAGAGCCAGATGCTCAGACTTGATCATATGCATCCAGTGGCCACTTTGATAAGTTGGCAGCAAGTCGCTGGGTTTGATGATAAATTGTTAACGCTATAGATTATGAACAGCTGAACACTGCAAGTGTACATGGAGAAAACTTCTTACCTTGTTTTAAATCTGGCATCATGATGCTAGCTAAAGGGCATGTCATGTATTATTCAAATGCATCTTGCACTGGAAATGTGCCAATGACTCATTGTATCCCTATGAATAGTAAAAGCAACAACAACAACAACAAAAATCCACAGTGATTTGAACATGACATTAATGGTCCTGGGATTATGAAAAGCATTTTGAAATACTGTTTAATAGTTTTGATTATCTAATTCAACAAGAAGAAAGCTTCTAAGTTGTATTCACATTTAATCCATATTAAATCATGCTCTTCCTGATCATTTCTGTTATATTAGCTGATAATGAGTATGTTTTCTAAAAACAAACTGGTTTTTCATTAGTTAAAACCCATGGCAATTTGCTTGTGAAGGGACATAAATTGGAGCTGTGGGACAAGCAATGGGTTGAAATTTTTGCCACGGTTTTATTTCATGTGGATGTTCTGCGTATAAGGGAGATGTGATATGGGCCATTTGTACAGAGTATACAATAGGTCTTATTTCTGTTGAGCTTATGTGACACTTGTAAAAGTTCATGTCATGGTTCTCACGTCATTGGCCAACTCTTACAGTTGTTTAAAAAAGCTGAGATGACTGTGAACTGTATAACAATCTCATACCAGGGAACACTGAGCTGTTGACCATATTTTAAATGGAAAATCCTAAGTGCAACCAGGTGAATATTTCTTTACCGTTGTGGAGTTGCTCTATGATCATTATATGGTTCAGTTTCCCTAAAATAAACACCTATAAGAAATACTGTTGGATTTAAAGATTGAGACAAGAAATGTCTCTTGCCTAACTGGTGTGTTCCTTTTTTAGATAATGGAGATTTTGTAACCCATTGTGAATTCCTTTTTGCCTGTGCTGCTAGGAAACTCAAAAGTCATTCATACTAACTTTTTTTTTTAAGTTTTTATTTAAATTCCAGTTAGTTAACAGACAATGTAATATTAGTTTCAGGTGTACAGTTTAATGATTCAGTACTTCCATACAACACCCAGTGCTCATCACAAGTGCACTCCTTAATCCCCCCCCCATCCCCTATTTAACCCATCTCCCTACCCACCTTTCCTTTGGTAACCATCAGTTTGTTCTCTGTAATTAATTTGTTTCTTGGTTTGCCTCTCTCTCTCTTCCTCTCTCTCTCACTCTCTCTTTTTATGCTCCTTTGTTTAGTTTCTTAAAATTCATACTCACTTTTTAAAACTGAGTTTTCAGCTATGATTATCTCTTCTTCTATTTCTCCTTCATTCTTTTCTTGTGACTTTACCTTTTTTTTTTTTTTTTTTTGTCTCTTATTGGCAGGTAAATGGATAGCAGAGAGAAGAGAGGGAATAAACTTTACTATGAGGTTTTAAGGGCAGAGCCCAGAGGCATTTATTGTGTCACCAGAGTAAGAACTGGTCTCTAGATGTGACCAAGATAGGATTCTAGCTGACGTTGGAAAAGTTACTTCAGCCTCTGTGGGGTCAGTTCCTCATCTTTTTTTTTTTTTTTTTAGTTTTTCATCTTAAAACAAAAAAAGGATAAAATAAAAGCATTATTTAATAAGATTCTGGTGATTAATTAATTAATTAATATAAAGTAAACATTTAATAAATGTTAGCAACTGTGATGGTAGTAATATTTATGTGACCCCCTATAAGGTAGAGATAATAGAGTATGACCCAAATGTTAGGATTTATTTCTGATGGCATCTGTAATTGAGTCCAAACTGTAAGGTGATCTCACACACTATTTGGTGTACTGTATAGATCCTGTTTTAAGCAAGCTGATGTATGAGACTCTTGGTTTACTCATTTGATTATTTAAGAGATGTTCTCTTCGTTCATAAAAGATGTTTAACTTTGAAAATTCTTCGTATGAGTGTTCTTTGGGGGGGTGGTTTCAGGGTTTTCTGTAAAAATGAGTGATGTAAATTTATATAGGATTCGTGAGAACTTGTCGTCCTAGAGTAAGATCCTGTTCTCCTTCACTGAACACTTAAGACAGAGTTTGACCCAGATGAGCCCTCTCTCCAGGATCTCTAGGATTATTGTTTATCTTTTGTTTCTTGTGAGGAAACTCCCAGTTCCCTGTGGCCTGAGGGGCTGCTCCTTCCCAGACTTGCTCCCACCTGCCACTCCCTTATTTGTTACAGTGCCTGGGGCTTGTCTTTGGGCTCCCCACCACTCCACCTCCATGCTCCCCCTTGTGACTTCACCCAATCCAGAGGCTTTGTGTCCATCTCTTTGCTGGTGGCTGCCAAATTCCCATCTCCAGCGTGGCCCCTCTCACGCACTTCATTTCACTCTTCCAACTGTGTATTTGACATCTTACCTTAGATGTAAATAATCATCTAAAATCTAGCTTATTCCCCACCCTCACGCTATCTCATTCTCCAGTCATTTTTATTTCAGTAAGTATTACCACCATCCGAAGTTTCTCAAGCCAAAAACTTGGTTGTCATCGTTGCTTCTGCTCTGCCTTCACCTACCATACCTGACCACTAGAAAGTCCTGCTGGCTCTGTCTCTGGGACATAGGATCTGGTCTGCTTCTATCTACCTTTTCCCCACCTTAGCCACTATGCCTAAACCACCTGCCTATCTCTCCGTTATCCCACTGCTATAGCCTTCTGGTCTCTCTGTTTCCCCTTATGCTTCCCTTATCATCTGTGCTCCATAAAGCTGCATTTTTCAAATGCAAGTAATATCATGGTGCTGACTTCTTCCTAAATCCCTCCAATGGCTTTCCATCATACTAAGGATAAAAGCTAAATTTTTTCCCATTGTCTGTGAGAGCCCATTTTTCTCAAGTCATCTCTTGTACTCTCATCTCTTCATTTCAGGCACATCAACCCCATTCTTACTCAGGGCTTTTGCATAGATGTTTTGTCTGCCTGGAACACTCTTTCCAAAGATTTATATGGGACTGACTCTTTCATGTCATTCAGGTCTCAGCTTGGATGCCGCCTTCCTTAGCCTCGGCCAACATGCTGTTGCTCATATTTTATTTCCTTCAAAGCTTGTAATTGTCTGATTATTTCCTTTATTTACTTGCCTATTTCCTGTATTCACTACTAACATGTGAGCTTCATGAGAACAAGAACCTTTTTTTACCTTGCTTATCTCTGAGCGTTGTGTTCAGCATATTGGTTAAGACTGCAGACGCTGGGATCAGATTCTCCAGTCTGGATGCTGTCGCCAACACCCACCGTTGTGTCATTTCACACTGGTTGCTTCATTCTGTGTGGCTCAGTTTTCCCATATGAGATGGAGACCATGTTCGCGTCTGCTCATTACTGTTATTACGGGGAAAGGATATGATACATGTGAAATATTTATGACAGGTCTGGTACTTGATAGTTTTTGTGTTTTCTTACTCACTTAGAATAGTACCTCTATACAGTCGATGTTCAATAAATACATGTTGAATAACATATGAAAAGATACATAATGATATTTTCATGTTTTGTTGATGGATATTTCTGAATATTATCTATTTTTAATATTAATTTATGAAAAGATACTATGATAATTTTTTTGACCTCAGCAGAGTATTTAAAATATTCATAATGGTTAACCCAATGGCCTATTATTAACAATTATGTGGTCATTTAAATTTCTAAAAGTTGACATGTTAAATCTTGATACCTTAGTCAATAATTTTTGGCAATATTAGCTCACTCATCATAAATGGTGAAATCGCTTGGGTGTTTTTCTTACTAGAGATTTAAAGGTCGATAAGTATTTTCTCTATTATACACATATAAAAATCATTTGGGAAAATTAGATAATATGGTTAAGTAAAATGAAAAAAATAAAAACAATCTGCAATTTCTGTTTTTTTACATATACCCACACTTCAAGATTTGTCCGTATATTATCATATGGATTTTGCTTGATATTAGCTGTCTATGTGAGCTGACACAAAGGCAGTGGGAGACAGTTTATTTGAGAAGTAATCCCACAGGGATCACTTGTATTGCTATTGTTAACTACATTGCTTTTTTGAAATTGATTTTTTTTCAGTGTTTGTTGCATATATATAGAATTACAATTGATTTTTAAAATTGTGTCCTAAGACCTTATTAGACTTAGTAGCTTTTCTTGGTAGAATTTTCTATGTATATAATTATATTGTCCGAATAAAGCCCATTTTACCTATTCCTTTCCAATTTTAGGTCTTTTATTTCTTTCTCTTGTCTTATTACACTATAGAGGACCTCCAGTAGAATGAAGTGGTGAGAGAAGCAACCCTTACCTTCCAGTCTGAGAGAGAAAATATTCAATACATAACCATTAAATCTGATGTTAGTTGTGGGTTTTTAGCGGATACCCTCTGCCACATGAGGTAGTTCCCTTCCTTTCTAGTTTAAAGAGAGTTTTTATCATGAATAAATGTTATATTTTGTCTTTTTGTTTCTCCTGCTTTTTAAAAAGCATATGGCTTTTTGTTTATTCGGTTGACATAATGAATTTCATTGATTTATGTTCAAACATGAAAACAGTCTTAAATGTATTAGCTATGAATTATTATCATAACCACTTGATTATGATGTATTATCTTTTTAATGTATTGTTGGACTCAATTTGCTAATATTTTGTAAGAGATTCTTGTGTGTTTATTCACGAGAAGTATCAGTTTGTAGTATTTTGTTTTTATTTTCCTGAGAATATCTTTACCAGGTTTTGATATCAGAGTTATTGATAAGTTGGCTTATAAAATGAGTTGGAAGATGGCCTCCCTGCCCTTATTTTTGGGAAAAGTTTGTGTAGGATAGTTGCAATTACTTTTTAAAAATATTTGACAGAGTTCGCCAGTGAAACCAGATGGGTCTGGCATTTTCCTTGTGGGGGAAAGGTTTCAATAACAATTTAAATTTATTTAGTCGATATGGGGTATGCAAATTTTCTATTTCTTCTGTGTCACTTCTGGAAAATAGCCTTTTATAAGAAATGTATTCATTTCATCTAAATTCTTAAATTTATGATATATATTTATTTGTATATAATATTTTCTTAATAACCTTGTATTATCTGTAGGATCTGTCATGATAGTCCTGTTTTCATTTCTGATACTGGTGTTTTGTGTTCTCTTTTCCTTGTTCACTTTTGATACAAGTTTATCAATCTACAACTAAGGCCATACATAGTTCTCTCTTTATTTCTGTCAGTGTTTAAATATTCTGAAACTCTGTTATTAGGTGAATACACAGTTTGTCATGTCACGACTTCTTGATAAATTTACCCTTTGTTCATTAAGTATGTTCCTTTTTATTTCTTGTAATACTTTCTGAGTTGAAGTTTAATTTGCCCAATATTATTATAGCTGTACCCCTTTCTCCTGAAGCTTTGGGCTCTTTCTCCTATCTTTGGTTAACACATGTTAAAAACCAAGCTCCATTCGCATCTCTATGCAGTCCTTCCCAGAGCATTACATGAGCTTTCTTCTCAGATTTTCAGGTTTTTCTTTAGTTCTGGCTTGGGGATTTAGTCAGTCTTCTTGCTTGCTTAATTCTACATTAAAATGTGTTTGTTATGTTTTATCCAGCATTTCTAGATATTTTAGCAGGAAAAACTTTCAGGTTATCTTATCTACCATATTGATGAAATTATCAGTCTATGACTTTTTAAAAAAAATATTTGAATTTAATTTTCAATTCTTTAAAAATAAATGTAAAGAATAGTAAGAACTATAGCTATTATTCAAATCTTGAGATTTCTGATACATGAAGATTGTAATGGAAATTCATGAGCTGTCTCATTATTTCAAAATTCCTGGCGTAACTTATTTTATATAAATATACAAAAATGCTGTGCCTACTAACTAGTGCATCATGTTTCTTTGCTTTTCACTAACATACTATCTCAGTGTGATAGTAATGATTAGATAGTGTGGATCAGAAACTCTAGCTCTTTATGACATCTGAGACTAATGAAACATTTTCGTTATACCAAATATTGATCAAAATATTTCAGATATTTCCAATTTCATAGTGGTGAGAATTTAACACAGTCTCTTTTTCAATATTCTTCAATTTTTGCAATATTTTTGTTTAATAATTTATCCCAATAATTTGTAAATGTTGCCTTATTGAATTACTGACCTCTTATTTATACTATATTATGTTCCATTGCCCTGTCCATACATTTTTATCCTAACGAATCCACACTTTATAAAAAATAAACACAGAACCACAGGGAAAAGCAAAATAAAAGTAGTCTTCACATGTGCGTACAGCATGAAAAGCAGGGGGAGAGGGAAAGGGAAAATCTTAAGCAAGCTCCACACCCAGCATGGGGCTCAGTCTCAGGACCCTGAGATCATGACCTAAGCCAAAATCAAAAGTCAGACACTTAACTGACTGAGCCACACAGGTGTCCCCAAAGTAGTCTTTGCTTACATAAATATTTGGACCCACTGCACTGTGGCTTTCTGGACCTAAAAATGTAAGCTAGATGTCCTTATTGCCAAAATTTTCTTGGAAACTTGAACCTCTCTACTAGCATATATTTTGTAATTGTGGATGTATCATAGATGAAATTCTAATAGTTGTGCCAATGAAACACAGAAAGTGTTTGCATTTTATGAGATTTTGTTCTAGAACCACAAGGTAAAATAATGGAGTATCTTTATGTAAATCAGCCTTGATCTAAGCATCTGGATTAGTTTATAGTACTGAAGTATAATTAGAAGGCTAATTTGCTAATCATTTCTCTTAACTATAGATATAATCATAGAAACATAGGATTCCCACTTTGGAAAGGTCTTAAAGACAAACTCTTTTTTTGAGTTTTGAGTAGAGTCCCCTCTACAATATTCCTGCCAAGTATTCTTCAAGTCTGGAATTTAGCTTTTGTTCTATAGCTATGTAACCCAGTGATGTAAGGTCTCCTGACTCTAGAAGACCAACTCTATCTCCTGGAATAATAAATATCCTTTTCAACCTTTGGCAGGTTCCTTTATCTCATTTTCTCTGAATTTTCATGCTCTGGAATCTAAGTCATTTTCTCATGCTGCATAGGAAAATTGGAACCCCAAACCTAGTGCTTCATTGGTTTGCACGCACACACACACACACACACACACACACACACACACAGCTTCAAGCATTTCTTAAGTTTATGCATGCATGTGTATGTGTGTTGTAGGGAAAAGACAAGAGTGACAGATTTTTTGCAGCCTATAGGGTCTTTTAATAATTTCTTTTCTTTACACTCTGTACTGAACCCCTTTCACTTGAGGTAAAGGCATTTCATTAAGAAAATTTCCATTCACATGCAGTGTTATCCCTGTGTTTAGTTTTGTTTTAATTTTATCAGAGAGTTACTTTCAACAAAGGTTGTGCTCAACCTGAAAGAAATTTCCAGTGAATAGTTTTTCTCTCATCACAGATAATAATTATCTTTAAAAATGTATTAAATGTCTACCTATATACACTGTACAATACTACCAATTTGAAATAAATGACCTAATTTGAGTATCTTTCATATTTGAAGGTAAGAATTGGTAATAACAATTGACCCTTGAATAACATGAAGGTTAGGGGCACCTACCTCATGCACAGTTGAAAATCTAAGTATAACTTTTGACTTCCCTGAAACTTAACTACTAATATCCTACTGTTGACCAAAAGCCTTACTGATAACAAGCAGTCCATTAACACATAATTTTGTGTTATATGTATTATATACTCTATTCTTATAATAAAGTAAACTAGAGAAAAGAAAATGTTAAGAAAATCATCAGGAAGAAAAAATATATTTAAGTACTGTAACTGTAAAAACCCACAGTTCAAACCCATGTTGTCCAAGGGTCAGCTGTACATTTAAATGACAAAAATGCTGGGAATGGGAATTGTCCCAGAGGGGGAGATTTTTGCATAGGTATAATAGCAGAGATGCCAGCTTGATAAAAGAAAATAATTTGCTTGCAGCTTAGGTAGTGATAAACTGTTGTGAAATACTGTTGTATTATATTCACTTAAGTAGAGGATCAGTAGCTAAAAATTCACTACCAGATTATCTGTCCTTTGTTACTTTCATGAATGGATACATTTAACTAATCTGTAACTAGCATATTCACTTTGTAAATGGAAAGCATTCAAAGAATTATTAAATACTTTCAAACATTAAATGAGCAACTACTATAACTCAAACGGTGGGCTCTCCAGCATGGCTACTCATGTGGTTTCAAAAGTGGTTAGGAAATAGATCAGTTTCTAATATGGGTGTATTTCTCTCTGCATATTCTTCTAAAACAGAAGTAACAAAGACTAACATCTTTTTTAATTGGATAATTTATGAATTAATGTACATACATCATTAAATCTTACTACTGTGATGATTATTTTGGTGCAGGGTTATGCAAAGTTATTAGAACTCTTCCCTTTAAACTAAAAGAGACATTCGCTTTTGTTTCCTCCCATGGCAATGCTTTTCTTTCCTCTGTGTGTCTGTCCTTTCCTTGAGTTTCTGAATGATGTTGATAAAAATATCTTTAGATCTTACTTAAAAATACAGTGTGTTTACCAGTTAATAGTAATGATAACCACAGTAAATGTTCCAGAGCCACGTTCTCTCCAAATACTGGCAAAAGATGAGAAATCTGGGACAATTGCTGTACCTGTGATAATTAAGTTTTGAGAGTGAAATAGGTTAGGTATAAGAAAATGTGAGTTGGTAAGAAAGCAATTTTCTTTTTTAAATAAAAAAGAAAAGAAGTACTGAGAAGGATGATCTTTGGGTGTTGGAAAAATTAATGAAATATCTTTGGTTCTGTTCATCCTTTATGTGCTTAGTAGTGGCAGCAGTGGTGGGGGTGTTGGAGAATTTTTACAGGACTTGGATGTTATCCTGAGTGACTTGCCCCAACATTTTCCATAGATCTAGAGACCCTAATAAGCACAGTATATGTTCATGTATGTATCCCTGTTCATGTTTTTGATTGAAAACCATCCTCTCATAAAATACTTGTCTACTCTGCTAAGTCAGTATGTATATATTGATAGCCATAGGAATTACTTAATGTTGTTTGATAATCTGTTTTGTTTTTACTGAAAAATTATTAACTGAGTAGCAGAGAAAACAAAAAAGTGGTTTGTTAAATTCATATTACCTACTGTTCTTTATTTTTTCTTGTATTTCCTTCAAATTAATCAATTAAAATGCACAGATGTTCAATTAAAACTATAAAAATTTTCCATGGCTACAGCTGTTTTGAAGCTACATTGGTGAAAATTTAACATATCTAGTAATGATTCCCTCTCAGAAGAAATCAAATTAATGACTCTTTGCTGGATTATTTTCCATTTGATAAATTAAACAAAATTAGAAAAAAAAACGTGAGACTTACAATGCCTGCTACGTTTATTAATTAGCATGATGGACTAGCAGATATTAATATGAAAAGGCAACAAAATGGAAAATGTTTCTTATTTTTCAAGTGAAATACCTTCAGGACTGTAGTATATCTTATCAGCAAATGGTTATACAGTATAAATTATTAAAATTTCACCTGTAAATAGCAGACAAGTGACAAATTTCATCATCCCACATAATAGAGATGGTAGAGATGTGATTAGGCCAGGCAAAAATAGCATTTTCCTTCACATCTTTGTCCAACTTATGTATGATAGACAGTGACCCCTTAAATAATAAGTAGAAAAACAGGATCTTTTTTTCCTTGGGTATATTGTTTTGTCTCAAAGAGAATTTAGTATTTTTTTCTCATTTCTAATTCATTCTTTAATTTTTAAAGATCTGCCTGCTCATTTTTTTCTTATGCCAGAGAACTAGTACATGCTCATAGCATTAGTCAGTGTTCTCCAGAGAAACAGAATGTGTGTGTGTGTTTATGTATGTGTATACAGTATACACACATATATATACAGTAAGAGACTCATTTATTTTGAGGAATCGACAACTCACATGATTGTTGGGGGGAGGGAGAGGCTGGCAAATCTGAAACTTGTAGCCTAGGCCAGCAGACTGAAAACTCAAGCAGGAGTTGATGTTGCAATCTTGAAACAGGATTCTTTCTTCTGTGGGAAACCTAAGTCTTTGCTTTTAAGGTCTTCATCTGATTGGATGAGGCCCAACAGAGGGTAATCTGCTTTCCTTAAAGTCTACTGATTGTAAATGTTAACACATCTAAAAGATGCCTTTGCTTGACTAAATAACTGGACACCATAGCCTAGCTATGTTGACATATAAAATTAACCATCACACTCATTGAGGAAATTTTAGAAAATAAAAATAAACTGAAAATGAATATTTAAAAATCACTTGTAATCAAGCACCTGCAGGTGATCTCTGCTAACAGTTCAATGTTTATCCCTAGAGTCTTCCTCTTATATTTATATATCTTTTCTTCTTCCAAAGTTGAGAATACAGTGTTTATCTCCTAACTCATTATTCTCTTAAGAGTATAAACATCTTCTCACTTTATTAAAATGATTTCTTCTGTAACTCATATTTAACAGCTGCAGTATAACCAATTGAAGCAATTGTTGGACTCTTAGGTTTTCAATTTTAGAAAGGATATTATATCTTTTCACACTTACCCTTTGAATACATTACTACACATGCATTTGCTAGTTAAAAATATGCACATTAAAAACTTTTTACATGCATTGCTAGATTGCCTTCCAGAAATATTGTGCCAGTTTACATTCCCAATGGCAGTATTTCAGAGGCTTGTTTTCCTTCCTCTTTTCAGTATTAGGTGTTAGAATAAGAAAATATTCCTATCTGAAGATTTTTTTTTTCCTATCTGAAGATTTTAAAAAAATCTTTTATTGTTGTAATCTGAATTTCCTTGATTTTTAGTGATGTTGAATGAAATCCTTAAGTTTAGTGATGTTTGTATTTCTTTGTGAATTGTCCATTCAATTTCCATTAAGATAATTATCATATTCTTACTATAGAAACTGTATACAACATATGTAATCACTTTGGTTATCATATATTTTGCAAATGTTTCCTCTAATTTATTATTTGCCTTTTGATTTTGTATATATATTTTGATATATGGAAGTTTTTGTTTTTATTTTTAAGTAACCAAATCCATTAACATTTTGTTATGTCATGCTTTTGGTTTCATATATTATAATTTTCCTACCCTGGGATTATGTCTTCTGTACCATTATAGTTTTGGGGTTTTTTTTTAAGCTTTGAAATTAAATTTGATGTATGGTGTGAGGCAGGGATTACTTTTCAATTCACAATTTTGTTTAAACTGGAACTTTTTTATCCTTCTAAACACGGGGAAATAGCATGCAAAAGCCTGAAAAGGCTGGGAAGGAAGAATTTACACATTTTACGTCTGGTAGGCCCAGTATACATCATAGTGGATCCTTAATGTTATTGGGTTTTCTATCAAAAAGCAGAGTTAAATGTAACAGCGTTGCCTGAGTTTTTCATTTGTGTGAATGTGTATGTACAGGGGTATACAAGAGAGCTGCCTGTGGGATGGCAAGTATGGTTCTGGGAACTCTTTCCAGTGCAGCTCTATGATCTTATTAGCAATGTTTTCATAGATTCGGACATTTTTCTTCACAGACAATGCTTGAATCTTTAGTCAGTGACCACACTACAGTATTTTAATTGCAGGGGTATTTATGTGCTAGGGCAGCATATGTTCATGGATAAGAAACTGCCAACGACCAGATCTTACAATCAGTGCATAATCTGAGGCAGAAAGTTTATGACCACTCCCTAGCACAGTGCTCTTTTGTGGCCTTAATGTAATTGTCACTGTGATTTTGTGTCCTCACAGGAAATGTCTTCCATCTATTCTTTACAAAATTGTAAGTTATTGGGTAACTACAATTGGCTACAAGACCCTGTAGTGACTGACATAAGTCTTGCCCTGGATAGTCTCCTATTTT
Organism: Nasua narica; assembly: GCA_028533885.1. NCBI lineage: Eukaryota > Metazoa > Chordata > Mammalia > Carnivora > Procyonidae > Nasua > Nasua narica. The sequence continues at coordinate 64,138,801 of CM052811.1, forward strand.
CCCATCTTAAAAATGCTCATTACTCCCATCTTCAATATTTCATCACTAGATGTGGGACGGGAAATAACGATGTGAAATTTCAAGTGAGCCATATTAAGAATCATGATTTTCAGAAGCAAGCTTAGGGTTTTATCAATATGTTTCATATATTCACCAATTTATTTTAGATTAGTAGTCTCTCTATTTGAGATTACTTTTCTAGGATTATCTTACAGTTTAATTTAATGTGGTAGAAGTCCTTATTAATACTTATAGGTTTTTATCATGTATTACCCTGTCTTAGACTTAAAGTTTCTATGAATTGGGCTTGGAATTTTACATTTTATCAAGCTCCCTAGATTTATATAGCCAATGAAAGTTTAAGAAGCACTAGACTACTGTTTCTGGGTTTAGAATTAATGTATTTGGGGAACTATTTCATGAAACTTTGTGAAAGGTAGGTTAAAGAGCCTGGCATTGTGGCAGCACAGGGTAGGCACTGCATAAATGTGCATTACTTATTTAATCTAGGTATTATAGCAATTTAGTAAACCAGTCTGTATATGGTCCGTTCTGCATTTGTGTCCATTTCTAAGGAAGCTTCCATTTCAATATATATATTTAACAGTGCATGCTGTGTATTACTAATTTTTATGAACTTAACATTCAGAGGACAATGTTTATTGACTTCTTGCTGTGAACAGCTCAACATTCTGTTAAAGATTCAATATTCTGAATATTCCAGGAACATAAATATCCACAAGTACTACTTGTGTTAGCTAACAGAATTGCCATGTATTTGCACAGCTGTTAAATGGTTGTCTCAAAATTTTAAAAAATAGTTCAGGTATATAGAATTATTCAAATTATGTTAATATTCAGAGGTTTATATGAAAATAAGAAGATGCCACCTTGTGGTACAAAAAAAGAGAGTCTTTGGTATGTGTATAATATGTGGTTGACAAATCTTCCAAATAATATGTGGTCAACAAACCTGTTTGAATAAGTAGGAAAGGCAGCAAAAATGCTCTTGCTCATAAGCAAGTGTTTGAATTCAGTAACTATCTCACAAATAGAAAGATCACATGGGGAGAATTACATGGACATGTGTTGTTTTATGAAAGCAGGGGTCTATTCAGCGTTATACAATAGTCGCATGGAAATTAAAATGGAGCATTTCAATAATGTTTATTTAATATGATAAACTCAGAACATCAACTTCAAAATTAAGGTTGTATTGTATTTTTTTTTCTTAAAGATTTTATCCATTTATCTATTTGACAGAGAGAGAGAGACCACAAGTAGGCAGAGAGGCGGACAGAGAGAGAAGGGGAAGCAGACTCTCCCAGCAGAGAGTCTGATGCGGGGCTCGATCCCAGGAACCCAAGACCATGACCCTAGCCAAAGGCAGAGGCTTAACCCACTGAGCCACCCAGGCACCCCAAGGTTGTGCTGTATTTTTAAGAACAATTGCTATATTGTGTCCCTTTAGGTAAAAAGTAAAATTTTATTATGATTTAATTTTAATGAGCTTAAAGATAATTTTTTAACTCTGTATAACACTAATGTGTTGATGTTTTGTTAAAAAGACAAAGGTTATTTGAAATTAATTAAGAACTATGGGATTTACCTGGATGATGATTCCTTACATCAAATTATCTTAGAATTTCTGAAGATGAGTCAGTCTTGGAAACTATAGAGCTCAATGTTCTCTGCTTTTGGTGTGTAAGCGGAGACACAGGGCTGTTGTATGACTTGTTCAGGATCCCTCACCTCTTTAGGAGTTGACTCCTTATTCTGTGCTCCTTCTTCCTCCCCATTCTGCATTTGAATTGGTCTCTTGTATTGAGAAGCTTTGTTTCTCAGGAAAAGAATAGGAGAGAATACATTTCTCCCCTCTGAACCTTTCATTAAATGTTTATTTTGTTGCATTTCTCCATAAGCATTTTTATATTGCCATTTTCTCCTCTTATTAGAATACTTAATATAGTTCCAAATAGTGCATAATTGAAAACAGTTTATCATATCCATTTTTATTTATTAGTATAATAGTATCCCTGCGATCTGGTGGCAGGAAAGTACTGCACTATTTTATTGTAATTTATCCCATTTTAAATGTTCATTTGGGTCTATGAAATTGCTTAATACTTTTTAGAAATACACTTTTAGAGGATGTGTTGGAAAAAACCTCAAAAGTCAGAACTGGCTTAGAAAATTTTGCAGAGATAATATTGTGGGATATTCCAAATCCCAAAGTTAAATAGATCAATCAGCCAATCATTTCAAATATTTTGAAAGTGTGTATACATTAGATCTTGTCCATAGACATTTGTCAATGACAAATGACAAAGGGAAGTACCGGCATTTATTGTTATTGAAATTTTAGAGGAGCAAGGGAACCTTGGGTTAGCGGACCTATCAGGAAAAGCATCACAGAATATATTTAAGTGGATCTTGAGGAATAGGAAGAATTCAGATAATTAGGTAGCAGTGTGTGGTGGGGGCACTCTGTACAGAAATGGTGTGGCCCAAGGTTATTTCTCTCTGGCACATAGTAATTAGAAATTTGCTTTGAGATTGGGGGGGAGGGCTTATCTAATGGTAAGACTGTTAAATGATGAACTAAGAATATTTAGTTCTTTTCCATATATAATGGAAAGTCATGGGTACCTTTTGATTAAGAAAGTGATATGAATGAAGTGGTGTTATGGATTAAGATTATACAGAAATAGGTATCTTTGTAAAAATAGTATAAAATGAAATATATGTGTGTTGATGAACCTTAGTTGAACAGATAATCTTTCTATTTCAGGTGTGCTTTAATTTGCAAGTTTCACTGAATATTTTTATTATTTCTTTTATTATTTTTATTTTGGTCGTTTCCCTTTCTTATTGTATTGGCCAGAAATAGGCAATAGAAAAATTCAGACTCGGCTTTCGACCAGTTGATCTTGTCAGCTGCACCAATCTGTAGGAATAACGTCACCTCCCATGTGCAGATTTCTTTTAGAAATAAATAAATAAAGCCTAGGGGTGGTTGCACATTAATGTGGTGGTAGAATGCCTCATCCTTAATATGCTTTACAGATGCTGTTTATAGGGGTTTAGTTAACTCAGTATGGCCCTGTATAGGCCTCAAGTAGCTAAAGAAGAGCTTTCTTGAAAATGCCCCTGTGGTAGGCAGAATAATGGCCCCCTAGAGATATGCATGTTCCGATCTCCAAAACCTGCGAATGTATTAGTTTATTTGGCAAAAAGAATTAAGGTAGACAATGGAATCAGGGTTGTCAGTTGATCTGAAAATAGGGAGATTATTCTGGACTATCTGCATTGGCCCAGCATATTTACAGGGGTCCTTAAAAGTGGAAGAGGGAAAGGAGATTGGAGTGATAACAATATAGAAGCACTCAGAAGGAATAGAGCCCTCCAAGTACCTGATTTAGATCCAGTGAGACTTTTATTAGACTTGCCACTTACAGAATTGTAATGAGATACCTTTTTGTTGTTTTAAGCTACTAAGTTTATGGTAATTTGTTATAAGAGCAGTAGAAAACTAATATAATCACAACCATAAAACAAAGAAATAGTTATAATGGTGGTAAGGATAGTGACTATTCTCCACTCCCCTTTCCTCTTCCTCCTCCTCCTCATTATCATCATCTAGCACCTTGCTGGTAGGTATTACCTATTTGTAATGATAAAGGCTCTGAGGGATTTGTAGAGAAATTGGCCAGGCCCTTGCAGTTTGTGCGTGGCAGAGACCAGATTTAAACTGTTACTGGAAGTCAAAGCCTCATTCTCTTCAGTGTAAGAGTATTGGGGAAGCACTAGAAACTGGGAGCTGAACATGTTGGATCTAAAGCCTCACCTGATTTGAATTTTGGCTGCTTATCTTATTGCTTAGACTAGTGCCTGGGACCTAGTAAATCCTTAATATGTCTATTATTATGATTTAATAATTAATAATTCATGGTTAATAATGATTAATAATTATGGGTATTATTATTATTCAAAGATGGCAAAATAAGAGTAGTCCTTTTCATAGGAAGGTGATTATTAAAGTGATCACCACCACATCCATTTTATTGAGCTTAACTATAAACTGTGAACTTTTCAAACATCATCACTGAAGTTTGGCTTTTGGAATTTGTTTTAATGCCTCTCCAGCTCATTAAGCAGTGAGTTTGAACCTCATTAAGTAATTCAGCTTGATCCTTATTTCTAACTGCTGGGCATACCCTAACTGCTGAGCCATGCCCCTTGCTGGACAGCATCTTGAAGTCTTTACTCTAATTCCTGCTCTTTTGACTGGCCCTAACTTTGTACAGAGAATTGCTCCCTTTTTGAAAATTACTTGGGTAGAGGCAAATAGGTATCTGACTGAAGAGAATACAGCCTCTTGGGTGTAAGTGATGATTCATCCCTCTGTTCTACCATTGTCAGTAGATGGCATTGTGATTTCATTGGACATCTGTGCAACTTGCAGCCATCATGTCATTATCTCAGATGAGCCCTGTGCCATGCATAACCAACCCACATTCAGATTAGAAGATAGGTAGCAAGCTCAGAAATTTGTGCTAGGGCAATATGAAGTCACTGGCTCTCCACAGCAAATATTTGGTAGTTTAAAATGACAGGATTTTTGGTTGTCCCCAGATTCTAATTCCATTGGCTAGTATAAGGCTATAATTCATCTCTGGCCCTAGATCAGGACTAGAATAGATGTATCCTGGGCAGCCAGCTCCAGGATGTATTGTAGCTGACACTAAGTGAGGTCCCAAACTCCTGGGACCAGCAGATGTCCATTTCTTCCCAGTAGGCTTCCTGACCTTCCCTTTGCTCTTCAACTCCTTTGATTTCTACAGTACTCTTTTCTCCTTGTTCTTATTTCATCATCTTTCATTCTTGCTTTCCTTTGTGGAAATAGTTCTAACATTAAGAGATAGTTTTCTCCAGTTTTAAAACTTCCACCTTTTACTCATTCTTCCTAGATGCTTACTATCACTGTATGTTGATGACTCCTCATACATCTCACTAGCTCCAAAATTCTTCCTTGAGCTATATAATTCTAAATCCAGTGGCTTGCCAGCTGGATGTTTAGATGAATCTTGAAATCACAAGTGTGAATTTGAACTTGTCATCTTTCCTCTATGCCTTTGTTTTTTTTTTTTTTTAAGATTTTATTTATTTATTTGACAGAGAGAGAGAGAGAGATCACAAGTAGGCAGAGAGGCAGGCAGAAAGAGAAGGAGAAGCAGGCTCCCCGCTGAGCAGAGAGCCCGATGCGGGGCTCGATCCCAGGACCCCGAGATCATGACCCGAGCCAAAGGCAGAGGCTTCAACCCACTGAGCCACCCAGGCGCCCCTCCTCTATGCCTTTGTGTCATCTATGTTAATTGTGGCATCTTATCATTATTATCAAATAATAATAAACTGTTTTCTCTATGTTTATCTATTTTAATGTATTTCTCAAATCTTTTCTCTCTTTATTATCACTGCTAATTCAGGCCCTCACATCTGTCATCTAAATTTTAATTTTGTGTTTGATAATTTTATGGATAGGTATAAATTTTATCATTAAATATATTCCTCAGTTATTTTTTATTTTCTTAATTCTTGCCATTGTTTTAATCTTAGAGAATACTATGTACTATGAAATGTTAAATATTCATATAGGCTTTCCTCTAAATTATTATGGTTTCTTTTTTCCTTAGAATTAATTATTAACACTGTTATAGTTTCCTTTCTTTTTAATGTTAAAATATCTTTCCCATTATTGTCATTACTCACTTAAGTTTTGGGTACTTGTATCGTCTTTCCTGATGGAATTGTTGACTGTTTAATAACATTTACGAACATTGGCTCTTATAATTACTTATTAATTTTTGGATATTTTTGGCTTTTTAACATTTTTACTCATTTCTACTCTTACCTTGATATTTTCTTCTTTTTGACTTTCTTGGTGTTTTGGTGGTGTTGGTGGTAGCTCCAGTTTAGCTTTCTAAGCAGTCCATAAGTTATGATATGTGGTACTTTTAAGGGCATTTATCTGATGTGGAATTTCACATATATACAATGTAAAGAGACTAGTTCCATCAACTTCTGTGTATATATCACCAAACTTCAACAATTATCAACATTTTGCCACACTTGTTTCACCTATGTCCCCAACTTTTTTCTCTTCTGGTATTTATATCAAATCCTAGAAATGCAGTAATAGTAACATTTTAGGATATGCGTGTGTAGATATTTATGTGTATATTTATATATGTGTGAGTGCAAGCATGTATGTATATATTGCACACTCACACATTTTCAAGTAATTGGGGCATCTTTTGGGCTTGATTAAAATATTTGCAGTTGCAAAACATGTAGTCAGATTATTTGATCTCTATTAGTTCTGCTTCTATTGATAATTTATTGAGCTGCCCCTCCCCCATGAGTTAGTATCATCAATTTTTAAATATATCTTACATAGATTCTTCAAAAGCAAATAAACTCAATTTTTTTTGAGTAGGTGACCCAATACATATCTTATTAGCTATATTAGTCCAATTCTTCATGTTACCTTTATTTTAATTATAGTTGTCCAATTCTCCATGATCTCAAATTTTTCATGATTTGTCCTAGATGTATTAAAATCTATCATGACAACTTTGTTTCTACTTTTCATTTAATATTTTCCTGCCAATTTTAGCTTAATATATTTGAATGTTATATTATTTGGCACATGAAGATTTTTTGCTGCTGTATTTTCCTTATCATAGCTTCTATCAATATAAAACATCTTTCTTTTATCTTGTTTTATGCTTTCTGCCTTAAAATCTACATCGTCCAAAGTTAACATTGCCACCTCTACAGCCATTTAATTTAAATTTTCTTGAGAAATCTCTACTTTTATTTTTAACATTTATATGTAACTTCCACATTAGAGATATCATAGTAACAACACATAGAGTATATCTTTTGACTCAGTCTGTTAGTTTTCCAGCTACTTCCAATTTTTCCAAAACTAGGTCTTATTTCTTTTTTTATGGTTATCTTTCTTTTTATGTTTTCTCTCATTTCCTTCAATTTTTGAGTTTCTATAATTTTTACCTTTTTTTGTGTGTTTGTTACTGTTTTTAATGGAGTATGCTTTCATCTTCTCTAGTGATTAGGAAGGTAGACATCTTGATACTTATCCTACTCATTTTCTAGAATATCCAAATTCTGTTTTACCAAATATTAAAGTCAAGAAAGAAATAATATTTCATTTATCCACAAGGAATTCTTTTATATTCCCTTCCCCACCCCCCTATTTCCCACTTGTTCATCTCAGAGGGATGCTGGATTTAGACTGATACTATTAAATGATTGTTACTTCAGAGCTTTCATTAGAATGATTTTTGACATTTGCATTCAGATTTGAAAATATATTTGCAACAGCTATTTAGGGCTGATACTTCTGTTTAATTATTTCAGGGCTCATCACTAGGGTTTATGTCCTAGCTTTCCTATTCATGAAATTTTTCATTTTAATCTAAGTCTTAGCAGTCTTTTCATCCCAATCTATTTTCTATTTAGCTTAGATTGTTTTTTTTTTAAAGATTTTATTTATTTATTTGACAGAGAGAGACACAGCAAGAGAGAGAGAGAGAGCACAAGCAGGGGGGAGGGGCAGAGGGAGAAGCAGGCTCCCCACTGAGCAGGGAGCCCGATGCGGGACTTGATCCTGGGACCTGGGATCATGACCTGAGCCGAAGGCAGACGCCCAACGACTGAGCCACCCAGGCGCCCCAGATTGTTCTTTTTTTATGGTATATTGAGGATGGCAAACAACTTTCTAAATTTTTTTCCTGATTTCTATAAGAGCGGGAAATATATAAAACTTCTGCAACTTTTTTTTTGCGCGATTTACCATATTTAACCACAGGTCCCTTGTTATTTTATTTCTCTTACATTCACTCAAATGAGAACTTTTTTCTAGATGCATTATTTTCCATTTTTCCCTCTTCCACCTTTCTACACATACTATAGCTGAGTGTGTTCATTTTCTGTCCTAATTTCTAGTGACCAGGAGCATTCATGTAGTATGAGTCTTGGTCTGATTGGGTGGAATCCTCTACTGCCACCCATCACCTACCCAAAATAATTGAATCACTTGAAATTATAACCTGCAGGATTCATTGAGAGCAGCACTCTTCCACTTCTTCTTTCTACACTTGATTTGTAGGTGCAGTATCTCCCAGGATGCAGTGGGTTCTAACTATCCTCCTACCTTTCTTTTCCTCAGTCATTATTTTTTGAGGGTTTTTCTATCTGAGTAGTATAGAAATATGAGTGGACAGGAAGGGAGTATGATATTATGTCTGCCCAAAAATCAGCACCCATTTTGAATAGAATGGCTGCTCGGTTTCCTGTTTATTAATGGGTCCAAATCTCTTAGCTGAGCTGTGCCACAGACAATGGGAGCAGGAAAAAAAAAATAAAAAGCAAACCTACTGCTCTTTCAAGGAGGTAGATTATTCTGTTTTATGAGGTGATGCTTGGATAGGCTACTGCCTGTTTTCTCACTCTTGGTGCATCAGCCTTATAATCACTCTAAATTTTTCCCAGATTTCTGGCACTGAGTTTCCTGTCAGTCTTCGTTTTCTGTGTTAGAGTTTTCCATTTTCATATGTATGTTATTGACGATTGGGAGAGGCAGTGCCAGGGGATGGTGGCCAGATGCCATTTTACACCAGAAGTCTTCTATTATCTACATTTAATGGTTATAAATAATGAGTGCATTTGAGAGTTCTTTCACTTGGTCATTCCAACAAATCCAAGGACCTATTTTCTTAGGAATTAATTAATTCAACACCTACTATGTGCATTTAAAAAAATATATACCATATTTAGTAGAATGAGAGAAATGGCTTTTCTTCAGAGTATTATGATTGGAACTACAGAGTTAAGTTGAAAGATCAATGGTCCAACAGAGTCAAAACCACTTTTCTCCTTGGGAAATAGGCAAGAGTAATAGAGAGAAAAATAGATACAGAGAAAATAGATTCAAAGAAGTGAATCTTGAGGTATAAATAGATATTCAGAGGCTAAGTAGAGAGGTCAGGGCTAGGCAGAAGGAAAAGCGCAGTGACATAAGAATAGCCTGAGATCAGGAAATGGTGATAAGGTACAGGTGAGTAACCTAACGCGGCTTATGAGAACCCCATTTGTGTGGATGGTGGAATGGATTGAGGAAGGATGGATGGCAGAAAGATTGATATTAGAGCAATTAGAATCAGCTAGACAAGTTAAGATGGAAGAATAAAGTCAAACAGCATCAGCAGGGATGGAGGGGAAATGGCAGATTAAAAGTCTTAAGTGCAGAGATAGATGAGGAAGGAAGAGTGTGTAATTGGAGACTGATTCTTCGGATCTGCCAATCATGTACAGGCACATGTCTGATACAATGATCAGAGTAACTATTATGTAAAAATAAAGCATTTCTGATTTCATCATTTGCAGATCAGTCTTTTGCCTGCCTTAGGTCATCACTCATGTGTTTGGGTTGTGATCAAATATATCTACTTATTATTTTTTAAGGATTTTATTTATTCATCTGAGAGAGAGAGAGAGACAGAGAGGGACAGAGAGAGTACAAGCAGGAGGAGAGGCAGAGGGCAAGGGAGAAGCAGACTCCCTCCTGAACAGAGAGCCAGACGTGGGGCTCAATCCCAATACCTGGAGATCATGACCTGAGCCGAACGCAGACAATGAACCATCTGAGCCACCCAGGTGCCCCTATATCTACTTATTTTAACACACTTTTATAGTAGTACTAATATCTTTCTTATGGTGCCAAATAATCACATTGCTAGTGATGAAAAAACTAAAGCATAAATCAGATTTGGCATAAATCCGAATCAGAATACCTGAGAGGTCTAGTTTGGTAACTAATCCTATTTTTGATTTTCAAACAAACACACTTTTCACAAGAATTATCTACTTTCATGCTCGATAGTCATGTAACTGAAAATTCATGATAATTCACAAGTTAAAATGGAAGCCATTTTGTACCTTTGTTATACTTGCAGCAAGTCCTAGTTCCAAGTAATATATTTCTCTTATCTATTTCATACAGGTGTGATTAAAATAAATCATAAGAGAGACAAAGTAGAATTATTTCCCTAAAGTTTTGGAAAAACTAATATTCTATTCAGAAAACCAAATGGTGTTATCCAAGTGAAAATATTAGTTATCACCCAAAGGAATTTCTACCTATTACCCACAATTCAGTTAGATATGCTTCTCATGTTTGAGTTTCTTTCCCAAAATTATTTATCTTTATTTTAAATAAAATTCTTAAGCTCTATTACTGAGAAGTTTTCTGCTAATGGGAAAGTAAACAGTAAAACAAGAAGTCTTTTTTTTTTTTTTTAGGATTTTATTTTTATTATTTGAGAGAGAGTGACAATGAGAAAGAGCAGGGGTGGGGGAGAGCAGAAGGAGAGGGACAAGTAGACTCTGCAGGGAGTAGAGAGCCAGAGACAGGGCCAATCCCAGGACCCTGAGATCATGACTTGAGCCCTGAGCTGAAATCAACTGACTGAGCCACCCAGGTGCCCCAAAATAAAAATTCTTAATGTGCACAAGAGTTGTTTGAATCACTTAAAGTACTCATTTTGTAAACTCATAATGCATTTATAGGTTTCTGATATTGAGAAAGAAATCTTCATTTGCTCTAGTCAGTAATTCTTAGGGAGACACTAGAGTTGAAAAATAGAAATAAAATACATATCACATACATAGATACAAATAAATATATATGTTACCAGGTTTAATCATGTGGTGATGTGACATTCTTCTCACATTCTGACTACAGGGGTAAAGAGTTTTAGAAAATACTTAAGCCTGAACCTTGATAGTCATTCCAGAAAATGAATGCTAACATGTTTAGTGATGCACTTGTATTAATTTGAAAACATAACTCATTACCCATTGTATAGTATTTGTTTTCAAATATTTAAAAACTCTAATAAAGATTCTGACACAATGTAATCAGCTACCATCAATATGCAGAGGCTGGTTTTCATTTTCCACTTTGCATTGAGAGGCAGTCCTTAAAGTATTGAAGACCAAGCTGTACTTGAAAATGGCTGAGATTTACTTGTGCTTACATCTTTTCCATTTCTTCTCAACTTTGAAGACATGCTTTCATTTGATAAGGATGCTTTGGAGTCTGAATTTTAACATGTAGCTGTGTGCATTTAGGCATGCAAATATACACACTGTATATTATTTTGCTTTTACAGTAATTATTTTCATTTATGAAATTCTAAATTTGATGTTAAATATTGAATATTTTGGTTAGGTGACAGCTTGTGCTAGCTTTAGGATATTCCTGCTTGATAATTATTCATGAGAAGAACAGCTGAAAACAAACTAGTTATACACCTTGGCAAATTACTGTGATTGTAATTCTGTGAAATTTCCCCATGGCCATGTGACTTTATTATAAGTACTCTAACAGTGCAGATGTCCAGAATGTTGTCATTGTCACAAATGTTATTCCTATATTCAAAGTTTTTGAATTACTCTTTACTGCTTCACAGAAAACGTGAGGAAGGAGATGAGACATGCAGTATGGATGATAGAGCATATGCAACTCTTTTCAGTGCTTGTCCTCCCTTGGTTAGGAGTGGGCATGGTGCTTACATACATCATTCCTGTAAGATACAGAAGCACTGGCATTTTTGTGAAATCTAGATATGATGAAAACATTTCCTATTAAATGTTAAGAAAGAGGAAAAATAGCCCCAATTTATCATCCTTCAAAAAAAAATTCAGCTGAAATCAAACGTTATTTCCCTACTCTCCTTCTCCCTTTCAGTTCCTTCCCCATATGGTTCCTGAAATGTTCCTCCATTTAAATGGATTTTAAAGCTCATTCCTTATAGTTCCTAGAGCATTCATTGCTTTTGAGAAAAAAAAGAAAAACATTTTAGCATGTGCTATTTTTGTTATTCTAATTAGCAAAAACAGCTGGTCCTGTGCAGCTCAGACTGTAGTCTTTTTCAACACATTGTTCAGATTTTTTTTCCTCCTCTTCTGTCAAGCTACAGGCTACCACCTCTCCTCTTCCCACACAAATCAACCCCCAAAACACCTGCACACACAACCTTAAATATCACCTACATCTGCCATGAAAGGAAAAGGGAAACAGCCTCTCCTTCCTGGTGGCTGGGCAGGGCACATGCACCAAATTACGTAGACGGTGAACAAAAGTCAGTTTCAAGGTACTCACTACCTCACTGATTTTACATTTACCAAACACTTCACTCTGTTGTCTCAAAAATACAGCTATCTCATAGTTTTTTCTTTTTTTTTTTTCCCCCTCAACTCCTCCTGGCAAATGGGAGTAGCCTCTTGTAGAATCAGAGATTGAAAAATTGGATAATCAAACCTAACTCACAATTTGGTATCTATCAAAGGCATGTGACTGCCAATGATCATTGAAGCTGATCAAAGTCACACTCGGTTGCCATGGCAACGAATCCCCATTTTGTTTATATGGAGGGGTACGCACCACAGGAGAATAATGCTGAGACGAATTAAATTTGTGTTGTTGAGAAATTAACATGCGGGATGCTTAGGAGTGAATTGAATGGGTGCTTATCAGTGTGATTTTTTTTTTTTTTCCAAAATAAGGGAGGTGATGGGGACAAAACGTAATCTATGGAGGGTGTCATTATGGAAGAGTCTGGTAAAACACTAAAATGTTTCAATAGTGCATTTCTAAGGTGGAGTCCAGATATGAGGTAATAGTTTTTATTGGGTTTTGTCACTTACATATTTCGTGAGCTTAAGTATCCCCAAGCTCTGGCTCTTCTTCCCTTTTAAAAATTTAAAAAGGATTAAAAGAGAATACATCTTTTAAGTTTTATATTTGTTTTTCCTTGGAGCTGGAAGCAGTTCTTAATCCAGCACCAATAATCGGCTAGGTGAGATATAGTATGATTAGTGTATTTTAATTTTCAGTTATTCAGAATCTCCCCTAGCCAAATTGTGGGGTTGAATGAAGTTCTTTGCATTTTCAGTTTGGAAGATATCATCTGGTCAGAAGGTGGTAAGTCATTAAAAAATTTTTTGGCACCACATGCTGTTTAAAATTTTTTATAACAAATTGTAGTCTCTTTTTCAAAGAAACACAATAGAGATGGGTTTTTAAACTTTTTTATCACCTTCAAACACTAGCATCTATTGCCACCTCACTCATTCTTTCTCCATGCATATTCTCTTGCCATTTTCTCTCTCTTCCGTCTACTTCATCCAGCCTCCATGTCAAATGCTTGTTCTATAATCCCTATTCACATAGAACTATTATTTCCCTCTTCTCCTCTAGCAGCTGCCAGGGATCATTTACTCACATTTTCTGAAGTAAACAAGACTATCATATGCCCAAATATCAGTTTCTTTCAGTTGCGCTTGTTATTTTGGCCTTCTACCTCTTCATACTTCTCTCATTATTATTCAAAATATAAATTCCACAAATATTTGAAGTGACTGCCTCTTTCAAGGCTGTGCTGACATGTAAGATGTGATCCCAGTCTGGGAGTTGATAATCCTGTTATGAGAAACGGAGAGAAACCAATACTCAGTGACAGTCTCCCTGGTGTCAGTGCCCCTGCTCAGCACTTGATGCATGCATATATAGCCTGTACACAGCAGAGTTGTGTACACAGCGGAGATGAGTGATACCCCAGTTATTCAAGTGAGGAAACTGAAGCATGGAGAGGTTAGGTTGCTTGCTTAAGAGCACGCAATGGCAGACCATCCCTAAGGTCTGGAGTGCCTTACTTCAAGATCCATGGGGTTTTTTGTTATTGTTGTTGTTTTTGTCCAGTTTTTGTTTTTCTTCCATTTGGAGTGATAAGACCGATAAACATACGCACATAAATACCACACAAGTTGCAGTGGAATGAATGGTACATGAGCGTTAATGACAATTCCTGCGTTAGAAGGGGAAGAGAAGGAAGAGGCCTCTTTAACCAGCGTGGTTCGGGCTAATTCTGAGGAGGAGGTGGCTCTAGGGCCCTGAAAAGTGCAGCAATTTTTAGGTGAAGATGGAGTACAGAGAAGTGATTTGCTGTCTGTCGCCTCTGTCCACCACAAATGTTTTTTAGTGCTTAGAGTATTCACGATGCATACTCAGAACAACAGTGATGAAATCTTCATGTTTTTTGTTTTTGTGTTTCTCTTGGCTTCCACATGAATAATGTTCAGTCACAATTTCCAGCTGAGGGCTTGCTGCTTTTATTTTTTTTTTTGAAGTTTATTTTATTTTTTAAGATTTTATTTATTTATTAATTGTTCATGCACCACACCCAGTGCTCCATGTAATACATGCCCTCCTCAATACCCACCACCAGGCTTGCCCACCCCACCGTTCCCTCCCCTCCAAAACCCTCAGTTTGTTGCTCAGGGTCCACAGTCTTTCATGGTTCATCACCTCCTCTGATTTCCCCCCCATTCACCCTTCCCTTTCTTCTCACAATTGAGGGCTTGCTGCTTTTAAAAAAATTTTAGTACCTGAATTGCTTATCAAAAATAGCTATTCTAGAACAGGATATGGTGGATGATATATTCCTATTTTATTGAGCTATAAGGCCCGTGGAACACACAACCTTTGTTAGTCAAATTAAATTAAATCAATGAAGAGCTCCTTCTACAATTCTCTACTGTCTATGCTAATCAAGGATACTGATAAATGAAATTCAGACAGAATCCACTAACCATCATGTTACTGTTTACTTCAGCCCTTTCTCTTACCAAGATTTGTTGACATACTAAGACTACAATGAGTCTCTTTTCGGATTGCTGGAGGTGCTATTAAAAATAAAAAAAAAATAAGAGTCCAGAAAGGAAAATATGCCAAATTATCTAGCAGAGCGGATTGAGTCAGGAACCCAGGGATGGTAGGTTTATATGCCAGCCACTTACAGTCGTGTAACTCTTGTAAGGTAATGGTCTTTTACTTCCTCATTTCCTCATCTAGACACTGAGAATGAGACTGCTGTTATCACTAGACTTGTTAGCAAAGAAGTATTGATTAGTTCCCACTCACTTTTAAGTGAGTTATTAATTCACTACAAAGGCATTATGGAGATCATTTTCATAAGAAAACCATGTTGCCACCCGAAGGGGTCAGATCAGCGTTCCTCTCTTTAAAGAAGCGAAAGGCTGTAGCTCCCTGTGCCCCTCTCCACTCAGCAGTACATCCAGACCTCCCTGGGAGAGCTTTTTGCCTATTGAGTCCCTGTCATCATGGTGGGAACCTGTGAGCAGGAGAGTGCCTTCACACTGACCCTTTCTCCCACAGGAAGATTCTTTTAGCCCAAGACTTAAGGGAAATGCATACAGAATTTTTTTTCTGGAAGTATTTCCTCAGAGGCTTCTTACCTCCCTGCTGCCCCAACCTAACCCCCCTCCCTCAGATGTCTCCTTGCCTTGATAATAAAAGCAAAATGGCTAAATTTAGGGAAGAATTTCTTTAACCAATAGTATTACATAATCTCATTATTTGTTGGTCAAATGTGTTTGAACCACTTAAATCATTTATTTGGTTAAGAGGAAAAGAAAATCTGATCAGTGCCTTCCAGAAAGTGAGTTAATTGGTTGCCTATGTTATTACTATGGCTGACAGGTTATCTGACTAGTAAAAAAAGGTTTTCACGGTATATTCCAAACCATCACCTGAGCATTTCTAGGCTGTTTCAGCCTTTGTCTAAAGAAGCAGGAAAAACATCTCTTATTGCTTCAGTGTGCTTTTTTACACATTAGGGAATTTTGAAAATGTTCCTGTCAGAATCTACAAGAGGCTATTGCAGAGTGAGCCATTTAGAGACCATAGCTATGGTTTCTGGTTAGCTCCATCCTCATCCAGTATCCCAACTATGGCCCCCAAAGAGGTTTGGGGGCTTTTGAGGTTTTAAAATGGACCTTCAGTCCGAATGACAAGGTGAGGCATAAGGAAGAGAACTCTAGCTTGTCCTCCCTGTGTGTTATTTGGGCCTGAGGAACATGCAGTGAGTTAATAATAAAGCTGTAAACTTAGCACACAGCTTTGGCACCATATTGTTCTTTCCACAGTGGGTCTTCTAATTAACAAGGGCATCAGTACGTCCTCTCTTCATACCAGGAGACCTGCCACAAATTTCAGCTTAATCAACTTTCACGCACTTGGTGCACATCCAGAGTATCAGGACTTCAGTAATTGCTCAATTGTTAAGAAATTGTTAAATAGATTTTGTGTGGAAATGAAGTTTCTTGAAATACATTTGCATCATCAGAATCTAAGCTTATGTTTCTTGGCAATTCTGTCTACCCCTAAGTTTCTGAGTGGCTTTTTCACTCAATGCTATTTTTATCCAGCACAGAGGAACAAATACATAAAAGAAATCTCAATTTGTTAAAGCCCAATATTATGGTGAAATGACTGGATTTGACAATGAACTGACTTTTGAATTTTAGTGAGTGAACTAAATGAACGGATTGGAAGCTGCTGCTTTTGGAAATGGGCTCCTTCTGTTCCTCTATTCTAAATTTCATACTAGAAGGAAAGTTATTTTGCAGGTATAGTCCTTTGCCTGGAGGTTGCTTTTAATTTACTTCAAATGGTGGTTTCTTTTCCCTCTTTCCATTAAAGCTTTCTTTCTATTCAAGGCTAGAGCATTGAGAAACTGTAGCAAGTATTTAGATACTTTGTGATTTACAGATTTTATGTATATATTCAACCTGTAGTAAGCCAGCAAGTATTCCCCTTTCCAGGCAGGGAGCAATATGGTCTAAAACTAAATGAGAATGTCAGGGAGTGCTTAATGAATTTCATGAATCCTTGGGAAAACAAGAGACCACAGATGACTTTCTCTTCTCTTCTTTCTTTTTTGAATGTAAGAAACCAGATAAAATATTGGATATATCAGAGCCTACATAGAAGATTCTGGTTTAACTAGTCAGGGCAACAAGGTGGACAGACACAACTGACATAGAAAGACAGATGACAAAAAACAAAACCAAAAACTGAAAAAAAAAAAAAGTCCCCACTAATTGTAATCCTATTCCACAGACTACATCGATGGCTCCTTTTCCATTGGTTTTCCTGTGGTAATGGGAAGCAGAGAGGATTAACTTCTTTCAGCCATTTTGTAAAGTAATAGCAGCCTCCCTTTGTCTTTTGGCTGGAATTGGTCGGATGGAAGTAACAGAGAGGAAAAGGCTCATATTGACCAATTTTATTTGACTTCTTAGAAAAATGAAGAAATTCTCGTTCTTGTTTATACAGTATACCTGCCATTCATCCTTCTATCGAGAGGTAGTGTCATTAGAGAAAGATACTGCAGTAAAAAAAAGAAAGGAGACTTGAGTTGTAGTCCTCTTCTTCTAGGAGCTTAAATAAGCTGATAAGATATAGAATTCCTCTGGCCTTCACTTGTCTGATCTATGTAATGGGAATAATATTTTATCAACCAGAAAATAAAAATTGGGAAAAGACAAGACTTTATTTTTCCTTCCAGATGTGTGTGCAGTTTTTATGATAGGTGTGTTCCACTAATATTCTCAGATTTTAACTAAGAATCAAGATTTCTCATGTGTTGTAATAAAATGAGGCTTCATGCTATACAATAAAATGAGAAAAGTGGGGGAAAGCCCTAATAGTTTCCCAACTTTGTTTCAAAAAGCAATTCAAAACTCCCAGAAAGACAAAATGGACTTTTTCAGACAGTTGCAAAATAATTGTGGATGCTGGATTAACTCTGCATGTTGCTAGTTTATTGGGTTGGTTATTGTCCATGTGTCTATTTCTGGCTTCCTAGTAAATAGTTTCTAAAGCAAAACCTTATTTATTTTTTCAGTTATTATATAGCTAACTTTTAACTGTTCCAGGATGGACTTGCCACATTTTTGACATGCTAATCAATCGTACTAAGGGTTTAAAATAACTTGTTCAACTCATCTGTTGTTTCCTTTCATTTTTCCCCTACTTATGAAACCTACAGTCCAGCTGGACACTTAAAAAACAACAAGATACCTAATTACTGTTCTAGTTACTATGGCTGCATAACAAATTATCCCCAAATTTGCCAGCATAAAACAATTATTTATTAGGCTTATTGATTCTGTGGGTCAGAAATTCCAGTCAGGGCATGATGGGGACAGCTTGTCTCTACTCCAGAATGGGTGGGGCCGCAGCTGGAAAACTAGAAAGCTGGAAATCATTTGAAGTTTGCTCACTCACATTTCTGGCAGTTGATGCCGACTTTAGACTGTAGGTTAGCTGGGATTATTGACCAGAACACCTTCCTGTGACCTCTCCATGTGATCTCAACTTCCTCCTAACATGCTGAGAGAGACCTGGGCAGAAGCCATAGCCTTCTGGGTTGGACAGTCATTTAGATCACGTCTGTGCACTCTCTTGGTCTGAGCGGTCATAAGCCTGACGTGTTCAAGAGAAAGGGGAAATAGACTGCAGTTTTTCATGAGGAGTGAAAAGATTCTGAGAGAGCGTGTAGGACTTCGAATATGCTGTGGTCATTTCTGGAAAATGCAGTCTGCCACAATTACCTCCCCCTCAATATGAGAAGGAACAAAACATATACAGCCAACAAAACATCCAAACTAAAAAGTAACTCCTATTAGGCAGGTGCCTTGCTTCTACTTATGGGGGTGAGAGGTATTTCTCTCGGGGAAAAATGCAAGAGGAAATAGTTATAAGCGGAGAGTCATCTGTAATAATTCAATTTGATGGCTCGTAAATTCTAAAATAATAAATATTCCTAAATTAAATACAATTATCAAAACCACATTGTAACATCAAATTTAAATGTTTTTGGGTGGATTGTTCTGGATTATTCAGGACCTCAACTTTACTCCATTGGACAAGTTGCTGAATAGGGTAATAGCAGTGGTATTTTCAAAGGAAAGGAATGTGGTGACCATGTTTCTCCTCTGGTCAGGCTTTAACCATTTGCTGACTTTTGAGCATATTCAATGGGATCAGAAACAGTCTTTGAGACGTTCACTCATTCATTCTTTCATTCAAACCACATTTGTTGAATACCCAGCGTATGTAAGGCATGCTAATTTATTATTTACACTATCAAGCATGTAGATTGGTAACAAACTGTGTCCACTTCCAGTAGTAATAATAGCTGTCATTTATTGAGCACTTAGTATATTCCTGGCATTGTGCTAGCACTATATGCAATGTTATTCGTCCTTATAGTATGAATTAAGGCATGCATAATTATCATCCAGTTTACAACTGCACAAACAATTTAGGAAAGCTGATTCCTTGCTTAAGTTTGTATAACTAATTAGTAAAAGATCTTAGTATCAAACTTTGCTTTGTTGGCTAAAAAACTGTTTTGGTTTGATTTGGTTTGGTTTTTTCCAAAAACCAAGGCTAAATTGCTTCTTCCAAGAACTTGTCTTATTGGAAAGAGGGGAAGGAAATAAAATATATTTATAAATAATTGTAGTGTAAGGTGAAATTTGTTAAGTATCCAAAAGGCTGGGAGTTAGGAGAGCGTACCTTTTTTTTTTTAATTCAATTTAGTTAGCACACAGTATACTGTTCATTTCAGGAGTAGAAGCCTACTTCTTTGTGGAATAATTAGGGGGAAGCTTCATGGAAGTGGTGGCATTGAATAAGGACTTGAAGAACTGGTAGGATTTTCATATATGGAGATGGGGATAAAGAAGGAAATCTAGATATTGGAAAAATATAACTGGAGAATGAAGAGCATGGAGATATTTGGGTAATAGCAAACCATACCACTGAGAGGAATCCAACTTTGAGGATTAATGAGTTAGAAAGCTAGGAGTGTAGATTAAGTCCTTTGGGTAAAAGGTCATATGTGGCAGCTAAAGGAACTTCTTCTAGGAGATCTGTAGGTCATGGCGAGCAGTTGAAGGTATCCTCTGATGTGGACAGAATAGGGCATCAGGGAAGAGGAATCTGGCTGCTACCTAGCATGGCTCGATAGGGTTTGAAGACAGCAATGCTAGGAGGTTTGCAGTAATCTGGAAGACGGTGATGAGGACAGAGATGGGATTGGTGATGGGAATTATAAAGGGAGAGAGAGAAATGTACTGACCTTTCCATAAAAAACTCATAGCAAAGAGAAAAGCCATTTGTTATTATATCTATATTTCTCACCAACTGACTAGTTGCTCAAGTAAAATACATTTGCCTCTTCCCTCAAATTATCTGTTTTTATTTTATTAAGTCATAGTCTCCAGGGACCCTACTGAGCACCTGCCTCTAATTTGGAAATGTGTTGTCACGGCTCCTGTAGAGGCTGTTCTGGATTTGGAAATTCGTTTTCTATTCCGTTTATTTCGATTAAATGCTTTGCTATTAGACTTCTTACAAGTCATATGCCCTGGATACATAGTCAGAAAATAATATGAGCAGCAGTGGAGGTGCTGAATTGCTGGTCAGTGTTGTTAGGAGCAAGAGGCACAAAGGGGTAACAGTGCACGTTGCAAGCAATTTCATAGAAGAGGTTTATCCAATTTTTGCCCCTGAAATAGTTCAGATTTTTTTAAAAAAAGAAATGATGTGCCTGGTTCATTCTGTTAACATTTCCCTGTCCTATGCCCCTCAAGGTAGGTCTGTGCACATGGAGAGGTTAATATTAATATTGCCTTTTTACAGCTAAATTATCTGGCTCTAGAACCATTCACAGATTCTATTAAAGACCCCTATGGAGGATTGCTTCTTCAAATAGGCATTTTAATTCACCCGGGTACAATAAGGTGTTACCTTCCTTTCATTAATAAAATGGGAACTCATAAAGAAAACCAGATTATCTTGAATTTATGATCAGGTAATTTTGTTTCTCTTAGCCTGGATAATAATTGTGAAACATTATTTTCCCCCTTCTTTCCTTTTCCCTTCATACACTTCGACATTCTTAATTTCTCATGTTTATTTATCTTTTTTATTTTAATTTGACAGGGAAAGCTATCTAGGACCCCAGGAGGCAAATGCTGTGACTCAAGAATTGGTCCTTTCCATCTTCAATTTAATGAAATAATAAGCCAGTAATTGATTTATATTTATATTTACATTTGGCTTACAAATTCTGGGATTTTTGTCACCTTTATTGTAATTCCATAAGTAGTCACTAAATTACTTCCAATAAACTCTATTTTTTCCTTTACCTACCCAGTAACTGAATTCTTTTATCATAGTCTAGAGGCTTTGTTCTTTCCTCCGGTTTCTCATGTCCTTTTTCCTCACCGTAGGTTTTATATTTCATTTTAAATTGTTAATGAATTTTTTTTTGTCTCAGACTCTTTGTACCTTTATCAACAGATAATTTATTCCAAACAATCTAGCTTTGTGCCTTTCTACTTTTCACGTGACCGCATCACTGGTAGTCTGAAGAAGACAGTCTTCTGGTGTTATTAACAATTTAGGATACAGTTTGGAATTGGAACATAAGCAAGGTAGATTTCTGAGCATTCCAGTTGGCTTTCACAAAACCTTTACAGCCAAACTGTGATCTTCCTGGGCTTTCCTTCATTCAGACACTTGTTGCTTTATCCATACTTACTAAGGAGCATATATTGTCTGGTAATTACTGAATATTAGAAATAGCTCTTAGAAGAAAGACTGAGGAAAGAAGGGTCTGTGAGGTATAGACAAATGATATCTGAAATGATAGCTGGTAGCCTGATGTTTTTGGAAAACATAAAACTGAAAAAAGTAATAATTGCATTAATAGCAATAAATGTGGTCTCCAGAGCATCTACTATGTGTCAGATGCTTTTCCATATATCATCTAGCTTTTTTTCCACAAATTAGGTTATCTTTGTTCCCATTTAGTAGATGAGCAAATTCAAGCTGAGATTCTAAATGATCCAAACCACCACAGCTAGTAAGTGGCAATAGCAGAGTTTTCTCCGGGTTTGCGTGATTCCCAAAGCTGTGATGTCATTCTGTTGTACCATGCCACCTTGCCGTGCTGGGGCGGAGGTCTGTCGACTTCAGTCTTCCAAGAAAACGTTACCTTCCATGATTCTATTTAAGGAAGCAATACAGCAATTTGTCTTAAAAGAATTTCATTGAAATTAAAAAAATATATACTTTTTGGTGTTAGGAGGTGAACATTTGAATTGTTTGAAAAACTAGTTATGTGGAAGACCTGATACCACAGTGAGGCAAGATTAAGTATTTCAACATAATCCTGACCTCACACTTTCAGGAAACTTGAGTCCAGATTAGAGTTTTCTCAAATGAAAGAAAAGGTTCCCCATGTTATATATGTATTCTTTCATTCATTCATTCACTCACTCACACACTCACTCGCTCGCTTCACATGACAAACATTGAGTGACTCTCGTGTACACAGAAACACTATTATGGCTCTTGAGAATTCCACCAGAAGAAAACGAAACAAAATGAAATAGAAAAAGCATGCGAAGCTCACTTTCGGTATAGTTTGGGTAAGTAAGTGCTTCAGTAGCCTTCCTTTCCCTTGACCTCATCCTGCACATTGCCAGAGGTAATTTTTTTCTAAAACCCTCATCTGATGGTGGCACTTCTGGTTTTAAACCTCTGACAACTGTCATTGCCTCTTAAGTAACTTGTGGCCCTTCAGAATCTGTTGCCACCTGCCGAGCTGCCCCTACCAGAGCCCAGTCTCCCCATACCGCTTACTCTTCCTCCCAGATGCCAGGCACTCTCACATCTCCAGTTTGTGCTCTTACTGCTTCCTGCAGGGGTGTGTCCTGCCCTTTCTCCTTCAAGTGGCTAAGTTTCTATTCATCCTTCAGGATCTAACTCTAATTGTGCCCCTTCTCTGCTATTTTTCCTGACAACCTGGTCCTTCCTAACTGGAAAGAAAAAGTTCATCTTCCCAGAGTACTTCATGTCACAGTGTTTTTTATAATAATAATAATGTAATATAAAAATATTTTGAGTTTTCTCTGACAGGAGCACAGATCCTTCCAGAACATGACTGTTTTATTCATCTTCATATCTCCATTCCAGAACTCTTACACGTACTTGGTCATCTGTAAAAGTTAGAGGAGGAGAATAGAATAGAAGTGGGTGAGTAGGTAAGTGCTGTGGTAAGAGGGACTAACGTTTCAGAAGTTGTTGGTGGCTTCCCGGAGGAGTGTTATGTAAGTGAGGCTTGAAGAATAATTAGGAAGTCAGCAGACAGCTATGAGCAGGGTTCAGGGTCGGTGGAGAGAGCACCACAGCACAGGGAACCATGTATCTGAAGGCTTGAGAGAGCATAGCCTGGTTGGACATTGCAAATAAACTAGTGTCTTTAGAGGTTAGCATACATAAGAATTGGGTAGGGTGGGCTCAGAGCATGGGGTGGCTTCATACAGTGATGAGCCCGTAGGTGTGGGGATTTCATTCTCCCATGCAGGTCTTTGGGGAGCCACTGAAGCTGTGGCAATCACCCAGGTGGATGTGGTTGAATGGGCAGCGAAAGGACTGAGAAGAGCTAATTGGGAGACCCTGGCATAGTAGGGAGGAGAGACAAAGGCCCGTCTAAGTCAGGATGCCAGGGTGCTCCCATTTTACTAGGACTTCTGTCCAGAAGTGTCTGGCTTAGCTTGCTCTTAGGGCCTTATTGCAACCTTTTCTGACCCCGACTGCCTGCTTGGATCTCCTATACTCTGAATATATAGGAGAATATATATATTCTAAAATATACTCCTATATTTTATCCTCTACACATTCTCTCTTATTCTCTCCACTCCAACTACCCTGGATTCCTTGCCATTCTTTGAACCACCAAGAAACCCACCCCTTCAGGGACCATGAGTTTTCTGCTACTACTGTCTGAACACACTTCCTGCCAGTCTCCCTGAGGGAGTCTTTCCCCATTGCCCTCCCTCACATAGCACCCCTGGTGGTCACTCTCACTTTTGAGAAATTACTGCTGTCGATTCATTCTTGGTCCTTATCACTGCCCTGCATTCTTGTGTCTGTTTTCACTGCCCTAGTTCCCTTACTCAGAAGGTAAACTCCATGAGATTACAGATTTTGTTTTTTTCTTTGCTGCATCTCACCACCTGGGATTATGCCTGACACATTGTAGGTATTCCATAAAGGTGTATAAATATGCCAGTGTTTTCCAAACTTTTTTTACCTTAGGGTACACAAAATATAATAATATTTGCATGGTATCAGGGAGTGTGTCCTTGCATTGGACAGGACTTGGAGGTGTCTATATACTACTTGGTTAAAAAAGAAGGTACTTACATTTTTTTTATGTTTTAGTCTAGTAAGAAAAAGAAGATCAAGTGTCAGGGAAAATGTTAAACTTTGAATTTTCATAAAAGTTCCAAATATAAATTTTGTATTTTTACAAAATTCTATTGCCATTGTTAGCTCATGGCACAGCTGTAACCTATTTGCTGCATACCAATGGATGTTGGCCCCCCATTGCTTTTTTCCATTCTGTCCAGATTTGGGATTTTGCCTCTGGGGCGAAACTCGCTGGCAACACTGTGTCCCTAGCTGCATCCCACACCTTCCTCTTCCACATGTGGGAAAGCAGGCCCGATGGGGCAGGGCAGTCAACAGGACTGTGGCCCATGCTATTATAACAGGGAGGCAGAATGTGAATCGCCTGCTTTCACCAGCACGATAAAATAGTAAGTAAGTAATGTTTGTGAAAGTTTGGCGTGTTGGAGGGCTCCTTGCTTAACCGCAGCTGAGCAGCACCATCTGCTTGGGAACAGCCAATTTGTTGTTTGTTTTACACTGAGTTTATTAAAGTTACCCAAGGGAGAGTAGGAGGGACCTTATTTGGAAACTTGTTTCCTTGAAAACCCACATGATTTAGTGGAAAGAATACTAGAAAAGGCTTCCCAAGACCCAGGTTCTAGTCCCACCTATGGTTTGAGCTGGATGATCTTGTAAACTGCCCATTCCTCTGAGCTCTGGTGACTTCACATGTAAAGTAGGAATAATGCCTTTCCTGCTTCTGCTGCTGCCGTGACAATCACAGCAAATTCAGTAATGGCAAACTGGAAGTGTACCGTATAACTTAGGATGTTATTTTTTAAAGTATTGTTGTTAATACTGGCTTTAAGTTATTTAAGGGTTTCCACATCTGTAGAGCTCTGCTGAGTGAAAATTAGATTTCCCATCGTAGACTCTCCCACTGGGGTGGTTGCCAGGGTAATTCTGTGCATGTGAGTGCATACAGAGTCAGTCCCTAAAAGCTTCAATTGGTCCAGGCTTCCTTATCTGGAAGCTTCAAAAGCCACTACATCTCTTATCCATTAAAAATGAAAAGACTCATGAGTAAGATTCATGTTCCTATTTTAAACCTGACAACTTGTTAAGTTATATATTCCTAAAATGAACTCATCAGCATCAAGACTTATCTACAAGTGTTGAAATAAGGATATGGTTATACATAGATGAACAAAATTTCATTAAAAGGTTACCAATCCTTTATTGGGACTATTTTCACATGTTTCTCATTTCTTCTAGGGATTTAGAATATGTAATCCAAATTATTTATTATCTTCTAAAAACTCCAGAAACAAGTGGATAGTTACTGTTAGTTTCTCTCCTGAAACACTGATATTTTCCAAAGATGATTCAATGTAATTGGTGAAATGATCTTTAGTTCACTTCTCAATGGCAAGCTATGATGTTCTAGTTAATAAACACCCATAAGGAGCCTTTACTGTAATTCTTGGATATCTTTGTGTTTTGTTTTGGTTTTGGTTTTGGTTTCTATTAAGTGGCATCAAAGGCATCAAATAATATCTTTCCAAGCATTGTATGTATGTATTGCTTATTTGTGTTTTCATCATTTTGCTACCCCTGCCATTGAGAAGTTTGTTCTGACTACTGTTTTTTTAACGTCCCTTAATGTCTCTGTGTGCTTCATGGACATTTCCCCCTCCTTTTTTTTCTCAATGAAACCTTTCTTATATTTATTGCACAAGGATTGAGAGGAAAAAAGGGTGTTTTAAAAAATTATCTTAAATTGCTCTCATTTTTTTTAAACACATATTTTCAATTTGGTGTTTTGAGTCTCAGGTGAAGAGTGTAAGAGAGACTGTAGAAAACATTACTTTGGAGGAAAGTTCCTATTTTGGTTCCACAGATTGAAAATCAGATTTTTCCAGGATTTCTACAGCATATGGAAATTGACATCCCTTGAAATTTGGAGACACCAAAATAGAAAGTAAGGCCAGATTTATTTTACTTTTAGTAATCTGGCTCTATTACCTTGAATAAACTAGTCTTTAGAGAACCATTTTTTCTCATTCTAAGAGTTTAGTAAACTCAGTATAGAAAATATGAAAAATTTAGAAATATGTAAATAAGAAAATAAAATACAATGGGTAATTCCACAACCCAGATATAATTATTATTGACCTTTTAATATATTTCTTCCCCATTTTTTTTTTCAGGGCTTCTCAAATCAATATATTTTTTAAAAAAATCAGGCCATGATTTGTTTATATGTTTGCATTTTGGTTTTTCTTTTACCATTACAGTATGAGCATTTATAGAAAGAATAAACTGAATAAAACTCATTAAATATTCAATAGTAC
The DNA here is from genome assembly GCA_028533885.1 of Nasua narica. Classification (NCBI taxonomy): domain Eukaryota; kingdom Metazoa; phylum Chordata; class Mammalia; order Carnivora; family Procyonidae; genus Nasua; species Nasua narica. The sequence continues at coordinate 64,165,363 of CM052811.1, forward strand.
ATTAAAAGGCTATCTATTATTCTTTATATGAACATTATATAATTAATTTTGCTGTTCTATTACTATCAGGTAGGGATAAAATTTGTATTATGAATTCTTGTATGAATATTCCCATAAACAAATTATTTTTATTTCTAATTGCTTCCTTGGAACCATCAAATACTCTCTACATTCCACCTATCAATTCAGATTTTTTTTTTGTATATCCAAGGTATTAACCTTTATTGAGGCAAGTTTTTAGTTAAAATGTTAGAAACATTTGATTCATTTAGTTAGAAACATTAATTAGAATATTTTTCAAAATTTTCTTCGCTATTTTTCATTCAATAAATATTTATGGAGTTCCTCCTCTGGGCTAGGGATGCTAGGCAAGATGGATAGGTCCTCTGCTCTCACCAGACACATAGCATAAGTCTAAAGAAGGTCTTATATTTCTTTTTAAACTGAACTCTAAAATCACGTTGGCAAGTTAAAAAAAAAAGCGGAGATTTTAATTGTGGTAACACTAAGTCCACGAAATAGAGAGGAATTGACATTCTTACTAAATTTAGTCTTCTAGATCTGAGACACAAAAGGTCTGTTTATGTATTCTTTTATGATTTCCAGTGAAAATCTGTGTATTTTTCCAGAGTATTTTCTTTTTTTGGTAAGTTTCTCTCTAGGGAGAACTTCATGGTTTTTTTTTTTAAAGATTTTTATTTATTCATTTAACAGAGAGAGAACACAAGCAGGCAGAGAGGCAGGCAGAGGCAGAGAGAGAGGAGCAGGCTCCCCACCGAGCAAGGAGCCCGATGTGGGACCCGATGCCAGGACGCCGGGATCATGACCTGAGCCGAAGGCAGCTGCTCAACCAACTGAGCCACCCAGGCGTCCCTTCATGGTTTTTTTAATACTTTGAAAAACATTTTTTTTCCTATCCTGTTATTGTACGTATAGAAGAAAATGATTTATTTTTATATATTTAGTTTGTATTTGACCATTTTCTGGAACTTTTTTCAGTTCCTATATGAGACAGACATAATTCGAAGTACATCTTTGGCACGACCAATTATGTAAAGTTGACAAGTTACACAAGTCTTGGTCTTGGTCTCTCAGTGTGTGAACAGGACCATAAACTGACCTTATGGACTTATTAACAGCTAAGGAGCTACATATTAAAGAGTTTAGCACAATGCCTGGCACATAATAAGCATCCAATAAATCATAGATTTGTTATTACCATTTCCTTAAATTCGTCAAATCATTTATTTATTTGTTTCAGTGTAGCCTAATGGCTTCCACTACAATTAATGGATTTTTCTTTGTTAACTTAGATACTATATTACTCAGAGCATAGAATTTTATTTTTGTTATTATTATTACTACATGGCAGATTTTACTTCCTGTATTTTGATTCTTTTTTCTTCCATGTAAGTTTTTAATTTTAATTCTTCTATGTCTAATATGATAGTTGTGACCCCAGCTTTTTATTGTGTGCGATATTGACAAATACCCTTTCCTTTTTAATCTGTCTTTGTCCTTTTTGTTAGCTGTGTTTCCGTTAGCAGCAATGTCCAACAAAATGACTTACCTCATCTTAAATATTTTGTTTGCTTTTAAAAATAGTTGTACCTACTAATATTTTGTGTTATAATTGATATTTGATATTATTTCTCATATTTGTTTGAAACAGTTTTTATGCTTCTCGTTTCTTTTGTTTTCCCTGTTGCTTTGTAGATTCTTTTCTTCCTTCTTCCAGTTCCCTCATTCTTTCCTTCTTTCTGTTCCCTTTTTTCTCCCTACAGTTATTTGTAATGTATACATTTGTTTCTAACACTGGTAACTACCTTTATATTAAAATAATACTTTTTAGGCCTGTATATCTCTGATTACCAGCATAGAGAGAAAGCTGCTTTTGATTGACCACTATGTAAGATGAGGAAATTGCCTCCTTTACTACTTTCTTTTCTTTAAATCAACTCCCAGTTTGTGTTAGTATCAACTGGGCTGTTAGATCTGAATATTAAATGTTAAATAATGTTTTTTTTAAAACACTGTGCTTCTCTCACAAGAGCCATTTCTAAAACTATTCGTTCATCTTAACTATTACATTTAAGAAATTCTAGATTTAATATTCTATTTACCACCATTTATTTTATATTAACACTTCGTTATTTTCATTTAGAATTTTTTCTGCATTCTCTCCTAGCTTAAATATATTTTTTGAGTATTTTTAAAGGTATATGGATCATATTCTTTCTGAGCCGTTGTATACCTGAGAATATCTTTTCGTTACCTTTGTAGATGTACCACAAATTGTATATACAATTCTTGAGTCACAGACTTTTCCCCACAAAATTGTGTAGATATTGTTTCATGTCACTCAGTATTTAATGAAGCCCAACAGAAGTGTAAAACCAGCTGGACTCTTTTTTCACTTCTTTGTAAATAATTTGTATCTTTTTTTAGATACAAATAAGACATTGTTATATTTTTTCTACTCCCCCCTCCCTTTTTTTACATTAGTCCTCAGGATGGCTCTCTATTCTATAGCCTTGGCTCATGACTCGTTCGTTTTTTTTATGTCTTTTTTCTCTACGCTCTAGAAATGTACCTTGTATTGTCTTCAGCGTCAGTGAACAAATTTTCAGTTTTTGCATTGCTTCTTTAATCTAGATTCACGTATAATAACAATTCTGGATCCCTTTCAATCTTAATTCATTCAACTTCTTTATTACCTCCACATGCATCTCAACTAACTTTTCAAACCAGTCTGTTTCTGGATTGTTTTACCATTCATCCCTTGCTGTTGAGGGTACATTTTCTTAAATCTTATTGAGAACACTAAGGAGATGGATTATTTTTTCCCTTTAAAGAAAAGCCTTTTTGTGTGTGTGCTTTTTCTCTGTTTCTTCTGTGCTGTTGTCCTCTTATTTTATGTTGGAGAATCTTTTACTAAACTGTTTTTTGTTGGTTTGCTTATCTAGGAATGAGGTATAATCTATCCAGGCCAGGCTGGTAAATATACCTTGCTGAGCAGGTAGATTGATTTTAGAACACCTCATTGTTTTCCTTGTTATAAGAATTCCACTCAGCTATTAAGCTGATGGTCAAATATCCATTGTCAAGCAGTCATCTATCTTGTGACATCCTTTGAATAGGGAAGAATTTTCTGTTCTGTTTTGATCCCCTTAATTTGAATATTTTTAAGCATCATTCAGATTTTCTCATTCCAGGAGTAATACATAAAATCTCTAAGTAGCATCTCTTCCTCAGTTCTTCTTAATTCACTTTTGTTTCAGGTTCAGTGTGTTTCTGCCCATTCCACCTTTTATATGGTGCCTTCCTAAAATTGAGGTCAATAAAATAACATAGAAACAGAGAGACTGACAAGGGTTGGAGATGGGGTGGCACAGTGAAGATGGGCTAGCTCTGATTATCTCATAAAGCAGCTTCTACTCAGTTCCTGCTTTTATGATCAGCAAATCTACCATGTTGTAGAAAGAGGTACACAGTGGAGGTAACTAGAAATCCCCAACATTTATTTCCTCTACCTCCTTGTCTTATTTCAGGGCTCTGTCCACTCTTTGATTACATGAGATTCCTCCCGGAATATTTCATATTATTTATTAGTATATCAAGTTTCCACTGCTATGGCAACTTAACCCTTTTCACCCTTGTGTTTCAAGTGTATGAAGGGAAGGATGCATTAGATGCCCCTGAGGAACCCCAATCCTAACACAGACATGGTATGATCCATAAAGAGAAGCACCCCAGAAGCTAAAGGTAAAAAGTGAGTAGCAAATACACCTTTCATATAAAGTCGTTAATAGAGGATCAGAACTAAGGGTTTTCTAAGGATCCAAAGGTGGTGGCCTCACCATCGTTCATATGAGAATATGGGATACAAATATTGTGTTCACATCAGAGAATCAAGAGGACTTATCATGGTGATGGATGGAAGGAATATGTAGAAGGGAATTGGCAGACACTGTTAAGAAGCTAGAGTCTGGGAGTGTGGGTCAGCTGATGATATTTGGAAGATATTTGCAATTCTGTTTATTAACCTGCAATTCTGTTTATTCCCTAAATTAAATAATCTGTTCTTTGAGGTCTCAGCTGTGTGTTGAGAATAGCATTTCAGGAAAACCGTCTTTAGACTCTCAAGCTTTGAGCATCCCGAGGGAGCCATTTTGAAAGATACCTCTCATTCATGCATGCAGCTTTTGAATTCACATTCTTGTCCCTGTTCAGAATAGAGCAGCTGCTTCTGCAACTGCAAGAGACTTTCTGACTTAGATTGAGGTCTGTCACTGTCATTTTATGGCAGACTGAATGTAATGTTGGTTGTCAGTTTCAGAAAGAATTAAATATTGCCTGCTGTTGCACATCTTTAGACTAAGGCTCCTTTTCCAAGCACAATCGGGGCTCCTGCTCTGAGTCTCTGTCCTTTTATTTCTTGGACTTGGTAGAAATCCAAAGGTGCTTTAATGTCCTCCAGCCTTGAGATAGCCACACTTAAATGGGGGAAACCTGAAGCTAAATGCAGAGGCCAGGATGAGTATTTGGGGAACAGTGTGTAAATAAGGGTTGGTAACCAGAACCATAGAACCAAGGGGTACATCATCTCATTTGACCTGTCTTCATACTGGTGGCTTCCTGGAACTCAGGGGCTGATTTATAGTTGAAGGACATGAAAGGCTAGAAGGACTACTCAGTATTCACCCAGAAAGCTGAGTCCAGAGAGCAGGATGGGTGGCCCAGGACACTTAAGAAGAGAAATCTGGTCAAGATAGTCCATCTCAGGCTGTGACAGACTATTAAATCCTGTGAAAAGTAAGACTTACAGATGAGTCCTTTTGTAAGTTCTGTATTTAGCAGAAACACTTCGCTTTGCAGTCAATAACCTTATGATTAAAATAAGGTCTTTGTTCACTAAGAAAGCTAGCTGAACACTTTATTGTTCCAAATGCCCTCCCATTTATTCTGAATTAGCTTGTTCACACTTTAATGGATAAAAATTTCCATTTTAGGTTTTTATATATGATTATGCATTGCAGTTAAAGCCTCTTTTTTTGGAAAGGTTTTACAATGTGATTTTATTTGTTTGCTAGTAAAATTTATTACCGTAATACTTTTACCATCCTCATTTAATCTTAGACTTCTCTTTAAAAAAAGTCAATTCGCCATTATGTTAGCTATTCACACTGAAGTGTGTGTGTGGGGGGGTCCAGTTTCACAGTGTATACATTCTTATTGGCTTTGTCTTGAATATTTTATTCTGAGGACAGTGAAATCAGTTTTTGCAGAAATAAATCATTTAGCCATATTAAGATTTGAAAGGGTTATAAATGCTTTATTTTCAGCCATTATTGTGAAAAGAGAAAAGGGGGAAAAACACCCCACACTATCATTTAAACATGTCAATTCTTCAAAATAGTGCAGAGGCAAAGCTTCTTTTTATTATTTTGAAACAAGATTGGGTGAATAAGTTACATATGGTTTATTTCCTTTTGAGCTTTTCTCTCAGTCACTTTTAATATGAATATGCATTTATGAAAAAATAATTGTTATTTTAGGTCATATATCAAGAAATAAATACCTCTTGAATATGTTTAATAAATGTAAAAGAAATAATCCTTTTATATAGATTTTTATATGTAGATTTCATATGTAGATTTCTCTGAATTTATTTATTTTAAAGTTTAATAAATTGTTGTGGATTCCAGGAATAAAATATATAGTCTCTTTCCCCTTTTTATAACACCTTACATTGAGATCTGCTTAGTTATCGGTGCTCTTATCTAGGGGAATATCTTCATTCACATATGTAAGTGAATTTATTTAACATTCATGGCATGACAGTTTAAACCCTACACTTGTTATTGAACTTTACATTGGTGAACTGTTTCCCACAAAACTCAAGTGTTTCTAAGAAACCCTACCTCACAATGAGATAAAGATGATCTAGCAAAAATGGGCCCATTAGTGTGGACTCTTAGGTCACTGATTTTTTAGGACGATTTAAATTAATGGAAACTTGTAATTTTTAGACTTTTTTTTTCTGAAGTGATTGATCAATCTGATTATGTCATAGAGTTGTCCTAAAGAAGAGAAGGAATACTATTTTAACTAATGCTCAATCTCTGGGCATAGTGCCTTCTTCATCCAATAAAAGTCACCTTTAAGTTTTTAATAGATGCTGAATTTTTATTTTCATGGTATAATACACAGCAGGCGTTTTAAATGTAAGTTTGTATGGTTGTGCTTGAAGATATCATTAATATAAAAGGTGCTTTAAAAAATAAAATCAAATTCTATATACTATTTTTCATTCATACACACACACACACACACACATCATCATCAGTACAAATTCATATTCCTCTAAAAATATTTGTAAATGTTACTCCAAATACACATTTGGCAAATTCATTATTGAATCTTTATATAAAATTCATCTTCTATAAGCTATTCAGAATCTTTAGAATTCTTCAACATGTCTTAATAATTGTGTTTGAGCAATGTTTTACATTTATAGGAGTTTTAAAAAGGCAGGTGCAATGTGACATATCAGAAGAAGCAAATTAAACTCTTGTAAAGCACAGCTGGAATGCTAAAAATGTGTATTTGTAATTTAAATATGTGACACCATCACACTGTAAAATCAGTTCATAATTAGAAAACATCTGTTTTTTCCAATATGATGCCTAATAGTATATTTAAATAATTTAGAATGCAATAAGGAAAAAAAATCAAGGAACAATAAGTGATTCATGGACATTTATTTTCTTTTGTTTTAATGTCCTATAGGAGATTCTGAAGTAACCTGTCATATTGAGGCTACTTTTTGGATAGAGCATAATCATCAATGATGAAATGCGTATGCCAAACATATGTGCAGTTGTGACCTTATTGTGTTAGTCAAATAAATAAGTAAGTAAGTAAGTAAATAAATAAATAAATAAAAACCAGGTTGTGTAGGTTTTGGTGTTAAGAAGGATTTACACACTGTTATTTCTCTCTCACCCCACTTTTTTTGTTTTAATCAAAAGACATTGAAACAAATAGAAGTTGATTATTTTAACAGGAAATTTATGTGAATGTATTGCAAATAAAGGGAAGCTGTTGAGTTGTATGAATTCTGGAAATATACTTGAACCAAGTAAAATATTGAGTTAAAACTTAACAGGATCAATTCGAGTTTAGCTAATAAAGTTTGAACAAAACCACAATTTCTCAAATGAAGTTAACATGGTAGATTAGCCACACATCTGTCATCAGTGTTCACATAGGAAGGTATTTATATATGTGTGATGAAAACTCAAATGGGTATTTTTATTCTAACTGAAGTATGCATGCTGAATAGTCTCTTGGTTTATTGGCAGTAAATTGTGTAACTTTTTTTTTTTTTTTTAAACCACAGTCCACTTATTTGTTTCAGATATGGACAAACTAACTGTGTTTTGGAAGGTTCTGTTTTTGATATTACCAGCCTATGTCTGGAAAGGTTTTCTGCAAATCCAAAAAAATAGAAAAATTAAAAATAAATAAAAATAAAGCTTTTGCAGCAGCTAAGAAACTGAATAAAAGCAGTTAGTAATACGGGTCAAGAGTACTTCTTTAAGCTCAGTCACAGGCTGTGTTGAGTAAATTAAATGCAGCAAGGCCTGCCTGACAATGAACTTTGCTGTTGGAAGGGGTGTATTAAAATGCACAGACTTACCTTTCTATTTTAAATGCAGTTTTATCACTTTAATTCTTGGGTGGGGGATGGGGGTGAAGACTCACTTTTTTGCTGGGTTAGAGTACACAAAGTTAATCTGCTACTATTTATATTCATCTACTTTGAATCGCCTTTTATCCACCTTTGCTGCAGCAGCCCACCACTCGCCATTCATCAGTTTATACATTGTGCGCCAGGGCAAATAATGACAGAATATCTAGCTAAAGAAGGGGTACTTAATCAGCAATCAAGATTCAATTTGTTTTAATTTTAGCAGGTGTTTGTGAGGTACATTGATGGGAGAGATAATATGTGCTGCTTTCATTAGCTCTCTTGTTTTTGTGCTTGAACATTTAAGAGCCAGATGTTCGGAGGTGAGCTGATCAGAATATTAAGTCTCCAGAGGTTGGTTTCCATAGTGTTTTACATTCCTTTCTTTATCTCCCTCGATTCACCCTGAGCTCTGAGGTGCAAGTGCTTGCAATGACAGACTCTGTCTCAGCGTCCTGTTCAACTAAGGCTTTAAATTAGTGGCTAATTCTTGGTATAAAATACTTTAGTTTAATAATCTGTCATTAATTTTTGGACTCTGGGTCATCCTCTTTTCTCATTCAAAACTCTTTCCACTGATAATCTATTTTAGAAATTATTTGTGTAGCAGCTGGTATTTCATCGAGATATTTTCCGGAAGCAAAAACATGAGAATAACATAAGCTCAAAGGTAATGACCCTATCATCTTGTTAAATCCATACCCAAACTTGATCAGTGCTCTGTCATCAAGTAGTCAAAACATGACAGTGACGACAACATCGTGGCCTGAACAACAATAACAGGGCTATTTGAAATTGGTAGCTTTGCTGACTTTGAAAGTTATTACCTCTTGCAAGGAAGTGTGAATATTCTTACATGAAATTATTTTATAATGTAATATAAGATTACTGTGTTACAGTTTGCAATAAACCATTAATAGGACTTGGAGAAGATCTAATCAGTAGTTAGGCTTTGTTTTACAATTTTAACTCAATTGTAACTGAATTTAGCTTTTATTTAATAGCTTTGCTACATTGCATTTTGATAAGCTGCACATCTTTTTTTTTCCTTCTTTTTCTTTTGGTTTTCCTGTATGTTAGGGGCATGAATTCCCTTTCTGCTGAAAAACAAACCTACCAATAAAGAGTTAATTGAATCGGCATTGGCAAGAAGATGTTTTCTCCCACTATTAATTGTTCTCTGTTTACTTTGATGTTCAAGGATGGTACTGTTTTATAAGCATATTTTCTTAATTGTGTCACCTTGTACCATAAGTATGTCAGAGGGGAAACATTTGCAAGTGATTAGATATGGACCTATGTGTCACCAAATGTATGAGGTACGTACCCTTATAGGATATAATTGTGATCTTTTAATATGCAGCCATTGACCCAGACTTGTTATTATCTATTATAGTTTATAATAATGTATCTCTTTATGATTAAATGATGATGCCCGGCAGAACACTATGATTAGCATTTCAGTTATTTATAGATTATGTCAGAGCAGTAATAAACATAAAATGCTGTTAATGTGTGGCTAATGAAATCTGGACATGAACAAGTTTATGAATTGATATAATTCATTTGAGTGTTCTAACTGAGCTGCTGGTTCTTGTCATAATTCAAAAGCTTAGCAGGGTTCACCGATTAGGTGGTAGACTAATTTGCTACAAAAAGTCAATGGGTTTTCATCGTCTTGGGCCATCATACCCAGCATGGCTGATTGCATAAGGACTATACAAAGTAATTCTCATAAATATGTTTATTAAGCTTAATATGTTTTGTAAGGCTAGGACAGAATCAACTATTACACAACATATGTAGAACAGAAATCACAGTGTTAATTAGATAGCCAAAAAGATATGTACAGCAAAATCATGAAAAGCTAGAGAATTATTTGATTATTAAGGGAGAAAAAAACCAGAGTGATTCAGGAGCAAATGCTGATGAAGACTGAAAAATGAGGGTGCCTTTCGTCCCCCTTTGAGATGCTCATCAAGTACACATTAAATTCCATTTGACCAGTGATGACTGGAAGCTGCAAGTTGCATTTCTCTGGGTGTTAGTACGAACTCATGTCTGTAGCTCAATTCAAGTCTCCAAGGAAAGATATCAGTTTGTGCTTTGTTCTAATGATCTTAATGTATTTATTGGAAAGGTCTTTTTTAAAGACTGAATCTGAAACCGTGATTTCTTCTCAGGAGACAAAATCCAAAAACGTCTCTGAGGTTCTTAGAGATCAATCTTTATGGCTAGACAAAGAGCACTCAGTCTTACCTCTCAGGCAGCATGGCTGGCTCCTAGACATGCCACACTTGCTTAGAACACCACGACAGAGCCATAGCTGCTGCATTACAATAAAGTCAGGTTTGAATGTCATAATGTAAGGGGAAACAATACGTTGACTTTCCTGCTTCAATTTGTATGTAAAATATTTGGTTGCTTCACTGTATTAGTCTATCTAATTTAGGCACTGCTTCCATAACCAGATCTTTCTCTTTACTAATTCATCAAGGATCTGTAACAGGCAGAATTAGGACAAAATAAAGGGTGATTCAAGATGGCAGATTTTGGATAATAATAATAATAATAGTAATAATAATAATAAAACAACGAGCACAACCCACAACAGCAGCTTTCCAGCAGTAGTGACCAATGCTTTTGGTACAGTGAGTAAGCCTGTGATGTGGGCTATCCCTGAGGATATCCAGGTTGAGGCTGGATAATCAGATGGATGATGAGACTGGATCAGCACTTCCCAAAGAGTGTTATGTGGACTATCAGTACATTAAGGTGCTCTGTTTTTTAAAAAAATGTTTGTTTTCTGCTCAGGTTATGATCTCGTGGGTGGTGGGATCAAACCCCATGTGGGGCTCCACGCTCAGCAGGGAGACTACTTGAGGATACTTTCCCTTTGCCCCTCACCCCACTCATGCTTGCTCTCTCTCTCTTTCTAAAAATAAATAACTGAATAAAAAGTTTTCAGATTATTGTGGTAAACACTATCCTACTCTGCGGTACCTTTTTCTAACTGATTTAAAATTAATTTGATTATTTAATCCATTCAACAGGCAAGAAATAGTTTAGAGATATAGTAGATATCAAATAATTTTGGTCTGAATTTAACCATTAATTACAGTTTTCTGGAAAATTCTTTATTGCTGGGATTAAAGCAATTTTAACGTAAGCCTTCTGTACACAGCTTCTGTATGTTTAATATGGTTGATTTTGTTGCTTGTCCTGCAGCTGTGGCATAAGTGTAAGTTTTTGCTTTTGTTTCCTTTAAAAGAGGAACTGGGAAAATAACTAGGAGAATGGAATCTTTTGCTCCTTGTTGACAGTTTTTTCCCACTAAGGCTGTTTTGTCCTCAAAAGTGGACATTTACCCCAAAATCTTTTTGGGCAAGATTCATAGGATCTCCAAGCGCTATGGGTGGAGAGAGGAGAGTGGAGGGTTCCTTGAGGTAAACTTTCATCACTGCCTCTTAGAATTTTCTCAGATTTGTATTCCTTTTCTTTTTCTTTTAAGTTTTTATTTAAATTCCAGTTATTTAACATACAGTACAATATTAGTTTCAGGTATACCTTTAGTGATTCAACACTTCCATACAACATTCAGCACTTATCACAAGTACATTTCTTAATCCCCATCACCTATTTAACCCACCTCCCACCCACCTTCCCTCTGATGACCATCAGTTTGTTCTGTATAGTTAAGAGTCTGTTTCTCGGTTTGTCTCTCTTTTTTCACAATGCTCATTTGCTTTGTTTCTTAAATTCCATTTGCGAGTGAAATTGTATGGTATTTATTTTTCTTTGACTGACTTATTTTACTTAGCATAATCCTCTCTAGCTCCATCCAGGTTGTTGCAAATAACGACATTTCATTTTCATTCTCTTTTATGGCTGAATAATTCTCTCTCTATATATATATACCTATATCTATAGATATCTATCTATATCTAAGATAGATATCTTTATATACCACTCTTTTATTCATTAATGGGTAGATAGACACTTGGGCTATTTCTATAGTTTGGATATTTTAGATAATGCTGCTATAAACATGGGTGCATGTATTCCTTGGAATTAGTATTTTGTATTCTATGGGTAAATACCTAGTACAGTGATTGCTGAATCATAGGGTAGTTCTAGTTTTAATTTTTTTGAGAAACTTCCATACTATTTTCCAGAGTGGCTGCTCCAGTTTGCATTCCCACCAGTAGCGCACAATGGTTCAACTTTCCCCACATCCCCACCAACACATGTTGTTTTTTGTGTTGTTGGTTTTAACCATGCTGACAGGTGTGAGGTGCTATCTCAGTATAGTTTTGATTTGTATTTCCCTGATGATGAGTGATGTTGACCATCTTTTCATGTGTCCATTGGCCATTTGTATGTCTTCTTTTGAAAAATGTCTATTCATGTCTGCTGCCCATTTTTAATCAGATTATTGATTTTTGGTATGTTAAGCTTGATAAGTTCTTTGTAGATTTTGGATACTAACCCTTTATCAGATACGTCATTTGCAAATACCTTTTCCCATTCCATAGATTGCCTTGTATTCTTATCCTGTAACATTGTATACCTACTTCTACTCCTTGACTAGTCATGTTGTATTGGAAATGTGTTTATCTGCTCATAAATATTGCTTGAATTTATCTAAATCAGGGTATGTGTCTTATACTGCTTTTTATGAGCTCCTGTGCCTAGCAAAAATGGCTAGTTGGGGTAATCTACATAGTAAGCTTAGGAAAAAAGCAAGACCACAGGGGCAACATTTAGCCAAGATGGTGTCCTTGGAATAATGAATCCCAATCTTTGGGGTCTGACAACAAAAAATTCCCTGAAGCTTTAATAAATATGAGGCTGAACCCCACTTTCAGGGAGTCGGTTCATTTCAGCTGGATAAGGCTTACAAGCTTGTGTTTGGAAAATAAACAAAAAGGAAGAATAAAACAACAACCTCCCCAGTGAATTGAGTACCCTGTTTTAGGCCCAGGAGGCATCAGACATTAACTGTAAGACCCAGTGCATCACCAAAAAGTGTAGGCCTGAGAAATACCTGGAAACTTAAGGGGACCTGGAGCTCACCCAGAATGAGGTTTCGCTTCTATTCAGCTGTACGGAAGATCTTTCTAATCCCTTAAAAAAGAGGTGATCGATCAAGAAATACACCTGGGAAGGATATATCTACAGATATATAAGTATACGGTATATGTATATGTGTATGTGTAATATATATATATTACATATATGTATGTGTAATATATACAGTGTTGGTATGTAAATGTATCTGTGTTTATTGCTTGATAAAACCATACAAGTTTTACCCATAGGGATTTGTTATGCTAATTGGTAGAGCCCAAAACGGGCAATTCCCTGGTGTCAAACTATAGAATCCTATAGGACATCAGAAGTGGTAGTGGAGGTTCTTGACCTATTTATAATATTTCCAAGAACTTAATTGAAATTTTAGATTCACCTGTGATAAGGGTGCATAGGCTGACTTAAAATGACAAGTTTCTTGCTTTTGAATTTAATGAAATAAACTTAATGTGGTACCTCTGATTTTGTCATGATGTTCTACACTGAAGACAGAAATATCTATATGATATATGTATATATATACATACACACGGTAAATGTCTTCTTACTAACTCAGTTGGGACGAGTAGTTGTTCAAATTCCTGGAAAAGCTGAAAAGATCAAGAGTCATTAAAATAATACCTATATATGGGGCAAATTTTATTTTAACTTAAAACTTCGGAATTGGGTCCAGTGATTGAGATTCCATATAGTCTTTCTTGCAAAAAGTAAGCCAATGACCTAGCCTTTATGATTTTCAATTCCAATTCTTTAAAATAGAATGAAAAATTGTAGATGCTTCTGAAAAAATTTGAAAGCAGAATCCTTCATTTTTTTAAAAAAAAAGACTTTCTTGGTCTATGGTAGCTTCCCCCAAGCCTAGTACCACAACCTGTGTGTGTGTGTGTGTGTGTGTGTGTGTGTGTGTGTATAGATAGGTGTGGTGGTGATGGTGGTGTGGGCGGTAGCTCAACTTTGTCTATTTATCCAAAGCACTAAATGTAATTATTTATTTATTTTTAAAGATTTTATTTATTTATTTGACAGAGAGAGATCACAAGTAGGCAGAGAGGCAGGCAGAGAGAGAGGGGGAAGCAGGCTCCCTGCTGAGCAGAGAGCCCGATGTGGGGCTTGATCCCAGGACCCTGAGATCATGACCTGAGCCAAAGGCAGAGGCTTTAACCCACTGAGCCACCCAGGTGCCCCATGAATGCGGTTTTATAGACACAATAATTCTTTATTTTGCCTTCATGTCTTGTTTTGTGGGTGATTGAGAGCTTTTACCCATACACGTGTGTGTGTGTGTGTATGTGTGTGTGTGTGTGTGTGTGTGTGTTTGATTTACAAAATATTTAAAATTAATCATGGTTTAATGTAACTTGTTTAGTTGATAGAATCTTTGGGTGGGGGAAAAAACACCAGGAGTCAATAGGTCCTCTTTGGCAAAAAATAATTAATTAATTAATTAATTAAAGTTGGAATTATTTTTTAATGAATCTCTTGATTTCAGAGTCCTAGCTTAAAGAAACGTGTTCTTAGGTTAAATGGAGATGGCTGACCAGCAGGTTACGATCTAGGTGTACTTATGAGGATAAACTCTGCTCCAGCATTCAAATTCCTGGTTAGAGGGAAATTCCTAATATAGATAATTTTATAGGAAAGGTCTTTCCCCAGTTGGGATAGGCAGAAATTCAGGTCCCACAAAACTATGTCTCAATGAATGCTCCCTTATACCAACATTTTACATTTATAGAATAAAATGCTTCCAACTTTTTTTTTTATCAGGTTCTTCATAAAACTCCCTTTTTTCTCATAGCATCTCTTAGAAAGTTACTGAGGTCCTTTACTTACTAAGAACCTAAGGGTTTTTTGTTTTGTTTTGTTTTGTTTTTAATTGAAAGTCTTTTCTGTATCCCAGAAACAACCCATGAAAATATTTCAGTTCTGTACTTTTTGATTGAGAAACATCTACTTACCATAAGTAGGACCAAACACTGAGGTCTCTGTGGGCCATGAATCTCCTCACTTCTTGTAGTTCAGGGATTTTTAACTACAAACCTAGCAGTTAGGGATGAAACACCTAAGAGAATGTTAGTTAACAACAACCATTCACTTTTCTTTCACTTTTCATTTCCCAGCCTCTGTCCTTGTCTATATGTGTCTGTATGTGTCTATATGTGACTAATTCTTATAGATGGGATGTGAATAGAAATGATTTGTCACCTCTAGTCCAAGGCAGTTAAAAATGGGTGAGCCTTGTACATCCTTACCCTGTGTCTTGCTCCCTGCTTGTCTTCTTCCTTTTACTTTCCCCCTTTCTCCCTCCCTTGCTTTCCCCACTGGTGTCTTAGAAGTGAAGGAAATTAGGTGAATGATTGCAAGAGAGAAGTGGCCCAAGTTCCCGAGTTGCCCAGGAGAGAACTGGCCAAGTCACAAAGAGGGAGAGGGGTTAAGCCACTGAAATTTCAGGGTTTATTTGTTACCACAGCATATATTAGCCTGTTCTAAATGATACAGTGGTTCATTGGAGCATAAAGTTTACTAAAGGAACCGGAAGAATTTCAGTTGATTATGTTCTCACCTGTAACACATTTCTGTACAATACTACTAACGGTACTGATAAATCAGATCCAGCAAAACAGTGATGAATAGCTGTCTGTTTTTGCATCTGTAGAGACTTATTGTGAGTATACAGATAATCAAAGGAGGTATTTAAAATGGACCAGTTATAATAGGGCCAACAAACAGCAGCAGCGGCCCTGACCTCCTCCTCCCCTTCTCCTGAGTCCTGATGTTTATTAGGTACTTACTAGCTTCCAGGTGTTTTCTAAGAGCTTTACTTGGATAATCTAAATTAATCCTCACAATAACCCAGTGAGGTAGGTAGTATTATTTTCCTTATTTTACAGATCAGGAAACTGAAGCCCAGGAGGTACATTGCCCAAGGTCACATTGCTGGTAAGTGAGAGGATGAGATATGAAACCCAGAGAGTCTGCTGCCAGAGCCTGTGTGCTTAACCCCTACATTATGTTACATAAGCCAGTTTCTTAAATGATACTCACAAGTGTGGATTTGTAGATTTATAAGCATAGTGCTGGGCATGGAGCCAATACTCCAAAAATACATTGGTTAATTTCTTGGTGCAGGGCTTCCAGAAGCCAACTCTTTTTGGTAAGGAGAAGGAAGGGTCGTGAGCAACACTACCTCATTCAGAGTTATTGAAGTGGCTCGGTTTTCAGCTCATCATTTGGCCTTTTCTTCCTCTCTCAGAAATTCTGGTGGCTCAAATATTCAGGGCTCCTTTGGGAGAGCATGGTTATGCATAGATTGGATTTGAAGAACCCTGTGCCACAGAAAAGGGCTCAGCTTGTGACATACAAATTATCTTAAAATACCTCCTGCCCATCTCCAAAGCTTCAGTGTATTCCTTTGCCCTGTTTGCAAGCTTCTCCTGATCTAACCTTATTTTCTATTGTGCTTGGTTCACAGACTCTGTAAAACAAAGGAATTGGTATAAATGATGTCTAGGATGCTTTACTTTGCCAGCCAAGCAGATCATCTAACTATTTCCACCATCTGTATTTCTTATTCCTCCTACTGTTCCTTTTTCATGTAGTGAAGTATTCAAACATTGGGTCAGACAGGCCTAGATTTGAATATAAGCTATATCACTTAGTGGAGGTTTGTCCCTGGGAAACATATGACTAAATCTCTGTAAGTCTCTCCCAGTACCATATCTCTCAACTATGAAATGAGTATAATCACATTGACTTAGTACAACTTGGCCCATAATTGGTTCTCAGTGAACCTTCACCTTTTAGTTTCTGTCTGTCTGTACACGTTTCATTTTTCAAAGCCTAACTTTTCCTCTGTCTCCTCCTTGAAGCCTTCTGTGATGAATTTAACCCACACTGCATATTACTCCTCAGATTGCTTTTGCAGTTATTTTCCTGTGCTCCACAAATGATCCTTCATTATACTTGGCATCTGAGCTGACATCTATAATCAAATCTCATTTAGTCTTTCTTCTTTGTCTTGATTATCCAACTAGTATGCAGGTTGAGGGTAAGGAGGCTTTTTTGCCTGCTTTTCCCATAGAGCTTGGCACACAATAGACAGCCAGTACACACTTCTTTTAATTATGAACCCATTTACCTTTGCTATAAAACAGCAGGAGAAGGGAACAACTCAATTTAATGATTGCTTAATTCATTTTTGTAAGACACTGTATATGGGGACATGGGGAACCCCCAAGTGAGGAAAAAGTTGTGATACAGAAAAAAATGAGTGCAAAATGCTATAATGCAACTTGAGAAATAGAAACATGGGACATCCAAAAACTGGAAAAAAAATACATCTGGTTTGGAAAATTAGAAAGGGTGAATGACATGGTTTCCATTACAATGGGCACTGCCTGCTACATTTTACCCATCTCTAGTCCAACTGCTTCATCATCAAATGCAACTGAAAAGCCGTACCAAATTCATCAGGAAACAGAGGGGTATGCCTCAGCTGTGAGTGCATTAGCAAAGCATTCCTTGTCCCACTTGTTTCTCAGTACTTATTCTAATGGTCCTTAATGACATGGGCTGAATACCCTTCACCCAACTTATTTCTTTGCAAGTAAATCTCATAGTGCAAGGATATTTGTATATAAATTTGGAATTACATGTGTTTTAATTTTTAAAAAGCTAACAGATGTGTAGAGTGGAAAAGTGAAGAATATACTTATAAAAGATCATCTGTGATCATTCCAGGGCCTGTGCAGAGGCATTTAACATTTTTCCCTCCACATGGCTCTGACTCAACACATGACTCTATGAGCATTTGCCCTTATCTCCCACATCAGCCTCTGTTCAGTTACCTTTCGGTATCATTCACACTACACACATTCTTTTACCATGGAACATAAATCTTTTTCCTGTCTCAACAAAAAAGTGCTGGGTGTAATCATACACCACCAGCTTTAGCCATATTTTGCTGATCCTTTCATTCTCCCCCCCCCCTTTTTTAATTTTAAACTTCCAGGGATTAAATGAGTTTTTGCCATATTGTTCCCACGAATCATTTTGCCTTCCCTTTGAAGATAAACCATACCTTCTTCCTTTTCTTTATTGAGTTAAGGGGAAAAAGATTTGAAAAGATTTGTAATTAAACTTGCTTCAATAAAGTAATCTATCATGAATCACTCTAACAAATTTGACATCTGTAATAAAACTTCACTTTTACACATACCCCTTTTTGTCAACCCAGATCTTTTAATATTCTTAGGAGGGGAACTAAAATAATCATGGACTCTTTGTCAGTACAATTAGCATAAATGCCCTGAATAATTTGAAAACATCTACACCTTATGCTTCCCTATGGTCTACTTTGTCTTAGTATTTCAATCTTTCTTTTTGGTGGGGGGGAATAAGCCAGTGTGTTACCCTTTTCTTGATCCTAATGTGAAATTGTTTTTCTGCATATCTAAATACATATCTGACTCAACCCCTTAGCAACCTTACCCCCTTCTTTATCTCCTTCCCCATTCACTAGCTTCCCCACTCTGTAAAGTTAAAAAGAATTATGAGTGTAAGCCAAGAGAATGCTGGGCTCGGAAGTGTGTGATTCGAAGATGTTGATGATAAGCACAGAGAATTACAACTACCCTCTTTAACTAGAATGTCATGTGTTTGCCTCACCACCCACAAGATCCCACAGGCAACCTAGAGGAACAGTATTTTGTCTGTGTCTATATCTTACTGTTGCAGTATGTTGTAATGGAGCAAGCATTAGAGAACCAAGTCAGAGTCTGGTTAGCAGGGGTTGTTAGGAGACAAATTATCTGAAGCACAGGTGAGCTAAACTTTAACAACTTTCAGGATGCTTGGACTATAGGAAACCTTTGTACAAATAAATGTAAGTGTTATTTTACATGATAGGGAATTATTATATGGAATGCAGTACCCCAAATAAAGGAAGAATAGCTTCATCAATTTGATGCCTCTTGAGGACCACTACTCATCCTGTAAAATATCTTCCTGTCCTCCCTTCCCCAAATTTATTGTGAGAGAGAGGATACTGATGGCGGTTAAGTCTTGATGTTTATATTTTCTATTCTCAGTTATTAAGAGGTTTGCTAATAATTCTTGTCCTATTTATTCTCTTTAGGGAATGTTCTGTAAAATAAACATAGGTGTTTAATTCTTCATAAGAATCTTTGAATTCATAGGCCAAACATTTTTAAGATCCCTCTAAAATTAGGATGGCTTTAAACTCTGTAATGGCTATATAATACCAATTTGGGGGGGGGGTCTGTAAACTAAGGTAGCCCAGGTGCCATTTAAGTTTGGGTTCTTCAATAAACGTGGTGATACTCTGATTTTTCCTTTTTGCTTCAGTGTGTAATGGAAATGGTCAGCAACTATGCACCAAGCACACTGCCTGATGCTTAGGGGCATAGAAAATGATAGGAAGATAAAATTCCTCCTCATTAGAGTTTCCGGTCTATTTGAAGAGAAGACTCAGAGCACATGTGGTTGATGATCCTTCTATAGATCATACATCCAAACAGAATTAGGAGACAAGGTGGGGGTTTCGGGGAGAACATTCTGGTTCAAAGTAGTCAAAAAGATATTCTGTGGGAGGTAGAGTATGAAGCAGATCTAGGAGGGAGGGCAGGGAGGCAGCCTTGGGTGGCAGGGTAGGGGGAGCAGATGAGTGGAGCAGGTCTGTGAGCATCATGAAGGAGGAGTGTGGGAATGGCGATGAGAGCCCTGAACTAAAAGCTAGAGGAAGTATGAAATATTTAATGTTTCTGACATTCTGCTTCTTCATCTACAAAATGGAATAATTATACCTACTTTGCATATCTTACAGGGAGTTGATGGCTCAAAAAATAATACTTGCGGAAGTGCCTTGTATGTTGTAAATCCAAGGATTATTTGTGAATGTGTATGTGGAGGCATTTGGAAAGAAGCAGGAGAGGAGGCCTAACAAGGCTGCCACTAGTGGAAAGGAGTTTGGACTTGCTTTGGGAGACAGAACTAGCCACAGGAAAAATCATGCAGTTCAACTAAATTTTAAAAATATTTCCTGATATTGTAAAAGGTGATAATGATGGGAATTCAGTGGTGTAGAAGACAAGCATAGGCTCTGCCCTCCCTGATCTTATGATTCTCTTCTCCCCAGAACCCTGTCCTTGGGCCAAACCTACAGAATCTCATCATGACCACAATATTACCCTTTTCAAAAATATTGTCTTAATTGTGGCCTCTTGAGGACTTACACACTATTGGGGAAAAAATGACTAAATGTTAAGCCACATAAAAATGCCAGGTGCTGGGAAAATATTCCCGAGCATTTCACTGAGGAAGGAACATGATAAAAATAGTCTCTGAGGAATGCTAGCTTGTTGTGGGTGTGAAGAGCATGTTATGAGAAGAGTGGCGAAGACACTTACTGCTTCCTGAACACCTGATGCTCCTGGGTCTTCCACAATTAGCAGTGCCATTTGACTAATTCTGGCCCATGGACTATGAAGAGACACTGTTTCGCTTCCAGGCAACGCATTTAGTAGTCAGCGTATGACCCTCCACCTTTCCTTACCTATGTGTAGCAACCCTGGAGGTCCCTGGTTGAGATGGCATGGACCCGAAATGGAAACAACTTGTATCTCTGTGTTGCTTCATGTTGGGAGCTGCTTTGGAAAGGTGCTTGGAAGAGCAGCAGCCTTTGTGTGAGCACATAATAAAGTCTTTTGGCCTAAACCCCTGAGTCCCAGCCTGACTCTTAACGCGAGGTAGGCTGGTAACAAGTAAGATCTGCCAAATGGCAGGAATATTATTCTAGGGATGAGATGCCTTAGACAGAGATGGGAAATGCCCTGAATGCTCTGCTTGCGGTTCCTGGCCCCTGTGGAACGTCACTTCACTCAACCTCTCACCCATTAATGGAAGACTGGGGGTCGAAAACCAGTAAAATACATTTTTGGTAATTTTTTCAAGATTATATACAGAAATGGAAACAAAACCCTGAGAACTAAATCCCAAAGATGGTAGTTTAATGCGTAAGGTTATGTTCACTGAGGAGAGAAGTAAATGCTGGATATCTGCATGGAGATATTCCATGAGATTTACTCGTGTCTGAGTTCTTTTCCAATGACAGAACAAGCCAGAAATGACTCTACATCTACTACCGAGTCGTGTGGGCTTCGTTTACTGTATGGGCAGTTTCTCAATGGAGAGAGGCATTTCAATTATTCCCAGTAGCTGTGTTCCTGTTGACACCTTGATGCCATATAGGAAAGAGTTAGTGAGCTTTAGCCTCTGGAGCTAAATACATTTTATCAGGAAACAATTTCAGCAATTGACTCTCATCTGGTCATGTTACTTATATCTTGTTATCTCTCAAGGGCTCTGTAATTAAAGCAGGTGTGTGTCCTCTTAAATTAGAGATGTGCCAACTGCAGATATTGCAGTAAGTTCCAACCGGAGACCCTAGTAACCCTTAGATTCCGTAATTAAAATGAAGCTGGTGGGAATGTTTGGCCAGGGAAAGTGTCGGAATGGGCAAATATTTCCCAAAGTGATGGGCTTATAGGATACATCATAAATGAACCAGAAAACATTTCCAACAAAATCACAGACTCCTTCCTCCCACTCTTCCTCCCTCTTCCTTCTCTTTATCTTTTTCCTTCTCCTTCCTTCCCTCCCTGCCCTTTATTCCTCTCCATAAATAGACCAAAGCAAAATTTTAATTTAGATGTTTTTCCAGTATTCATTGTAACACGTAAGATAGATCTTCTTGCTATTTTAATAGCTAATATTCTAGCAAGCCAAATGACCCAAAATTGTTTAATGGCAGTCTTGGGGCTACTTTTATGTCTTAATTGACCATAGAGCATGTTCCACAACTCTTAAAGATTGTGGAAAGGTAAAGACAATTGAGGAGGAAGAAAAACTGTTGAGGTGAGTGAGAAGAAAACGTGATAAAGAGGACCTAAAAGAGAAAAATAAAATAAGATGACAACGGAGAGGGAAACAAACCATAAGAGACTCTTAACTGTAGGAAAGAAACTAAGGTTGCTGGAGGGGAGGAGAATGGGGGGAAGGGGAAACTGGGTGATGGGCATTAAGGCGGGCACTTGAAGTAATGAGCACTGGGTGTCGTATGCAGCCGATGAGTCAATAATTCTACCCCTGAAACTGATACTACAGTATATGTTAATTAAATTGAACTTAAATACATTTGGGGGGAAAAAGAGGACCTAAAAAAAGAGAACCAGTGGAGGAGAGTGGCAGTATTTGGCAAATGGGTGAGGGGGGGATTAAAAGAACATCCTTGGAATATATGTGTGTTTTGCAAGAGTAGTTCCATATAAATAATACGTGGTGTTAATTATAATGCTCAGTGCTCTTATACTGACTTTCTTTTGTTGACTATTTTTAGAGCAATTTTAGGTTCATAGAAAAATGAAGAAGGTAGAAATTACCCATATATCCCATATGCCCCCTGCCCCCACACATGCGCAGCCTCCCCCACTAGCAATATCCCCCACCAGAGTGCTGCGTGTGTTACGAGTGATGAGCCTTCGTTGGTGCACCCTAATCACCCAGCCTACATTGACACTACATTATGACTCACTCTCGGTGTACCTTCTGTGGGCTCGGACAAATGTATAATGACGTATATCCATCGGTGTGGTAGCATATAGAGTATTTTCACCACCCTAAAAATCCTCTGCGCCCCACTTATTCATCTCCCACTGCCCAGCCTCTGGAAAATGTCAGTCTTTTTACTCTTTCCAGAATGTCATCTAGTTGGGATCACACAGCTTTTTCAGATCGGCCTCCTAAACTTAATAATATGCATTTAAGATTTCTCCATGTCTTTGCATGGCCTAATAGCTTATACTTACTTCTTGAGAGGAACATAAAATGATCTTTTCAAGGTATTCTAGATCAAGAAATGCCTAGTAGATGATATTCACCCCCTCACGGACATTCCCTTGGCTTCCCTCAGCCCCACTAAGCAGTCCCTATGCATGTTGGTGTCTTCCCACCTCAAGTATCCCTCCACTTCTCCACTTCAGGGCTCTCTCTGCAGCCTTAGCTGGTTTAGCCCTGATTAGAGGTAGCCTTGAAGAATGGGAATTCGAAGTTCCTGAGGGTCAAGGCGGTTCTCCGTCATGGACCAGATCAAGGAATAAATGCCCCAGGCTTCTAATCCTGCAGTGGTGCAGTTCTGAGGTTCATTTTTTCTCAGTTCCCGAAGCACCGGAGAGGGAGTAGGCCTGAGTGTTCACAACGATAACGGTCTCACCATTCGCCCTTACCTGCTTTCCCTCATTCCCTGACATGCTCTCCCTGTTCCTTGACTCAACTGGACTGAACTCCCAGTAACCTCGGTTTGCTCAGTCCTTGTCTCCATTTTTGCTCTTGTAAGAATCCACATGAAGGACACTATTTCCACGGTAAAACATTTTCCAAACTCAACTCCTCTGTTCATTTATTCTAATTTTCAACTGTTTTTGGAATAAGTTAAATTGAAATATGTTTACCCAGACACATATCTCCTAAAAGGATGGAAACCAGAATTATGGGACAATCTCTTCTCTCCCATATCAAAAATGTTTTTATTAAAAAAATGTTTTATTGGTCAGGCTAGATGCTTACTAGTGCTTTCAGGGTTATTACCAAAAGTGCTAATTGGTTAGTATACAACACAGCTTATTATAGCATTGTAAGAGAAAAATGCTAAAAGTAATGTATTATTTTTATTTCCCTTTCCTCAGCCCCCACAACTATTGAGAACCGTTTAACCTCTAAGTTATTAAGGATTTTTTTCTTTAGAGATGACAATGCGTGATGATTTCTATGTCCTTAGGGCAAGGGTAAATCTTGGTGTGCAGCCTGAACCAAACAGATAAATATAATTATTATTTCTGTATTTTTGATGATGAAAGGGTTTCAGGCTCCACAGACTGATCTTTCTGTCGCCAACTGCGTACTGCCGAAATTTTGATTAAAGGCTCACTGAAGTAGTTTATCAGTATTTGTTTGGTTTTAGGAAGTAAAATATGTGAGCTCAATATGAATGACAGACTACATCCAAGGAGAGCATTTGTTTCATCAGCCTGGGAAACTCAGAATCCTTGCTGTAGATAATGTATGAGGAAGATATTTTCCCTTCTCAGATTTGCATAGAGCTCAATAGTCCCCTGATTCTAGACATATTATGTTCTGTGGTAGCTTTCCTTGCCTCCATCTTCCTCTTGCAAATGTGAATGTGCTAGAATACAGACATCATTTAAAAAAATAATTTAAACCCTTCAAATTCCCCTGTCTGGAAAATGTTTATACAATTTGTAACAGAGAAGCCCAAAGTGCAGCTGAAGACAGCCAAAATATTTTGCTGACTTTTTGAAGGGATCATTTCTAGGCAGGGAGAAAAAAAATACTGATCTTGATAAAAGGGAAAGAAAGAGTAGAAAAAGCAGGTTATGGTTTTTAAACTTTTGGGGAATAGTAAGAAAATATTTTAAGAAATTCCTTTAAAAATACTGAAGTGGATGGGGGCGCCTGGGTGGCTCAGTGGGTTAAAGCCTCTGCCTTCGGCTCCGGTCATGGTCTCAGGGTCCTGGGATCGAGCCCCGCATCGGGCTCTTTGCTAGGGTCCTGAGATCGAGCCCCGCATCGGGCTCTCTGCTCGGCGGGGAGCCTGCTTCCCCCTCTCTCTCTGCCTGCCTCTCTGCCTACCTGTGATCTCTTTCTGTCTGTCAAATAAATAAATAAAGTCTTTTTAAAAAAATTAAAAAAATAAAAATACTGAAGTGGATGAATAGATGGAGAATAGGCTATGAAATGCCTTTGAGTCAAGCAAACTAATGTTAGGGGCACTATAATTAATATGATGTTTTCTTGTGTGTCTGAGAGAAAGAGGGAATGATTGAGAGAGACATGGGAAGAGAGAAGGGAAGGAAAGAGAGAGGAAGAAGAGAACACACATACACGTGCACACACACACTCTCTCTCTCTCACCCCTTGGTGAGGGGATAGGAAAACAACACAAACAAAGCCGTCATATGAACATTTCCAGAGCTCACTTGGTGATCGTAGAATGGTGATTTTATTTTTAGTGTATACTCTCCTACCCATAAATGGAATGCATTAAATAATAATGCGAACAAACTTTTGATAAATCTGAGCTCCTTACATCTGTGTATGAAATTTGAGGTATTTATCTGAATCAAGCCTTTTAACATTAAGAATTTTGAATCTTTTCATTTTATCATTATTCTCATGAACCTGAGCCTTTATCACTCTGTATGAAAACACCGTGTACACAAGTGATTGCAAAAACAACAACAACAACAACAAAAAACCAGACATCAAAGAAGGATGCCTTGATTTCATTCTGTGGAGCAAAACTGAAAGAAGCAAAGATATTCACCATCTCTTGTAACTTTGCTGTTTTTCCAAATTGCCTGCAATACGTCAAGCTCTTTGTTCAGACCTTTTAAAATAACATAAAGAGACAACATGTAGAACATTTAGAGTGAAGGCCGACAGTGTCTTTTCAGCTGATGGGCCTTGGTTAAAAAATAATAATGATGATGAAGATAATAATAATAATAACAACAATCAACCTACACAATGTGAATTAGAAAGAAAATAACTGTCTCTACCTTGTAGATTTTTGGGTTTCTCTACATTTGTAATATAATCTTTATATTTTGAAATGGTGGCTTATATTCTCTTTTTTCCTGTTATTTTCTCTCTTTCTCTCTCTTTTTTAAACACTGAAGTCCCTTCTATGTGTGGGATAAGTACACAGTGAGGTATATGATAGGCGCTACAGTAATTTTCAAAATGTGTATTATTTGGCAAAATAGTCTGTAATGATTTGAGCCCATTGTGTATATCCGTATTTGGACACTTTTTAAAAGTGAATTTTTGATCTGATAGACCATAATAACTTCTTCCTCAGCAAATCCCTCTCAGAAGCTAAATTATTGGACCTCCACTGCAGTTATGGTTTATTGGGTAAATAATAGTCTGACTGTACCAAGGCAAAAGTTATGGATGGCCCAATGTGCATGTTAGCTGCCTACAAATCTCCCCATAGTTTCATTGAAATCAATTACCGGAGGATACAGGTCAGTGGGAGGGTTAAGGATTCCTTTTGCAAAATTATAATGCTGTGCCCATTACACTCTTCAAGGCCTTTTGTTCTGCATTTTTCATTAGTATATGACAGCAATCTGAGAGGTCAGTGTTGGGAGCTCGTAGCCAACAAGAAAGCTGAATCTTAGCGTGTTAAGTGACTCACCTAGGTCCTTGGAACTCTTTAGATGGAGAATGTGATGTGAAGGTGGGTCTCCCTCTGTCTGCTGGGCAGCTGCCTTGTTCTCCACAGACTCCATGGTAGGTGTAAAGTGATGAGGTTAGGTTTAGCATTTATTCTGAAGAAAAAGGGGACTAATACGATGTTTAAATGTTAGCAGTATTCAAGTTTGATTACCTTTTGAGACCAGAAAAGAGAAAACCATGAAAATAGTAGCAGGAAAAGGGTGGTAGTGTTAAGAAAAAAAAAAAAGGAAGAAAGAAGGAAAAAGAATTAGTAATTTATTTAAGAGCTGAAGTTCTGGGTTCGGAAATGTAGATGGCAAGGGTATTCATTGCAACCACAGGTGTAGAACTAGGTGCCACTTCAGTAATGTTACCAAGAGTGTTTTTCAGCAAATGGCTATGATTGTGTGTTTCTTGAAATAGATTTCTTAAATCATAAAACAAATTCTCAGAACTGAGTTTGTTCTAGGGACTTAAATTCAGGATTTTCAAAATGTGCTTTGTCACTCACACTCTAGCACTTTCAGAGTTAATAAATTAAGGATTTTCATAATTCTTCCTAACTAAAGACATAAAAGCTTCAAACTGTTTGCCTATTATTTTGCCTATTTGTTCTTGGTAACAATATTACAGCTCCAATATTTTTTATGCAGTCGGAAGATAAATATTTATTGATATACTCCTGTATGCCAGCCACTCAGTTTGGCATTGGTGGGTCTAATAACCTGAGTAACGTATTCCTACTGTATTAGTTTTTTATTGATGTTTCATAAATTATCACAAATTTATAAGCTCGAATCAACACCCATTAATTAGCTCCTATAGGTCAGAAGTTCAGCATAATGTGACTGGATTGTCTACTCAGGGTTTCACTAGGGTAAAATCAAGGTGTCATTTGGGCTGTTTTTGTCTGGAGGTTTGGGGAAGAAACTGCTTCCTAGGTCCTTCCTGGCAGAATTCAGTTCTTTGTGGTTGTAGGACTGAGATTCCCATTTCGGAGGTGGCTTTCCTGCGGGACTCTGCTCACAATTCCTAGAAGCTGCCTGCATCCCTTGCCTTGTGACCACCTTTCTCTTCAAATCTCCAATGAGAACTTCTCATGCCTCAATTCTCCTTTGCACTTTGATTCTCTGACTTGTCTTTCTGGTGGAGAAAACTTTCTGTATTTAAAAGGCTTATGTGATTAGGTCAGGCTCACCCCGATAATCTATCATCTTAATGTCAACTGATTTGGGACCTTACTTCCATTTGTAAAATCTTTGCACAGCAGTGGTTAGATTTATTCTTGATCGAGTAACTTGGAGAAGGCGTGTGTACACCAGGGACAAGGAATTTTCGGGGGCCATTTTATAATTTTGCCCACCACACCTGCCATAAGTGAGATTAAAGACCTTTAAGATAGATAAAGCAAAGAAAAATAGAGATAGGAAGCAGGAAGAATTATAAGAGCCACAGGAGAGGGATAAACCAGATGTCACAGGGGTTTTCAAAAGGGAGAAACCAGTTTTGCTTAGGAAAATCTAGAGAGGTTTCATGAAAAGGAACATGAAGTGTGGTCAGTAATTTTATTCCTGGGGTTTAGGAAAAGATGCTCCAGGCAGGGGTAACCACGCAAACAATGGCACAGAGATGGGAACAGGAAACATGTTATTGAAATGGTTAGCAGCACTATGTAGGTAGAGTTTGAAAAGGATTTGGAGTGGTGAGATACGGAACTACAGAGGTAACTTCTATTTGGGAGAGACTTTGAATGCTGGCAGATTACTATTTCTCTAAATTGTGGGAATGTACCATCACTGAAGGTCATTGAATATGGGAGAGATGTGATGGGAGCTCTGCTTTAGAAAGATACTGCAACAGGGAGAAGTAGGGTTTGGGGGTTGGGTGTCCAGAGAGGCTCTCTTTCAATACCCTGGAAGGTAGTGAGGACCTCAACTTTAGTAGGGAAAGTAAGAATGAAAGGAGGATAATGGGTAAATGTGGTGATAGATCCTGTAAACTAGAAAACAGCTTGCAAATACGGAGGGAAAGGAAGGAAAGCTGCCTCCACTTTGAGCCAGCTCTCATAAGCAAATACAGAGATATCAGAATGATTTTCTTTGGAAAGAAAATGCAGTGAGATAGTTTGTACATAGCACAATTCAGATGGAAACAATGAGGTCCCCAGGAATGAGGCAACCAAGGCCATATTGGAATAAGGGGCCAGTGCAATGGAACTAACTGGGCTTTATCTAAGGCTGCCCTGAATAGGCCAAATGTGGAATTAAAATAAATCCAGTCATGGAAGCAGAAGTATTCTGAATACCTGGTAGTGGGGATCTTGGGGTCTCACACAATCATTTTGGAGATTCAGTGGCCATTTACATAAGGTATATGGTCTAGTTCCCAGGTGGAAGGGGTTAGTAAAAACTAGTTAGGATACAAGGGACCCAATCACCTCTTGGAAAACTGATGCACTATTCGGAAACTATTCATACAGTTTGGCCATATAGGTGACATGAGTCAGGAGAGGGCTTAGGTCTGGCCATCTGCAATTTCCAAGGGCTTGGTAGAAACACTGGGAATAGAACTAATGTCAGTTCAGTGGGCTAGATTGTGCCAATATAAGTGATACATATTAGCTATCTTAGAAATGAATGGCACAGTCTGTAAGGGGAGGATTTTACTATCATATTTACAATTGAAGGGGAATAGACAAGGCGAAGACTATTATTTAATATTCCAACTTCCAGAGGACAGTCCAGACTTTCTGGCAGACAGGTAGGAATGTGGTCTGTCCCTTAGAAAAGTGATAGTGATTCTATATTCCATAGAATTTTGAGGGAGGGAAGCAATGACACTTTAGATATATGAAAAAGGGGGTAAGGACTTTGTTATTAATTACTGTTTACTAAATTTTTAGTGGAGAGTAAAGAGATGTATTAGTGAAAAGGCAGTCTTACTGGATTGTTTGCTTATTTTAAAGAATCTGGTAGTTCTTTGTTGATGCATATAGTAGAAGTACTGAAGATGAGGATTGAAGAGCAATCATATGGTGGAGATCCAGGAGGAAAGAGGCAAACGGATGGGATAGGCTGTCGTAGTGAAGTTAGTGGGTTGCTTCTGTCTCGTGGGAGGAAAAGCTTAGGTCTTTATAAAAAATGTAGAACACATCCTCCTGAAATCAGTGATGATGTCCATCTAAAAATATAAATTAATGTCATATTCATAAAACCTGTTTTTGAAAATCCTCATATGATAGATTTGCTCTTATTCTCTCATACGTTTTCTTCATATTGGGATTTAGATTTCCAGACTTATCCTTGAAGTTTTCCACTGACCAGCTTGTTTTCAGGAGGCTGGATAATGAGGATGGGAACGTCCTTAGAATTTGTGCTTATACTTTTGACTACTCCATGGAGTAGAGTAAAACAGAGGGCCCTGACACCAAGCCGGGTATATCAGAATCCCGAATAGTGAGTGTTTACCGAGAAGGTGTTAGCTGGAAGATGAAGTAGAGGGTCAGCTGCCCCAGGAGACCACAAAGCTGGAGAACGAAGTGAGTGGAAAGGAGAGAACGGATCTGGAGGTGAAGCATCTAAGCAAAGCCAGAGAAGTGAAATAGGCACAGCTGAAATGCTGGATTCGTTGAAGACAGTCATGCAAATGAGGACTTTATCATAGAATGAAAACTTTTTTTTTTCCCCCTAGCAGGACATCTAAGATATTCCTCCCATGCTGCAGAAATCATCAAAGTGGCAGCAGGCTCTTAGAACATTCTGCAGGGCCTTTCAGGCCCCAGCCTCTCCTCCCCTTTTTTTATGAGCATCTTTGCCTATTCAACCCAAAATACCACTTTTACCTCAACTTTTTCACACAGTTTCATTTTTTGCTTGAAATAGCCTCTCGATACCATCTTCCAAAACACTCCCTTTAGACTACAAGTTTCCGAAATCCCACCTCTTTCAAATGAAAAATGTACTGGCAGAATTATAGAACTTCCTCCAACTCGCTCCTTCAGTCTAAACAAGAGGCCAGGGCATATTTTCTGTCCTGCATCCTATAACAGGCATAGTACCTTTGGTTGTACCTGATATTGAAAGAGTTTTTGTGAATATAACTTTTAAAAATATGTTTTCAATTTTACCCTATCCTTATCAAATGTGTGAGTGCTTGGAGCACGTTTAAATCTCTGGCTCTTGGATTACAGCACAGTGTCATATTTGATTTAACATACATCACTTGAGTGCTCACTGTCTTCCCAGGATGATGGTGGTGGTGGTGGTGATGTGTGTAGGGGATGGAGATCCGGGTAGAGGAAATAATGGTGACCAAAGCAGAGGCATGTTCAGCAGAATTGCAGTGAGGGCAGCACAAGATGTAAGGATGCATGAGGCCATGATGGTGTGGGCAATTAATCCAGCAACGTCTGTTGAAAAGAAGTGAAGATGTTGTTCGAGGTGTCTGGAGTAGATTCCAAAGGTGGTCGGGGAGCCCCAGGTCTCCAGGCAAGGGAGTAAAATGACTGTGATCTCTGTGAAGACACGGTCTGATGGTTTTTTTCCCCCAGCAGCTTCCCACAGTCTCTAACACCCTGAAGCTAATCAGTAGACATTTTTGCTGAATTAAATTATGTCTCATCCATGTGAAATGAATGTAATGCAGGGGCAATATTGTGGCTACACTGCAGTGGGGAGAGGCTGGAATCTGGAAGAATCAATAGACTACTTCATGTATTCAGGTAGGAGATGGTGGAGATCATAGTATTATCGGTAATTTTTTTTTTTTTTTTTGGTCTTTGAATTTCTGATTATCTTCCTGGTTTCTTAAAATGAACATGAGTTATATTTATCATTTAAAAAGCCTCATAGTCCTTATTGTGAGAGGAAATAGAAATGACTGATTTACAGGTCTTTGGAGTGCTCGTGGAGGAAAGAGGACAGAGTTGAGAGACACTTTAAAAATACTGGACTTGGATGGAGAAATTGCCTTCTGCCACCACATGTGCACATTTCATGTGCCTTAAATTTATTGAGTTAGCTTTTGATTGCTGAGCTCTTTTAGAGGCTGTAAGTTAATCCCAGTCCTCTGTGAGTGTAGGGACTGGGGTGGTCCCCCAACAGACTTTTGGGAACTTGAGGTCCTCATGTGAGGAAATGAAGTTCATAGAAAAGACCTCAGCCAGGCTAGAAGACCGTGTGTCTGATCTCATTCTTTCAGACCAGCCCTTTATGGGAGGCAGTGGTGCCGGAGCTTTGCTCCATACACTCTTTAGGGGTAGTAGAAGACCACGTACCACTGGCAGCAGTTTGAGAGCTAGGCAAGGTCGATCCTGAGCTGCATTTCATACATTAGACTATCTAGGTGCTCATTATTTTCTGTGTTTATTTCCTAGTTCTATTTTCCTTCCTTCGTGGAATGTTGTTTCCATTTTGTTTGAGCTGGGCTTTGGAGAACTGAAGAAAAGTGGTGTTTCCGTGTTGGTTTAAAACATCCAGTGGAGGCCCCTCTGTGTGATCTTGACATTAGTAAAAGCATGAGTTCCCAAGGGGAAGGTAGATCTTAGGGTGTGGATAGGAGGCTGTAAGTTCCAGACATCTTTCCCTAATGGTGATTCTCTCTGTAACTGTGAAGGACTAGGGTCTGATCCTTTTAAAAGCATTTCCATATAACCTGGTGTCTGTCTAAAGTCTGAGGGTAAAACCAGAGAAGACAGAGAGTTTGAGTATGGGTTGATGTTTCAGTTTGCCAAGTTAGACAAAAGTGTCATGGACAGATAAGGTACTCCTGAAGGACAGGTTTTATGGCGAATGATTGTGCTTGACTTTGGACATGCTAAGGTCAGGAGCTAGAACTCAAAAAGTCATATTCAAACAGAAGATGGTAATACTAGTTATACTACTTCATGGCATTGCCGTAAGAACAAAATCAATTATCACAAAGCTACGGATTGATAATGGAAATAGAGTGAGATAATAAATGTGAAAGTACCATAATATATGTTAATGATATTTAAAATAATAACCAATAGCTCTGTGTATTCTCCTGTTGCCTTCAGATTCCTGTGGTATATTATTATGTTTTCCGTTCTTAGAAGCACTTTTAATTATATTATTGTCAGACCAAGAGCAACGATTTATTTGGAGAACTCTTTTGTCCTTTAGTAAGGAAGGTTTTAGTTTTTCCTGGGAAAGTTGCATTTAATATGTAATGATTAAATCTTAAATATAGCCTGATCTCAATCTATCTGGTTCGATGTTTTTAAAAATCATTGTTCCTTAAAGACCGGTAATTTTTGGTTTCATTCAGCCAGGACTGAGAAAGATACTCGCATTTGGAATTGGAAGAAGCAAATAATTTCCTTTTAAACATCACAAAAATCCCTGAATATTACTAATACTAGGAGGCTTTTTTTCCACTCAATTTATCTGGAGAAACCCTGATTTGCATATGTTTGCATCTATTTGCATGTGAAATTCAAGTGACTCCCAACTCCAAGTATATAAGATGAAACAAATTAACTCTTTGTTTTAACCCGCTGTGATTCTTGTCTAACACTGTGTGGTAGGTTTGGAAATGATTTTAACAGGAGAAGAATTTAGGAAAGGTGGAGGTAGGCATTCAGAGTTCCATCTTGGCTTCAGCAGTAAGGGTGGGAAGTCAAAGGAAGCCTGGGGGAGTGTCAATATGAGCAAATATGTCCCCAACTGTGGGCTTCCAGAACACCTCCTCATTGAGCAAGGGAGATCCCAAGAATGGTTTTGAGAGACATTCATCTGTAAACAGGGCCTTAGAGCTAGTCGAGGCAACCTTGATCCCCTGTACCTCCCCATTACTGCTATCGTATCACACCCCTGCCTTCCTTCCAAGGGTCTTCAGGGCCTCTCTTAATTTTATGCAAATATATGTTCTAACAGGATTGTATATTTTCATATTACACTTCACTAGACATGTTTTAGGAAAGAAAAATTTCCCTAAATACCTCTCTCCATTACATATACACACATACATATACATATATAGCATATCCATCCAGCCTTAAGAAGTAAAATACTAGGGGAGATTTTAGGCTCTTTGGAAAATGAGGAAAAAATATATATATACACACATACATACACACATACATACACACACACACACACACACACTTCTCCCCACCCCTGGAGGGTTATGGGGTCTTTAGAGCCATACAATTAAACCTTAAAGGCAACTTCTTCCTTGCCTTCTTTTTGGGCAAACTTCTAAGACTTCATTGCCCAGTGCAGGCCATTCACCACATATGGTGATTGGGCACATGGAATGTGGCTGAATTGAGGTGTGCTTTAAATGTAAAATATATACCAATTTTGAAGGTTTCCTGTGAGGAAAAAAATTGTAAGACTCTTCATTCATAATTGAAAAAAATACTGATTCGATGTTGAAATAATATTTTGGATATATTAGATTATGTAAAATATATTATTAAAATTAATTTTCTGTTTCTTCTTCATGTTTGTAAAATGTAGCTGGTGGAAAAATTAAAATTACACATATGGCTCGCATTTATGGCTCACACAACATTTCTGTTGGGCTGTGTTGCTCGAAGAGAATCTTTTCACTCTTAAGCCTAAAGGGAAACCTGTAACAAAAGCTGAGTCAGGACTGGACTGTGATGGGGAGCACTTGTTACCCATTACTGATGCTCTTGATTATTACTGTTTGTGATTTGAATATCAAACGTTTTAAAATCATTCTAATTTGTGTCTTGTTTGCCTTACCTTTCTTTCTGTCCTGCCCTTGTTTTTACTATGATTCAATGCAGAAATAAGAGAAAACCAGTGTCCTCAGCTTCAGGCCCATATAAATGGATTTTAGTTGAAACACAATTTCTCCTGATGACTAGTTAAAACTAATTAGGTTTTGTCATTTACTCACTTGGAATTTTGTCTCATTGAAACCTTGCTGCTCTATTTAACCTACTTCTAGTTGGCAAATATCTGCTGCCATGTTAGGTTATGCTTTTTTACTTAAATTAACTCTTAAATAATATAGCATAGCAGATACAGAAGAATGGGTGGGGGAGAAAAAGTTTTCACTTTTTTTTTTTTTATTATAAGACTGATTTTATTATATTACCAGGGAAATAAGTTAGATTGCTCTGGCAGTCTCAATAAATCACACATGAAGTCGTCTTTTTTTTTTCCTAAATTAAATTTTTATTTAAATAAAAGTGTTATGTTTGTATTTGAGCTGACAGCTAAATCTGATAATTAGAGTGCATGAAGTTGGCTTTGATTGGCATTGTAATTGGATTGTCATTGGGCTGAGAACCTATTATCTTTGGATCATGCCCCATGAAATCTGTTGAAGAAACTTTGCTGCCAGTCATTAGAGCCACCATCTTGGCTTACAAATTAGGTTTGAAAGGCTTCTTACCACTGGGAATGTAATTTAAACCACTGCAATTGCACTCCCATTAATTAAAATTATATTAAAATTATGGTTCATTTTCTAAATATTTTTTTCGTATTTTATTAGACATACTTATTACTAAATGCTTAACAAATTACATAGCAGTGCTTAGTAAAATTATGTTTCGGAGATAATCCATCTCTTCAGCACATGCTACTCAGTATCAGTAGAATTAGTCAGTGCTAATCATTAAAAGATATACTATTTATGTTTTTCATTATAACTTTCACAAAGAAACATTTCCATTATTTCAACATAAAATGCAGGACCAGCAATGTCTACTGTAAATTAAGATCAGTCCTGCCGATAATGAAATATGCAGCTTTGCTATAAGGAGATGTCATCTGTTATGGTCCCAGTTCTTCCTGCCTTAATTTTTTTTCTTTTCTAAAACAATAGAAGCCTGTAAGAGAGAGAGGACTTTTTTTTTTTTTTTCTTTTTCTTTTTTGGATAGAAGATTAAGGGGGAAAAAAAAGCACACACATGCCAAAATCTATGCTGCTCTTTATTCCTATTATTGTCTGCTAAAAGCAGATCAGAGCTGATTAAGACAGAAAAGGAGCTTGTGAGGACTGAGAATAAGAATGAGGCAGGAGTTGGGGTGAGGCTAGTCTGTCCCGGCTGGTGAAGATGGGGATGTGCATACCAGGGCCCGCAATGCATCTTTCTTTGGCACTGGCCCTTCTCTCTGGCCACAGAACCCCAGATCCCCAGGGGCAGGTGCCATCGTCAAGTATGAGGATGTGAAGAACTCAGAGGCATACTTTCTGAGACACAGAACAAGGCAGAGATTCTTATGTTTATTTCTCTTGTTTTATTTCTTTTCTTTTCCTTTTTATGATTGATGTGGTGATTGTGTAGGAATATCTCCTTATCCCTGAGCTTCTTGCCTGAAGATATCTTCAGGGTGATAGTTTGGTAACATGGATAAAAACAAATAAAACTTCAATGAGATTAAAAAGTATAAAACAAAGTTTTCAAATCTGTCCTGATTTTTTAAGATTGTATTACATATACCCTCCCCTGCCTTCCTGAGGATTCTGTCTCAGGTGCATTTATACATGGTACCTATTCCCATTGTTGTTTCTGTCTCCTGCTTCAGTGTTTTGCTCAGTATATGACACATAATATATGTTCAGTAAATATTAAATTGAAATGAATCAGAACTCTGCTATTTCTAAAGATTCTAATGGTAGTCAGAACCAAATCGCAGGTGGGTTAAAGTACTCCATATGTAGGTGACAAGGTGTCGTTGATAAGGTACCTTCATAACTTACTTTATTTACCTCTACCATATAGTGTTTTAGGGTAAATAACTAGTACCTGTTTTCCCAAACCCCTTTTCTTAATAGGTGAAGACACTGAGGGTCAGAGAACTGAGAGTTTAAGGCCACATGCTTACTGAATATATAGCAAAGCTGGGAATAGACCACAGATTTTCTGTCTCCAAGCTCAGGGCCCTTTCCTTTCTTCCATGCTGCCTTTTGTAAAAAAAGGACTATGTCCCAAAATGAGGGAGAATGTGGGGAGGCAGGTTTTCATTTCCACTCTTACTCACTGGCGGGAGAAGAAATTGGAAGACAATCAGCAATATGGATAAAAATCCTAAAGGATGTGTGGGTCCTAGGACCTTTTGGTTCCCTTTCTAGGAATAGGTTCTAAGGAAGTAATCAGATGATGAGTTATTTAATTACAGCCAACTTCTGCTGGCTGCTCAAGATGAGCCAGGCACCATGCTCAGTGCTTTACATAGATTTTTTTTTTTTTCGCTTAAGGCTCAGAACAGTCCGACGAGGTATGTTCTTACAGTTACTCTCCCCTGAAACAGATGGTGAAACAAGGCACGGGAGGATTTTATAAAATATGTCCAAGTGTCCATGTTGCATGGCTATTTAGGATTTGGACCCACATCTGAACCTAGAGCTCTTCCTCTCCACTGATCTGCGGTCTGCTCATTGCTCAGTCATTGCAGTGA
The DNA here is from genome assembly GCA_028533885.1 of Nasua narica. NCBI lineage: Eukaryota > Metazoa > Chordata > Mammalia > Carnivora > Procyonidae > Nasua > Nasua narica. Next base: position 64,201,930 of record CM052811.1, read on the forward strand.
TGTTAAAGCAGAGAAGCTCGGAAGCAATATAAAAGCTTGGCAATAGGGAATATGTTTAGGGGGAAAAAATCCTATAGACCTTACAAATGATGCTTTAGATGTATGTAATGGATATTGAAAGATGATTACAATAAAATTGAAATCTATAAAATACTATTGTCACACTTGGTAAGCATATGCCCATGGAAAAATACCTAGAGGGATTATAGCTCAATTTTTTTTCTTGTTCTTCATCTCTATTTTCTATTTTTTATTGTAATGAGATGCCTAATTGTGTAATTTTTTTTTTTTTTTTAGCTAGAGTATATAATTGGGGAGTAGTTTAGAACTTTTGAAGCATTCAAATAGCATCAACAAATTTTCAAGAGGTGTGTCCCAAACAAAGAATGAGGTTCCCTTTCAAAGGATTATTTTTGACTCCTATTATTCCTGGACAGAACCTTCTGGTTTCCTACTCACTAGTCCTGCAGTGGGCCTTTGGGCTAAACAGGATATCACGGAGGAGTAGGCTCATCATGGGACAAGCCTTAGAATGTTCACTCTCCTCATGCAGTAGAACCTGTATGGGAGTCACCTCCCTTCCTTTTTTGGGGGGAGCATGGCCTTTGGAAAGGAAACATGACAGTCAGATGCTGGGGAGCCTTGCAGGAGTTTGAGTTCAAACAGCTTGAGATGCAGTAGGAATCGCGGAAAGGAAGCTAAGGGTCTAAGCTCTGAGAAATGAGGAGAAAGAGAAGAAATATGTGCTCAACCTGAGGGGATGAGAGTCCCTTATTGTTTTTATTTGGTTCCCTTGGTGGGTACAGCAAAAAGCCCAGCAGAGGGGTCAGGACAACAGGGATAAGACAGGATCGAACTTTCTGGGTTGGAGTCAACCATGTGCATGGTTTTCTTTGGGACTTGCCTCAAATACCCATGCACGTGCCATAGATGAATCTCCATCATTTTTTTTTTTTTTTTTTTAATTTGTTTGAGGCTGAGAAGTGGCTTGGGATCTGTTCAGGTTCTTGGATACTTGCAAGGGCAAGTGGGGGGAGGGGGCTCAACAAAGAGACACCAAGTTCCCTGCACTTCTATTCTATTCATTTGAGATTTGAGGCATTCCATTAAATCTCATTTGAAAAAAATGTTCCAGAGCTAAAACATCCTCTACAAAAGTTCAGAGTGTTTAGGGGATGAGCCACATGACGTGTTAAGTTCTCTCTATGGAAGGATTAAAGATAAAGGGTGCTGCCCGGAGAATGCAGACCAGAATGAGACAGCTGGGCATGATAAGGACGGAAGAGTTGTGTACTGAAAGAAGGGTCAAAGGCGGAGACAAAAGGAACACTGCATTTTCACACCTTTTATCCTTAACTGTTGTGTGTTTGCAATTGAGAAATGTCTAGAAATCTTGCCAGATAATTTACTGGCCAAATAGATTCTGAAGTTTTGAAGGATTAAATTTTCTCAGGGAATATCAGTCATTTTAAACTAACTGTTGTTATAGTGTAGCTGCCAAAAAATTACACATAAAATCATTATAAATTCCAGGGAGTGTGTGTGTGTGTGTGTGTGTGTGTGTGTGTAATATTTTAGAATTCCTAGAATTTAGGTGTGATTTTCCAATTTCATCTGAGCTCACATTTCTAGTCTGAGACAGTAGAATTCAGCTCTCAAGTCCAACAATTCTTTGCTGTCCAATAAGAGGCAGTTTAGCATAAACGTTATGAGATTGAGCTCTGGAGCCAGACCCAATGAATGTGAAGCCATTCTGCCATTAACTAGCTGTGTGACCTCAGTCAAGTTTCATAAACTCTCCATGCCTAAGTTTTCTCATCTGTAAAATGGGGATGATGATAGTAGCTCCCTGAGGGGATCTTTTTTGAGGGCAGCATGAATTGAAACCTGTGAAGTACTTACAACCATGCCTGGCACATAGAAAGTTCCGTAAATGTTAGGTGTCATTGTGGTTATCAGTATTCTTCAACACTTACCAAATACCAAGTACTGGGGGAGATGAAAGGATGAAAAAAAATGTATTCCTCTTCTCCAAAAATCTTAAATCTTATATTGCTATTTTTCCTTATTTCCTCTATTATATTAGGCCATATTACTGCTGTCAGCACTGTCTTTCTATCAGAATTTCTGAGTTTCAAAGTCGTATAATTGAAAAAAACATGGAGTTCTCCTTGTGGATTTTTTTTATTCCCTAGGAGAGATAGTTACTTCCTTCCTAAGCAAGTCAAGACCTAGCAATTCACTGCCTTGAAGGTGAAGCAGCCCCTACCTAGATAACCACAGTGGGATTGTGGTGAAATCCTTTGAGTATAGTAAAGGCCCTATGCTCCCCTCTTGGTAAATGAAATCATTGATCTGCTTTTCAAACTAACCTATCTAGGGATTATCTATATCAGCATTCATATCAAGATAGGTGAGGATGCACAGCTAAATGTACATTCACAGTGTAGGCACACACTCACAAAATCCCCCCACACAGCTGGGACCTCACATTCAAATTTGAATGGTTTTTACTGAATTCATGTATTCTTTCCTGAAACCAAGAAAGAGCACGGAATCTTTGCATTTTTTTTTCTTTTCAATTTGTGTTAATATAGACATGAGCTTTTATTGGGAAAAGTAGAAAGCAATGTGTATGAAACTTGGACTATATCCAACTGAAAAAAAAATGAGTTCAGATGCTTTCTATGTTGGTTTTCGCCTCACATGCAGATTGTGCTATTTGGTGAGAGAAATAATTAGTCATTTACAGGTTCATTACATAGTATGGTTAAACCTGACCTTTTCTCCCCTTTGGCTGGCTGGTGAGGGACCTTTCTCAGTAGGTCCAGCTGGCTAATATGGCCTTTATATGTACAAACCTATGTATTACAGTCTGTTTCTTCCAACTCTAATGCCACTCTCTTTGAGATCCTGATTTTACATATGGCAAGGAAGAGCCTACATGTCATTCATTTTTCAATTCTTTGTACAAGATTTCTAAATGGGACATCCATCCTCCATTCCACCTCCTACAACAAAAACAGCACATTGTTATTTAAAGCAAAAGCTTTATAGATTAGTTGTTGAATGCGATATTCATCTCATGAATAACTAATAACATAAAATAAAGAACAATGAAAATGCAAATTACCTGCACATATACGGTGGCAGTTAGCAGTACGAATAGCCCTCCTGAGTTCGTGCAAGGTAGGCAAAAGCCAGTCAAATTTCTGATCGTACCTAGTCCTTTGAGTTGCTGAGACAATATCAGAATTCATCTCTTTTAGGACTCATTATTGAGGCATGAAAAAAGAGATTGGAATCTGGTAGAATTTCAGTTCTTTCGTTAGCATTATTAATAAACAAGAATTGGCAGGAGCTAAACTGATTGGCACATACATCTGGAATAACAGAAATAAATAAAGTTTCAGAATGGGAGGAAGGTTTCCTGCTAGAAGAATTTGGGTAGAAAATAGCACGTGTATGAGGACAGCTTCAAATCTAACCAAACCTCAAATAAATCTAAGTAGCACTTTTAGAATGGAAGAGAGGGGCAGGTGGGTGCCTCTCTTCATGGAAGACATTCCTTGTTCTTATTTGGGGGGAGAGTACACAAAGAATGGTAGGGGAATGGAAGTGGAGAGTAGGTTCCTACAGCTATGAAAAACCAGTCTTAGGAGACTTACCAGGGAAAGATTTTATTGTCCTAAGTATCAAACTGACCCCAGGCACTATTTTCCGGAATGGCTCTTAAGAAGACATTAATGGTAAAGGATCTTCGGCCTTTGAAAGATTTGTACTAATACACCGAGCCAAGATTTTATTTTATGTGTACACGGTGAAGTAGCCTATCACTTGATGAAGAACCCACACCTACTAGAAACACTGAAATTTTCTTTCCCTTGCTCACGTGCTGCTTTTATCCAGTTTGTGTGCTCATCATGTACACTGTGCATTTGAAAAATGTATCCAGAGTAAGTTGATGCAAAAAGGCTGGATTTTATTTTCTTGACAGTTTGAAACCAGAGGAGGACTCTTTGCCTTGGATTTTAGTGGCAGGTTGCCCTGTATCAGTCTTAGTAAGGATCTATCATAACAGTCATGCAGTGAGATGTGAGCAGTGGACATAGGAACAACTTCGGATCTGCCTTTTTATAAGACATTAAATTACATTTGATTCTTTTCTTTCCCTGTTGTAAGAGAAAGATGAGAGCCAAAGTTTCAAGAGGACCATTTAAAAGCAACAGGCCCCACAGATGGCTGACCCAGATAACTGATAGTGTGACGTTGCAGCCCCACTCTGTGTGGTGAGCTCTGACCACCCTGAGCCCCTGGCTGCCCGCCACTAACTGCCAGCCTCAACTGTGCTTCCTGTGACCACTTCAAAGTCATCGTTAGCTTAATAGACGACCTTCCCACCCTCCACACCCACACACCAGACTCCTATGTTTCCTGCTGAATCAACTCTTGAGAGAGTCACTATATTCAGAAAACTTGTAGCACTCATGAAACTTCTATCTTGACTCCTACATGGCTTCTACCAGTTCTCTTCAACCATTTGTCCTCCAGTCTCCTTTATGACATAGGCAAGTTAGGCTATTAATCCATGCCTGCTCAGCCCACAGCAGGCAAGCATTTCTTAACAATTCTTTTTTTGATTTTAAAAAGGCAGGGACATTTTATTTTGTACTCCATAATGTGCATGTGTTTTAATTTATTAAAGTACTTAACTACCATCCCCTGCTGCCATGACTGTTGAATTTGAGAGAAATACTGATATTTACATGTAATGCCCAAACCAACACTATCAACAGTATCTGGAACTTATTTGAAATTCAGATTCTCAGGCAGCCACTTACTCAGTTTGGGGTTGGAGCCTGTCTGATTTTGAATACATTCTGTAGGTGATTCAGACACATGACAAGGTTTGAGAGCCCTAAATCAAAATACTGTGCTATGTTAACCTTGGGGCTTTGAGCATTTCCTGAAGTGGTACTCTCAGGTGTATCATTCGTAAATTGGAGAAGCATAAGATAGTTGTTTAGAGTATAAATTCTTCAGGTATTTTTAAAGATACATTCACATGTGGGGAATACGTACTTGGATGTACCTAAAGTCAATCAATTGGCCATTCCACAAGTAGTTACTGAGCACTTACTGTGCAGACACTCTTTTGTGCATTGGAGGTACGAGAGTGGACAAAACCATTTATGTTCCACTGAGGGAAATAGACAGCAAGCAGGTGTAGTATAATGTCCTGGGCCAAAGTGGGGTAGGGAGAAAGATAAAGCAGAGTTTAGGGATCCAGAGTATCTGAGTTGGGACTCTTTAGATAAGATAATCAGGACGGCCTCTCTAATGAGTCCGTCATTTTTGAGCAGAGATCTCAATGAAGTAAGAGAAAAGCTTATGCGACTGTCTGGGGGTAAAATTATAGACAGAGTAGGAGATACCATTGTCATGTTCTTCAACTTAGAATGTGTAAACCTAGACACTTGGAGTATTTCTTGTGTTCTCCGTCTGTGCTGTAGGTCACTGATTCCTTCCCCTTCCCAGACCAACTTCATGCAAAAGATCCCTTTTATTAGGAAAAATGGCTCAACATTTCTGGTATATATTCTACCTGGTCATTATCCCTAAGTATGTCTCTGGCCTAGGGGCAGTCATTGAATAATCAAAGGCAGCAACTATAACTCCCTACTTTCTCTCTCATCTCCTAAAACAAAAACTCAGAGTGGAATTTATAATGTTTCTTTCTTTTTTTTAAGATTTATTTTATTTTATTTTTTAAGGATTTTAATTTTTTTTAATTTTAATTTTAATTTTTTTAAAAGATTTTGTTTATTTATTTGACAGAGACAGATCACAAGTAAGCAGAGAGGCAGGCAGAGAGAGGAGGAAGCAGGCTCCCCACTAAGCAGAGAGCCTGATGCGTGACCTGAGCCAAAGGCAGAGGCTTTAACCCATTGAGCCACCCAGGCACCCAGGATTTATTTATTTATTTTTTAGAGAGAGAGAGTAAGTATGAGCAGGGAAATGGGTAAAGGGAGAGAATATCCAAGTAGACTCACTAAGTGTGGATGCAAGGCTCGATCCCATGAGCCATGAGGTCAGTACCTGAACTGAAACCAAGAGTTGTGCACTCAACTGACTTGGGTCACCCAGGTGCCACAAGATTTATTTATTTGAAATAGAGAGGGAGAGAGAGAGAGAGAGAGATGGGGGTGAGAGAACAAATCTCAAGCAGACTCCCTGCTTAGCTCTGAACCCAACAGGGCACTCCCTCTCACAACCCTTGAGATCATTACCCGAGTTGAAATCAAGAGTTGGATGCTTAACCCAATGAGCCACCCCAGTGCCCCGCAATTTACTACTAGTAGCATTTCTACTCATGGATAATTTTGCAGCTACTCTTATTTATGTACATAGTGAAGAAAATCACTCACAAACTTTTGTACTTTACTAATGGTAGAACACATTACTTTTGACCTTACCTTACAAATATTCTAGACACAGCACTATATCAAGACAAGGTGGCAAATCCTGGGTTGAAAGTACCATGATGGAGGTCAAGGTGATAGATTCAGTCCCTATTTGTGGCAGTGAACTGTTACTCCAGAGACTCACAGTCCTTCCTAGGGTGAGTCTTTTAAAATAAATGTCATTAGTTGCAGGGGGCAAGGGGCAGGGAAGTACAAACCATTTTGACCAAATGAAAATCATGCCATTTATGACATGCACTATTGACATCAGATGAAGATGGAAATCATACAGTCTTGTTTGTTGCAAGGTATAAAGTTGGCTGTGATTGAGATTGGAGAAAAAGGATCATTGCTCTTTCCTCAATCCATAGCCTTTTTCTAAAAAATGAAAATGTTCAATGGAAGTACTATTCATCGGTAGTTTACTATCCTGAAGAGTTCCCAAAGGGTTTTTCCTCTTCATCCTGTTGGAAATATACAGGGAAATTCACAGGAGGGGTTCACTGAACAGCAGTGGTGGTAGGACAGCCTGGGATTTACCTGCCTTTGAAGGTTAAATACCAATGTCCATCATCCATGAGACCCACTGTGTTAGCAAAGTGTAAAGACAGCCATAAGTGCAGTCTTATAATTCCCACTTATATTTCTAATGTTTTCCAGAAAAAGAGCAAAAAAGGATTCACAATTGTACTCTATTTCACTTGAGACAGAAAAGGCATTCTCACCGAGATCTGTGGCTTGATTCACTTTCTTCTCTTTCCCTTTTTCATTCATGTGCTTCCCTTCTCACTGCTTTACTTACCCTGCCTTTTGTTTCTCTGATTTATCATTGGATCTCTTATCCTCCCATCCTTTGATACAATATGAAGTTTGAAACCTCCAACAGTCGTTTCTGTCAAAGAAAGCATATAACCTCCACGTTGGAATGTCTTTGGAGCTGTGTGAATAAATGTGTTGAGAAGGAGGAGATGCTTCCCAGGTAATTCTTGCAGACAGAACTGCAATCCAATTCTGGATCTGCAGTCAAACCATCTACAGAGATAAACATCAGAAACAAATTTGTATTTATGGGGCAAATTGTCCTTTGCCCTCAACCCAACATCGAATTTGAAAAATTTCCAAGCTTTATTACATGTAGAATTGGTTTTTAATGCTTCAAGGTGTGCGTAGGTGAGTGGGAATGTAGTGACATTCTCGCATCCATTGGTGACCCAATTTTCTACAAAGTCACTTTGCATGTAGAAAAAAGAATCATGATGAAGGAATGAAATAGTTAGTGTCATGAAAATGTTTAAAATAATTTGGCATGTCTCAAACTTTGGGAGAGATTTGAGGCCAAGAAAGACTCTATCAAAAAGACTTTAAACACTATCTCTAAATTTTCTCTATCTTGGTAATAAGGACATAACATTTTTCAATCTAAAGTGATTTTTCCTTAGTTATGGGGTTCCGGGAGCCAGGGATGCAAGACTGTTTTTTTCTGGTTCTCCTTCAGATGAAATTCAGCCAAGGGGTTCAGGTGGAGGGCATCTGAAGTGTTCCGAGGAAGCAGCAGTGTGGAAATCTCTGATTGCACCAGCAACTAACTTTTCCACAGACACAGAGGTAGAAAATTACAATTCCTCTCCACCCCACCCTGCACTCTTATGGGATCTAAGGAATTCCTGCACCACTTCTACACAGACCCGGGATAGTTCATGCTGGTGCCAAATTGGACACAAGGGGGCACCGAAGTGCCACAAATTTTGCCCTGGGACCTTTCTCCACGTGCAAATTCCCATCAAGAGAAGACCAGGAAACTCTGGCCCTTCAGGTACATTCTTCTTCCCAGGCTTATTCAGTAGAGGCATTACCATGGTGGCTGGAATCATAAAACATTGCCCACAGTTTGTGCTTGGGCTAGTGTCCATCTTGGCGCCAGTTTGAAAGTATTCCACCATGGTGGTTGAAGCACCATATTAAACTTTTTTTTTCCTCTCTTTAACTAATTGAATACTGCATGCTGGGTTTTGTTTTTGCTTTTTGTTCTTTTTTAGAGAGAGTTTTAAAAATCCATTTGAAAGGAAACTCTCTCCATTTAAAAAATGATATTCGCTTCTAACAATACATTTCAAATATTGGTATCCTGAATGTATTCTTAACAAGGAGATTATTTTTCTTTGTAATCCATCCATTTGCCAAAGGAGACAGTCATTTGTTGATTTATTTCCTGTCCTTTGTTCTTCTTCTTTACCTAAAAAGTGAAGAATTGGCAGGGTTCTTGCCACAACATGAAAAACCATGGGATAATTCATGGAGCAACAATAAAGTTATATGTTAGTTTCTCTGACTTAAAAGAAGTGGGGAATTTGACTATTGATTTCAAATTTTCTCTGTCTGGGCAGGAGAGCTTGCATTTTATTAAATGCAGTCAATTTGTGGTGAAATATTCTTTTTATTTTTCAAGATAGATTGCTGATTTACTTTAGAATGGTGGGAAAATAAGTCTGTACCTGCTGAGTGCTGAAGAGAAGCGTTTATTTGCTTTATTGATTTGGTCCATTTTTGTGAGATGTTTTCTGTGTGTTTTTCATTTGGCTACAAAATGTGCCCACAAATGGTCCAGTCTGCTGTACTACTTTAGTGTCTTGGAGAATAGCTCCAAAAGGAGAGTTTGAAATTTGCAAATGGTTCTTTTGTTGGAGAAACCTTTTGTCAAGGGAACTCTGTCCCTTAGATATGGACAGGCATGACTGCAACCTCTGTACTTTCAGTGATCTTGATTGGTTAAGTTCTCTTACAGTTTGACAGTATGAATGAAATGGAAGTTTGGGCTTCCAAACTAGCACCCTCAATTCACTGTTAAGCAGGAAACCTGTTTCGATCGTGCGTACTGACATGAATGCAGCGGATATTAAGCTTTCAGAAATGATCCTTCTGGTCTTGACTTCTTATTTTCTATAAGGGAGTAAAAAAAAAAGCTTCCTCTTTAAAAAAAAAATGACAGTACTGCTTCCAGTTGAAAAATTATTCATTTATTTAAAAGACAATATCTTTAAAGATCATTCAGGTATGCTAAGCAGGAGGAATGCCCAATCCATAGTGTTAAGCGGAAAAAGTGTAATGTACATGTTATCTACGATATGTAAAATGTATGTATGTTTAGGAAGGGAAAGACTTAGAATAAATCATATAGATTATTTTGTAGGAATTGGGATAAAAGGCGACTTTTAAAAATTTTGATTCTGTTAACTTTATAATACTGCTTATGGGAAAAATGGGCATTGTATACTTTCATAAAATGGTAATTCCTTTAGGTGCATCATTTTCTGACTTTCTGAATTAAAATCTTTTTGAGTGCCTGGTGGTGGGTATAAAGGAGGTCATGTATTGCATGGAGCACTGGGTGTGGTACATAAACAATGAATCTTGGAACACTGAAAAAATAAAATTAAATTAAAAAAAATATAAAAATGATAAAAAAATAAAAACGAAATAAAATCTTTTGAGTGTTGAATTTTTTCAAGTGATACCTAACTCAATTGGTGATGACCACCTCTACTTTCTTTAAAGAGAAAGTCAGAGTGAGATTTTTAGATCTATACTGGAAAGGTGAAACATTACTTTTGCTGAAACTTAAATTATATATGCTATCCTTCCAATTTTGACAAAAAATTCAGGGTCCATTGGCACTTTTGATTTCTTGGGTAATCAGTTGGAGGCAATAAACTTGGTAATTTCTAAATTATGTAAAAATAGTATACTCAACATAGTAAAAATAACAGTTTAAGCTATTTAGTAAAATTCCATTAACCGAATTACCTGTTGCCATGAAATATATATAGTTCAAAAACCCTATGCTTATATGTCAGTATTAAAAAACCATATATATATATATATATATATACACACACATATATGCATATATATTTAAAAATAAAAAGAAATTATATATGTAGTTTCTTAGGAGAAAGTAGTTTTATTATACAATTAGTTCATATACATATGAGGTCAGTTAACTCTCTTCAGCTTTTAGTCATGCATAGAAGGATAGCTAAAGATAGCATATCCAACCCACTTCATTTCCTATGTGTGCCTAAAGGCACTGATGCTGGATTTTGGCAGAGAAAATAAATTCAAATAGAAGAGGATGTAGGCATGTTGATTTCCAGACCAGAGGAAGAAGTTAAAGAAGTAACTTTGTTTTGGATAGAGGTGGGTGGGAAGGACGCTCTCTTTGAAGTAATGTTGGGAGCTTAAATCATTTTCTAGGAGCCTTTCCAAATTTAATTATTTTTGTGCTCAGTGTTTCAAATTTCAAATAATTCCAGTTATCTAGGTTTCAGTGCAGGCATATGGGTCCCCCAATTTCCTGCAACTTACAACTGTATTTGTTTGGGGGAAGGAAGTTTCCAAGGTGGGATTCATTTCTGTGGTGGTTGTGGTTGTTTTCATTGTGCAGTTTCTAGGCAGGGTTTATGTGAGCAGCCCAGGGAATTTTGCTTATCATTGACTAAAAGGCAATACTTAAAGGTAAGCTTTTGGGTGACAGAGTAGGAACGATATAAGAAGGTCACCTTGGAACAGAAGCTTTGCCAATTTGTCAATTGTTGTGTGTGTGTGTGTGTGTGAGAGAGAGAGAGAGAGAGAGAAAGAAGGAAAGAAAGAAAGAAAGAAAGAGCAAAGAAAAAGATGAAGGAAGGAAGGACAGAAAGGAAGGAAAGAAAGAAAGAAAGAAAGAAAGAAAGAAAGAAAGAAAGAAAGAGAGAAAGAGAAAGAAGAGAGAGAGAGGAAGAGAAAGAGATAAAGAGAGAAGGAAAGAGAGAAAGAAAGGAAGAAAGAACAAACACCTGGGTGGCTCAGTGGGTTAAAGCCTCTGCCTTCGGCTCAGGTCACTGCCACCGGCTTCAGCTCGGTCAGGGTCCTGGGATCAAGCCCCACATCGCTTAGGGCTCTCTGCTCAGCAGGGATCCTGCATCCCCCTCTCTCTCTGCCTGCCTCTCTGCCTACTTGTGATCTTCTCTCTCTGTCAAATAAATGAATAAAATCTTTAAAAGAGAGAGAGAGAGAGAAAGAGAAAGAAAGAAGAAAGAAAGAAAAAAGAAAAAGGGAAAGGAAAAGAAGAAAGAAAAAAGGAAAGAAAAAGAAAAATATTTAATCATCTCAGTTTTCAAGAGCAATACATTTTCATTTCCATCACTATATTTCATCCTGGAAGAGCAATTTGTCCATCTCCATTGTGTTTCTTATTTATATTCACGTACAAATAAGTATTTCTTTACATTAAGCTGTCTCTTATTATATACTGAAGGCATAATATACTTTTCCAGTCTTTCTGCATTGATGTTAGTTTGGGAAATCCCCATGTCTTAATAAAAAATGTAAATAGTATAGGATTTTTGTTCCCATTTAATTTTTCCTGATGTAGCTTATCATGGATGTTATTTTAAGGTCATGTTTTCTTCTGTTTGTGGCCCCTTTCTCTTTCAGATTCATAAGAAACAGGTTAAAATTGTTTGTAAAACATTTTGTTTTGTGTTTATATGGTTTTATAAGCATTTCTTTCAATGCTTAAAATTAACTCAAAATTAACGCAAAAATTAACTCATTTTTTGCTACCTAGAAAACTATCACCCAGAGGTTTTTTTGTTTCGTCTTGTCTTGTTTTAAGTAAGTAACTCAGCATCACTTGTATTTTTTTCACGTTTAAAAGTTGTTTTTTGGGGATGGGGTGGGCACCTGGGTGGCTCTGTCAGTTAAGTGGCTGCCTTTGGCTCAGGTCATGATCTCAGGGTCCTGGGTTCAAGCCCCTCATCGGGCTCCCTGCTCAGCAGAGAGCCTGCTTCCCCCTCTCTCTCTGCCTGCCTCTCTGCCTACTTGTGATCTCTCTATCTCTCTGTCAAATAACTAAATAAAATCCTAAAAAGAATTTTTTTTAAATGAGAATTCTCATTGATGAGGGAATAGTGAGTCCCCTTTCCCAAATATGCGGACTTTTGAAAAGGGGAAATGAATGATCGACTGAAGTTTTCACTTCTATTCAGATGTCTTGGCATTCTGCTGCCAGAGCTTGTGTGTGTGTGCACGTGCATGTGTGTGTGTGTGTGTGTGTCTGTCTGTCTGTCTGTCTACAGGCCTGTGTTGCAACCCTCCAGTCTTTAGGAGAAATTGGTGAGGCCATTTTTGGGGTAGTGAGAAAGTGGGCATGTGTGGCTTCTACCAGTCACCATGATATGTAGTTTGCTTTACAGGTTCAGGAGCGTTGGGATGGAACATAGGGCTATAAGGTACAGATAGCACCTGCCTACAAGTTCAAACGGCCAATAAAAGAAATGGCTGCTCCTCAGAGACCGTACCTGTGGTCTCATAGCAGATCTGACATTATTCCATATTTCTTAGAAAAGGGACTCAATTTGTGTCAATTCAAGAAATTATTCTTCGTATCTCTTCCGAAGAAGTCTATTGGGTAGTATTCCTGGTTTTATTTCTATATGGCCTGCAGCACTGACCACCTTTAAGTGGTAAGGAAAAGTGAATCCCACACAAAGAAGTTAGTAAACCAAAGGTATTTGAGCCTGTAGTATAAATGTGTTATTAAAATTCATTTCTTATATGGCGAGCCATAACTAATTTCAGAAATTGATTTTATCACCCAGAATCAGCAATATCTTTCTGTCTGCAGTTCACTGCTACATGGACACATTCTCTTTTAAATACATTTTTCCCATAACACTGAGAATATTATCTGATGTCTATATGTGAGTGACATACTCCAAATCCCATCTGCTGATCTTCCTTTCAAATATCGCGATGTCCTCCTTGTTTCCCATTTTTTACTGTTCAGGTCCTCCACAGAACATGACTGTCCCAGCAGACCTTTTATCCAAGGACTGTTGATCACAGCCCAAGAGCTGTCATCCTATTTGCATTCTGTGGATGCATCATTATTCACAACATTTGATGTCCATAAAAACACATTAAAACTATTTCCTTGAGCAAAAATAATCAGCTCTCTGCTGTACATATCATTTGTATACTCAAATTGTAAAATGTAAATTGATATATAAGAAAATGGCCCATTAACTTTTTCATTAATGACAATAATGCATTTTGTACACCAGCAGCAGGAGGATCTTGCCTTTACTTTGGCAACCTGAAGGGTAAATGGGGCCCTCCTTCTTTTTCTCCTTTTTAATTTCATGAAAATGATGGTTGTCATCAGAGATTCTTTTCTGTATTCTTATTTGTCTTAAAATATGGAACTTCTGATTTGTTGTAAAAATGAAAACTGCCCTGATATAACAGGTTAAGTGCTTTTCTTTTTAAGAAAAAGAAATTGTTTGCTATTTGAATTTTCCCAAGAAGACAAGTTTTTACCATGGATAACATATTATCCTAAAATGTTTATTGTCTTTACAGTGCTTAGTTATATGCCTCCGTGTTACATGTAAAATATTACCAAGAACTTAAAATATTAAAAGAGGACATCTTTTGTGGCGAGATGCACCATCAATTTGAAAATACTTTCTATTATGGAATGTGGACATTTCTGTTAAATTGTAGTAGGACTTACTTGGATTACTTTTTGTTAGAATTTAATGCATGCTCTTTATATAAGTGAGTGTTGAATTAATCATCTGTGTTTTTTTAGGTACTAATAATAGTCATATTCTTCCAGGTGCTAACTCCTATAGTGCCTACATGACTTGTTATCAAGCTGCAGCGTTTGATTAAAACATAGATTAATAATTTGTCTATCATGGATACATCATGCACTAAGATAAAGAGCATCTGATATTAACTGAGAAATAAAATCTGCCTTCAGTAAATTGCGTAGAAAAATTACACAGTACATTTAAATTACCATTTGCTTAGCAACATGCCCTTGTAGCCATTCCAGTGGGGCTATAAAATGATCGATTTACTTTAATTTTCTACTGAATCCTGAAAAAAATGGCTATCAGTAACCTATCCCTTCATCATAGCATGCTGATTCACTCTGTGTATTAAATTTACTGGCAAGGAGCAAGACGTTAACAAAAAGTAACAGATAATGTGAACATTTCATGCATAATCTGTAATATGAGATATGTATTAATAGGGAAATTATGATGCATTCAATTATTCTGAAATGCCTTCCAGAGATGTTTTGATTTGGCTGCGCTCTGATAGTAGCGGCACAGCGGGGAGCATCTCAAGTGATGAATAACCTAATCTCCTAATCTCAAAATGGGCACTATTCACAGCTAGCCTGGGAGAGGCTGGTGGAAGAAACCACACTTCTCAGCCACGGCCACTAAGAAAAATACAACAAAAGCAACAACCCAAACAACAACAACAAAACAACCAGCAGCCAAGCCTGCCTCCCTGCCACCCAGCCTTTTAAAAATAAAGAAATGAAATGCACATCTCTAATGAAAGCTGTTTTGTCCCTTGTGATGGCACAGGGCTAGATTCTAATCTGAGAGGCACCTTCCACTCTTCTCAGCAAAACTCACAAGACAAAAGGCTATAAAAATGATTATACTTGCGTTAGTGCTTTAGGACTCTGGTAGTTATGAGACATTATGTATGCACAAGAACCCTTACTAATTTGCCACGTTTCATGCACACCTGGAATGATCTGCCCCACGTATACATTTTTTTTTTCCTTTTCCTTAATTTCCGAAGAAAACCTATCACAACAGGAAACTGATCATTTTATATCATAAGCCCATGTTCTGTAAAGCTGCCTGGGTGTAATTAAGTGTCTACGTTTACTTCTTCGTGTGGGGAACAATGGTCTGGCTCCTTGGAGAGGTCAAGCAGGATTTATTTTATTGTGTACAGAGTCAGAGCAATGGGGGAGGCTGTCAAGATAGTAACTGGTCATTCCTTTGCATTTATGTGGCCTTCTCTGTGTAAGAACAGGGCTGCATTTTCCCCGCTTTGATTTACTCCCTTTTTTTCATGGGATCATTGCTACAAAACTATTAGTTAATACCCTGCTGTAAGGAAAATAAGTCCTGAGGAAAATATGCTATGCATGTATGCCTTCCCCACCCCCAAATTACTTGATTGCAGCAGGCTCACTTTTTGATTAATGCAATTTTGCATAAGGTAATATTACACGAGTGTATTACTTTTCAGTAATTATTCAATGGAGTTAATATGGCAGACTTCTTGAAGAAAAATTAGAACCGTGGCGTCTCATTTCTCTAAATCCCCAGCACTGTTCAGTAGGGTAACAATAATAATCATGTATAAATAAATAAATTTCTTTTATCAATGTTCACTTGGGCTGGAAATAACGGGCAGCCTCATCCCCAATCAGACCACTAACGGTTGTACTTTTTAATTAGCAGCGTTCCGAGGGGCAGAAATGATTTTATGTGCAGTTTTGTCATGCTGCAGTTTGGGAGAGTGGCACAGTGATTTGTTAGAACAAGGATCTTTGCAGTTTAATCATCGTGTGAAATTATGTGTGCTCTTTTGCTTTCGCTTTTCCCTGTACCTTTGGGTTTGAGCCACTCCAAAACGGAGGACAGCAAGGCGTGTGGACTCCCTTTCCTCAAGCAATTTTCTCTCTTCTAGGTCTGATTTCACGTGAGCATCATTTTAAACTCCAGCAAGATGTGGTTCTATTTAACTAGCCCTTGCTTACAGAGGTCCCATGCCTACTATTACATTTCCTTACCATGATACATACTTTGCAGTGCATTTTTCTCACTAATCATGGTTTAGCAAACAAGGAAGGAGAGGGCCCCGTTTTATGAAACTTTCCGATGAGTGATGTTCAGTTTATTTCAGTCTTTAGTACACTAGAATGTACAATTGCTCTGAAGATAAATAAAAGATTCAGCCGGGTGCCACTGGAGAGCAGAGCAGCATGTCTTTGGCATTGCTTGAGACTTATCTGATTTGGATTTGTATACCTCATGGGGAATGGCAAAATATTGGAACAGACGGCTTGATATTTCCGAAGAATATAGTGGGCTTTATTAGCACCAGTTTCGCTCCCTGACTGACGGCTTTTTCAAATTTTTTATCTTATTAATCCGTGCTACTGTATGTAAATGTTATTCCTCTCTGCATAAGGGAGGCAACCAGCGATTTGTAATAAATGCTTATGAGTGCCTGAGGCTGCACTTAAACTTTAAAACATCTATTATTAAGTTGCAAAAAAACACTGTAATGGCCAATAGTGACCTCATAGGAATTTTAAACTGTGGTCTGCTCTTCTGCATTAAAAACAAAAAAATTGCCTCAAGTTAGAATTATGAGCAATGCTATTTTAACAGCTGCATTTTGATTATTAAAGTGTGTTTTACAACTGAATTACAATGCTTTTATGGACTCTAGGTATAAGATTTAAAAAGGTCATTAAACATAGTCGGGTTTTGTCACAGTAGGTGTCATTGTATACAATGGACACTATACAATCTATTTTATGTCACTGCACTTCGGATTGGAAATAGCATGCAGGAGCATTTTAGTTTGTTTAACCATGTAGATTACCATAGATCTCTGAAGGATTTTTGACAGTTTGCAGTCTGAGATGACTCCTTTCATTATTATTTTATTAATTTGACAAGAAGCCCTACAGATTTTCTGTGTATCACTGATCCATTTGTCCCAGAAATAATTAAAAATGCCAGCCTGGAGCAACAGACAACAGATACACTTCTGGCAAATCAATGTTCAAAAATGCATTGCTTGTACTGTAGCCAACTCTTTAGTCCTGAAACATTTCTACATTTTCTCAGGCTGATCGTGTATGGGCTCATTGACAATAGCTATTGACTCATGGTGTAGGTTTTCAAATGCAGGACCTTTAAATTGATTTATCCATTATGTCATATGCTGGATACTATATGTAATGTTTACATCTCTTGCTACACAAATACAGGGTGAAGTTGCTTTTCCCAGGGCTGTCTCTGCCGTACGCAGCTCAGCAAGGCGGTAAATGTAAACTTGAGTTTGCCTTGCCTGTGCCCTGCCCGTTAGCCACTAGCATGTAAATCTTTAATTTTCTTTTCATTAATTTGGCATGGTGTTATGCTTGTGACTAGCTAGAGTCTCTGCCATCCGCACAACTGATTTCGGGGTGCCTGATTGTTGATGAGCACACGGGGATGGAGGTGTGATAAGGAGTATAGAATCCTCAAAATATTTGACAAAATGTCACAAAGGATTGTATTTGCATGTAGTACCGTGGGCAGGACATAATGATTAGTGTGCAGTGCGTCGCTGGCACTGCATATCCGAGCTCATGCAGATAACATGTCTGCTGTACAGCTTTGAATATTGTATATGTACTTTGAACATATCTATGACTAGCAAAGCTGTCATTCTGCTGAAAAATGGAGCTGCGTGAATGACAATCTTGGTTTAATTTTTTTTTTAAAAGAGGACATCTTCTAAATAATTATTATCATGCTAATAACATTTGTATTCTTTTGTGTATAATTAAGATCTGCCTGTCTAAGCATGAAATAGGGTTGAAATCGTGAATAAGTATGCTATCCTTAACCTATTTAGTAAATCAGTTTTAATTTGGCTTTCTTTAGGTTAAATCATAACAATAGCATGCTGTATACAAAAATCCACAATTCTTGGCTGTAAACAATCTTGGAAATATTTAATACTCAGCAAAGCTTCCCACAAAATTGAAGAAGCGCCTCTTATGAATGTTAAGTGCTGAATCAAAAATAATGATTCAACAATTATAGAAGTCATATATTTTTAAAAGTTAACGTTAAGCCTTTATATCTCAGAGTGATAAATAGCCAAGCAATTTTATATTTTGACCTCTTTGGCATGTTATTTTTTTTCCTCTTATGTAATAAAAAAATTAATTTAAGATTTCTATTCCACCTACTTCTGAGAGAACTCGAGGCAGCAAACAGGCTAAAACACAATGAAAAATAAGCCATTTAGGGATAAAACATAACAGGTTATGTAATTTAATGATCACAAACTGTTTTAGAATACATCATGCCTTTTTGTTCTCTTAAAATAGGAATATCTGTTGTTGGTGTTTGGTGTTTGTTTTTCTTTTTTTTTCTTCTTCTTCTGTAATTTCATGGCTAATACTTAGCCAGGCAATGATGCTAAAAGAAATTATCTTTGTCATTTTGCAAAGCTTATTCTTTATTTTCAAGGTACTCATGGCTTCTAGAACCTAGCAGATTCTTCTTCCCCATCCCGACTGTAACCATTTACATGCTGTGATTTATAAGGTTATTGGAAAACACCTCCATTTATCAATTATGAGAGAGCACAGACTGCTCGGGAGCAGTTCAGGCAGCATCCTTGGCAAGTGAAATGTCTAAGGGGGTGGGAGGGGAAGAGAAGGAAAAGAAAAGAACATGGCAACAGGAGGAAAGTGGGAGTGCAAAGAGCTGGTGGTCAGTGTTGCTTCTGCCTTTGTTTTCCTGCTGAGCACTAGCTGCCCTTCTTCGCACAGCTTTCTTGGTATTGTGCACACAGGCCCCTGCCATTTGATTCGTCCAACCATATTTTTGGTCCTGTTTTTCTATGAATGTGTATTTGTTTTTCAGTCGTCAGCAAATATGTTCTGCGTGTGGATGCTCTGTGAATCCTGTGCTTGAGGCCCTAGAGTTGGGCATAGCCCCTGAGGAATAGGAAAGAAAAGATTGTGGGACTTGTTATGGCCACCGGCATGGGCCAAACAGGATTATCCACAAGTGCCAATTAAAGATAAAAAGAAAAGGCAATGGGAAATAAGTGCTAAATGAAATCGTATTTGTAAAATTGTTTGCATCATAGTGCCTGACACATCATAATTGTTTAATAAATGATAGTCAATAATAATAATAACAATATCTGGACGATCATCATCATGATAACTGATGCTGATAAGGGCTTTAGCAGTTGCCACAGGGAGAGGGGTGAGAACAGAGTAAGTGTTCCTACCACCTCTGAAATTCTTGGCGTTTGAATTCATCTTCCACAGTGGAAGCTGTTTTGGTGGGATCACTTCTCATACTTTCCACCTGCCCCTCACCGCTACTACCCGACCTCCTCTACTTTTGTTCTTTCTACACAGCATTTACATTTTAATCAATATATAATCTACTGTTTGCTGCTTTTTGTCTGTCTCCTCCCACCTGAGTGCAAGCTCCATGAGGACAGGGATCTTTGTCTTTTTTGTTTGTTGATGAATCTCAAGCTCTTTAAGAGTGTCCGGCACAGGGTAGGCTCTTAATAACTATTTCTTGACTGTCAAACGATTGACTGATGGCTCCTCTAACTTGCCTGCCTCCTTCTGCTGTTTCCTAATCTCATGACTTGACTTCTCCCATCTTGTACACCCTTATAACAGCATACTCAGTGGCCATTATGGCCATGCTTTTTATAACAAGTCCACTCTACTGGGGAAGGAGAAGAGAAGAAGATTTCCAGTGCCAGCTGTGTGACTGATGATAACTGTATGCCTGTGCTAAGCTTCTGGGAACAGCTGGAAAATCCAGTTATGGACTACTGATCTGTTTGCACATTGAAGCCAGTTTTTCTGGGCAGGCTTTTTCCTGAGATACCCACTTCTCTGAACAATTCCCTCTAATGAGCAAGTGGCTAAGTGAAGAGGCTTTAGAATGAGGCAGACCTGGGTTTGATCCTTCTCCCCACCCTCCATGCCAGGCTAACTGAAGGCACGGTCTTAGCCTCCCTGAGCTCCACTTTCTCTATTTATAGAGCTGAGCTAATAAAAGTACCTGCTTCCTGGATGTTTGTGGGGGCATTAAACGAAATGCTGTATGAATTCTGCACAATGCTGAGCAAGCCAGGGTGGCCAATGAAATAATACTGTTCCTAATTGTTATTAGTTTATGCTTATTGTTGTTGTTTATTTTGGCAGCAGTCCAGTCTGTTGCGTTATATATTATCTAACATGTTGTGATCTGTATTTCACACAGTTCTCTCATCCTTTATAATCTACTCACTTCTTTATTTCTCCTCTATTTTTGAAAGGAATTTAAATTATTAGAAGGATTTATTTTTTAAAAAACTTCAGTAACTCATTTAGAGGGTTATACTGAGATTCAAAATTATTCTTTGGAATTAAGAGAGTATTGTTTTCCTCAAGTCATAATTATTAATAGAAAGAGGAGTGAAGGTATGGGATTTGGATGAAGGATGATGCAGAGGGAAAGGTAAAGGGAGAAGTAGTACCATAAAGCCCAGAGACACTACAGGGGCCAGGATAAGGGCACAGAGGGTAGGTAGAGGACAAGTGATTGAAATGAAATAGATATAAAAAAAGAGATAAAAAGGATCAGAAAGAAAATGGTAGAAATAGAAGACATGGAAAAGAAACTCATCATAGGTTTGTTTGGATTCCTTATGAAAGAAAACACTGTACTAATGAAATGGAACAACTATTTAGAGATGCAATTTGAGGAAATTTTCCTGAAAGGAAAGAATGAATTTACCTACTGAATGGGCAAGCGTGCCAGGAAAATTGACCCACTTTAGTCAATACCAAGAACATTATGGCAAAGTTATAGGACTTGAGCAGCCAGGCAAAAAAGATTATTTAAAAAGTCATTTTTAGGATTAAAAATCAGCCTGGCCTCAGATTTCTCTACAGTAACTTTCAATCCCCAGAGACCATACAATTAAAATCTACAAGATACTTATGGAAAGAAAATATGAATGAAGTATTTTATAGCTAGTCATATTCTCCTTCTAGTATAAAAACTATAAGTCAACTGTTTTTGAAAACATTTAAGAAGTCAAGGTGTCTTCTTACAATGAGCTCATCTAGAGGAAATTACTAGAAAGTGGATTTTAAGAAAATAAAAGATAACTTGGAGAAACAGAGCAAAAGGATTGACAGTGAACATTCCGTATATTTAATAGAACTAAGACTAGAACTAACATGGCAAATAGAGTAGTAGAAAGCAAAAATCTAGTGATTCTTAATTTAGGATACATAAAAATCACCTAAGAATCTTGTTAAAATGAAAATTCTGAAAAATTAGTTCTTGGTGAGGCTTGGGATTTTCTTTCTAACCAGCTCCCAGTTGACGCTGATGCTGCTGGTCTCTGTACCATGCTTTAAGTAGCAAGTATCTCATTATAAAAATTAATTAATTAATAGATAAATAGATAGGAGGGGAAAGCAGATGGGAAACAAAATATGTGATCATTTGTTCATCTATAATAGCTGTGAATTAGTGAGTATTTTCCATCACTGATAAATGAACTTATAGAAATATAACCACTTAGTACAAAGGTAAATATTAAATATTAAGAAATGTAATACTATTGACAAAAACCAAGTGGTGGAGGAACAGGATGGAATGCCAAGGAAGAGAAAACATGATACTATTTTCATTCCTCATAGTAGGAAACTATTTGATACAGCCCCAAACCTCAGAGGACCAAAAATATTAAAGATATAGGCTATAAAGTAATGACTAAAAGAAATTAAAAACCATGTTCTTAAATATTAGAACAATTATAAACATGCAAAAGGAAACATGCCACATAGTGAAAAATTTAAAAAACAGTAACTACAAAGAAATATAAAATAATATGACAAAACTAAGAGCAAGTATATTTATCACAGCAATAGTATAAGTCAGTGAACGTCAACTATTAACAGTCTAATAATTTCAGTTTGGACCCCAGAATAAACTCAAGCATAATATCAGAGTTTCTCTTTCTCATCACTGTTAACATTTTGGGCCAGATGATTCTTTGGGTGGGTGGGGAGTTATCCTGTGTGTTTTAGGATGTTTAGCAACATCCCTAGATTATTCCCACTAGATGCCAGTAGCACCCTGCCCCCTTCAGTTGTATCAACGAAAAGTGTCCCAGACGTTGCCAAATATCTCCAGTAATAGAAAATCATTCCTGATTGAGAACCACCGTTATATATAGCCCATCATCATGTTTTCTGAGAAAACATTAGACGCATATCTTCTTATGATAGAAATAAGGAAAAGATACATATATCAAAATGATTTAGAAAAATTAAAAGGGTAGGCAAAGACATGCCATGCAAATGTAAACAGAAGAGACAGAAAACACGATATTAATATCAAACAAAAAGGAATTCAAGCCAAAGGCATTACATAAACGAGGAAGAAAGTCCCTTTGCACTGCTGAAGGATGAAATTTGCAATGAAAATATAATTGCTATAATTTTCTATCCACCAATACCATAGCATCAATATATAAAATATATAGGGCATGCAAAGAAAAATAGAAGCAATAATAGTTCACCTGTACAGTCCATGATTAGATGAAGTGGAAAAAAAAAGTAGGTATACAGAAGACTGAGATAATAATGTACATTTATGTGTTGTGTATTAAGTTCTATTCCATAAAAATGGAGGGGGGATGTTATTTTTCCAGTAACCATGAACTCTTACTCTGCTCATATCCTAAGCAACCAAGGAAACCGCAGTTGTCTCCAGATACATAAATAGCAAAGTGAACATTTTCTGATCACAAACAGAAAAACTAAAATTGTGAACAAAATCAGACAATAAAATTTCCTGCCTCCTGGAAGAAAATGTCTCAAAGTCTGGGGTCACAACAGAAATATAAACTGAAATTTCAGAATTTATAAAATAATAATCACTACCCTATAGTATCTATAATGATAGGATATAGCTAAAGCAATGTTGAAAGAAAATTCATAGCCTTAAATTTTTATAAAAATAAATAATAACGACTATAAGAATTAATTATCTGATGTAAGAAGTAACAATAAAATCAATATAAGAAATAAGAAGAAACAGCAGAAATCAATGAGTTATAAAAATAGGCAAGGAACAAAAATTATATAGCTAAGCTTTTAGCTAAGGTAAAAGAGGCTAAAATAAAATTCATGAAATAAGAAAGTAGTATAATCACAAAATTGAGGAAAATAAAGTAGAGGAGACTACTGAACTACTTTACTCAGTTATTTTGGAAATAAGTTTAAAATTTCAGGTGCAATAACATACTTAAGTTGACTCTCAAAGAAATATGATGTGTAAACAGGTATCTTTCCATAGAAGAAACAGAAAACATTTTCAGTTCTCTATGCCTCCCTCTTCACCTAATCCTCCCTTCCATAGAAACCAACCAACCACTGCTAATGGTTTCACAGGGGAATTACCACCAAATCTCTAAAAAGCAGATGATTCCAATGCTGTTTAAGCTATTTCAGATCATAGATCGAAAGGAAAAATTCCAAATATTTTAAGAAGTGAGCATAACACTGATTTTTAAAGAGCAGCAACATTTGAATGTATACAAAAAGGACATGACATACCAATGTTTTCAGACCTAGCCTTGCACTAGCTTCCCCAGATGTGATTGATTGATGCATGGTGGAAGTGGGTCAGCATTGCTTTGTTGTTGTTTAGGTTTTTGTTTTTAAAGCTCCCTATTCATTGAAATGTGTAGTAAGATAGGATAATCACCATTCTACATCCATAACTTTCTAGGATATCAGCACAAAAGTCCTAAATAAATATTAGCATTTGGAATCCAGCAGCATATTAAAAGAATAATACCATATGCCTAGGATGGTTCAATATAAGGGTACCTTAATAATAACATATTAAGAGAAGAAAAATTATATAACCACTTTCCACAGACATTAAAATGTCATATTACGAAATTTAATATTCATGCTAATTTTTTTTAACTTAATAAAAGAATATAGCCATCTCAAACCGAAACCCATCATCATGTTTTTTGGGACACAGAAGCATTCCTACTTTTGTTAGAAATAAGGAAAGGTTGGGACGCCTGGGTGGCTTAGTAGGTTAAGTGTCCGACTCTTGATTTCAGCCCAGATCACGATCTCAGGGTCCTGGGATGGAGCCCCATGATCAGTGGGGAGTCTTCTTGAGGATTCTCTCCCTTTCTCTCTGCCCCACCACTTGCTCACTCTCTCCCTCACTCTAAAATAAATAAATCTTAAAAAAAAAGAAATAAGGAAAGGATGTCCACTATCACTGTTTATTATTGTACTAGGTAAGCTGGCCAATGAAAATAGATGAGAAAGAAATAAGAAGAATAAAAATTGGAAATGAGAGGGTAAAAGTATTTTTATGCAAATGATATAATTAAATATTTTGAAAACCTGGAAAATCAGCTAATATTACTACAACAATAAAATCATTCAAGCATCAGGGTACTAAATTAATATACAGATGTCAATAGTTTTCATTATTATAAACTACAAATTAGAAGGTAGAATGGGAAAAAAATACCTGTTTTACCATAACAATAAATAAGTAATATTTATAGAAATGGGCTTAACAAGAAATATAAGACTTATATGAAAAAAAATTTAAAATACTTTTGAAGGCCACAAAAGATTGTATGAACAAATGGAAAAGCATGGCAAGTTCTTAGATAGAAAGACTGAACATCATTAAGATGCTAATCCTTCCTGAGTTTACTTATAAATTTAACATGATCCTGATAAAAATACCAAGCCTTTTTTTCCCAAAAACTAGACAAGTTGATTGTATAATTCATATGAAAATCAACAAGAATATCTAGGAAATTTCTGAAAAAGAAGACCAATGGGCAGGAATTACACAGACATAGAAAAATGTTATGGTATGATATGATTTGTGTAAAAGAAAAGGAAAAAATATACACATGTGTATGTATGTATGTGTGTGTTTTGGCATGCATGTGCATACTATTGTCCTAGGGGAATATAAAAAAGAAACAAAAAAGCGTGATAACCTAATCGAAGATAAAGACACTTATCTAGGGGCACCTGGGTGGCCCAGTGGGTTAAAGCCTCTGCCTTCGACTCAGGTCATACGATCTCAGGGTCCTGGGATCAAGCCCTGCATTGGGCTCTCTGCTCATCGGGTAGCCTGCTTCCCCCTCTCTCTGCCTGCCTCTCTGCCTACTTGTGATCTCGCTCTCTCTGTCAAATAAATATATAAAATCTTAAAAAAAAAAAGACACTTATCTAAGTGATGCAGGATGGAGGTAGGAAATAGAGCCTTCAATGATGCACTTTGCCTATTTTTCTATAAGTGGGTTTATGTTTTGCTTATTTATTCCAGAATACATAAATTCAGTTTCATGATTCAAACATCAAAATTTGTAAAAATGGATTCATTGAATACATAGTGTTTTCAACTATCTTATACTATATTATTTGCCTGAATACTGAGCTTTTCTTTCTTTTCTTTTTTTTTTCTTTGTATATGGTGAACTTTATTATTTCAAAACCAGCACTAGAGCTATCAATTGATTAATAGATACCTTTGGAATCATCCACTATGTATAAGATGATCTACTAGGTGCAGATGGTGATAAACTTCAGGAGGTTGAGTGAAAATATAGATCTGGATGCCATCTCAGGGGCAGGTTCGGTGGTGGTTTCAGAACTGATGACATGTACCTTTAAAGAAACCCACCCAACTTAGTAAGTGCAGTAGTTAAGATGATAATAATGAGGCTTGCTTAGCTAAGAGAAGGACTATCACAGTCTTCAAACAAATGATGACACATCAATGGCAGCAAAACAAAGCACATGAGAACTACTTAACACTATTCAACCACTTACTAGCTGGATGACTCAAATAAAGTTAACTAACCAAACTAACCAGTCTGTACTTCAGTGGCCTCATCAAAAAAATGAGATGATCATGGCACCTAACTCATAGGGTTAAGGTGCGTATTAATATATATATATAAAGCTCTTGGAACACTGCTGAGCACACAGTAAATGCTCAATAAACGAGAGCTATAATCACTGTTATTGTAGTAAAATCCAGCTCTGTTAGACAGTTTTTGGAACACCACTGACTCTAGAGATATTTCATGTAAATACAGGTGCTTACAGAAGATCAACCATTTTCCACAACAATTGACAAATGTGGTGGAGATAAAAGTAGATAGTAGACAAACTGAGGGTTGCTGGGAGGGGGCAAGATAAGGTAACTGGATAAAGGACATTAAGGAGGGCACGTGATGTGATGAGCAGTGAGTATTATGTAAGACTGATGAATCACTGACCTCTATCTCTGAAACTAATAATAAAAAAAGGTATATGGTAGAAAAGAAAGAGGAAAAGGGAGAACAGAGTAAAAGCATGGAAATTTAATTGTTATCTGCAGTGGTTATGGCTATTAAAGTTGACAATGAGCATAATGATAACACAGAAGTGATACAGGGTTGAAGATATCAAAGATTAGAATTATGCTTTACTATCAGAGTAAGCCGGATCTATCACAGGAAGCATGGAAGAAAGCATGGGCATCTCTAGTTTGCTTGTTTGTGGAAGGCTTACTACACTATTCACACCATTCTACCTTCTACCATGACCTTTGAAGGCCTAAGATGTCATTACATGATGCTCTGCAGTAATATTTCTAAGTTATAAATTGTATTAAAGAATATCATATCTAGGTCTGTCTTATAAGCCATTATATATTATGGATTCCAATTTTCTTCTAATAAAAGGCAAAAGAGAAAAGGATTATAAAAATATGTGCTAAGTGTAAAAGATAAAATGAGTTTCTTCACATAACTTGGAAGGATTAGCCCAGAAAAAATTTGATGGAACTCAACTTAGCTCTACTTGCTGCATCCCAGCTTAGACACAGTCATGGTCATGGTCATGATCAAAAGGCATACTATTTTGGGCTATTTCAAAAAAATGAGTTTCAAGGCCACTGCTGGGATTAATACCCATTCAAATTCCATTCTTTTATCATATATACATACACCTCCAACAATATCTGTAACGTTTCTGATAACTAATGTCACTGAGATACACAGACCTGGCTCATGGTCCATGAACAGTAAGTGGTCAGTGTTATTATTTTTTTAGCACAAAAATGTGCTAGAAAAACTATATTATCCTCTTTAATGAGACGAATAAGTTGAGTCTGACTTGATTGAAGTAAATCATCCAAAATCACATAGCTAGTACCTTAGGATTGGCATATTTGACAACATAGCCTTTCTTTTTCAATATTGGTGCCTAGAAACTTTAATACATGAGTTCATAAAATCCATTTTGATTATCAGAGTCCTATATGTTTTTATCTAACTTTTTTTTACTGTGTTTCAGTGTTTGGAGCTTTCCAAAAACATAAGATGTTAATGTCTTTATAAATATAGATATAGATGTTTGTTACATATTGAGAGACTTTATAAATACATATACACACACATTTTTGTCTCAACTAAACTGAATTCCATCAGCATTTCAGTAAGCTGAAGTCTCTCCCATTTTACACACACACACACACACACACACACACACACACACACACACAGAAACCAGACAAAAACTCTCCTTCCATCTCATGACTCCTTTAGCTACTACTGTATATCATCCACCCTTCAGAACAAAAATTCTAAAACCAGTTTTCTCTATCTACTCTATTCCCTTAACTCTCATTTGTTCCTCAATCTACTCTTAATTTTTCACCACTCTGATGAAAATGTTCTTGTCATAGCCACAATTTCTCTTCGGTGTTCATAAAACTTAAGACCAATTGTAATTACAGTGTTCTTTGATCTCTCACATTGCTTTGATGCTGTTGGTCATTTCTTTCTAAAATGTTCTCCCTTGAAATCCATGGTAACTTGGTTGCTGCTTTTCCTTTTACCTCCACTTCTTTTCCACCTCTTTTCCACCTCTTTTGCAGACATCTCTTTTATGAGTCTGCCTTCCTTGGGTTCCATTTTAGGTCTTTTCTTTTTCTGCACACTTCCCTGGTTGATCCCATCCATTCTTGTGACTTTGCTGCTGTCTCTGGTTCTAGTCCAGGCTCCTTTCTTGATCTCCAGTCCAATTTTTCCAATGGCTTCCTCAATATGTCTATCTGGCCCTGAATCTCAGATTTCTAAAATTGAATTCAACTTTTTCTTACCCCCAAACTCTAAACCTGCACAACTTCTGTATTTCTCATTGTGAGTGTCGATGTTTATGAAGCATAGCATTCAGGAAACATTTATTGAATTAATTCAAGAAACACTGAAGTTAGATGATTTACCTTTTTTTTCTCTTCATAGCTCAGTAACATATATATAGTAAGTGTTTAAGAAATGTTTTGTAAAATAGAACATAATCATCCTTTCTAAAACCTGTGTGGGGGCCCACTAGGATGCATAAAGCCCACATCTTGAAATTGATCCATAACCCTCAGTGCCCCCAGTGACATTCACAGGTGAGTGATCAGCCCTGCAGAACCATGAAGTCTCTCTGTAAATCCTGACAAGTTGTGACTGGACTTGAAATTCTGTAATGCTGAAGTGGCCCATCAATCTATAAAGTAGTCCCCTAAATTAGAATAATTCTCCCAATGATTAAATATAAGCAAAATTATTTTGCTGCCTGGAAGATTAATAAATTGATAAATGTATAGAAAGATAAAGGAATCAATAGAGAGCCATCACAGATTGGAGAGCTGCCTTTACAAAGAAACGATATATTGACTATTTTAGACAAAATATGCCATGTTTATTGAGTACCAGGAAATGTTCTATGAATTTGGTATGTATTGGTTCTTTTAATTCTTCCAACAATTTTATGAGATGAAAATTTCATTTTCTAGATTCAGAACCCAGTAATAGGGAGCTGAAATAACTTTTGCAAGGTCATACATCTATGAGTGATAAAGCTTAACATTATAGATAGTCTGAGTAAGGAATATTTGATTCTATTAAATGATGAATGGGAAAATAGCATAAAGTCACAATTCACAAAAAGGAAACATGTTAATAAGTAAATATATAGAACATTGTTCATCCTTAGTAAAGGAGACATGCCATACAATAAAATAATGCTTTCGCTTTTACTTTTACTTCTCTTAAATTAGAAAAAGAAGAGGAAGGGAGAAAGGAACTAAGGGAGGGAGGGAAGGAAGGAAGGAAGGAAGGAAGGAAGGAAGGAAGGAAGGAAGGAGAAAGAGTTTCTAATTTGGTAAGGTTGTGGTGAGCTAGGCAGGCTCTCTGCCAGCAGTGTCATGGGTACTGCACTTAGAAAATGATAGATCAAGGAAGAGTTATAGTCTCTTTCTCAGCTTTTAGTATGAAGAAATAATTAAAAGAAAGCTTCATGTACCAAAATGATAATGCAAAAATCTAAATGCCTAGTGATCGAATGACATCATAATTCATGAAATCTGTAGATTATCCCTGCATTAAAATAGCCATTTTGAAGATGTTATAGAAATATGGAAGACATGTGTGATGTAATGTTAAGAAATCTGAATATGGACTTTATCCTTAATTATTACATCTATAGTTAATTTTATGTCTGTGGTATAGATAACAGAGAGAACATGGAAAAATGAGAATAATTGTTATGTTAATATTGTGAGTTTCTTTATTGAATAACATCCCTTTGTTGTTGTTGTTGTTATAACATTGTTCATGCAATATGTGAAATTCAGAAGTAGACCAATGAACTAGATGATATAAGAAAGCTTTGTAAATGGTCTATAGCATTATTTGGGAATAAACAAAGAGGCACCATTGTGTACTGTCAGAGCCTGGGGCTTTGAAAACAAGCTTGGTTTCTAAATCCTGGCTTCAGCATATGGTTTTAGATCAGTCACAACCAATTTGACCCTTAGTTTTCTCATTTGAAAAAAAAAAAGCACAAACCTAGGCTCTTGGATCAGTAGTCAATAATATTTAGTTGTTTCTAAAGTACTCTCTCCTAAGATTTTCAAGGTGTAAAAAGCAAATAGAAACCAACCAAACAAAAAACCCGAAGCCTAAGTCAATTCTATCCATTCTATAAATTGAGAAAGACTTCACTTGGTAGGCTCCTCTCTGGATCTTGGCTTCAGTATCTTCCTTTTTTTGGGTTGTTGAAGCACTTGAAATGATAACCTTTGGGAAGTGGAATCCTTGCTTTACACAATTCTTGAAAGTAGATATTTGTTTGTCCAGCATAATGATCACATTTCTGTCTGTGGCTGTCAGCATGAGCTCTGTGGAAGATGCAAGGATGAGATGAACAGTTTAGCTTCGTGATGGCCACTCTTCTCATCTTCTCATTCAAAAGTTGGAAAGAGTCATCCAGTAAGCTAAGGATTTGAAAATGAAATGACTAATGTGCTTTTTAAGAACATGAAAAGTTTCTTTGTTATGCTAATGATTTCCACTGCAAATAGGAAAGTGTGATATTCGTACTACTGCTGGTACGCTAGATCTTAGGTAGTATACAGAGTTTTTAAAAACTTTAATAGTTTGTTTTTATTTTAATGTGCATTAGAAAAATGATCACCAAAGTTTGACATTGCAAAATCTAGGAATTATACAAGATGATCTATTTTGGTACAAGAAGATAATATTTGAACTTCTACTTATTTTCTTTTCATAACTTATCCTTTACATTTTTCTTTTTATTATAATGTTAATAATATATTTTGTATATATTTGTATCGTAACACAGGTACCCTGTTATAGGTAAAACAGTACATGACTGGATGTACATGCTCAAAAATTTTACTTATGGGATATGTAAGCCAAAAAATTTAGAGACCACTGTTATAGAGAAATATTGGTTTTCCACTTTTGATGTGATATAAAGTTTCTTTTAAGAATAAAATTATTAGGAAAGTTAACATAGAGTAAATAATAGTATAGTAACAGTAATAGATAATAACAAAGAAATGTCACAAACCAGGATGGTGAGACAAGAATTACTCAAGTTTGGAAAGCCTGGCAGAGAATATTGGATAAAGAAGAAGGATAACAGTATTCAAATAAAAACATACTTATATATTAGTCTTTGCCCAAGATTATAATTTTCTGGGAAAGCTGGTCATCCTGGAATGGCAAAAGGTCATTAACCCTGATCAGGAAAAGGGCAGAGTAGACACTTTGCGCATTTGGTAGAGGAGAATCCAAAGACTGGTGTCCGGTCATAAAGGGGTCTAGGGTTTAGGGGTCAGCATCTGCTTCTATGTAGCCTCTGTCTACTAGTTTCAGACCTTGCTGTACATTTAACGTTCTCTTTCATAACTAATTTGCGGTGGAGGGAGGTTTGACATAAGAAAAAGATCTAGATGAGAGTAATTCATTCAGTCAAATATTCTACAGACATATTTTTGCGGTCACCCTACCCCCACCCTTCCCAAAAAGTGGAGGTACAAGAAAATGAACTGATGCTGTTTACCAGGGCAAATGACAAGTAATTCCTAAATGTTTTTGTGGGTTTTTTTTGACACACTAAAGATAAGATAAAGTATCCTTCCAATGTTTTAGTTTTTAAGTTTGTGTCTGCTTTGATTTTTTTTAAGGAAAAGTGGAAAGCAAGTTATGTACCTTCCTTAAACATTTGGGGACTAAAATGCTATAAAAGAACGCCTTCAGATTTTGATCAAATAGTCTAGTTTTGAATTTCTGTAATTCATTAGAGAAATAAGTAAACCACTGCTGTGTGAGAATCATCTTTTCTAAGCCACTTGAATTATTTGAGATCGAGGGAAAATAGGTTGTTAGTTGTTTTTGCCAAATAATTAGCTATTATTAGCATGTAAACTATATGTCAACAAATGGACTGGAAAAACACCCACAGTACTTAGGCCAAAGTAAGAAATTGTTGATTGCTGGTTTTTATGCTCAGGAACATTTTTAAAAACAAGTGACAAAAGCCAGCCCATCTGCATGATGATGGTTTGGGATCCAGTTTCATTTTTAGTTATTGGGATTGTAAGGAAGTTTTTGACCCTGTTTTACACCTGCCTTCATTGACTTCTGTTGCAGGACTACATAATTGTGTATATTTAGATGTTTACATACATTTACCTACCTAGAATTTACCTCCACTTGTCACTAATGGATGTGACTGCAGGATAAGAAGGACAAAGGTGATGTCTAGGGACTTCAAGGTGAACTTTTTCCTTCTTGAGCACTCCTTGGGCAAAGAAATAAAAGTCCTAGAGACTTCTAGCTAGTAAGTACAACTCACTAAGTACTGACCTTTAATAAATCTGCCCAGTCAGACACATTCTTTTACTTAGAGAAATATAGGACTAGAAGAGATTTTGAGTTGTCATAAAATTCACCTATACTCATTTTGGTCAGGACTAACCCGAGGCTCAAAGATGTTGGCCCAAACCCTTTTTTATCACTCCAGTGGCTGACAGGTCTCATTGCTGAATCTTCACTATGCTATGGCTTATTTCTTTTCGTCTGCCTTTTTAAGAGGAAGAACCATTATAAACCTTTGGAAAATTATTTTTTTTTCATCTGTGGGAGATATCTTGAGGTGATCTCCTTTCTAGGTGCTCACTTAAATATGCAGCGTTACTGGGCATTTGGTAGATATAAAGCCATCTTCTTGGTTTCAATTATGCCAGTTGCCTCTAGTTTTTCCTCATTGCTTAGCAATGTCTTATAATCCAGCTCATCTCTTTTTTCTTCCTTCATTATTTCTCTGAGAAAGAAGCCCATAGAAATACACAAACATAAAAATAGTAGAGGTTTTCCTTTAAGCCTGTGACTTTTACAGAGTTTTTCCTGTAGCTCATCTAAATTCAACAAGCACGATCAGAGGAAAAAAACAGAACATAAGAGGGAGTTGATGGGACAAGGACTTTAGGAATATTATTGTGTTTCTAATAGCTTCATGTGGGTTGAAGGCCATCTGGATGGCATTATGGGAGAAGGGCAGCCTGCTGGGATATTTGGAAGAGAATCAGGTTTATTAGATAACTTGTGCAATGCAATTCAGATTTTGAAACACCTGAAAGGAACAGAGAAGTCAGGGAACTATAAGAGGACATATTTTATTGTTACCTGAATATTCCAGAAATGAATGTGATATTACAGATGAGAGCAGTTGTTATTCT
>CM052811.1:64235679-64314983 GCA_028533885.1 Nasua narica
GGGGGGGATAAAAAATGCCTACCATGTAAATTTCAGGATTATATGTATTTGATAGAGATTTTATAATATTTATATGTGGTTCCTGTAATTCAGGTTTTTAAGAAATAAAATGATAACAACGGCTACCTTTTATTGAACACTTAGCATCGTGAGAGCAACGCTGTGCTGCAGCTCTCTAGACACCTCATTTTGTACGTTTAGATAGATAATGTCATCATCCTCATTCTGTAGATGAAGACACTAAGGTTCACAGATTATAAGTGACTCTGCTAAGATTATACTGCTATTATATGTCAGAGCTCGGAAGTATATAGGCTGTGGTGCCATGGTCCTCACTAGCCCCTCAACCACTATGTAGTACCAAACCATTTGTCCCATGAAATCCTGATCAGCCCTTAAGGACTCACTAGTAGCACACATGGAAACAGGGTGTATTTTAAAACCTCTAGATTAGACATTTTAGGGTCTGAATATATGATAGAATGTTATTATCCTAAAGTCTGAAGAAATGATAGTAATCTCTTTTTTATATTGTATCTCTTTCCTGTATTAGAATGCCTGCTTCTTTTTCCAGTCTTCAGTGTTAAAAGTTTATTCATCTTTCAAAGCCCAGCTTAAATTAATTCCCTGTATTAAGTTAATCCCAATCAAAAGTGATTTATTGCTTCCCAGTTCTGTGGCCATTCAATTACAATGAGGACTTTCAACTCCGTATCGAGTTATGATGTCTGATTGCTCCTATTAGAGTGCACGTCCATACAGGTAGCATTCTGTGACTCATCTTTATACTTTCTATTTCAAGTGGCTTGCTTCTAATGGGGTTTTACTGCAAATCTGTTGGATGAGGGAATGGAATGGAATGGAATGGAATGGAATGGAATGGAATGGAATGGAATGGAAAGGAATGGAATGGAAAGGAATGGAAATGAAGGTAGAACTTCCAAAGGTTGCTCACATAGAAGTCTATATATGATGATGATGATGATGATGATGATGATGATGATGATGATGATGATCTAATATTTTATTCATGCTTACTCTGAGAAAAGAACTGTGAAAACTGCATAATCACATTTTACCCTCCCAAAAATCCTATTAAGAAGGGATTATTATCCCTACTCTACAGAGGAAATGGCCTGAAAGAATTAAAATAGTCTGTCTAAATTCATAGAGCTACTAAGTAGCACAGTTAAGACTTAACCTCAAATCCATCTGACTTCCCAACTAAAGCCACTGTGACATTAAAATTGAATTTTTTTTACCCCTTTGTGTTTACTTCCAAATTTAGGGTTGTACCCATTTTTCTCATATAAAGCCTTATCCATCTAAGAGATGGTGTAGCAGAAAAGGGGAAAACTTAGGGCCACCGAATGCACTTGTACCGGCTATGCCTGCAGGACCTCAGGAGGCACAATTCACAAAGACTCCATGTGAATGGTGCTTCCTAGAGGTGTGCAGTGCACAGTATGCACAGACATCCATGACAGCCCTGGAATCTGTGCCTTGTTTGAAACAGTTCCTTTATCCTGCATTCTAAATGTTGACTGCTTAGGGGAACAGTACATTTCTCCTTTCCACCTTAAGGATCATTTTAGGTAAAAGATATATTCTAAGAGACTGCTATAACTTTATCTTGGGCTTTAAATTCTGAAATAAGCACTAAAGAGAAAAAAAAAGTATATACAATAGGAATCTTATTTACTAAAAAAGTAATAATCTCCCAAAAATATATCAAGTAGTAATTATGCAATTATAATTCTAAGAAAGTATTAAAATATTTTTATTTCTTGAAGAATTAAATTGCATTGCCGACCAGTATCTCTTTTTTTCAATGTTAGTCAATAAGGATTCTCCTAAAGGTGATTTTGATTCATCATGGGGTAGGCACTGCAAAATAAATAACCTGGCAGATGCAATGCCACATGACAGATCTGAAAGCATGTTCACTTAATCTCTGCCTCACTGTTTCACTAATCTATCTTTTTAAATATTTCCAAAGGTCTCCTCAAAGTCTTAGCTTGAGTTAACACTCTAAGCTCTTGATATTCATTCCTTCATTTAGAAACCATTATCCAAGTGTTGAAAAGAGCCACTTAGCCATTCATCCTGGGAAAGTAAAGATTTATTCTGGTTAGCTTTCAAAAATCCTAACTTTCATTTCATTATTCATTCACATATTGTCATAGTGGAGCAAAATCAATAGCAATACACTTACATTCTGTGGGCAAGTGTAGTTCTTATTTGTAAGGACTGCACAGAGTCTCTGGTGCTCACTCAGTAAGAGGTTTAAGTCATGGTCAAAATTAACCTGGGAACCTATCTTCAATATTTTTTTTATCAACAGCTTTGTTGTTCTGTCAAAACAAAGTTCACCTTTGCCAGGTGTTTCCAATTCCTCATGTGCAGGCAATTGTTTTTTTTCCTGCTTTCCTAGTTTTTATAACCTTATTCTTTCAGCTTCTTCACACCCCCTGTTTTTCAACCACCATTTTAATTTCAGCCCTGATCCATCATTGCAGTATGGCTTGGTTTCCAGCCTTTTACCTGTTGGCTTTTTGGTTACCAGCATTGCCCTGCTGGCTGCCTGGCTGGTCCTATTGCTGAAGTTCACCATCATCAGATGCCTTTTTCTCTTTTTGTCTGAGTTTCCTACCACTTACACAGCCTACTTGGTCAATGCCTTACCAATAGCCTCCCTGGAAATAGCTCCACATCAAGTCAGTGAGCTGCCACTGATAAGATGCTCTTAGTAAATTGGGGATATCGATGACCTTTGTAGACATTGTTGGAGAGATCTTTGTGTTGACGATGGCCAAGACTTTAGAACTGTCCCCTAGTTTGCAAAACAAAATATCTGGATAATTTTGTAAATAATTTCTCCCCGGGTTCCCTACACCAAACCTGCATAATATTGAGCTCCGCATCTCCATTGAACCTGTTCTGTCTTTTGCATTCTGTATAGTGTATTCACTGTCTTTAATGGTATTACCTTCGATGGAAGTCTGAGAATGATTCTTGACTTCCTCATTTTCTCCCCACCCCCTACTCCCCATATCCAACAACTTATGAAATTCTGTCACAGCATTCAAATCATGCTTTCCTCTCTATTCTCCATCCTATTGTGCTGGTTTAGGCCTTAGCATCCTTTTTCCTTTTTTTTTTTCCAGCTCAATTAATACCATTTCTTCCAGACTTCCCTCTCTCAGTGTAGTTTTCTTGGCAATTCCCCTGAAGTTTGGGGAATTACTTACTACCTATTGTGACTCTTCATTATGCGATGCTTGGTTCTGCTTTCAGATCTTGCCAATCAATGTCCCTCTGTTTATGAGTACCATAATCCTCATGGTTCACTGATCATCATGCTGGCACTCTCTGCTTGATAACTTTGTAATGTTCCTTGGTGTAAATTTATTTTCTATTTCTCGCTTGGGTTTTTGTTTTCGTTTTTAAAGATTTTATTTATTTATTTGAGAGAGAGAGTGAGCAGAGCAAGAGAGAGAGCACGAGCAGGGGTGAGGATGGGAGGAGGAGCAGAGGGAGAGGGAGGAGCAGGCTTCTGATCAGCAAGCCCAATGCGGGGCTCCATCCCAGGACGCTGGGATCCTGACCTCAGCTGAAGGCAGACGCTTAACCTACTGAGCCACCCAGGTGCCTCCTCCCTTTGCTTTTGATACGCACTTTCGATTTGAGAAGACATGGTCTTTATTCAATTTGGGAAAATTCTCAGTTATCATCTTTCCCAGTATTGCTTGTCTGTCACTCCCCCAGTTTTCTTCTGCTTGGATGCCCATGAGTGTGTGGTAAAGGCTCTCAATTCTCAGTGTCTCAGAGCTGACCTTTCCTATCTTTATCTTTATTTACTGATTACTAGTTGATTCCTCAGTTATATTTTCCAATTCCTCAATTCTCTCTGCAGCTAGTGTTTGTCTAGAGCTTGTCCAGTTTATTGCTTTTATTTATTTCAAATACTGTTGCATATTTTTGAAACTCTTAAGTCTTTTTTCAAACAGATATCCATTCTCTTTTCTGTTTACTCTTTTTTTCTATTTACTCTTCTTTACATTATTTTCCCTTGTTACTTGTTCTGAATGTTATTTATATCTTTATCACTTTGAGGATATTAAATATAAGTACTTTAAAACTACTTAAAAATTGTCCAATTACTTTCATTTTTTTCAAGATGTGTTTTTCCAATTACTGAATTTTTTTTGATTAGCTCTTCTAGCTTTTTGTCTCTCGTATGGTTTGGAATCGGCCTTCAAGCTGATCTTGAGTGGGATTTATTTTCTTCCTGTCTCTCTGTGCTCATCCCTCTCTAATGTCCCTCCCTATTTTGAGTTGTCTCTACCCACTCACCCAGATTCCAGTTCACAAGTAGATCTTTAATGGGCACTGTGTCATTTTTTTTTTCAAGATGAAAAGGATAAATACAGATGTTGCCACTGAGTCAGTCAGGGCTGTGAGGTTGTGTCTGCTGCTTCCAATCTCTTAGGTACCAAACTCTGTAAATAATAGCCCTTGATAGAGGATACTGTTGGGGAAAAAAGGACTGTGACGGAGAAGTTCACTACAATAATGTTTCTGGCTGCTTCCCCAACCTATTGCTCACTCCTCCCCAGGACAATGGGAATGACTTATTTGCTTAGAGACTTTTTGATATGGGATGAGTATATGTGTCTTTGGCTCTTCTAGGCTTTTTTTTTTTTTTTTTTTTAAATTGCCTGCAAGTAGGGATGGCAGAGATGGGAAAATTTTGGTCTGCTTTCTTGGCCAAGATATAACCTCTATTCTGATTTTTTAAGGTGGACAAATCTGTCTAATTAGAGGGACTGTTATGAAGTCTAATTGGCTATACACCTAAGCTACACTCTCCAATTCAGCTTTTATCTGTAATAGAGCATACATTTTTAAATCTCTCTTCCTGACTCCTCCCTCTCTTTCACTCTTTCTCCCAGTTGACTCTGAACTTGAGCAGGAAAAGGGGTACTATCTGCTGGGCTTTCTTATAGTCCAGCAGCTGGGTCTAGCCTTATGTGAGGCATTCTTAATCTCGGTGTGCTCACAGAAGCACGAATTCCTAGCTTCCTCCACTGGCATCCACAGCTCCAGCAGACCCACAGCTTCCTGACAAGGCCTGAAAGATTTGTATTACTTGTTTGCTTTTCAGTCACCAAAATGTCTGACTTGTATTTAAGCCTGGCTCTGCCTTTGGATTTTGTCTATTCACATATTTGTTTATTCATTTACTTATTTATTTATATACGTTTTAATAGTAGAAGGAATGACCAGTGTGTGACTATGTGGCTATATAATTCTACCTTTGTGAAAAATCCTTCCCAGTGACTTTGTGCCTGCTGTTTCCTCTGCTTGACATGCTTCTGCCTCCTCGGTCTCTCCTGACCGAATTGTGCTTTAAGACTTGACTTTGGTGCTACTTTTTTTTTTGAAACTTGTATTGCAAACTGTACTTACAACCTAGAAATGATCCTTGTAAGAGCCTTCCTCACTAGGTTGTAAGCTCCAAGATAGTGTCTTATGCACTTTCATAACTCTAGCATGGGTTCAGTGCTTGGCACAAAAGCACCTTTTATAGATACTTGTTTATATATTATTGAAGTAAAGGTGTAATTGTGTTTGTGTGTTTGCATTGATAGATAAAATATAGATTAATACATTCAATCTTTTCTTCTCATTTTTTTGAAATAGTATTACCTTCATTCCCTGCACACCATTTCCACCAATACTGTGCTAATTTAAGAATTTGTCACATCTGAAAAGCAGCTTGAGAAGATGGGAAAAAAATATGGATTTTGGAGTCAAGTTGCTTGGCTTTGTTCTTAATTAATTAATCTTAATTAGTCTTCTTAGTTTCTATCAGTATCTATTTCCATATCTCTAAAATGGGGTTAACAGAGTAAATTTGGCATGATTTAATAAGTTTTAGTGGCCAAATCACAGAGTAGACACTGCACCAACACTTCTTATTTTCCTATCTCCGTTCTGATTTCCTTGTATTAATTGTTGTAATGATTTTCTAAAGGAAATAAAGTTTGTATGAGTTCAGAAGTTCTCCATAAACTTGATCTTTTCCCCATAAGCATAATCAGATGTGGCTGCTCAGAGGCTATCTTGAAATGTAGATTTAGTCTCCTCAGACTTTTTCCTAGCAAAAGATACAAGATGCTTCCAATAGAGGCCACTACCATAGAAGGCTTCATAACAGGATTCTAAAAGAGATGCATATTAGAAACTTAAGAGTTGGAAGCTTCAAAATACGCCACTTAAATTGTATTTCCAATAAGCGGCAATAATAGAAGAGTCCCTGCCACAGCATTATTTTTGAGTGGGAAGGATGCAAAAACAAAACAAAACAAGATAAAAAGTGGCAAATTGCTTGTACATGAGGAAGTTAACATGAAGAGAACTTATTTAAAACCAAGAGTCAGATATCTTATTCCCAGTTTCCTTCTAAATGAAAAGAAATGTCAGGGATAGTTTTATTTAATTCTTTAATTTTCTCCATGTTGTTGTTTGCTGTCTGAGTAGAAATAAGGAATGAAATTCACTTGCTTAATTCTCATTAATGTGTTATAGGAGTGGAATGGGATGAGGTTTGTTCATCCTCATTGCTTCCTTTTTCTGGGCTGGAGGCCATAAGGCACTTGGCTTCTAGAGCTCAAGCTGTTCTGTTCTTCAAATATCCCCTGACAATCAATTTATTGAGTGATCCTGATGTTGCTCCAGGGATGAGATGACAATTACAGGCCCACTAGGAAGCAAAAAGGTGGCAAGAACAGCAGTTACTATACAATGGTGAGGATTCAGGGATTTGTCTGTATATGGGTGTGAGGCGAGAGTGAGAAAGAATGGTGTGAGTGTGTGTGTATGTGTGTGCGCATGTGCGTGTGTTTTCAGAAGTGAGGATAGGCAAACTTTGATGTTTTGATGTCCTTAAAATATGATTCTACTCAACAATAAATGTAGTTTTTGCAATAGGAGAAAGTGCTAGAAGGGAGAAAAATTATAAAGAAAGAAAACTGGAACAATGGCCTTTGAATGAGGCCTCTTCCACTGCTGTTAGAAGGCAAGAGCCACTCTTTGTACAGACACCACACGTGAGTGTGAACATTAGAGTGGGAGATGACGGAATGTATTTTACTTTGAGTGTTGAGTTGAAGCCAAACTTCCGTCAAGACTGGCTGAAGATTGTTCAGTTTTTAGAACTTCTTTCTTTCTGCAATATGTGACTCCTTTGGATTCTGTAAGTGATGATAATTGGGAGGAGGTCAATGAAGGGAGAAAGCCACTATTTTTGTGGTGATTTGACTTTTTTATTGTTTTCCATGTCTACTTGGATAGACTGTGCATTAAATAGAAACTTTCAGGTGAATGATACTTTGCTACCAGTTCTATTGGGCTTTTAAAAATAGTGAAGGGAAAAGGAATCTGGTTTTACTTTCTCCCCAGTAAATGTATTAGTGGGGCGCCTA
This sequence comes from Nasua narica, assembly GCA_028533885.1. Taxonomy (NCBI): domain Eukaryota; kingdom Metazoa; phylum Chordata; class Mammalia; order Carnivora; family Procyonidae; genus Nasua; species Nasua narica. The sequence continues at coordinate 64,243,170 of CM052811.1, forward strand.
GGTGGCTCAGTGTGTTAAAGCCTCTGCCTTCTGCTCAGGTCATGATCTCAGGGTCCTGGGATCAAGGCCCTGCATCGAGCTCTCTGCTCAGTGGGGAGCCTGCTTCCCCCCCTCTCTCTGCCTGCCTCTCTGCCTACTTGTGATCTCTCTCTGTGTCAAATAAATAAATAAAATCTTAAAAAAAACATATTAGTGAATCCTTTTCCATGCATCTATCAAAAAAGCAATTAAAAAAATAAAGTACATAAATAAGCATAGCAGATGGATATGGGATATAACTCATTTAAGCTTGAGCAGTTGTTTATTTCTTCTTTGTGAGCCAATCATTTCATATGTGATTAAAACAATAAGGAGGAGCTAAGATACCTCCATTGTGTTGCTCAGCAAGAAATAATTCCCCAGATTCTTTGAATTAAAGCTAAAAGTAAATTAAGCATATTAGGCTCCACTTTTGGAATTAAATTCCAGTGAGTTCTTTGACTCTGTATTTCATCTCTTCTTATTTGAGTCAGAGTAGTTGGTTTTATGGGGGATTTTTTTTTTAAGAGGAGGACCTCCTAATATTACAGCATCAAGATGAGGAAGAGAAAGCTACATAATGCTGGTATGTGTGTATATGTGTGTGTGTGTGTGTGTGTGTGTGTGTGTGTGTGTGTTTAAACAGATTATTACACTTAAGACTGGAATTTGAAATACACACACTGTTTTGATTTCATTGTAATAGTATTTTCTGAGAACAAAAAAAATGCCTAATTTTATGAGAACGTTTTGTGTAAAATCAGATCCAAATCTCAGACATCCTGATAGGAACTGCCATACATCCTTTTACATAACTCCTGAGAATATTAAGATGTTCCACACCAAATTTCTATATTAAAGGCTTGTCAATAGGATTAATTCAACCCAGAGCAAGGTGGCAAAAATATGTCATCCCATTGTTACAAAGCAAGATGAGTGCAAATGGACTCCGTCCAGTTCTGATGTAAATTATAAACAATTAAAAGTACAGGACTTACAATGCCCGGAGCTGAGAGCTGAGAACATTACTGCACACTTGAGATAACTTGAGGAACTGAAGAAGCAATTGTTTCACAGTACAACATGAAAATAACAGACAATATTTGCATCTGCAGAATCAAGCACAATCTTGTGTGGCTTTATTATGTAGAAGATTTTTTTTCACAAGCTGGCAGGAGTATGAGTGATGCATAATGGCAGTGGTGAATAGTTTTTGGAATAGATTAGTAGGTGACGTCACAGATAAAGGACTATTTATCACCATAATTTAACACAAGATGCAACACAATGGCTTGATGGATGCATTTTATGGTTTTCAGCCAATCATAATAATGGAACTATTGACTAAAGTTTTATGTGTCCTTTATACATCCTTCATGTTTTCAAAAAAAACAGGGACCATGCTGGGGAAGAATGAGTGATAATTCAGAAAGGGCCCACCCTTTGTGGACTATGTTTTCTGCCTCCTCAAGCTTCTGTGCTCTTGTCCTGAGGCTCTTTGCTCAAACTACTGAAGGCCAAGGGCAGAGCCAATGCTACATTAAATAGGAAACATCTAAGGTGAGAGATACTATTGTCCCCTACCAATGAGGTCAGTCAGCAGGGAGTAAAGTCATTGGGGAACTGAATTACTGTCACTTGCATGGCATTTTTTTTTCCTAAACAAGGGAAGGGATACAGTTAAGGAGAGCGATACCTCTCAGATTTTTCAGAGAATTTCTTAGCCACTAGGGTCTAAGAAGATGATAATGAAGGTCAGAAAACACTTCTTTAGAGAGATCTGTGAATTAATCATGTCAGATCAGAGAATTTGCTTAAAATGGAGTTAGGGAGAGTATCCTTTGTCTTCTCTTCTACCTGCTTCCCTGCCACCCACAAATGTCCTGAGGGATGAATTTTTTTTTGCTGATTTCCATGGACTTCTTGGCTATTATTAAAGATTGGGCTAATTTCTTCTTCTTCTTCCTCTTCCTTCTCCTCCCCTTCCTCTTCTTCTTCTTTTCCTTCTCCTTTATTTTTTTTAAAGATTTTATTTATTTGACAGAGATAGAGAGCGCATGTGCACAAGCGAAGGGAGTGGCAGAAGAAGAGGGAGAAGCAGGCTCCCCACTGAGCCTCCCAGGTGCTCCTTGTTTGTTTCTTTAAAAGATTTTAATTATTTGTTTGTTTTAGACAGAGCCACCTGGGGGAGGGGGCGGGCAGAGGGAGAGGAGAAAGAGAATCTCAAGCAGACTCTGTGCTGAGCATGGAGCCAGACATGGGGCTTGATCTCAGGACCCTGAGATCATGATGTAAGTTGAAATCAATAATAATAGGGACACTTAACCAGGTGCCCCCTCTTCTTTTTAAAATGATTTGCTTGAAGGTAGTTGGAGAACTACATTTTCTCCTCTGTAAAGAGGAGCACAGAAAGTAGAGGAATTAGATATTCTGTGATTAATGTTTCATCATTTCTTTCACAGAGGACCAGGACTTGTATTTTTTTTTTCATTTAAATACAACAAGCAAGCAAAATGTTATATGACACAGTGATGACAGATACCCTAACAATAGGTAGTTTTCTCAGTCTCAGAACATGTGTACATGTCTCTTACTGATTGCTCTTGGCCTTGTCTGCAAAGTGAGGGTGATGATATTATTATCCACATAGGAAGGTCGAAAGGGTTAAATGGATAATGGATAATGCAACAAAAGTATTTAATATATTTTGCGTATCTCCTGTTTGAGACATTGTCCAAATTTTACTACATTTCCCGCCAACTTTCATTATGTGGTGTAGGGGTAGAAAGCAAAACATATGGAATAGGGCTGCTGGGTATCAATCCCGGATTACAGCCATGATATTTGAAATATTAGGGGAGATTTAACTCCTAGAAACCTCAGTTTCCATGTTTATAAAATGGGATTTGATATTAACACCTGCCTTATCTGACTGCTCTGAAAATTAAATATGTTAATACATGTAAAGGACTTGGCTGTGATAAGTAATAAATATATAGAAGGCATTACTATGACAAATCCTGCTCTTGAATTCTTTTAGGAGATAGCCACCAGTTCAGCTTTGATTGTGAATATGTATATTTGTTCCAGCTCTATTGAGATGTAATTGACATATTACGTTGTATAAGCTTAAGAGGTACATGTTGATTTCATAGACTTATATACTGCAAAATGATTACTACCATAGGTAGCACTTTCATTTTGTAACATAATTATCATTTCTTTTTTGTGGTGAGAATATTTTAGATCTAGTCTCTTAGCAACTTGAAAGCATATAATACAATATTATTAACTATAATCACTACGCTAAACATTAGATTTCCAGAACTTACCATTGTGAACATTTTAAATAGTGTAGGTTATGTATTTGTATATGCTATTTGTTTGTACTTTTCATTTGCCACAATCTGAACTGCAAATGGAATAACATCTATTTAAATGGGCCTCTGTGAAGAGAGAAATTTTTCTTTATGAATAGTAGACAGAGGTATCAGTTCCTTATTTATCTATATCTATTCATCTATATAAACTTTTTGAAATCATTTTATGAAGGGGATCAGATGGCTCAGGAAATTTGTAATCTTTGTACTTTCATTATAAAGTGCTTTTAAGTTAAAAATCTAAAAGCATCTTACCAATATATTAGCTCATTGCTCATTAGAAATAACCTAAGATTCTTGGTTCATTTCAGCCTCATATGTTAATTAGCAAAAGCATTTATTTTTGTCCTTTGTGTGGCTTATAAAAATGGTTACACTGTGTTTCCAAAGAATCCATGCATTTGCGCCATAACCACTTTATATTCTAACTTTGAGTTCACCAGAAAATATAAAACGTTATACTGAAGTAGACCAAGTTGCAAGATAGAAAAAAGAAACATGAAATAGATATTCACTATGTTGAAGAAGAAAATACCTGGGCAGGACATAAGAAATCATGTGTGTGGCATCATATACATGCCAGAGTGTTATTAAGTTGAGTGTGGAAAATTTTAAATTTTAAAGACAGTTTGAGATTTTAATTTGAGGAGGTTTACGTAATTTCTCAGACTTAGTGGAGTGAAACTCATGATACATGTTCCTGGTAAGGGAAAGCTATTCCAGTGTTTGAAAAGATACATTACATGAGAAAGGGAGACACAATACCAAGAGAATGTTTTAAGAAATCAGTGAAAATGATGGTGTAAGCTGTTCTGTTAAAAGTTAAAAAAAAAAAGAGAGAGATAAAAATAGAATTTTTAGTGAGAGAACATGGATGCCACATTTGAGTTATAGGTAACACAGCTGGATAAGAAACAACTCATCTTTGGTGATGGTGGAAGTCAGCCACCTAATTATCATGCAGTTTTCATTCATCTCTGAGGAGAGCATGTGAAACATTCCCAACTTACTTATGTGTCACTTCATGTCTTGCCATGAAGTCTCATCAGGTTAAGACATTTTCATTTTGTGATAGACCAGGGCAAGATCTAGTGAACTTGGATTTCGGCGACTTATTTGGTAAAATCTTGTTTATCTTTGCAAATAAAGGTGGTAAAATATGGGTAGGATAAGACATGAGTACATTTGTAACCATTTAATCACATGGCAAAGAGTGCTACTTAATGAAACAAAGTTTATGTTTAGGGAGTTAACTAGGTGTGTGCCTCTGTCAATAGTCTGATTTTGTTCCATACTTTTAGCAATGACTTTGATGATAACATAGATGGTTTACTTGTCTGATAGACAAGAAAAAGGCAGAGTAGCTCTTTCATTTGCTTCATGATCAACAAGGTCTCAAAGGCTGCAACCATGGGTCAAATATAATGAATTGTAATGTAATATATATGTAGATGAATGTAATATATATGTAGGGCCTCCAAGTCCCTCTGTTTTAGTATATAATGCAAAAACAAAGAAACAAAAACAAAAACAAAGCTGAACAGTAGTAGTACATGATGCTTAAATGATTCTGAAAACCCATCATGTGTCACCACTGTGTTGCAACTACTAGAAAAGCTGTGTGACTCATGGACATTTAGGTAGTGTCAGTACCAAGGAGGTGAGTGTTAGAGAGTATGGTGGTTTTATAGCAATATCAGGAAGATACTCCTAAAGCTACTTGGGCTAGATGAGTGCAGAGTTGCTGCAAGTGTTATAAGAGATGATAAAGGACTTATGAACATAAGGTTCTAGACTAGCAACCTCTATATCGTCTCAACTTCAAGATTCTAGAAATCTTACCAAATACAGCTTTATATGAACCATGGAGAGATCAAATTTGATATTAAAGAAATGAAGTAAATGGAGAGACCAGTTAGTATGCATGCAAAAAAACCTTGAGCCAAAAATCTGGTGTGTGTGTGTGTGTGTGTGTGTGTGTGTGTGTGTGTGTGCGTTTTTTGTCAAGTGTTTTACAGTATGTTTCCACACACCCTGATTCAAAGCAGTACAAAAAGAAAAAGGCCCTCAGATGGTAATTAGCCCCTGAACTTTTATTTCATTTGGAGTTTGAATGAATTTCTCCACTATCAAGAGGGGCTTTCAGGCTGACACGTAGAAATAACTTGCATGTTCCAGATCTCTGATAGCTTCCCAGATGACCCCAGATCCCCACATTATTTCACTTTTACTGAGACTTTCTGTCTGCCTAGCCTTGTTTAGGTGCAAAGAATAAAAACATTGACCACAAAGACAATCTAGTAGCTCACAGTTGCATACACTTTCTCTGGATATTCTTTCATCCATGAATGATTATTTTTTGTAAGCAAAGACCAAGAACCTTTTGGGTCAAGGTCTTCATTAATGATATCCATTTTTTTCCCCTCAAATCTAAATAGTGTTCCTTTATTTTTTTCCTAAAAGAAGCAATCCTGTAGTACATTCTTCCACATTTAGCCTTTAATTTTATTTTTATTTTTACAATAAAGTATGTGTTTCAAAGGCCAGAACCATTTTCGAATCCTCAGAATTTACCACAACTTTGGCACACCTTAGGCACTCAGCGGATGCTTGCTGGATTTAAAATTTACTGATAATCAAGTTAAAGAAAATTAAGGAAGCATGACAAATAAATACCACAAGTGATCCTGAATTGGATCTTGCACCAGTAAAAGGGCATTAGAGGGACAATAGGTAACATCAGAAGGTCTGTCAGTTAGATAATGGTTTTGAATTTTTATGTTAATTTCATGATTTTAATAATTGAACTATGGCTATTAACATTAATTAATATCATAGCTATGTTAACATTTGAGAAGTCTGGATGAGGTTTATAGGGGATACTTTGTACTATTTTTGCAAAGGGGTTGTATGTATGAAAAAAACGATAAAAAGAAAAGGGGAAAAATGTTTCTTGATGATGTGGTTTCTTAGTGGTTTCTAACAAAATAGAATTGGGCAAGATAAATTGGTATTTTTCTAAGGCCTGGGTATTTATAGGAGAAGAGGAAGTGGTTCTGCCTTGTGCATAAATCATAAGCGTGTTCTAAGGTACCATTGGCAGGCATCACTTGGGATTAGCAATATCAGATCACAGGAAAGTGGTAGTTGGGTAGAAGGCCATTTGTCCACCTGATCTTTAAAACTCTGTCAACCAAAGTGATGTGCAAAGTGATGTGGAGTGTGTTCTCTATTTAATTCTATAGAAAGTAGCCTAAAAGATGACTTCAAGCTGACTAGGAGTTAATTTTCAATGCTAACCTTCAATTAATTTGTAACTTTTTTGGCACTCAGTTTGCTGGAATGGCTGTAATTATGTTGTTTTCTGAACGGTGAATTCATTCAGGGCATACTCTCCAGACTGTTTATACAGCTGGAAAATAGCAATGGTAATAGATGAGGGGAAAGAAGTTAATAAGGAACTTACTTTAAAAATTCAGTTATCTGTGTGTCTATTTTTAAGTGTCTCATGAGCCATTATTGGGTAGCTTAAATTAAATTTTTCATGGTCGCCATTTTAAATGAGCTAGTAATAAAATTGCTAGATGTTTTAATATTTTAAATGCTGTCTTGGATTTGAATGCATACTTGACATCACAAAGAAGGCAGCTTAATGCCTTTTTAATACTTAGTTCACCATTTGCTGAAGAAAGCCATGTTGGTTTTCCATTAAGGAAACCAAGACCGTCATCTACAAATTTCTCCTTAACCATAACTGCTCTTAGTGTTTTCTGGAATTCTTTCTATGATCAATTCAAGCCCAGGCAGGATGTATTGCTGCCATATTGGTTTTAGCTGATGGGTTACAAAAGTTGCCTGTCAGATGAATGAGGACGCTTGCAGAGGATCTTTTGGCTTTTTATAACATGTGCTCTCACACCTTATTTTCTATTGAGTCAAAATGACACTCTTTAACAACAAAGATTTCCTTCTGATCATAAATGCCCATGGTGTGGTTGGATACCTTGTCTTCAACAAACTGACTTCAAGAGCTACCACTTGGAGTGAGGTTGATTCTTACATTGTCAATAAAACACAGACTGCCGGACCCTAGACCCTGAGTTTCAGATTCAGAAGGTCTGGGGTGGGGCTGAGAACTTACATTTCTAATAAATTCCCTGGTGATGCTGCTGCCACTGGTCCAGAGACCACAGTTTGAGAACTGCTGCTCTAAGACAGAGGTCAGAAAACTCTGCCTGTAAGCACAGAGTTGCCCACTAATTTTGTAAACAAGGGAACACAGCCATGCTCATCATTTACTTATTGCCTAGGGTTACTTTCAAGCTACACTGGCAGAGGTGAGTGAAGCCTAGAAGACTGATTGTCTAACCCTTCACAGAAAAAGTTGTCTGACTCCTGCCCTAAGGTGGTCCTCCTCATTCTGTTATCAAACCTGACCAAGGTATGAGGTGTGGATGTGGTGAGCTCAGGGCAGTAGAAAACCAGCCATCCTCTCCCTGTCACAGCCCTCCCACCCCTGCCCCTCTCCTTCTTCCGCAAAGTCTGCTCTCAGAAATGGCTCTGCTATTAGCCACTTACCCCTCACTCACTTGTTTGCTCTTCAGAAGGCATTTGCATCTTAATGGCTGTCTCTCATTATGGGATGAAAAAACCTCTTCCTCTGTGAAATACATTTGCCATATCACAAGCAGGAGAGTTCATTTTGCCATAGGAGAAGGCAGGGAAATCCCCCCTTCTTTGTCCTAGTGTGAGGCAGCCCCTCGGTGGGCATTTCCCTCTGCCAGAGTGCACTCAGACAAGAAAAAAGAACTCCTCCTGACTTGTATCAGCAATTTCTTGCTATGGCCTTTTATGCTGGGCCTGAGGCTTTCGCCCCAATGCATGAAATCCGTTTTGGACACTGTTACAGGTTGAAGGAGAAGGGTCAGTTTCACACATGTCTAAATGTTTGTTTTCAACCAAACCAGTCATCAGTCCTCCCACAGACCTCTGAGGAAACTTTTATTTCCTGAGGGAACAACTGGATTGCAGGATTTCTTTATGTCCATCACTTCTGTACATTGCCTGCCTTTGTAGTCTACCCACCCAAATGATTTGCATTGCACAGATATTTTATTTTTTGTTCTGTCCATTTGTTCATAGGTCTCTTTTGCTTAGAAAGTGTGTTCTTCTCCTATTCACATGCTTAATTTCTCTGCATCCCTATTCAAGTGCTGCTTCCTCCAGGAGGCCTTTCCAGCTTCCCTCAAGAATGTACAGTTGCTCCTTTGCATTTCCACGATTCTTTGCCACCTCAGCATCACTGAACCTCCCCATCATTTTCTAATCACTTGGCTGCTTCCATTAGCTCGCTTAAAGCTGGGCCATTACTTATTTCTGTATGTCCTATCCTTAGACAATGCTAAAATGTGAGTCATACTCAAAGTTGTTTGTTGAATGAACAAATAATTCAGAGATACACTCTTGGATGAGTAAAGCCTCCCTCACATCATCCATGCACCCAGAGTAGTAACTTGGTAATAGTTCCTGATGTGACTTCCTCAAAATAAAACAATCTAGTTATTTCTCCTTCTCTTCTACCTTTGGGAGAACCCCTCCATTTTTGCCAATATTTTGGAATGTCACAGCCTTCCTCGAGGTGGACTTTCCCGCCTGCCAAATAGATCTAATCCAACCAGTTCTTGGAACCTGCCAACATTAGTTAAGGATCTAATGAGAATGATGAGGAGGATCTTTGTAGAATCAGAGGCACTACATAAGCCTGTGGCACTATTACACACACACACACACACACACACACACACAGTGTCATGGTGCCATTTAACCTTCTGTTATCCTGGGATTCATCTTGATTTTAGGAGTTCACTCTTCAGTGAGTTGGGTAAACAAAGTCAAAGACCCATTCAATATCCTTTCTTTAGTCTTGGAGAGGAAAGGGGAAAATGATACATGTTTGTATTCTGTACTTCTCAGTATTGTTAGCAAGCCTGTCTGGAGAGAAGGCAGCTCTCAAGGTCCTATATTTTAAACATCTGTTTTTAAACAGTAGCTTTCTCCTTAGAAACACTCATTGCTTTGACATTTGCAGATTTGCTACAGTGGAAGGTCAATAACTGTGCAGTTTTAGAAAATACAACCCCTCTCTGTTTGGGTCCGTTTGGGGAAAAGCATTCATACATCTTTTAAAGCTTGGACCATTGCATTACCCAGGTGAAAGGGTGACTTTTAGGGCCAGTAAGCATGGAATTTTCTCACTTCATCCCAGTTATGGAAACACCTGCACTAAATAGCGCTTTGAAAATTATAGTGCTTGGTCCTGCATAGACATGTGGACACATGTCCCTGAGTGAGCAGTTATCTGCCCTAGCAAAACAAAGGTCATTCTTGCCCCCTTTATAACTTTGGGATCACCTATATTAGCCTCATTTGACAATTCTAAGATTCCCTTTAGTCATTATGCTTCCTCCTTCGTCATTCACTTAGTTATGCAACAATAATTTATTACATTCTGACCATCTGCCAAGGGCTTAAACGGAGCACTGGGATGAAGCTCTGGTCTCCCCCATGGATGAGGTTGATGGTCTAACTGGAAAGAGATTGTGTCTATAAATAAGAAGACATGATGTAACTGAAATAAAAGCAAAGAGAAATAGAACGCAATGGTAGAACTTTCATCTCTTAGCTAGGACCTGTGAGGAAGGCATGCTTCCCATGGGAGATGATATTTGAACTTCCATTTGAAGAACAAGTTCATTAGATGCATAGGAGAAAGATATCTACACATTTAATGTAGAGGATAATGTTTATCTACCATTCAGAAAGTAGATAGAGGAATGTACTACTCAGAGACAATGAGTTGTGCAGTGTGAGTGTGGTTTTTGGAAGTAGAGTGGGGAAAAAAGAGGCAGGAGAACTAAACAGAGATTGGGTTTTGGAGGACCTGAAATGCTAACGAGCTTGTCTATTCTTTAGACAAGGGAAGAACATTTAGGAATTTTGAGCTATTTCATCACAAGAAATATGGGTATTTTGTATGGAACTACTGTTTCCAAATACTTTGGAATCCTTCTAAGCAGTAGATGAGTCCTAGCAACACCAGAAACTGGTCTCTCAATCTTTCCTTGTATTTCTGAATCTCTCCAGATAAGTTTTGGAGTGCTTGAAATAATAACTTTTTTTCTGAGATTGGCATGAAAATGAGTTCTGCTTTCCCACTCTTTAGGAGCTAAATGTCTTAATGCTCTTGCACCTTACATATTCACATTAAATAAACTTTCGTGTAAAACAAAACAGAGGGTTACTTTTGGGGATAGAGATTAATAGTGCTCCCCACATTCAGTTATCCTCTCCTCCCTGGGCACACAGGAAGTTTTCCCAACTTCCCTCAGAACCCAGTTTGATCCTCATACTAGTTAAGGCCAGTGGGTTCTGAAGATAAACAAGTAAGTTTCATTTCTGATTAAAAGACTTTGCAGTGGTGTAAGCTGTCCATGTTTTCCCCCTGCCACTGCAGTACTGGTAGGCCCAGATTGAGAGAGCAGTGTCAAGAGAAGGTGAGAACCTTCCTCAGCTGGATCCCTGAATGACCACACGGAGCAGAGCTACTGCTGCTGACTCCTGTGGAAGATGAAGAGGGAACCGAAAGTCAAGCTTTTTTGTAGTGCACCACTGAAATTTTAGAATAAATTTGTCCCCACAGCTGGGGGCATATCCAGGATTTGTGGGATATGGAATTTACACAATTTGAAGGATAGGCGTTTTTATAAAAACAGAACACAAAAATAACTTACTTTCATAGTTTGACAGAACCTATGACCACAAAGACTCATTGCCATTGCTCTGGTCCTTCCGGGGCCCTGTTAGGGGTCTGTATAGATAGAGACTCTGAGGCTTAAAACTTGCTAGCTTCCCAGTAAATCTGCCTCTCCCCACAACACTAGCTGACTCTGATTCAATTTCTTAGAAACATTTCCATCCCAGGCCTTCTGTTTCATCATGGAAGGAAAAGCTTTGTTCCCTGATAGGCAAATTTATTCATTCCCTTAAAGGTAGGAAAGATTTTGGAGGGGGGCTGGTGAAGATTCCTCTCCTGCTGAAACCATCACTGTGGTGGCATCCACACGTCCACACCTGTGCATCAGCCCAGTATGCCATTTGTGTCTTTTGAAAAAGGATACACACCTTGCAGTTGGTGGGGATAGTTTGCCAAACACCCCCAACTTTTACTTCTACTAGCTTTGAGAGTTTACAGGTTTCTATCAGAAATTCTCAGTGAATGATTGGTTGTTCAATGAATCCATCTATTCATTTATTCACTTATTAAACAAATATGCCTTATGTCTGACACTACTCTAGTTGCCAGGGATAACATGATCAACAATATTTTTGTGATGCCTGCACTCCTTGCAGTTAAAAATCCAGCCAATTCCTTGATCACTTACTTCTGGAATATATGGAGCCTAAGTTAATTCTTTCTGATCTGTGGGTTAAGATTGTCCCGAGCCAAATGGGTTGACGGACCTTTGCCCCTTTCCTACTTCCCATCTGAGGCATGCAGAGAGAATGAATTAGGTCATCCAGGAAAAACTGTTATAGCCTCAGGAAGAAAACTGCTATTTAAATCCAAATCATTAGCACCAATAAATCTAATAATAGACATATAAATTCATAATGCATTTGAGTAACTCTAAAATAAATATGTGTGGTGATTAAGTGATGCCATAATTGGAACTCTGTAGGTGGAAGTGGGATGAGGGGGAGAGAAAATCACTTTTCTTCTATCTTTATTAACCATCCAAATTTGGGAAGTGTTACTTGGAAGTGGAATTGTGAGAGCATCTCTGATTACAAAGGGCAAGCTAATGTGATTAGTTTCTGTGAGACATTTTTCAAGGTGTACATGCATGTCCTTTGAGTCTGTTTGTCATTGTTATTATTAAAACCTTTGTTAAATTGCCAAATTTCATAATAGTCAAGTAGCTTTATAGAGAAGTAATGCTAAATGTGGAGCTTTGGTGCACTCAGGTAATCATTGAAATATGAATGGTGGTCATGGATTAGCATCCACTTTTTCTCAAATTTCATGCAGTTTGTAGGCTACAGTGCTTCATTCTTATTGTATGATACATAATGGCTCAGTACTTCCAGATTTTCTGTTTTTTAGTGCCAGCGCCTATCTTCTCCCCAATAAGAGCTGTCTTTATGACACCCACATATTTTAAATGAAAGAAAACATAAATACATGCAAAACTGTCATTGGCTTTTAAGGTATTATATAAGTGATTAAATTTTATCATGAGGAGACAACCAGCTAATGGTTTTAGTGGAACACATAAAACCTCATAAAATACAAAAGTTAAATTTTGTCATATAATGGGAATCGGTTAGAGAAACCAACAGAGTTTCCTTTTCCCCCTGAATAAATTCTAAACAGTCCTTAGAAAATGAATTACCAGACTGCAAATCAGGATGAAATATTTTATAGCCATAAAACTAAAGCTACTTTCAGACCACTTAGTTGGAGAGGGAAAAAAAAGGGAGGGGGGAGAGCAACTTGTCAACCCTGTTGTTGCAGTGTCATTGCCAATGGCATTGATGCTGGGCTCTGCCTCCATTTTAGCAGTTTGACCTTGTTTAGAACAACCTGAATCCGATCGACAGGCCTCCCTCACAATACCCCACCCATAATAGAAGGCACATCCCCTCCGAGAGCGTGTTCGGCTGGAGCTTTGCCAATTGAAGTAATTACGTGATGAAACTATTTAACTTTGACTAAAATACTCTCACCAGGTTCTTGCAAACGGTGTGTCTTATATCTTGTCGAAGCAATTTTATATCATGCCTTTAAAGTACAGTAATGGCCCCTTGCATTGACAGAATCCTCGTAAAAGGAGAAGACCAAGACCTGGCTCATGAAGTGATATTGATTTTCTGAGTTCCTGCTCGAGTTGCCAAAGATACACTGTTGTTAAGGAGAGGAGATGCCTTGGCCTTCAATATCACAGGAGGGTTCCTCGGTAAGCACAGGCGTCAGGAGGCCCCTGTGATAAATAATGCATTTGGGTGATAACCGCCTGTATTACTTGGTTAGTTTTAAAGTGACTCAGCACTTGTTCATCCCGAATGCTTCTTGATGTCAGTGGTGGCTGTGGCAAACTGTTCTGTATGTAAATAGTGCCCAGACTCAAAGAGAGCACCTCTTGAGGGTTAATTTACGTGAATGATTTATTTTAGGCAGATTTTTCTAAATTTTAATCAGTGAGGACAATGAACAGATTTGACTTCTAGGTAGAGTGATGGCTTCAATTTGTTGCTTAAAGAGAGCTTAAATGTGTCTGCAGATCCGGAACTATATCTAATACAGGTTAAGTTAGTTTTTAGTCACTTCTAGTAAGTCCGTGTGAAAAAGATTTATAACCTTGAGCATAGCTCTATGTATGTCATTACAGATAGCAAGAGAAGGAAACCAAGCATCTGATCAGATGCTTGCAAAATATGCATTTCCGCCAACCTACATAAATGGATACAACTTAATCTTCACCTTTTTTTCAATCTTAAGTTGATAAACTGCACAGTGTCCAATGCTGAATAAAAGTAAGAAGATGGATCTGATGATTTTCAAGGAAAATTGAAAGTTATGTTTTTTAATCTATTGAGAATATGAATGTCTTATACTCAAAATCTTTTTCCTTTTCTTTCTTTCTTTCTTTCTTTCTTTCTTTCTTTCTTTCTTTCTTTCTTTCTTTCTTTTTTGGTAGTGGTGGTGGTGTGTGGGTATGGGAAGGCACTGTAGAGATGTAAGGAATAGGAATGTTGTTAGATTGACCCAACTCTTGATTGGAACACTTTTTGGAGGAAGCCAAAGATGAGGGTGGAAGATATGGAACAGTGGAGCCCAAGCTAAGTCTCTGGTAGAGAACCATGCTCTATGTATTCCTGACTCCAGTCCCCACAGGGCCCACATGAATACATGAATACCCTATGAAAGAAAAGGAGAGGGAGAGGGATGTGCACATACGATCTCTCCTCACTCAGAAGACAAAGAAGGCCAGAAAAGCAGAGCAATCAACTGAAATCTTTCATGGTTAATTAAGAAGATATTGACCCATTAGCTTCTCTTTCCTCTCCTGTTCCAACAAACAGAGGGAGCTGGCAGGTTGACCATGAACAGGTGTACATATTGTGTACTGCTTAACTCTCAGGAATATCACTAAAGTAACAGGGCTCTTTGTTGGAATATTTTCGGTGGAGAGGATACTGCCTGCCTTGTGGTCTTTGTGAGTGGCATCACTGGAATCATGCAGTGCTCAGCCAGCTTGGCAGTGTGCAGTGGCCCTGGAGAAGCTACGTAATGAGAAGATGCTCTTACCTCAGTTTCCTTATCCTTACTTCAAGGTGTTAGAGGCCACAGATGGCTGTAGCCTGGGCTGGGAAGAGAACTCTGAAACATATTTGAGGTTGAAATTTTTAAATAAGTAAGAGCGAGTCTAAATGAGACAGATCTATACTAAAAGAACTGAAGAGTTATGAAACAGCAAGCTATGAAGAGGACCATTTATCAGGGGGAGAGGGGGCTTAACATCTTAGAGTGGGGGTTGGTGCTAGAAGAAAGTTGTACTGTTTCATGTTTATGCTGCAATGAATAGCAACTCCTCAATAAATTCAGTGCATGTAAAATGAGAAGGCTACCACTCTCCTTCCCTGCAAGCACAGAATATTTTCTTCGGGCCAAAATACATACTGATTATCTCACGAGTCTAAGAAAAGTCACTTGCCTGGAAATCAGTTTGGCTCGACTTTGTGCTCTACTTCTAGTAAGGAGGTTCCTCCTAGTCATGTGTCTGCTTGTGTGGCCAGTTTCCGGGGATGGGTTATCACCTTTCCCTGGGTCTGAATCCATTCTCATTACAGTTTTCTATACAGAATGCTTTTATAGTCATCTTCCTCTTTTACTCTCAATAGTTGTCTGGACCCCTGTCCCTTACCTGAGTTTTGTTTAATCTGATGCCAGCAGTTTAGGGGTTTGTTGAGATTCATGTGGAAAACCTCTCAAGCTAGTTGGTTTAGGAGATGTGCTAGTGCAGGACTATTGAGGGCATTGCTGTTTGGTCAGCAGCCTCCTAAGACACAGTGTATCTTATTTTAGGTGGAAGGAAGCATCTTTGACAATCCCAACACCACCCAACATTTACCATTTTGTTGCTAAGGAATGCTGTCATTCCTGGATGCAATCATGTTCTTGTTCTAAATGTTCTGTCATCTTAGATGGACGATCTAAGGAGGATAGTTAAGGGTCCATTAGCCTAGGGCAAATGAGGAGGTGATGCCCTCTGAAACTTGATGAAGGTCAGTTAAGGACAACTGAAAGATAACACTAATTCACACAGTGGGTAATAAAACAAGGGACCTCATTATCCTAAAAGGTGATACTGGCAGGAAATATAAATGGATTTTAAAAGGGTTTGGACAAATTTATGAATGACAGATTCATAAATGGTTTTAAAGAAAAGTGGGATGCAGTGACCATTTAAGGTGGATGTCAGGAAGGATAGTCATACCTTCTTGGGCCTTGCCACTTAGAACTGTTTGAGCAACAGGGCTCAGAGTTGAAGGGAACCCAGGCCTGGGTGGTCAGTCTGTTCCCAGCTCAGAAACACATCGAGAGCAGAATAATGTAAGGGGAGAGAATGAGCTTTGGAGTCCTACCACTTTCCAGGTAGGTGGCCTTGGGAAAAGGCAAGTGTCTGAAGTCAAGGATAATATGTAATATGTACCTTGCACAGTTTGTAGGCTCAGAGAGACTACATATAAACTGTGTCCAAAGTCTCACGTGTGATACGCACTCAAAACTTCCAGCTGTTGTTATTATAAGTAAATCAATGGAAATTAAAATGTCAGTCTTTGCTACTTTCAAGTGTACTGGGCAGGTGGTTTCATTACATCACTGTGTACTCCATCTGTAGAATTTCAGAAGACTATTACCCGTAGAATCTTGGTGAGTCAACATCGCTGTGAAGAGGTTGATTCTAAGAGCAGCCTCGGGTGTTGTGATTCCTTGATGTAATTTAGGATCTGTGAGAACTGTTAGGTCCCCACACAGGAGCCTTATACCTCTGCCACCTCTTACCTCCTTGCTGAGTTTCTTTTATGGATGACAGGACTTACTGCAGCTCTGAAAGCTTCCCAAATGACTCTTGAGAATCCTTTGACACCATCACTAGCACTACCATGCTGCCTAAGAATTGAACTTTGGAAAGTTGACCAAACAACAAAAACATGTTAGGAATGGTGAGATTTAGGGGCAGATGACACGTTTTTGCAGGAAAATACTTTGAGGAGACCTTTCTCTTGAGAAAGACAAATTTTTTTTGGATCTATCACTGAAAAGAAGTAAGAGAAAATCGTCATATAGTTTTGCATAATTAAAGAACATAAAATTTGAGTTTTACAGCGGCAGTTCATAAAAGAGAGGGGCAATGGACTTTTTCTGGGTGTTTAAGGAAAAAAAAAAATGACGGGTGAGAAATTTCATGGGACAAGGATGGCCAAAGGACTTTAAGATTAATGATATTTGCTTTTCCAGTCTCGGGTTGTTCCTATTTTGTGTTGTGCCATGATCCCTCCTATTCTACCCAAACTATAAAGTTAGTCCTATGCAATAGCTTTGTACTGGTGGTGCTTTGGGGAAGCAAAGAGGACAGAGGAAATGATGTACATGGATAAAGTGACCAAGGAAAGAGGAGCAGTGTGAGGAGGCAGGACCATAAGTAAGGAGGAATCAGTGGGGGTGACCAGGAAAGTAGAGCATCCTTCCCTTCCTGGGAAGTCTCAAGTGTATTTGAGACTTTTTTGAGACTGCATTTCCCATGTGTGGGACTGGGCCCGAGTCATATCATCAGGAAATTTAAAGGAGAATGTGATCCTAGAAAATGGGAGGGCCTGGGACAGTCAGATTATATGTCTGTTACCATCTGAACTCCATTTAAATGAACTCACATCCCAAAGATGACAGTATATATCACTTCCTTTTCAGCTGTCACTTATGGGGAAACAGACCAAAACAAAGAACACTAATCAAATTAATACTCCATTGTGTGTGCACAGTGCTTGAAACCTTATAAAACATTCATTTTTTTATGAACATGTTATTCATTTGACTCTCCAGTCATATTCCAAACATATTCATGTGATGTCCAAACATATTCATGTTATGAACATGAACATGTTATTCATTTGATGCTCCAATCACTCTGTTAAATAATAGAGAATTAGGAAAATTTTATTTTTTCGAAATTTAGGTCCCCAGAAATCCCATCTTTCAATAGGTCGTACTTCACTGTATACAGGTAAGTCCTTGGATATTTGTTAAGGGTTAAGTATTTGACTCATAGTTGGTAAGAAAACCCACATGGACTGGAATGTTGGTTTTGTTACAATTTACGAACCCTGGTATTCAACATTAATATAGAAAAGATAGAAGGGACATTTGCTGAGCCAAATGCTCGGGTCTCTGCTATCTTGGACACACAGAACAATATGTAAAGTAATAGCAAAAATAAACAGCTTAGGAAAAGCAAAGCAAAGTATCTTTGTAATTTCTGGAAAGGATTTATAACCTATATAAACATGAATCATAAACCCATTGGCAAATAGATCCAAGCTCTTTCAGGAAGATGTTTCATTTATATGTGGGAACTAAAAACTCAGGTAAGAGAGACTGTCAACAACAGAA
Organism: Nasua narica; assembly: GCA_028533885.1. Taxonomy (NCBI): domain Eukaryota; kingdom Metazoa; phylum Chordata; class Mammalia; order Carnivora; family Procyonidae; genus Nasua; species Nasua narica. The sequence continues at coordinate 64,261,299 of CM052811.1, forward strand.
AAGAAGATTCATGTTACTCAGAACACATAAGACCTTGGTAAATGATTATCCTGACATTTTAGTTATAGACATTTGATTTTAATTTCCTCAGCACCTGTGCTCACTTTTGAGGGGACAAGGCATCACAATAATCCTCTAAGAGTTTTTGGGGTTATGTAGCCTAACGGAATGCCTTCTCTATGAAATAATGGACAAGTTCAGTCCAGTATTAGCCGAGTAGCTTTGAGCAAGTTGTTTATGTTCATTCATACATTTATTAAATTAATCAGTGGCTATTTATTGATTTCCTATCACATTTGAAACATATATTTGCCATAATGATAAATATGAATATGAGAAAACAGAAACATTTGCCCTCAGGTATCATACCATTCAGTGGATGACTTGAACTCAAACAGTAACTCAAAACAAGAAAGGAGACCTTAGGACACTATTTGTCAGCCTATAGATCTTCCAATAAATATATTTAATGAATAATAGAAAACAAAAAAAATATGGAAGTAAAAATAAGAAAGAAATGTACATATATATGTCTTTAATGTTGGTATCTGTCCATTCAGACTGGTTTCTATATACAGGGAAGCATATATACAGATGGGCTTACACTGTGCATACTATTTTGCAATCTAATCTTTTTTCCTGATATTATACATCATGAACAATATTTGACACTAACATCATTTTATACTTCCTTATAAGCTTAACATTTTACTTTTCCCAAAATTTCCTATAATAAGGAGAATTGCAGGATCTGTGACAAGCATGCCTCTTTTTTTTCCTATCCTCTACAGAAGTTTAACAGCTAATGGGTCACTTTTCACATGTCTGTCTATGCACATATATTTAATCATATTAGTGTTTTTTTATATAAATAGGAGATATATATATATATATACACACACACGAATGCCTGGGTGATATGTATTATGTGTGTGTGTGTGTGTGTGTGATATATCATTTCATATATATATTAAATATGCCCTGTAACATTCTATCATAGATACCCTTCAGGTCAATAGCACCTGGATATTATTAATTACATTCTTTGTCATGGTGTCATTCAGTTATTTGCCCCATGATGGGCATTCAGATCATATCTGCTTTAACTTTTTTTTAGCAGTTTAAAACAGTTATAAAAAAAAATTTGCTTATACAATATGTATCCTTATGGACTGATGTTTCTACAGGACAGATGACCAGAAGAACAGTTCCTGAGATAAAGAGTCTGCTTATCTTTAATAAATATTGACAGAGTATCTTCCCCAAAAGCTTACCAGTCCATTTTCACCAGCAGTGTATAATACCCTACATCCATAGCAGCACCATGCACTTAGGTACTTTCTTACCCTTTCAGTTATGTATAGAATGCCTCAGCCTGGCATTCAAAGATCCTCCATTATATGAATTCAATGTAACATTTGGGTATTTGCCCTCATTATTGTCCATAGATATTATGTCCTATAGAAACCCTTCACATTAGTGAAAGTCATTGCATTATTTCTAAAACCAAATTTGTCTTTTCTTGTTCCTTAACCTTTGCTCAAGACTATTTGGATTTGGACTTTTCTTCCATTACACCATTTTTCTCTTTCTAACAAAATTTTCCCTTTTCGTCAAGATCTACATTTCCCTTGGTCTCCCTGAGGCCCTCAACTGTGTTCCTCTCCACTTTTGAGCTGTCATCATGTTTTATTCGTACCTATCCTGTGGTACTTCTCCCCCCCTCCCCCGTGGCACTCCTATGTAATGCATTGTATCATATACAGTTCTTCATATACCTGCTTATTGCCCATACTTAATAGTAATATTTTAAAGATAGATGATCTGTTTCTTCATAGTACTTTTCATATTGATACTTAATTTTTTTTTATCAAATTGAATTAAAAGGATCAGTAAAAGAGCTATCACAATGTACTCAGTGAGTAGGGGTCAAAGGAGAGGAAGCATTCAAAAATAATGAGTCTATTTCACACCTGAGTTACTGGGAGCATGGGGGTTCCTTTCTCTAACAGGAATAGGAGGAGAACATAGTTTGGAGAGGATCTATTTTAGGCATCATCAGGACATCTGGGTGGCAGTGTACAACAGGGAGATAGCTGTAGGTAATTTTGATTTTAGGGAAATTTGGAACTGGAAATACAGATATAGACTTTCCTAAATTTATTTGTGTGCTTTTATTTTGAAATTGGGATGAGCTAACACATGGGTAATAGGAGAAATAGTTATTTTCTATGTGGGAACACTATCTAAAATGGAATTGACTGGTAGGAATATGGCCAAAAGGTTTTGACCTCCCATTATTTGTTACAGGTATCACAGATTTTAGAAGCCTTATTTTCTCATGTAAGGCAAATTGATAATGGTCGGACTTCCATTCTGTTGTGTATGTATATGGGTGTGTGAATATTATTCTTGGTTCTCTGTAGAGTTAGCTGACATTCAGCAGCTTAACCATACATGTAGTCATTCTAGTTATCAAAGTTTTAAAATCCTTTTCTATTGGATATTAGATTATTTCCACTCCATATTCTATGAATGCCCTGGCAGCTCTAACCCTTCTCTTAGAACCTCTTTCCTCTCCACCAGCCCCTTCCCTTCTCACCCTAATCCTCCCAGACTTTCTCAAGATCTAGCAACTAAAGCGTTAACTCTGATAAGGTAGAGCCCTCTAGGACCTTGTTGTAGCTCTGGGTGGGAGTGGGGGTGGAGACAGGTCTGCACAACTGGGCCATCCCCAGATGTTTGCCCATAACACTTGGATTCACACAAAGCATGGTCCAGCCTTCTCCCTTAAATAGAACAGGGAATTACTCATTTGTCCATCTGAACATGAGCCTTCTTCATCCATAGAGTACCACTTGGTCTTTTTTTTTTCTTTTTTTTTTTAAGATTTTTTTTTTTTTTTTTTTTTTTTTTTTTTATTAGAGACAGAGACTGAGAATGAGAGGGGAGAAAGTCAGAGGAAGAAGCAGACCTCCCGCAGAGCCGGGAGTCCGATATGGGACTCGATCCTGGGACTCCAGGATCATGACCTGAGCCAAAGGCAGTCGCTTAACCAGCTGAGCCACCCAGGCGCCCAAGTACCAATTGGTCTTAACAGGTCATTAATACATTAAACCAGAACTGCAAAAGCTAGGAATTTTAAAGAATAAGAGGTTGATTGGTCATATTGTGAAGAGAATTCATCTCAGAGAGAAGAGATACATTCAAGCCCTGTTTGTTTCAATATTTGCATTTAAAACTGCTGAAGGGAACTTAATGACAGATCAGAAGATGATGCAATCCTATTTGTGAATTTAAATCTGATTTGTTTTAATATAGTTTTTACCAAGGAAAGCACTGAGGGAGGCTCTGTGCCACTGCTATTGCTGCTGTTCTTTAACCCATCTATTCTTTCTAATAAAAAAGCTGAAGAAATAAAAAACTATTGATCTTTATTTATTGACTTCCTTGTGAGTATAGTTAAAGTTGACACAGATCAATCACAATAAAGTTAAATGGATGATATAGTGTAACATTGCCTGGGGATTGCAAGTGGAGCTTTAATTATGAGAATGCTAACATTTCCCTATATACAGATTGGGTAAAGGACAAGGATTGTCTGACTATTTAGGGACACTGGTGGTGGAGGTGACAGAATTCTGGCCACTCCACACATTCTTCAGCAAAGTTTTCAGCCACCTGTGGTGAGAGGGAAAACCAGGAAGAAGGGGAAATCACAAAGCATTTCTCAGATTTCTTATTAAATTTGTGTTTCACCATGTTCCTCTTTGGAGATTCTAAGTGAGATTAATATCCAACATTGTCAAGAGGGAGGAGGGAGACATGCCAGGGGTGGAGAGGCATCCTGAAAAAGCAGCATATCAGTCTCGAGCTCTGTTGCATGCATTTACCCTATACCATCTTGGTAGAGTCGTTTCCCTTCTTCCCTCTACCCCCATCACTTTGCTGTTTCTAACCCATCGAGAAAAATAATCTCTTTGGAAGAAGAGAGTGTTGCCAATGGAAGAATTCTCATCTCTACTTTTGTGGTTGAGTTGGACTCAAACTGCTCAGATAGCAAAGTCATCTAACAGTTGTCTCTGATTCCTATGTGAATGAAGATGACAGAGTTACTGTAATTAGCAGGGCATGCACTGTGTCTTATCTTTCTAACAATGAACATCTACACATGCTCACTCAGTTCCCTTTGTAGCCAACATCAAATCTCAGCTAAATATAACCAATTGGTGGAGAGCAATAGTTACAGATCAATTAAGTGACTTTATGAGGACTGAAGCGTAAATACCTTAGCATCATTAGGCTAGTGTTCTGAGTCTTAGTGGACTCACCACTAAGCGTCTTGATCCTCTTATGGATGCCTCTTCCAGTGACTACACTCCCTTTGGCTACTAATATTAGTTTTGTGTCTAGGTAGAGTGGAATTGAAGTATTTATAGCCTCATACTGGAGAATTAGAAATCCTTTGTTGGTGGTGCATAAAATACTACCACTTATGTTTTTTGTGTTAGTTTTAATTTTAAACAACCCAGGTTTTAAAGTCAGTAATATTAACAGAATCTGAGAAAAGTGAATGGCCTTGCATTATATTGTATTCCTATCACATTTGAAGCCATGAACATTTCTGCTGGTGCTTAAGAACATGTTTTCTGTCTTGCATATGAGCTTTTCTTTACCCCATCCCTTCCACAAAAACAGGACCTGACAGAAACTGTTGTGCTCTTATGTAAAGGTGAAAGAAATAGGGCTGCATCTCAGGGAATAAGTGTTTCTTTGATTTCCTTTTCTTTTTCAATTGGTCGCCATTAATTTTAAACTTTCCTGGCATTTTCCAGGCAATAAGAAGAGGAAAGGGAGGGGGTTCTAAAGAGGAATTCTGGTCCTTTCTGTAAAGTATTCTCAACTGGTTGTCCATTTTGAAATGCAGCCTGCCTGCATACAAAAAGACCACCACCATTTTTCGCATTCAAAGACAATTGACAGTTGGTCCAAATGCTGGAAATAAGGGTCACAGCAATTTCCATAAGAGGCAGAGTTAATGGGATTCTGGCCACTCCTAATGCTGCATGAAAATACTTAAGTTTTGTGCAAAAATCATTTTAAAGTGCACACCTATATCACCAGAAAAAAGAGAGTCCTGATCTCTTTGGGGAGCCTAGAAATCTAAGATGGCTAACTCATTTTCAGTGGATGGTGGCTTCAAGTTTCTTGTTATCATCCACTTAAAAGGTTTATTGTGAAGCTCATAGTATTTCTCTTAGGTAAGGGGTGAGAGTAAAGAGTGCTTGGAAGAAGAAAATTGTTTCTTAAAAAATACCATGTTATAAATACATTATTTTGGAAAGGCTATTTAATTTATTTTGATGAAAAGGAACTCTAGTTTCAGTGGTTCAGTGGAGATATTTGGGGATTCCTGCTTCATGTACTATTAAAAGGACTTCATGGAACTCTTTGGCTTGTTGGTTGGTTATTTTTCTTTAGATTCCTTTTTTGATTGAGTACACATGAGTCAGTATTTGCTTTGCATTCACCAAATGTTGATGAATAGTGTATTAATTAGGACTAGGTTTAGCTGCTAATAACAGAAAAAAAAATGGCAGTGGCTTAGGGGAAAAAAACATGTGCTTATTTCTCTATGACATGATACTCAGGGAGGAATGAAGTCCAAGGCTAAATAGAAGCTTTGTTCCTCCTGGGCCTTTCAGTTCCTAACTCGACCACACCTAGACTAGAGTACTCAACCTCTTGGTCTCCTGGGGCATTGGCAATGCAGGCAGCAAGAAGGAGGATGGATGAACAAGAGAACCAAGGAGAGACATTCCCTCAAGCCAGGCCTCTTTATGATGGCAAAGAGACATTTCCACTTTTAGTCTAACGACTGGAACTGATTTAATCAGTTGGCCACTTGTTATTGCTGAGTGACTGTGAAATTTAATCTTTATTCTGTGGGGTCCTGGCTTAATATTCTATTATGGAAAAGTGGGAAAACAGATATTAGGGTATAAATAGCATTCTCTTTCACAAGAGATTTCCCTGATTTAGACACATGAATACAGCTGAGGGGATACAGGGAATCCCTACCCCTTATATCTCCAAGGAATACTTTGGAGAATATGGTATAATACCAAACATACATGGAATTAGCTGCATGAAATGCAAAATAAGTAACCATTCTCTTTGCTCTGCAACAATGTAAAATTGCTAAATGTTATCAAGAGGGGAAAATACTGAGTCAAAGAAAGCTGTAAGCTCTTTGGTGTAATTCAACCAATGAGTTTTAGTGAATCAGACTGATGTTCTTCACCCTTCCCCTAAATGTGTTTGTTTATATCAAGAATTTCCATGATTATGTAGCTTGAAGCACAAATGCTGTACTCTTTCAGTAGTCCAAATTTTTACAATGGTAATTTGTGGTTTTATTTATGATACCTGTGACTATTTGAAAATAACATCAACATATTTTTGTTTCTCCCTTATAATATCTTAGAGCCTGTATCTCTCCTTCTGTCTTTATTCACACCTCTTGATATAGTCTCTTCCACCACTAATACAGAAATTCTTATTCCATTTTGGATAAACTGGAGAAGGGTCACCAGTGCTTTCCCATTGTTGGGGAAAACAGCCAAAAACAGCAGTAGGATGATCAGAACCATGGACAGCAACACACGTGTTTCATCTCCACCCTAATTCCACATTCCCACAAGAGCTTTATTAATGTCTATAAATGTTGTGCTAACCCTGAGGCAGTAAAGATTCAAGTGAGAAAGTCTGAAAGGGAATAACCACTGGAGAAATAGCCAAGGGTAGTCTACATAGCTGTGTACCCACTCTCCTTCCTACCCTCAACCTCCCATTGTCACCAACCAGGAAAGATTATTCTCCTGAACTCTCTCCATCCTTAATTTCTAACATCTACTTCTATTACTATGAAAAATAAGACCATGGACTTAAGATGATATCTCATAATTTTCCCATATTAAACTTCTTCAACATCTTAATGGTTTTAGCTTTGCTTTCAATTCAAGTGAATGAACAAGGCATAATTCAAATTATTTGACATATTGCCAGGATTAATTAAGAGAAATACATAGATTCTGGAGTCACGGGGTCCCGCTTATTGTTGCTCACCTAAAGTACAACTTGTTCTAATGATTCTGACTCATTCCTTCTTCTCCACGCTCATTCTTTATGTCATGACACCAGAGTTCAAGTCCTTTATTTTGTAGATAATTAATTTAAATCCCAGAAAAAAAATCATGTAACAAGTTCAAGGTCACATGGCAAATTAGCAGCATATTTGAACATGAATTCATTGTTTTCTGACCCCAGACCCATCACCAGTCTGATCTACCCTAAAATAGCACTTCTTTGGGACATTAACATTAATCAGATACAAGGTGGCTATAAAACACATAGTTTGTGGTCACCTTAAAAAATTTCTAGCTCAGCTACCTCTCAGAGTTCTCAAACACACCATGGCTTTAACCCTATTACTTCTTACTCTTCCACTTGATACATATTCATAGAACTCTTGAGTATGACATGCTGCATATTCTGGGGAGCAACCCACTCCATCTGCTTGGGCTTCATAGCTGGATACTGATGAACCATGAATCAAAGACATCCATGAAACTGGGAATTCTCATTCATGTATACTGAGCCAGAACCCCATTTGTAAGAACCCTACTGTGGGCTCTCTCATTGGATGCTTGCCTTGGCTAATGGTGATTAACAGGAAAGTGTAAGTGTGTGTGCTCACCAAAACTGACCTAATAGAGACTTCTAAATGGAGAACTGACAAGACTCTGGGGTAGGCATAATTTCAGAAATAAAATGCAACAGCAGTTAAAACATAGCACAGTCACTTCATTCCACTTTTTTAAATTCAATGCAGTACTCTGGGTATATAGTTTGTTGTCCTATTTGTTCCTCAGTTTTGCTGTTTCTCCCCTCTCTCACTGAGAACCATATCTACCCACGTCCACCAGACTTCATAAGAATGCTGAGTTGTCATACGGGAGTTTTACCTCACACTGGGGAGATATTAGTTGATAAGATCCACCTTGTTCAGATTTATTGCTTTAGCATATTTCATGCTAAAAATATTTTTTCTACCATCTGCTAAGATTAGCACTCTAGTGGTATAATAAATTTACTCACCCTGTTTCTGTGATGTAGTTTGGAACCAACTTTATACTTTATTCGGCCTAATTGAAAATAGGATAAGATAAATGATGCACTTTGAATTTCTCTCTCAGACATACTATTGTTCATTACTTCAACAGAAGATGAGTACATGTGATTGTACTTTTAGTGGTTCAGTAAAACAAAAGTTCCCATGGCAAAAATACAGCATTAGCCATTATCATCATCCAGTGGGGTCTTGTAAAAAATATTTAATGTTGTTTTGCCCTCAAATGAAATATTGTGTTTCATTTAAATACAAAACTGGTGGCCATCTTTCCAAAATATGTTATGAAAAGAAATATATTTCATGGAAATATGGGACTTAGTATTCATTTACATCTGAGGCTCAAACTCAAGGCCAAATTTAGAATCTGATATATTCGTGGCTTAGTAGGACATGTGGATTTCCTTCTCTGATTTAGTCTTATGCTTAAGCTTGAGTTGTTTTGGCCATTTTGAAAGAGAAGAAGAGTATATAAGGGATTTATTATGTGATGGACCCATATCCTTGATCCTGGGCTTGACTGTGAGACTTGCTTTGGCCCAGGAAACAGCAGCAAATGGGATGCAAGCAGAGGCTTTAAAATTGCTTGAAGACTGGGACTTGGAACACAGTTGCCACAATAAGAAGTACTGGCTAGCCTGCTTGAGACAGGCAGCTGAGCTGACAAACACCAACCCCTAGACATGTGAATGAGGCTATCTTCCTTGAGCTGCCAGATGACTATACTTGCGTGCATGACCCCTGGTAAGACCAGCAGAAAAGCTGTCCAGCGGAAATCAATCTAACTTACCCACAGAGTCCATCCTAAGGAAGTAAAATTTTTGCTTTTTTATTTTGACTTAAATTTTCTTTTTTAATTGTTAAAATGGTGATGAGGTGCACATGAAATTGTTTTTAATTTTAATCCACAGCTTTCCAAAGTCATTTGTTATGCAGTAACAAATAACTGATGGAATAGATAAAACCTTCTTCTACCACCAATAAACACAGAACTTTATGAATAGGATTGAGAATGAGAGACAGACTAAGGCATAGATTAAGCCAAAGTTATGGCTGGATGGAAGTTGCTAAGGAGACTATGAGAAATGTAGTAGAAGGTCAGGATGAGAAAAAAAAAAAAAAAGGAAACCGTATTATCTATTACTGTTTATAAGCTTTATGTACCTCACTTTCCTCTTCTATAAAATGGACATAGAAAGGATACCTTCTGGTGAGAACTAGTAAAGTTCTCATAAGGACACATAAACTGCTCAAAACACGGCTTGGTATAGAGTAAGCAGGCAATAAATATGAACTGTTGTCATCTTGTATACATAAAATATTAGCATGTGAGTGGGCAAGTTAAGGAAACATCTTGCAGCCATGATATTAGTGACTCATGAAGTCAAAACACAGTAAACAAGGATGGTTAAAACTTTGTGATTTTAGATTAGTTCACAAATGATGGGCTTATCATGGCCCAGCTGCAGAGAGCTGTCTGCAGATTGGCCGCTGGGCCCTTTCCAAATGTCTATATAGGAAAGTTAGTTTTAAATCAAGTTAACATTGAAGCCTGCATGACGTTTTCAGAAGAAATTGTTACTCCCAAATTACCAATTTGACTAGTCTCTATACCCTCAGAAATCTGAAAAGGAAAATAGCACATAATGTAATAGAAATACCTCCATACAGTCCTATTTCCCATGCCTAACCATTTCTGTAGTGTAGGAAGAACTGTCAAGTGATTAATATGATGTTATGTAGAATTTTTTAAAATATATGAAAATCTAGGTATTTAATTTTTTGCCTCTTAGCCTTACAGTTTGGTGACAAGGTGATTGCAGGAGTCTGTATTTGAGCATGAGTCTGTGAGCATAGGCATACTCAGTGTGTAAAGAAGGCTTCCTCCACATTTTACCAGATATGATGTATTTATTTGCCAAAAGGTATAATTTGTATATTGTGGTCTGAGTTTGAATCATGGATATGTTTAAGAGAGGGAAAATGTTGCCCTGATTCTCTGCCCAGAGCCTTGAGACTCTGCTGAAATGTCACAGTGCTTGGTGAATCCTTCCTTTTTCTCTCCTTCCCTCTCTCCCCCCCTTCTTTCCTTCATTCGTTTCTTCCATCTTTCCTCCCTTCTTTCTTCCATTTTACAGGTATGCTTGACTGGAAGAGAGGAGTATATGTTTATTAGAATGTTATTCTGTACTGTTTCTAACTTTCTCAGTCACTAAAAAGTAAAAGCAAAATCTTTAACCTTTCTGTGCCTCTTCTCATCTCTATAATCTGGGAAACCTTCATAGGTGTGAGATGGAAGACCAAACTGTTATTTGTTTGTAAAGCAGTATATCACAGCAGTCAAGAACCTAGTCTCAAGGTCTGGAAAATCTGGGTTCAAATCCACACCCCATGCTTTCTAGGAGTCTGACACTGGGCAGAGTAATTAGTCTCTTTGAGGCTCCATCCACCACCTGCAGTATAAGATTAATAATTCCCACTTCAAAGAGTGGTGGAGATGATTAAGTGATTTTGTATATGCAACATGAATGGTACATAAATAGTGGTCAATGGATGATCAGGATGCTGTTTATCATTTCATTTAATAGAACCTGCTGAGCTATGTCATGAAAGTTGTCAACCACCCACTCTGTCCACCGACTCTAAACCACTATGGCAGACTGGAGTAAGACAGCTAATCAGGGGTTAAAGCCATGTCCGCACATCAGCACAGACCCTACAGATGGCCAAGCGCACACTCGTTGCCACAGTTGCTGTCCCTCTAACATCCTCCTCTCATCCACCCACAGGCCACATCTGCACTTTAAACCTATAGCTTATTTAAAATGAAGAGCAGCAGAGCAACATTTAGAACCATGGTGACATGTTATAGAGAAAACCCTAGAGGTGATTAGTCCAACCTGCTCATTTTTCAAACTTGTGCTGTGTGTTATGGTGGCCACGAGCTACATGTGGCTATTGAGTAACTGAAATGTGACTAATCTGAATTGGAATTTACCATAAGTATAAAATATACACTAGATTTTGAAGACTTGGTACAAAAATAAATTTAAAATATTATGTTAATAATTTTAAATTGATTACACTTTGAATGATTATATATATATGTATGTATGTATGTATGTATATTCCATTTAAAAAGATATTAAAAGGGGCGCCTGACTGGCTCAATTGCTCAGCATGTGACTCTTGATCTTAAGGTTGTAAATTTGAGCCCCACATTGGGTATAGAGATTACTTAAAAATAAGATCTTTATTAAAAATGTTCTTAAAAAGTGTTTTTAAGAAGATATTACATGAGGGGCGCCTGGGTGGCTCAGTGGGTTAGGCAACTGCCTTCGGCTCAGGTCATGATCTCAGGGTCCTGGGATCGAGCCCCACATCGGGCTCTCTGCTCGGCGGGGAGCCTGCTTCCCCCCTCTCTCTGCTTTCCTCTCTGCCTACTTGTGATCTCTCGCTGTCAAATAAATAAATAAAATCTTTAAAAAAAAAAAAAGAAGATATTACATGAATTTTCCGTTTTAAAACTTTTTTTTAAAAAATGTGACTACTAGACAATTTAAAATTACATATGGGTTCACATTTGTGGTTCATATCATGGCTTTATTGGGCGGCACTGTTTCAAACAAAGCAAACTAGGCGTATAGACGTGAAGTGACTAACCCAGGACAACTCAGCTTTCACCAGTGGGACACAAATGTGATTCCAGATTGCCTAGCTTAGAGGGATTTCTCTCTCAACATGCAACCTTCTTTGGCTAAGAATCTTTTTTTTTTTAAGACTGTAGAAATCAGTCTCTGATTGTGCCTAGGTCCCTGAAAACTGAGGTTTCTTTGAAAAATATTGCCAGCACCTCCTGTGATTGGCGGTGCTTTTCTGTTGTTGTTGCACTGCCTGGGAGACTGTGCTGCTGTTATCCATTTCTTGCGTCCGTTACAGCAATTGGTATTGTATCTAAAACAATTGCTGTTATTAACAGGTTAAGCTGCTGGGATGTTAAAATAAAGGCTGCCCAGCTTTAGTGCATTTTGTTGTAATCATCTCCCAGATGCCTTGTCGGAAATCAATTCAAGTTCAAAACTGGCTGGAATTGGGAGGTCAAGGCTTTGGCAGACTAAATATTTTATCTTCTGCTCATGTCTGGAGCTTTTAAAGATGTGGACTAGGGGCTCTTTTCTCATACCCCATCTGGACAAAGATGATTAGCTTTGCCATTTTGCCCAGGTTAGGACAAGGTTAAAATCAATTATAATCAATTATTAAGAGTCTTCTGTGGCTGCATTGCTTATAGGGGGATTTTAAAAGTTTCTCAGTTCTGAAGCATGCATATCTTAGTTGCTGCTGGAGATGTTGTTATTCTAGAATGTCAAATATAGATGTTATCAGCATCAGGAGTAAATACGCAGAATTTCTGCTTCCCATTTCCTTGATACCTATGTTTCAGGACAATGAGAAAAACCTAAAAAGGCTGAGATAATCATCACTGCTGCACCAAGTTGAAAAATCTTGTTACCTTCTTATATGTGTTAGAGCTATTTATAATTTGGTCACACTGTCAAATTATTTCCTAGGAATTTATTGAGAGGCTCTCTGCAGTTCTTATGTGATCATTTGCAGTGTAAATGCACACGGAAGTGCTCAATCTAAGGTAGATTGAAAGAATCATAGATTTCTAATTCCATAGTAATTTTGAGACAAGCTAGATCCAGCCCTACATTTTACGATAAGAAAACTGAGGCTCAGAAAATTTAAATGACTTCCTCAATTCTTACAGCTATCCGAAGGGAGAATTGTATCTCTTCGTTCCTAAATGCACATGTAGTCCCTAAACATCCAAATGAATCTTTTCCTTTTATACAGTCCTTTCATATACTAATAATTTTCTTCACAATGATTTAAGAAGAAAACCTATTCATACAAAATGAATATCATTCCGAACCTTGGACCAAGACATGAACTCAATAAACAGAATATAATTTTAAATGTTCTCAAAAGGTCACTTAGCTTTATCCTTCATCTCATATTCCATGAATGGAAATCCCTTGTATTTTCAGGTTCCATCCAGACGCAGTTGCTAAGGGTTCAAAGTGCTGCCACCCTCCCGTTCCATTTTATTCAGTCAGAGTCTATATAGAAGGAGAGATCTAGAAAATATACCAGATTTTTCTAAAGGCATGTCCAGTACATGCCTTTAGAAAAATGGAGAGCATGGACTGCATGCTGAATTTGTCTAGGACGACCCATAGTATTGGCAGATACTAGTACATGTTTTCATAGCAAGATCATCCCTGTACTATACTTTTGAAAAAAAGAAATAACTACAATATTCCTAATTTGAGAAAAAGAAAACATATGTAATTGGGGGGTAACTGTTTGAACTTTAATACTTGTTTATCTTTCCATCATCGCCCTACAGTACATACTTAACCGTCCCCAAGCTCATGTTGGCAGTAGAACCAAGATGTGGTACATGTAAAGCTTTTACAAAATTAAAATTCTAAGGCTTCAGTCATAATAATTGTGTAGAAATCAATGAAATGCAATGTACTATTGGGTAAGATCACAGTTAGTGCCCAGACAGACATGGTTTTTGTGACTGGTTCCACCACTACTAGCTGTTTGGCCATGGATAAGTTATTTACCTTGCTTAACTTCAAATTTTTCATGTGGAAAATGGGGATACTAATTACGTTAACCTCAGGGAGTTGTGTGAAGATTAAATGAAAATATGTCTGTAAAACACAACAAAGCTTGGAGTAGAGCATATAGTAAGCTCCCAATAAATCTTAACTGTAATAATGATAACAAATAATAATCATTATCCTTAATAATGGCAGCAGCAATAGCAGCAGCCACATTGATAATATGTATATTCTCTATTTCTAGTATTGTATTATTGTCTTCTGGATCTATATGTGCACACATGGGACAGAATTGCTTCAGTGTCTATTCAGATCAGAAGTTCTGGATTAATTTTTCACCTTGGCCTATTTCACAGCAGCACAATTCTCATGCTGAACCCTTCAGATCTTTCTCTGTGTTGAAGGATCATACTGTTCATTTGGATCATTGGTTACATTCTAAGAACAGTTTATTCACGGCATATGCAGGGACAACCTGATTCTGATATTCCAAGGGCTAATTATTTGGTAGAACTTTTTTACTCTTTCTTTCTGTGTTAAAAGTAAGTTTATAGCATGTGTATTAGAACAAGCTTTCAAGAACCTTTGAAACTCAGTGGCTGGCATAACGCAGTGCAGAAGATGTAAGGGTTATGGAGGAAGATGGACTAGAAAATTTTGCTACTCACTGGTTGTGTCTCAGGCAAGTCAGTTTACCTGTCTGACACTCGGGTTTCTCATTTTTAAAATGGAGAGAATAGACTTACTTTCTATGATCACTTAGAGTGTTAAAATTAATATGATGCAAGTAAAACTGAGCAAAGTGCATATTCAGTGATTCGTTAAGTGGCAACTACCATTTTTATTTTGTGTATTCATGCAACTCATAAACTATGCTATTTATTTCAGGGTATTGAATAAACATTTAAATTATATCCATTCATAGTGCCCATCACAAATATTGATTGCAGTCAAATGCTCTACCACTGAGCTATACCCCCTAAATATTGATTGATTGATTGATAACTTATATGTACCAGACACTCTGCTAGATCTGGAGGGAAATAGTAAACAAGAGAAACAGCCTTAAAGAATGAATGGTAGGGCATGAGTCATGGTGAAAGAGAACAAGTAAACAAGTGATCTCAGTAAATTACATGATAGTTTAATTGCCTATCAGTTCTCACTGGGCTTGGTAGCCAATTTGGCTTGTCTTATTGTAGCTATCAGCTCAGAAGACCACCAATTTGGAATCTGTGGGTTCCATGTACACATGCTTTCCCTTGATGTTGTGCAGGCCCTTGCCTTATGTTTACATAACTCCTGCATCCGAACATCTGAAGCATTTAAAATTGGATCAGAACCTAGTGTGTAACTTCCTAGCTGAGACGAGAAACCAAAAATATACTCTACCTGCTGGAGTGTTGACATAGCAACAGATAAAGAAGCTCAAGAAAACTACTCTCCATTCTCAAAGGTACCCTGTGATGCCCTGTTCTTTCTTTGCCTGGATATAGTTTCTTCTTAATTGGTTTTGCATCTGATAAGATGAACATTGAGTGTTTGCAGTATGTTTGTCACCTGTTGCCAATTACAAGCCACAGGTCACCAGCAGGGCCTGCCGTTCTTGCACTCAGCACCAGCCTTCCCCCATTCTATTTGGATCTACTGGCTTAGTCCCAGGCGTGGTAGCCTAGGAAGGAATAATGGAGAATGAATAATCCTGATTCGTTTTCCTGGAGCAGAAAGTGTTTTGAAGGAACTAGTACTCCAGAAGACCCCCATTTCCTTCACCTTTGTAAAAGGAATGCCCTATGTTTTAAATAATGATTCATGTAGTATGCAGCGTATTTGAAGAGTAAATGCAGAGATGAAAGCTTCTATTTATTTTGTACAGTGAAAATAGAAATCTGGAAACAGCATCTGCTTCTCATTTAAATGTATTTTTTCTAATTATTTATATGTATAGAGGCATCAAGCCAGGTTTCAATCAACAACAAAGGTCTTGTGTTATCTAAATAAAACCTCATTCCCAAAGCCACGGGTCATAACACTTAAAATAGCTTAAAGATCTCAACACGGCTTTCAAAGCAAAGTAATTATAAAGCCTGGGTCATGAGCAATATTATTTTTGTTTTTGCTTTTTAAATCAAGTCCAAAGGTGTAGACAAATATTGGTGCAACTATATTTGTTATAGTTATTTGCCATATTTGTTATACTATATTCCTGATACTTAAAAACACCAGGTAATTGAGCCTTGGTTCTAAGTCACTTACCTTTTGAAGAATAAACTTTGGAATCATGACTTCTGTCTCTTGTTTGTGATGGAGGAGGATAAAGACCCTTCTGTGTCTTTAGATGATTCGATAATATGGACTAATTATTGGAAGCACATACAAGAAGGTAGTGCCGCCAATAGTACAATTGATACAAGTGTACAAACTGATACGATTATGGTTCCCTCAATTCCATGACTCAAAAAACAAAAGAGTCTACAATAAAGAGACTTGGTTTTTTTCAGAACCACTGTAGTTATTCACAGTTGCATACAGGCTAATAGAAACATCATAACTTTGGAGAGAAATGAATTAGAAATTTTGAGGAAAAGGGCCCTTAGAACCAGGAAGCTCTTTCAACTGCGATGTGGGTGAATGTGGGAGCCCAGCCAGTGTGGTAGATCTGTAGCTTCTGGACCTGCCTGTGCTATGTAGATGACTCCACAGGCGAAATGACGATAAAAGGAAAGGAGAGCCTAAATGAAGAAGGAGAGAGCTATCACTGATTGCTTTAGAGAGATGGTGCTTGCAAGGCAATATGAAGAAATGAAGCTATCCCTAACTCTGGGATGGTAACTCCTTCCTCCATGAGGGCAAGGCTTCTAAAGGTGCTCCTCTGTGTAGCCATGACTACAGATTGGCTCTTAAGAGGGTCAGTCAGCTATCTTCTCTAATTACTCTCAGTAGGGCTAGAAGCTGAAAAGATGTTGATTTGGGGAACATTGTCTTTTATATTGCCTTTTAGATAATTTTTCATATGTTCTGTAGATGTAAATTGAAAAGGTTTTCTCTATAGCTTGCCCACCACACATACCTATTTCAGTCTTGTTTTACTAGCTCCCCAACCTACTGCACTCATGACTCCCCTGATAGATGATAATTGAATTTAGGGCAAGGGTTTACATTTTTATATTTTATATGATTTATAATCTGCCTAATTTCAAAAAGGATTTAGGTAGCAAGAGTAAATGACACCAGGAGGTACACTGATATTTTTACTCGTCATTTGGCCCATATTCTTTTAGATCGCATACATTTCCATAACTCTGAGCAAGGATCATATCTGGATAACCTTTAGTCCAGGGTAAAATTCACAGAATCACAGAGGTGGAAAATGAATTCCTCAGTATTTCCAAAAATCAGTGGGGGCACATCTGAGTGATTTAAATATTCTGCCCGGTCTCTGTAGTGGTTCTATTAATTATATTGTTTTGTACTTTGGACAAGTTTTCTCTTGGGGGTGGAAGGAGAGGATGAGATTTGAATTACCTCTTGGATTGCTGTGCGACTTTGAGGAAACCACTGACCACTCTGAGCTCTAGATTCTACACCTGTTAAATGGGGATGAAAAACCAACAACATCTTTATGATAGGGTTGTTGTGAGGATCAAATGAGATAATGTATACGTAAGAGCTTAGTAAACAATAAGTCACTATGTATTATGTAGTCAGTGTGGGTAAATGCTTTATTTACTTCAATCTCAGCTTCATACAGTCAGAGAGACCAGGCCCTAGCTTTCTGGGATGCTCTGTGAAAAGTGCCTCATTGTGTTTGGGCTTTATTTATTGAATGCATTTGAATGAGCGATCATTCTAAGAGCAGAGAGTCATTCAATTTGATTTCACAATGGGGTGATGGGTGAGGCTGGAAACTACATTCTCAAATGCATTATCCAGAACACAGGAAACAAAACCACTTTTTAAAAGTGACTCATCTTTAATATCTCATAGCAGTTTTGAAATACTTCATTCATTCATTTTTATAGCAAACTCTTAATTGAGAATGTCATAAACCGCTTTGCAGAGAGAGGCAATCATGACCTGGGAAATTAAGTGGAGTAATTTACAAATAGGCTTTTGTCTGGCTGGAGGTTTTAGCTTATTCACAGTTTGCCTTTAGGTTATCTTAGCAACAACACGCTCCTTTCCCCCACCCTGTCGGCACTATGTATCTTGGGTGCTCAATATATGCTGAAAATGAAAACAAAAACAAAAACAAAAAACAGTTCCCTTATGTTGCTTTCTCCTGGCCTGCATTACGAAGTCCTTCTGACCCTTTATTCTCAAAAACACTTATCACTGGCATCGTTTTTCAAGACCCTTCGTCTTTTCACCTCATCTATCTACTGTCTATCCAACTACATGGGCCATACAGATATGTTGTGAATGTATGAACTGTGGGCCCGTTTCCAGCCCTTCTCTAGGAAACCAACCTTGACCCAAGTCCAGAGTGAGTTCCCTCTTTTCTTGATTTCTTTACAACAGCTTACAGTCTCCATAATTTGGCACTTTAGGAAATATATTCTTTTTTCCTTGTTTTAAAAATATCTTGTTCTTCCTCCTCCCCACCCCAACTCTATTACAAGTTAAGCGACGAATGTAGGCTGCTAAGTCTGATGCACTTGGATGAACCCCTAGTTCTGCCATTTATGAGTTGTGGCACCTGGTGCAGCTTGGGGATGATAATACTAATTACTTCACAGGGTTGTTGGAAGAGGTAAGAAAAGAGCTTATATGAAGCATAAAGCACATAATATGAGCTCATTAAATCTTGTTCAAAGATTAATTCATTGATTCTTCTCTAGACAAAGCTTCCTCTTTGAGAGGAGGAAGAGAAAGAACTCTTTTTTTTTTATAACCACCGATACATTTCCCCAACTTATCTCCCCAAACTCGAACTTTTAAACAGTTGAAGATCATGTGAACTTTCACCTAATTTCAGTCTTGCAGCTTTATCAGATGTTCGTTGGTTTCACTTCATTCCTTTTAACAAACATTAGTTGAGCTCCTATTACGTGCCAGATATTGTTCTTAGTGCAATCAAGAAAATGTTAAATACAAAATCCCTGTCTTCAGATTAGTGAAATACTTTTTAAAGCCATGGATTCATATGGTACTCCTCCCTCCTTCCCCCATATACATATGCTCTCTTAAAAATTAAGCTTGGGGAAGGAGGGAAGAAAGTATCTATGGAGAGAACCCAGTGGATTATAGCTTTCTAGGTCACTTTCAGCAGGCTAAACATCTAGGATACTGTTTGTGTAAGGTACAAGCCATACCCTACATTTCATCCTATGGCTATTATGCTTATTTTTATGTGTAGTCACTACACCTCACTTGTTATCTTTTGAGCCTCTTTGCTCTTATTTTATTACGTGTGGATTCAGAATTTTAACACATAATTTGCAGTTTTCTGATTTTATAGTTCCGCATGTAGTCCATTTGGTCATAAAACAATTGATTCAAAACCAATAGTTAGCTAGCTTAACAACATTAATAGTCCACTGCCAAAGATTCCTGACCAATTTATTTTTTTAAAGGACAGAATATTCATATAATTTTTAACTAGGTCAGAGCAGCTTATTTAGACTTTAAAGATGAGCGGGAAGAAACCACAAAAAGACTGCACTGATGATACCACAGCCTCAGTAGTGGGCCATCTCTCTCCACTTGCAGTAACAAATAGCCAATGGATTATCAGTGACCTGGGTAGACTCATAGAATTTGCAATTTGAGAAATAGTTATCTAGTCACCTACTCCTTATATTGCAGCCCCTAGGCCAGCAGCATCAACAGAACTTGGGAGCTTGTTAAGAATGCAAAATCTCAGACCTACTCCAGACCAACAAAATCAGAATATATGTTTTAACAGAATCCTTATGTAATTTGTTAAGCCATTCAGAGTTCTTGAAGTACCACTCTAAGCCACTTCCAGCATTTTTTTTTTTTTTAAGAGTTGAGAGAGTTCAAACTCAGAGTTTGAGTTTGTGCAGAGTTAGTGCAGGCTAAGACTAGAATCTCAGCCTCTTGGTTCCAAGTTCAGAGTTCTCTATTGTACTCAGGACTACCTCAGTGGCTCTCTCACTCTTAACAGTGAAAATAAGAGTCCATTTATTGCCCACTTGTTCACTATAGGTCTGCCTTACTTTCCTGGTTGGTGTTTGGTGGTCTAGAAAAGTAAACTTCAAGATCAGGGAATGACTTTCTCTTTCACCCTGATTTTTCTTGTGCAGGAGGCCATTTGGCATATCATCCCATATCGCATAAGCCTCCTAAATAACAATGAACCCTTAATGAGGCCAGAACCCTTTTTATTGTCATTAACGTTTGTCAGCATCTATAATAGGAATTTTACCATCTGACATTCTTTCCCGAACTCACAGCTCATGACTGTGTGTCGTACATCTCCACTCATATAAGGAGGTTTGAAAAGGCTGAGCCAAACCCTGTTAACAAAACAGTCCCCTGAAGGGCTATAATATTGCTCAGTGGTAATATCATCCCTATGCATTTTATCTTGTACATGAAATCTGGGCTAATTATCATTTTCTCATACAGTACATTTTAGACCATTGTGTTTTTGTGTCCCTGCCTAGTTCATTAAGCAGGGTTTTACAGCTCCTCCAGTAACAGGATTGCTATTGACACTTTCATTAGACCCATAATTCAAATGCTTGTCTGCCTTCCAAATAGAAGCCTCTCAGTCCAGAACCACAATCTGGCCACCGACCGTATGTTGGCTTTTAGAACTGTCATAAACTCATCATCACATTCAAGTTCTTGAAGGGTCAAAATCTGCTTTCTTGGTGAACTGTCTCCATCCAACAAACAGTCAACGTGTTCTCCAAGAATAGTCAGCCAAGCTTTTTCTGTCGCGTTCTGAAAACTCTTCCAGACAGTTCTCAGTATAGTGCAACTATAATACAAATAATCGTTGCCTGTATTTAAATATTAATTCCCTGCTTCTTTCATTCATTCATTCACTCATTCATTCTGTTATTTCACCATTTGAGATCAATATGCCCAATATTATGGCAGATGTTGTAATGATTTAAAGATGAATAATATGGTCTCTGCCTTGGAGTATCTTACAGTCTAATAGGTATGCATAAGTGGAATGTTAAAAATTTCACCACTAGGTTGCAAGCAATCAGAATGGCTATAATTGTAGATTGCTGTACTCTGCCTGTTATCAACACTGTTTTCTCATCAGTGGGTGAAATGGAAATAGCCTCAAACGAGCCTAGGTAAAACTGCTATATGTATGAAATATATCACAGAATATAACTCAGAAATGAACGAAGTGGAGTCTGCAGAAATGATTCCAATGGGCAATAGAGTCAAAGCGGGGCTGGATCAGAGACAGCTAGTGCTCTGGTGATCATGAAAAGCAGTTTGTTTTTTATTGATGTTTTGTTATTCTCTCTGACAAGGTTCAAGAAAAAGGCCCATGCAAATATTTGATTTAACTGACAATAAAGCTTGTTAGGAGTGTCTACTAGACAATGAAAATTTCTGCTTTTAATGTTTAAAGAAGTAACTTATCTTGGGCCTTTGTGAAGAAGCAGGAAATCTGAACAGACCTATGTAACTTCAGTGTGCAATTGAGGTTTTCAACCTTTACAAATTGCTTTTAGCTATTTAATTGAACATACAATTGCAGACCATATATTTCAAGGTACAGTTAATTGTGTTTGATTTAAAAGGCTGCTGTTTGGGTACTTTGCTTTTGCTTTTTGACCAATCAAATCACAGAGGAAAAAAAAAACTTGTTTTGGGGCAGTTTTTATCTTCATAGTTATCTTTGCCTTTAAGAAGGAAAGAAAGAGAAGAGAAATGAAAAAGACAAAAATACAGTCTTGTACCATTTCTTCATATACATCCTTTTTTCTTTTTTAGCCTTACGTAAGCATACACATTAGATTACCTTCCTCCAACCAAACCCATAGCTGGGACTCCTGAAAAAGAGAGGTTCTCTGCTGGAAAGGACTCAGACTATTAAGCAGAAGAAGGGTGTGAAGCTGGTGTCTATTGCTGATCGGGATAATGTGGCTTCATTTTGCAGCAGTACGGCTGTGGTGGGGGAAAATGACTTCAGCATTTTTCCCAGTACATTTCATTCCACTGCATGTGCCTTCGTAAACATGTCCAATCGCGTGATGGAGGTCAACGACAATGTAGGGTTTAGAAATTGTTGCTTAGAAATCACACTCACTTAAATACCTGAATCTGTCCATCAGCCATGCCATAGCTTATTCCAAGCTTGTGCAGAAGAGTGATTTGCAATCTCCTTGCTTTTCATTTCAAGTAGCATCACTCACTTTAAGCCAGATATTCAGGCCTCTTCAGAAGCCTCCAGGGTGAAGGACAAGTAAGAAGAAGCTTATCAAATCTTTCACAACTGGGGCCAACTATACCTATTGCATCCAACTGGTTACATCTTTCTCTGGTATTTTATTTTAAAATCACACTTTCTTCCTTTTATGTGACTAATAATGATAATTCTGCCACAAGTTTCACAATCCCACTGGCTCTTTTTGGTTTTGCACATTTAATTGATCACTCCACTGGTTAAAAGCTGGGCCAAAATGACTAGGGTTAAAGGGTTAAAGGAGAGGATGTTTTGAAAGTTCTTCTCCTTTGAGTTATCTTCCCTCCTCTTTTACAAGCTCAGGTTGCATAACTGAATTCTGGCATTTTTTTTTTTTTTCTTTTTCACTCACAGGCACTTACCAATTTGGGCTTCTTCCAGAGCTGAAAACCGATTACAAATATGAAACAGATTTCTCTACTGGACTTGAATGCCATTTAAAAAACAAGATCTTCAAAGTAATTGAAAAAGATCCTCACCAAAGAATAGATGGAATGTGAATGACAAGATATCAAGGAGGTAAGTGGTAAATTTATAACAAAAACGTGTTTGTTATGTGGTCAGGTATATACAAATTATGTTTCTACGCTAAAGCATTCTGTCTCAGTTAAAGGTCAGGGCAGGAAGGATCATTTCTAATTAAAAAAAACATACCAAATGATCCACTCTCTTTTTTCTCTGAGTCTGTCCATCTAGCTATTAATTATAGAAATATTGTGGAATGCTAGATTCTTTCTAAGGACATCATTTTAGAGGAGCAGTATGCTTAGTAAAGGGGACATCCTCCACAAAAAATACTCCCAGAGACATTTACCAATTTCTTGTGCTTCAGAAATGGTGGAGCGCCATCTTGAAAACCTATCTCCAGGATGACAAGGATCAAATTAGGGACAAAAGGCAATAAAGCTCTTAAACATTGTTTATCTTGAGGTTGGGAGAAAGAAAGAAAATAAAAGGAAGGAAGGAAAAAAGAAAGAAAGAAAAAGTGCAGTGGGCTCTCAAAAATATACAAAAGTCATCTAGGGTAGGCACCTGCTATCTGCCATTTTAATTTTTTCCAGGTGTAAAAAAGGGAAGGAACATATAGATAGGTAGATAGATAGATAGAGTGTGTGTGTGTGTGTGTGTGTGTGTGTGTATGGTGTATGGTGTATGGTGTATGATGTGGTCTTGATTTTTTCTCTCATCTGGCCTATTAAGTAGTTTAATGGCATCTTCTAGTCTGTCCTGCCAGGAAGCATCTATAAGTTGGTGGATTCCTTTCTTGGGCTTTTATTTTGAAACAGAATCTGAAGAATGGGGCAAGGATAGCCATGGTGCCCTATTCTGATGGGGAAAGTGGTGAGCTTGGGACATAGCTATGAAAGGCATTCAATCCCCCAGAGAAAAAGGGCAACAGTCAGAGTGGATGCCTGAGGTGGGCGTGTGAAGGAATGTACTGAGCAAGGATGTAACATGAGGATTTGAGGAGGTGGTAGAAGCAATTTCGAGAGAAATGATGGGGATTGAACGGTGAGCATGTGAGCTCCCAGAGTGAACTATTTGATAGGCTCAAGGTATTAGAAAATGAGAGAAGGTGTGAGATGTTAATAGAAATGGCTACGGGCTATATTCTTGGATCTCTGTTTCCTCAGTGAAGGAGTAAAGGGTGGTATCCCCTAATTTTAAATAAAATGTCACTTTGGATCTGAACAAATGGCTGCAACCTTCATTTCATTCATAAAGCAAATATTCCACCAGGTACTTTGGCAGTGGGATTTCTCTTAAAATAAATTATAGTGTCTTCTCAGTGCCCAAGCCTCAGCTTAACTACCGGATTTCCCATTCTCTTAATATGGCCAAGTCTGTAAAGAACAAATGTGAGAAGCAGGTGTCCTGAGCTTTAGCCCTGATGGAACAACTAACTAGATGAATGGACTCTAGCCATTCATCCTAGGTAACAATGTGCACTAATTATGAACATAGGACTTTGGAGTCATACAGATTTTGCACAAGTTACTTAATCTTCGTTCAGCATTATTTCTCCTTATCTATAATGTTGGGGCGTTAGAAGAAGCTCCCTCATTGGCCTTTTTAATGAGATAATGTAGTGAAGCTTTACAGTGATGAGTTCAAGCAATATCAGTCACTATTGTTAGAGTTCCTATTATTATTCTCAGGGTAGTGGTGTTACTAATCCCTTGTCATCACATTCCTTATCTTTAACATGGGAAGATAAGGTAAAATTTTCTAAATGCTCCTTTCCAGTTCTAGAAATCATTTCTGTAATTCCTCAGTTAACACCAACCACAAGAAACAGCTAATGGTCAGTGAGACAACTCTTTTGCTCAAAATCTCTCAGAAATGTTTGTGACTTCTTTTAAAATGCCACATCCTTGAGAGGGCCCAAGATTTCACTTAACATGTGCTTTACCAGCTTCAGGATCTTGTTTGGTACTGCTTGCACACTTACTGAGTAAGAAGAAAAAAGCTGTAGTTCTTCTCTTTCTGTCTATAAACTACATTCTACTTGAAGTATTCATGATTTACCCACGATGTTTGGAGACACTAATAGAGGAGTTTTGCCTTTCCCAAAAAAGCGTGTTTTCGGTTTACTTTTTTTCTCCTCTCCTCCTCTTCTTCCCTTTTTAAAAGATATTAAAACTCTAGTTCTTCTGTGATATGAAACAGACTGTCTCTTTCAAAGACTTTTGAGCTATTTTTTTCCTTTTACTTGATTTTCTTGGTAGAATCTTGCCCACAGAAATGTAATCCTGATAGACTTGTTGATTGGTCCTAGAATATATCACAGTCTCTAAACACATGAAATTAAAAAAAGAAAAAAGAAATCAACATTGTTCTGAAAGGAAGGTAGTTAAAATTCAGAAAGAGAGATTCTTTAATTAACTTAATAAAATTACTAATGGAAGCATTTTAACTGCTAAATTTAATTTACTTGTCAAGATATCAGGCTACAAAGAGGAGGGAAGACTAGGAACTCTGCTTTCCATTATGATGTACTCTATTATAGAATAAATTTGCTTAAAATGAAATATATCACCAAAAGCCATCAATGACATCTTAATTTGGAACAGCCAGTTGAAAAGTAATTAGACTATGAAGCAATCAGTTCTAGTAAATCAGTGTTTCCCTTTACATAAACATACTTTTCTCTCTTTTTTTTTTTTTCTATTTATATACAGAAAAGAGTTTCAGGTAGTAGGCAGGCAAAGATGCTGATTCTTTTGGCTGTCGGTGTTTTTACTTTACATTACCAAGCTGTCAAAACAAAATGTTTTATGATGGGTTTAAAAAATGTATAAGCATCTGATTTGATTTAATGTTTATATTTATATGTTGAACTGAGGAGAGTTTGCTTATCATAGGGGTTTAAAAGATTTACATTTGTCTGCATCTTATTTCCAAAATGCTTTCCAGATCCACAGGCAGCCCTGACACCTTACTTCAATGAATGAGGCTCACTCAAAAATCAAACAAGAGCCTTGCTTCTCCCTGTAGGGTCCCTCCTAAGTTATACAAATAAAGGTGGATAATGTGGTTGCTAATGGTACATGAATGGGGATGGAGGTAGGAGTGGTTAAAATTATGCTTTTGCTCAATATCTGACAGTTCACCATTAGTAATTTCTCAAAACGTAACGGACCTTCCTAGAAGTGTGTGTGCTTATTATTATGAGAAGCTAATAAGGGGGATGGGTGAAACAGAAAATAATCTGTATTCCATCCGATTTTGAAAAATTAACCTGATTTATCTGAGGTGTCCCGAATCCCAGTATCAAGAGCTTTGGATATATTTATAGACATCTTTTCTGATCACCTTGGTAAACCTCTGAAGAAGACATTTTCAACTTCAATTTACAGACATGGAAATGGTGGCCCAGGGAGGTTAAGTGACTCGTGGAGATCGCAGAGGTAGTTAATGGGAGAGCTGGGGCTGGAAAGAGGGCTTCTGAGCTCCTGATACTGTTTCCACAACATCTGCTTCTGATGATGGAATCCCATCTGTTATATATGGAGGGGAAGAGGTGTGAGGAAAATAACTAGATGAGATATCAATCACTCAGCAAAATATTTATGAAGGACTTCATTCAGATATTAGGGGAGTCACCATTGTCACCAGCCCTGAAAAATCGGAGGGGATGATGAATTATGCCAAAGAGAACATTAGCTCAGAAGACAGAGACTAGCCGGCAATGTCATGCTTGTGTTAGTGTATATTATTCTCTAGTGGGAGAGAATGGCATGAGAGAGGAAAATAAAGGACAGTTTTTTAGTGAGGAAAATAAGCTACACCTTGTTATGAAGGGAGAAATGCGGGGAAGCCTCTGAACCAGTTCCAGGCTGTGCCAGCATGCAAATCACTTAACAGTATGCAAATGACCTCACCCTTATAGACTAAATCATTTCCATTCTCTCCACTGCCTATTTAGAAATGTGATCATTGATAACAGCACTACAAGCTACAATTCCTAGTTGGAAAACACATTGGGAGAAAATCTAATATGTATGATACAAAGAGATTATTAAAACTCATAATTGTAGGTAGGTGTGAAGTAGCCTAAGACAGTATAGTCTAAGTGCAAAAACAAAAACAAACCTCCTTTGCACCGTAGCAGCGAGAGAACTGAACAGAGCACAGGGCGGCAGGTACCCTCTGCCTCTAGAATTCTAGTAAAAATACAGTTTGTCATCCCCAATGGCTGCTCAAGATCCATGTATAACAGGACAATTGCCCTGGGAGTGGAGAAGGCAGGAACTGTATAAAAATAGACAGAACAACTTAAAGTTAGCAAAGAAAGATAAGAAGCGCAAAAGTGGGAAATGAGATATTGCTAGTAAAAGAGGTTAGATGGAGTAAGGGGGTCTTTTATAAAGGTATCAAGGAAAAAGGTGATCCTCAAGAGAAAAAAGACCAGTGAATAAATGAGAGGAGGAGGGTGTAAAATTAATGATGGCTGAGATATTGACCTCCTGCTTTAAGTCAGTTTTTAAGAGAAAAATGAGAGGAAAATTTGGACAGCTGGAAGGCAATAATGACTTTTAAAAATAGGTATTGACAAAGAGGATGAGGGAAATTCAGAAAAAAATTAAACATTGTGGCATATACAGATTGTAAGTTTCCGATAATATGCTTCCCAGGGAATTAGATTTCCTGCCTACTAACTGGGCATGGATATGGAAGAAGAACAATACAAACTAAAAAGATATCAAAAATTCCTCAAATATGCTTCATAGAACAATAGAATAATGGTGGGGCTGGCTGAGGGAGCAAATGCAAGACAGGCTGTCTTAGTGTTGTATAAATTTTTGACATACTTGGTCATGCCTATGTGGCAATTGCAATTTCTAAAAATTGGGGGAAATTTTTTCTCTTTTATTTAGCAAGAAAGGAAATAAACTCAATAACCCGTGTTAACAACTGTGTATTATACAAGAGATACTGTTATTGCCCCAAAGGAGAAAGTTGGAAAAATAATGCAGGTCCTAAAACATTATGTAAGTAGTATTAAAACATTGATTAAATATGTACATGAAATTGGAAAATTTGGAGTGCATTGACAAGAAAAACTTCTGAAAGAAAGTTTCAGATCCTAATAAAATTTTCGAGGTTAGATCCTCAAAATCCAACTAATTGATCAGAAGCTATGAGACACTTGGAAATAATCATTTAGGGAAGTTTTTGTTGACATTAGGTAATCACTTGTGTTAGTATTGGAGTTTTAAAGAGAGTTATTTATTGGAAGTACATTCATCGTTTTAAGTTTTATTTTTAAGTAATCTCTACACCCAACATGGGGCTTGAACTCACAACCCCGAGATCAAGAGTCACATGCTCTACTAACCGGGCCTTCCAGGTGCTCCATGGATGTGAATTCTTAAGGGAAGATTGTGTCCTGGAATATTTGCCCCTGCACAGTTTTGTTGGCATTCCTACATGATGGGCTATCTTATTGACAGATTGTAGTCATTGGCTTCTTGGTTTCTCTCATTTTCAGTGTCCTCTTTTCAGCTCTTGTTCTTCAGTAACTAAAATCTGGGATTTGTGCTATGCCATTCCACTGTATCCACACTGCAAGAACCCTGCAGCACCTGCCTTCAAGCTGCTTACAATCATAAGTCAAATGTATGGTTCATTGACAAGTCACTGCCACAGTGAGGAAATATAGAGTCTGAAGTCATATGCAAAGGAATGTGGCAGAGATGAGACATGACCTCCTCCCTGAAGAATACATGGAATTTAGACACATGGCACAAAGTGGGGAGAGAGAAAATTCCAGGGACTGCAGCAGTTAGAACAAAGATCTAGACAGAGAAGTCTGTCTCATGAGAGGCTGGGAAATCGATCTTTTCTGGTGGAGCAGATTCTTAAAAGGCAGCAGGTGCACCTGTGATGTGGCAGGGCTGTTTGTAATCTGAAAAACTGGACACAACTCACTGCTCTGACTTCTGGAAAAGTCATTTTATCTCTCTAATGGTCATAGTCTCCATTTATAAAATGGGTTCATTACTCTCCTGCAAGCCTGCCCTCCTGGGTGCCAGCCAGTAGAAGAGTCATGGGGTATGATCAGTTTCCTGCTTTTCACCCAACCTTCTGCTTTGCTTTCACTAGAATTCTGTTCCTCAACAGTTATTTTGTGCCTAAGAGGCATCTGACTCCTGGCATAGTGCAATTAAGACATTTCCTTTTGCTAATTTATGGTTTCATATTCCTTCCAAGATTTTTAAGCAGTCTCAATGTTTTCTGTTAACTTTTGATATTTTATTACAATCATTCCCAAGTCGGATGGAAGGGAGACAACCTGCTTCCCCATTAGATTGTGACTGTGAAGTTAAGGCAGAGAATTTATGCTGAGAAAAAGGAAGATTCCATCCCATCTACAGAACGATGGAGACTCTATTTCTGATGACTAGAATAGTGGCAGATTGTGAGTGCAAGGTGGGTGGACATAGCTGATTCTTTTACATAAATCAGGCCCCAAATCCCATAAAGGATGTCCGCCTTCATCACTGAAAGTGGTTTCTGAGCACTACTGAAGAAGGGAGGAAGGGGCAGAAGGAAAAAAAGGAAGGAAGACAGAAAGTGAAGGAAAGGAAGGAAAGAGGCAGGAAATAACAAAGAAAAACACATAGGAAATCACATTTTTTAAGAACTCATTTTGAAGTTATGCTAAAGCCCTTGGGCATAATTTCCCATCGGGTAAAAGAGACCTCTATCTCATTTTTCATTTTTTTCTGTGGTTCTTCTCTACATTTTTCTATTTACAACAACGTCGCCCTTCTCTATTGCAAGAATAGGTGAAAATTTTGGGTCCATTTTTTTGTTCTTTTCATTGGTAGCTTTAGTAAATCATTATACATAGAAAGTTCTCTGTGAAATCCTTTTTTTTTAATGCATGGTATATTAATTTATTCAGTAAATACTCATGACCACTATGAATTTCTGGAATGAGGTGAATAGTAAATCAAATAAACATGAAACAAACATTTACTAAGTACCCACCATGTGCTAGGCTTTGGGCTACCTATACAAACTACAACAATAACAATAAAACATAGTCCCTGCCCTCATGGAGCTGTAAAACTATATATACTAGAGCTTTCTATACTCTAGAACTTAGTCTCAAACTCCCAGAAAATCAAAGTAGTTTAATGTGACAATGTACATATAGAAAGAACTGGAAACTACCTGATTAAAAATTGAGATGCAAATAAGTAACAGGTAATGGTAAAAAGCATTCTCTGCTTAGTTAGAATCAGTGTTATTAGGAATAAATAGTTATTTTCTCAACTGGCTATTAAATAGTGCTTTAAAAAGGTTACTTCCATATTTCAGACAGTTGAACTTAACTTATGGCTCAAAGGACATAAAAAATAAGATTGTGTATGATTCAGTATAAATATGAATAAATTTCGTATTTATGAAATTTCATATTAATGCTTATCCTCATAAATAAATATAAGGAATGCTGCAAACTGAAACTTGTAAAAGTCAGCCAAAGCTATACTCAGAGGTGAAGTAATAGCCTTGAAATATTTCATTTCCTTGGGAAAATAAAGGATAATTACAAATGAATTCAAAGTAAAACTTTAGAAATTAAACAAATATAAAACTATGATGAAGTAAGTAATAAAGATAAGAATAGGGAAAAATCAGAAATCTAAAAATGATAGAAGTGATTAATCATCTGTAGGTATTAGCAAAAGCTATTTTATTTATATAAAAATATAACATTTATATTTATCATAAATTTATGTATTATATATTTATATGTTACATATATTACTTATTAATTTATTTTATACATGGTTTATTAATTGATAAAACCTTGTCTTTTTTTTTAAGATTTTATTTATTTGACGGAGAGGAGAGAAATCACAAGTAAGCAGAGAGGCAGGCCGAGAGAGAGGAGGAAGCAGGCTCCCCACTGAGCAGAGAGCCTGATGTGGGGCTCGACCCCAGGACCCTGAGATCATGACCTGAGCCGAAGGCAGAGGCTTAACCCACTGAGCCACCCAGGTGCCCCCAAACCTTGTCAGTTTTAATAAAGGGGGAACCACAAGCAGAATTAGAAATGGGAGCATGAATTTTAGAATGGATTCAGGGACAATAAAAATCATGAGAGTTGTGCAAAGTTATGTTCCAATAAGTTTGAAAACCTCAGTGAAATGGAAATATTTTGGAAGAATGTAAATGACCAAAAATATTTAAGAATTATTAAAAAGAAATAATTAAGGCAGACAAAATGAAATAAGTAACTAACCAGCTAAATACAATTTCAAACACTGATTAATGTATTAAAAGCATTAGAACTAAAGCAAATCCTAGGAACTTCAAAAGCTAATTAATTTTAAATTATTCCTAAAGGTAGGAAAACATCAAATACTACCCAATTTTATGATGGGTATTTGATATGATGATATCAATTTTTGATACCAAAAATTGAGAAAGGTAGAAATATAATACAATAAAAAACATCTCTAGACCTTCTCCACTTATAAATATAGGTACAAAAAGTGAATTGAGTATGAAATAAAATGATTCAACAGGTCATAATATGAATGGGGTCTTCTCATCATGGTGGGTAGGCTCGGTGTGCATTTGAGAAGGAGGTGAGGAGGTCGTTGCATTTTTTATTCTTTTTTTTATATTTTTTTGTTAAGATTTTATTTATTTATTTGACAGAGAGAGATCACAAATAGGCAGAGAGGCAGGCAGAGAGAGAGGGGGAAGCGGGCTCCCCACCGTGGAGAGAGCCCGATGCGGGGCTCGATCCCAGGAGCCTGCGATCATGATCTGAGCCAAAGACAGACGCTCTACCGACTAAGCCACCAGGTGCCCCGCATTTTTTATTCTTTATCAGAAGAGGACTCAGTCTTGGGAAAGTGGCAGGCAGGTGGAGTAGCTTCATCAACTCTGTGACAGAATTGAAGATCACAGAAACAGTGAGACAGAATGTGTCTTCAGGAAGTGATTTGATTCTAGATATATTTGCTTCAAAATAGGGACTGGAGTTAAAGTCATGGAACAGTCAAGCTTTATTCTTTATTACTTCTACTATTTTTAAAGTCAGCATTTACTTCACAGAACAGTTATAAATCAGTGTTCCATATTAAATCTCCAGTATAAACAGTCCATTTGGTAGGCACTGTGTGCAGTTCAAAGAGGCGAAAGAAATTTTTAATTGCCATAAACCTCGTGTGAGGTGGGCACTTCCATTGTATTTGTTAGTGATTGGATTCCTTCTCTTTCCACTGTGTCATACCCATTTCAAAGGTCTAGCTCCCTCTTCTTCCCTCTCTGTCTCCTCTCTTTCTTTTCCTCCCCCACCCCCATGTCTCTGATTCTTTGTATTTTGGGGGAAGTTTGATAAGCGGGGCCTTTGTCAAGAGAAACCTGAATGGCACCCTCTTCGAGTGGAAAAAGCTGCCTGTAAGTGCCATTCTTAATTTATGGGTAAGAGCTGCTACTGTACCTGTGTGAGGTTCCCACGAGAGTTTCACTCAATGTGTCTCTGCCAATACCAATGACCGAAAGAGACCTTCCATTAACTTCTGAATTAGCCAAATGGGACAGAGCTTAATCTAATATGTGTTATTTCATTTTCTAGGTTACTTGTTTTAAAGGAAATAAAGTATACTCATAGGCTGTCTAAAACCGTCCTGGGAGATGTGCATGGAAGGACTCCATCTAAATAGTATTGGCTTCTGAGAAAGCTGGGTGCATGCCTGAGGGCCCAATTTAGCTTGGTGGATGCCTTTCTCACGGTAGGCAAAGCAAACCCCTAATTCCAAAGAGCTTTGAGAGAAATTGCACATTAGTGAAAATGATGCGTGCTTGCACTGAAGTTTTAAGATGCTCTGTGTCAAGAGGCTTTCTCCTCTATTGATACCTCCACCAGTGCCTACTTGAATTCTGCGTGGAGGTGGCATTCCTCCCAGTGACCACGATCTGCCTTCTTTGGCCTGGTACGACCACTGCTGTGAGCAGCCGAGCCATCAGCAGCAGCAGTCTGGAAACCGCTTCTATAACACCAGAATTAAGCCAGGCTTCTGAGGAGGCAGAGTGGTGTCGTGGAAAGAGAACCAAACTTCCTGCCTACAGACTGAGTTTCTTTCTCAGCCGAGGGAATAATGGCTAAGTAACCTCGAATATAACTCCCCCTGTGCCTCAGTATCTTTATCTGTCAAATGGGGATGATAATAGTTGCTCTGCATATTTTCCATGATTATTATATTGATCAAATGAGATAATGCATATCAAAGTGTTTGCAAACTACAAAGCTCTATAGAAATTGAAGTTATTTTTAGTGTGATATGGCATATGGAATGGTCCAACAGGTTTCTGAGATCCTGTAGGTATCTTGGCAATGTCTTCTTGACTCTCTAGGATTTTCATGAAAGCAAAATTTGCTAAACAGAGCTAGATGCATGCAGCTCTCTCTCTCTTTTTATAGCCATCCTTCCCAACTGCCAACCCTATTCATGGGACTTAGGAATGTGCCAAGGTTAGAAGACTCAGACATGGGGTGTGAGCCATAACTTCTAAATCAGTTCTGGAAGGATGCCAGACCATCAGTTTAGAGAAGTGATTTGAGTGTCTTCCTGAGGACAAAGAATTACTTAGAGAGTGTATCTTTCAAGAACATGTTATTGAAACTTGGAAAAAAGAGTTTTAAAACATGAGAACACTAGTATTAAAGGCACTCTAAACCAATTACAGTATATTTACTTGGATTTCAATGGGCGGGATACCCTTTTCATTATTTGCAAGCTTCAAGAACATTAGAAACACTTCACTGAAGACAATGTAATATCCAAATCTGAAGTAGGCTGTTGTTTGTCCATTTAATCCACTTTCTTGCTTTTACCTTCTTCATGAAGACAGAAGAGCACTTATATGTTTTTAGAATGCACAATGTACCCTGAGTAGGCAGTGTACTTTTGGATAGTTAGCACCTTTTGTCCTCTGAAAAAACATACTCTGTTGTCTTACCCTACCCTGGGGTTCCATGGAGTTGCTGTGTCGGAATAGGAACCATGATAGGGACAGGTTTAGACCTCCGAACACTTAGCGCAGAAAGGCCTTATCATTTCCAAACGTTTAAAGATCATTCTCCATGCTTCAGGGAGCGTTTTCTTGGAACCATGGATAAAAGATGGGGATAAAAAGCTTAGAGGCCTGAGGGAGACTTATGTTCAGAGGTGCCCAGTATTTTAAAGATTCGTTATCCACAAGGCATTGACTACCTCAGGCTAATGCAATGGCTTTCAGCATTTTAGTGCCCTTTAGACAGATAGTGGTCATTGAACAGAGAGAATATCTACCTTTTTTCCTGGTAGCTTCTCTATATGGGCTTGACATGAGTTTGGAGACCGACAGAGCACTAGTGAGTCACTGCATATCATCAAACTGTGGCCCTTTTCCTTGTGCCCATCAAAAATGCCCAGTCTGTACAGGCTTTTCCTTTGAATCCTGTTTTTCTCCCACTTCTCTGGGGTAGAAGACTCTCCCACTTAGGTGGACCCCAACAATCTGTTCTCCCACACAGTGGCTCATGCCGCCCTGTTTTATGCCAGCTTCCCAAGGTTTACATTTGCAGTGGTACCTGGGTCTGGCTTCATTGTGGATAGACCCAGGCTCTGCTGATGCACTTGACTCTGAGTCTTATGACACTAGGATTGCTGGGTCCCACCTTCTACAGTAGCTCCTCGGAGACAACAGTCAGACTGAGGGGCCCTCTGCCAAGACTCCTGAGGCTCCCTTCTCTGTTGGCTCTCCTCCTCTCACTGAGTGGCTCATCTGCATTTGATTCCTGCCTCTGCTGTCACTGTCTCTGCGACTTTAAGCCAATGACGTCATGCCCCGCCAGGGCAAGAACTCCTCATCTTCTTAGGCAGGGAAGGATAACTACTAGAACATTCAGTTTCCCTTATTAAGGCATTATAGCAATGACGGAAACACAGTCAGGTCAAAAGTCTGAATTGGTTTCTAGTCAGTAGCAGGACGGTGTCCCACAAAAGCATTCAAAGACCTCAGCCGATGGCAGCTCTGCTATTGGCAGCATGTGGTTTCCAGGGTCACAAGGCATCAGGGGTTCCAGTCTCGAGAAGAAAGGACACGTGGGAAGTCTGTACTCTCTTCTTAAAGGCGCTGGTCCAGAAGTGGCACACATCACTTCTCAGTCTAGAGTATTGACAGATACTACTCATCAAGCCATGTGAGGGACGGGATGGCCGAGAAAGCCACATCCCCGCAACAGCTCCAGAGTGTGGGAGGAGCACTGGAAGGAGAACATTTTGGTGTTTGCCTCGGCAACACACAGCACCTCTGGCCAGGTTACTGGGGCTACCGTTGAACGCGGCTGGTAGGAGCAGGGACTAAGTCAGAATTTTCTTCTGCCACTTACTAGTTTCACGATGATGAGTAAGTAACTAAACAGCTTGGCCTTCAGTTTCTTTGTCTTTAAATGGAGATACTTTAATACTTACATGGTGGGATTACTGACTGAATGAGTCAGTTTCCACAGGGCTTAGGAGAGAACATAGCACCTTTAGTCACTCAATAAATGTTAGTGGTTCAGTCAATCTTCTGTGAGTTCCTGTTAAGATTCAAGAGTGAGGCTTGTGGTAGATTGCAGTATTTATTCCCTTTGTGGTGACTTGTGAAACAGGGTGCTTTTGTACTTCATGACGGCTTTGATAAAAGCAATGCCCTTTCCCTGAGGTCATAAACAATCTAAAATTCTGAATGCAGATTCAAACTAAGAAAAGAGGAAGGGTAGAGGGAGAGAGACAGACAGACTTCCCATTGGCTTGAATGAGCCTTTCTTGCAACTGTGCTGCAGTGGAAACTCCCTACGTGGTCTTCGTTCTTCCCCACTTCGCTTCCCCTTCCTAAGGTCAGACCTGTACTGTGCTCTGAAGGCTCTCCCTGCCTTCTCCAGCTCCTTCCCCTTCTTCCTCTGCATTTCCTTTACTAAAGTTCTCACACATGTAATCCCATTTTGTCATCTACTTCTTGGAGAACCCAAATAACACACTAAGTATTTCACATATATGTATTCAACACACGGTGAAGCTCTCCCGACTGTCCGTATGCGACCCACAACAAACTCTCTCTCCAGTTTTCTGTAACATCACTTAATATAAAGCTCATGGCAGCATCTCCTTTATGGGGGCAGTGGCTAGTTTTCTATGACAGGGCTACCTTCTTCGGGGTACGGCCCGTGGAACATGTGCAAAGAAGACAGAAAAAGCCTGTCCTGCCGCTGGGCCTAACGCTTTTAGACCATAAAGCACGCCGGGGTGGGTCAGGCAGTGCCTACAACACGGCAACAAGGGGAACGCGTGGAGGAGCGCCTGCTGGCTTCTCCGTGGCACCGTGTTTTGGGCAGCAGTGAGGGAGCACCTGCCTGGCACCATGACAGCTGCTGGGGCCACATAGACAAAGGGCTGTTCCCTGCCCTCACAGTGCTCACAGGCTGGCTGTGCATGGACAGTTCAACAGGCAAGTGCAAATTCTCTCGGTGGATGCTAGGTGAGAATAAATTCGGGGTGCTGAGGAACTATAGGAGAGAGCCTTTTACGAAGGGAGTCTGGGAAGATGACCTCGGGAAGGTGAAAGCTGAGCTGGGGGCTCATCAGAGTTGCCTAGAGGCTGAAGCGAGGTGAAAAGCAGCTGGTGTCTGGGTTGGAGGGCACCACAGAATGGCGAACTTCTGGAGTCCTCCTGGGGAGCTCGTGGGCTCTGCCAGGGGCCTGGAAGGTGGACAGGAGCTGGCTTCAGTGCTCTACAAGGGAGAACTGTGAAAACTGGGATACAGTGGGATGGATGCCATCCTAGGGCCGCAGACAGCATAAGGCTATTGTCCCCAGACAAATGGAGGTGGGCTGAGTGTCTCTGAAAGCCCCAGTAACAGAATGGCTTAATGGAAATTATAAAAAATGGGGAAATATTAAAAATATATTTTTCAGCTTTCAGTCAGCACCTCTTGGTGGCTCAGTTTGCTGCTTTCTGTAAAAAGTAATATTTCTTCCATTTATTTGTTCTGAAAATGTATTCATTAAGCTTCAAGGAATAGGGTATAGTATGGGGTATGTGACCAGACACGTAATAATTTAACATCCTGGACTTTGTTAATGATTTCGTATTCAACCAATCCTTTAAAAAATCTTGAATTTCATCATGTTCCCCTTTAGCCTTTATCATTACATATGATGATGAAGAGTCCTGTTTCTTTACCTCCCCCTTTCCCCTTCTTCCCTTTCTTCTTCCTCATCTTTTCTTCCTACTTTGTCACCTTCCTCTCAGCCAAGCGCTGAACAGATGGTTTCCAGCTTTGGTGTCCCGCAAGGGTGTGCTCGGTCTGTGCTTCCCTCATACCAGCCAGGGCGGCCACCTTTGACCATCACCTTCTGAACCCTGGGCTTTCAGTGGAACAAGGGCTCTGTGCAGACCTGACTCGGAATAGCCTCCCATCCTGTTGTATGGACCCAGTATCTACCCATCCCCCTCTCTGCTCCTGAGAACAGCCGACCCCCATCCCAGTTCTAGAGAATGTCCTGTAATACGTGGTTCCATGGAGCAGCTAAGAGTTCCTAGTTGGCTATTCTACCTAATGATATTGGGTGCGTTTCTGGCTCCTTCCTCATGTGGCCTTTTCAGCAAGCTGACCCAGAATGGCCTTTAAAGGTCCCACGTGGAAACTTGCTGCTGTGAGGAGGCCCCAAATAGTGGGTTCAGGTCCTTGGAGCAAATCAGCCTCATTAGACAAACCCAGAATATGAAAAACTCCGCTAATCTGTCAAAATACAGAGTTTTCAAGTTTTCAGTGACATGCTTTTAAAATAGCATGCCACCTTATATATAAAAATATTGTTCCATTTCTACTTAGCTTTCCCAGGAATGGATGTATTATGTAAAACAAGACCCACCTGTATAGTTTCCCAAGGCTCAGGGTCCTGTTACTTCTACTGCTGCTTCATTCCTCCGCTACTGAAAATAAACGTGTGAAAGACTTGCCACACGCCGGGATATTTTATTTTAAGCTAATTGGACACAAATAATTTTAATTTGGGTTATGATCCAAGTGAAGCTGTAAGTGAACTCCTATTTTAAGCCAAATCTATCTCTCTAAGTGACCCCACCAAATTTTTTTCTGCCATTGAAGAGCGTGCTCCCTCTCACCCTTTTAGATTCTGCTAGCACAGATATTCTTTAAAAAACAGGTAGGCTTCTCTGGGCTATGTGGTTCTTCTTTGTCTGCCTGGTGCTGTTGAAGGGCAAAGGGCATTTGAAAGCATTGGTCTTCACATAATGCTACCACCTTGCTCTTAGCTTCTTCCATCACCACATGAAAGTTGCTGTTAAAAAACACACATCAAAGAGCGAGTCCCATTGAAAAGGCGAGCGCTGCCTGCTGAGCTGGCATTCAGAGCCAGGGCTTTTGTTTCAGTGGTGACTCTGACTCTCCTCCACCGAGTTTCCTGTTAACTCTGGTGTGGGTTCTGACTCGCTCTTGATGATATTGGAGTGTGTGTTTGTGGCGCTCACTTTTAATCAGTGCATTTGAGTTTCTGAAGTCAGAACTTCTTTCTGCAGCAGGTTGAAACTTTTCAATGGGAACATCATGTTTGGCTGGATTTGAACTTAGTCCAGAGACAGAGTTTTAAATCTGGGTTCCCAAACCTACCACACATTTCAGGAAGGGAGATTTTCCTTTAATTTTTTTTTTTTTTCTTTTCTCCCTTTATTGATGGTTTGATAAGTATGCTCATCTTTTGGAGGGAGAGATACTCCGTGAGAGGGTTTATGTAGGGACTATGGCAAGAGGCAGTGTCTGGCTCTTTGCATCCAACTTGGTTCTCCCTCCCCCCCCCGCCCCCCCCATTCTGTCTGCAGAGCGAGAGGGATTAACTCTCAGCTGGCTGAGCCACTATCTGCAGCCAGTGGGTACCTGCTGCCAGTTCAGAAGGTTAGGCTGAAGTGGGCCGTGCATTACTCACAGAGACTTAGGAATCTCTGAAAATGTTATAGAAATCTCTTATTAGATTGCCCAGCCAGCTACAGGCAGTTAGCAAGATGCTTTTCTGCTCTGTGCTTGCTGTTGGGCCATCATGTGTCCATCTTGAGTGACCAGGATTCCAGACCACCATTTGCTTAAGTGACAGCCGATAACCCCATTAGGTACAGTTGTGAACTAGACAAAGCAGGACTTTCCAAACTTTGCCTTGGTCCTCTCTTGCTCTCCGCTGTACTCCATCTCATCTACCTTCAGACCCACCTCACTCTGCAAACAAAACAAGTTCATATAGTTAATAATATTGTAATAACTTTATATGGTGACAGATGGCAACTAAGGTTGGTAGGCATTTTGTAATGTATATAAATGTTGACTCTCTGTGTTATACACCCAAAACTAATATAACATTGTATGTCAACTATGCTCCAATTAAAAATTTTAAAAAAACGAGTGCTCAATTTTAGAGCTTTGTGAACTTCAGTGCAGAGCTTAGCTTGTCCCCTGCTTTCCACAGTTCTCTCCATGGAACCTTTTCCTGCCTCCCAGTCCCTGCCCTGTGCTCCAAGCAGAGCACTGCTTCCATTTTTACACATTTTTGTCTACTGAACACTTATGAAGAATTAAAGGTTGACTTAAAGAAAGAAGACTACTGCTAGAATGTCTTTGAAATGCACCCGTTCTGTTCCAACACTAATTTTATAAATGAGGAAGATGACTTCTGGGGTAGTTATAATCCTTGACCAAGTTAGTTTCGTGACAGAGACAAAATTAAACACCAGATTTCCTAAAAAAACAAAACAAAAACAAGAAAACAACAATAACAAAACAACAACAGTAAAACAACAAATTTCCTGGAGTCGTCCTCCTGTGTTTTTTTATATCACCTACACAAAAAATTTTATATCACCTTACACAAATTATTTTTGACCCTTGGGGCTTTTACATTTTGAAGGGAGTCAAAATTTAATTTCATGTTTGATAAAACTTATCAAACCGTACAAATGAGCTTTAAGTGTACACCATCAGATGGAGAGTTTGTGTGCTCATAGGTGCAATGGCAGCTTCAAGATGCTCCTGGAGACTGAAATTTCAAAGTATAGCAGGGCCACTTGCTTTGTGCCTGAGTGGTAGCATCCCTGGTGCTTCTCTACCTTTCTGCAGCAGGCATCGCAAGCACTTGCTGCCTAGTTGAAGTGCCTATATTCCATGAGAACTTGAAATCAGAAGTAGCTTCTGTCTGCGGTGATTGTTATGCCTCACGAGAAGATTCAGGGCCGTGTTCCTGAAAGAGAATGAGGAAGCATGAAGTCCTCCAGAAAACCTGAAGTCAGCTCCACCATATCACATTGCACCAAGTATATGCAGACCTCAGATTTCCACAGTTTTCCACCATTTAAAACTCATTTCTTTAAATCTGGATCTCTTTCCACATTGTTTCTACACAAACCCTCATTTCCTTCATGATATCTTCATGAAACGTTGTATCTCCACTCTTGGATAGCAGTTCTGATAAGAATGGCTTACTTTCTACCTGTGGAAGAAAAACTATCATGACAATGTAAACTGGATTTGCAGCCTACGTTGTAGAAAGACATGCAGTTTTCTTGAGTGACAGAGGAGTTCCTTTGAAATTTTTGTTGCTATTCCAAGGGTGAGTTGTGCACATAATGATATTTCCATACATTCATATAATTCTCTATTAATTTATAAAGCATTATAAAATACATTGTTTTGTTGGATCCTCAAAACCAATCTGCCAAGTAGTTGAAGCAGTTGGAGCCAGGAATGTTGAGAGTTAGAAAGGTTGAGAGTTAAAAAGGTTCCCATCATTTTTCAGGATGGGAACATGAGTCTACACTAACAAGCTTTCGCGTTTTGGGAAGCAGTCACTTGCCTGAAAACTGAATTGCCACAGTTAAGTGAGAGCTGTGGTTATTGCACTACTTTTACTGTCCAGCAGGAGGCAATAGAGTTAAAGTTGGCTTTCCATTTTCCACATAGTAGTCAGGGACCATTACCTTCCCTCAGTAACTTACTCTCATTA
Source organism: Nasua narica (assembly GCA_028533885.1). NCBI lineage: Eukaryota > Metazoa > Chordata > Mammalia > Carnivora > Procyonidae > Nasua > Nasua narica. The sequence continues at coordinate 64,302,105 of CM052811.1, forward strand.
CTCAGGTGTTAATTTCCCTCCACTTCAACCCCTCCTGACCTCCCACTTTATTATATCTTGATTTTTGAAGCAGAAGGATGGATCTGATGTTGATGTGTAAATTTTGATGAATATTCTATCTTCATTCATTCAAAAATATTTAATCAGCTTCTATAATGTGCTAGATACTACTAGGTAGCAGGGTAGAGATATAACATTGACCAAAACAGACACAGTTCCTGCCCTCATGGAGCTTACATTCCTGGGGTAAGGGCAGATTTTCTATCACTCAAAGGTTTTGCTTGCAAGCAGTCCATTTTAAAATAGGTTAACTAAAGCAAAAAAAAAAAAAAATTATAATTGCTTACCGAATCAATAGGCAATTCAAGTTCAGAAATGGGCAAGACCTAAATGAGGCTAGGTAGCAGGGCAGCAGAAAGTTCTGCAGGAAGAGTCTGGGTAATAATGCATGCCACTGCCACTAATGCCTTAGGCATTTGGAGCTAATGTAGTAGTCCCAGTCTCAAGACTTTTACCCCGAATGATTTCTCAACTATCCCTGTGTCTTTGTTTTACTTTCTTAAGATTTAAAACCTTGAGTAGGAATGTTAGGTGTGGAAAGGGGTAGCTGAACTCTTCATAACTGTAGTGGGAGACAAAGCTCATCCTTTCATCAACATGCCCTTGCTATTATACCTCAAGCATTCTATTCTTTTGCGATTGCGAAGGGCCATGCAAATCATGAAAAGAATTTTTAAATATTATACTAAGTGCAACAGGAAGCCACTGAAGTGCTTTAAGGTAAAAAGTTATATGGGTCAATTTACATTAGAAAAAGAAATTTCTGTGGCATTTTGGAAAGTCTAAAACAAGTTTGGCAGCAATATGCTTTCAACAAACTTTTGAAGACTATCTTTTAATTATTTATATCGGGATTATAATTGTTAAAATAATACATGCATATTGTATTAATTTAGGCTAAGTAATGCTAATTGCTGTAACAATGTCCAACTCCTAAAGGCTTATTTTATTTCTTATTCACATAAAGTCCAATGCAAGTGTTGCTGGTTACAAGTGTTGCTGACTCTATATCTCTTCAATATGATCCTTGAAGAACCAAGGTTCCTTCTATCTGCTGGAACTACCCTCCCTTTCAGCCTTGGATTCTGTTACTGGAACTTTGTATATGGACAGGAGCCAAGGAAAGAGAGAGGGTAAAGGATCATGCGATAACATTTTATAAGCCTGGCTTAGAAATGCTTCTATTACTTCCTCTCACACTGCATTGGCCAGGACTCAGTCACATGGCCACCCAACTGCAAAGGATCCTGGGAAATATAGTCCACGTGTCCAGGAAGTGAAGGGAACAGGTTTTAATGAACACATAACAGCCTGTGGCATACAAATAAAAACTTACAGGCACAGAAGGGTTATAACAACAATAACTTCTTTCCACCATCCTAGCCCCTTCCCAGTCCTTTGAATTGACTCATCATTTTGACAAGATGTGACAGTGAAAATGACCCTACCCTTAGCTCTATGCAACATATGCATTATGAAGCAGGAGGAATTCTACATTTCAGATTGTTAAAGTAATTCTGGATCAAGGATCTAGAGTCCAGTGAGTTATGTCATCAAGGTATCCCTGTCACCAGAGTGGGGTTTGTGGGTCTCAGCACCAACCACATTTTGAGCTGGGTAGTTATTTACTTCACATTTATTTGCTATTGGAGTCTGTCCCATGTACCTTTAGATGTTTAACAGAATCTCTGGTCTCTATCCACGACATCTCAATAGTTCTCCTCTCCCTAGTTTTGACAATCTAAAGTATCTCCATTGTAAATGTGCTCTGGCGGGCGCAATTACCCCTGGCTAAGAATCATTTCCGGAGAGGTTGAACCTGGGAGAGGTAGAGAGAGGAAGATGGATCTTGGTACTGTGTGGGTCTCAGATTATGGCACCATGAGTTTTAGGTAAGAACCCTCACCTCACGCCCCGCCCCCACCACTGCCGCCTTAGCTTGAGTTGTAGAGAAAGATGAGGATGTGGAGAAATAGCATCGATGGGGTGCTTCAGCATAAAAGACTGTGTTAGGTGCTTTATAACACCATCTCATTTTAGGATCAATGAGTAGCTTTTTTCCATGACTCCTTCCATCCTCTGTGTCTCATCCCTGTCACATCTATTGGACAGAAACATGACAACACTTGAACAAAAGTTGGGCATTTGGGACAGAGGGAGCTGGGTGTCAACTTAATTTACTTGCTGTAGCCTAAAACTTAGTTTTTTGTTTTGGGGGTTTGGGGTTTTGAAGTGCAGCCCCCTGGTGGATAAAGATTGACTCTACATCTCTGATTGAGCAGCTCCATGGAGACTGAGACATTAAAAAAGAATTAAGAATGAAGACAAGTATATTGATCTCCCTCACCCATCTCCTCCAACCGATACCTCTTAATCACAGAACAAATTGGAGTCCCAGTAAACTACTTTAATGAGCATCCATTCTATTTCCCAATTCACATGATTGGAAGGGAAGCTATCTTCCTCCCACCCTACCTACTTTCTCTTTGTGTTGTGATTCACTCATACCACATCTATATTTCATTTTATGTATACATGCATATATATTTTTTCACATTTTTATCTGTGTTTTGCCATAGCACTGGAGGTTCATTATTATAGATCATCGTGAAGCACCTGAATATTTTGCAAGACAATGAACCTCTAGAATCTTGGTATCCGAGGAACTAATTTTGTGCAGCAAGAGGAAAAAAAAAAAAAGAAGAAAAGAAAAAGAAAACAGTAACTATACATCTGGTTTCTAGACAGTATTAGGATGGCATAACTTGTCCCTGTCTGAGTGAATTCAGTGGATTTGTATTATACAGTGCCTGCTTAAAATGAGTAGCCAAATCAGAGCCGTTCTTTAAATTAAAAACAAACCCCATGGCTTTCCCAGCATTGAGTGTGTGCCTCCTATTTGCAGCTCTGTTCAGGTGAAACCAACTCTTATCCCAAGAGGGTGGGCAGACAGGAGAGCTCTTAGTGCACAAGCATAAATTTCTTCCTCCTTCCAAATGATATTTTATAAAATTGTAAAGGAAATTGACACCCTAAAGTGCCTGGGTAATGCCATGTCATAAACTTCGTGCTATAAATTGGGCTTGTGTTCTGAGCAGCAGGCTGCATACCTGGAAACTGGGTGCATGTTTCCAGATCTGTTTCTGGTTTTGTGTCACCCAGGGGAAATCAGTACTTTTGTCAGGGCCCTGATTGCCCATCTCCAAAGTGTGGATATACACTTCATTCCCTCCCTTTCTCTGTTCCCAGCTGTACCTTGCATTATTGGTATTCAGAAAATAGATGAGCCAATGTTTATGAAACACTTTGGAACTCTAAGTAAAATAATCTTATGCAAGCCTAAGTTGTTATCAACTGTATTGTTATCCTTATCATTACAATGTACATACTGTTGCATATTTGCAAATTACATATAGTAATTATCTGAGTACATACAGTAATTCAAGTACCATCACTAGTACTTGACATTGGTATTTCATAGCAACTTGCAGGGCAATAAATAATGCTGGGATTCTTTCCCTTGACACTTGATTATTTGTTCAGGGCTCAGAATTTGTTAGACACTGTAATTAAGAGAATTTTAAGCCGTATCTTCCAGGGGCTTTATAATCTGACATCCTCTCTCTAGCAATAGTGCTATAAGAAGTTCCCAGGATGCTGAAACTGCTGGAAACATTTGCATTCACTTCTTCAGTGCTTTCATTTTGTAGATGAGAAAACCAAGGCCCAGGAGATCAAGTGGCTTTCTCAAAGCTGTGTACTTAGTTAAGGTGTCAACTGGAATTCAAGTCTCTGGATTTCCAGTTTAATCCTTTTTCTATTGCTCTTCACTACTTGGGAAAGGCAGAATAGAAAAAAAAAGGATAGAAAAGCAGGTTGTTTGGCTTGATTATGAGATTCCTCAAGAGTGATAGAGCCCCATTTTGTTAGGAGTCTAGAAGCCTTCCCCAAGCACACCCTGAAAGAGTAATTGACTTTGACAAGAAAAGTGAAGATCAAAATGTAGGTTAGATATGGGTTAGAGATATTGATGGCATGATTAGAAGACTGTAGGATGAGTTTCCCTAGAGAGCTATGGCATCATCATATAGTGTAAAGTCATACTTCTTGAAGTTGTTCCCCTGTCTGTCTCTGGGAAGAGAGTGGATGGGCTCCTTACTAACACCTTTATAGCTGGGATGTAAATGAAGACTGTCAATTCCTGACACTTAATTATTGCTTTCTGAAGAAGACATACCAAAGTTAGCTATCGATGATGGTGGAGGCGATCATTTGGGTGGGTCCCAGTGAAGGAACATGGCAGCCACACCACTGCCTCTGAAGTAGTGATTCCTGTTGCTGTGTGGAAACACTTATGGTTGACAGATATTCTCCTGATGGTTCTTGGGTTAGTCTTTCATCATATTAATATTTTCTTCATAATACAGGACTGTTCCTGGCATGAATTAATAATGTGCTTATGATATATTTTTTTAAAGATTATTTATTTATTTATTAGAGAGAGAGACTGAGAATGAGAGGAGAGAAGGTCAGAGGGAGAAGCAGACTTCCCGCAGAGCCGGGAGTCCGATATGGGACTCGATCCCGGGACTCCGGGATCATGACCTGAGCCGAAGGCAGTCGCTTAACCAACTGAGCCACCCAGGCGCCCCATAATGTGCTTATGATATTTAATGTAACTCAGGCAATCCTAGTTTGATTTGTTATCAGCAGCAATCTTCCCATTTTTTCTGGAAGGAAAGATCCTTCCAGGGCATCTTCCCATTTTTTTCTGGAAGGAATTCTTTTTTTTTTCTAGTCGCTCATCAGAGATCACTTCTGCTTCAGTAGGCTGAACTTTAAACATAAAGGCTGATTTCTGGTAGGGAGATCCATATTATTCTGGGGAACATGGAAGAGTTAATTCTATAGCATGACACTGAAATTGAGCACAGTGTTAAGAATACTACACTAGAAGGCAAAGGACCACGAAACTCACACTGACTTACCTAGCAAGTACTTTTGTAATATAGCAATTCACTTAACATTTCAGGGCCTCACCCTTCTCTTCTGTGAAATGACAGAATTTGATTAAATCAACTCTAAAGCCCCCTCTAGTCATAAAATTATAGGAATCTAAGTGAATTGAAAATTGATGGTACAATTTAGGAGGAAGCTTCCTGGGATATGGAACTTCTAGAAGATGTGATTGCAATTCTTCTGGAACACATAAATTATAGTAAATGACCCAAGAGTCAGAGCCCTGAAGTATCAAAGCTTCCAAGGTATGAAGGAATAGCTTTATTTTTATGCTATACCCAAACCACTCTTTTCCCAGACATGACAAGAATATTTTCAACCGTACGTATCGAGTGATGACATAACAAAACATTGGCCATCACAGAGGATCTCAGGGTTTCTTACACCATGCTACAGAATGGCAGGCCATCTCAGGAAGAAGGGGAGGAGAAGAGAAGCTAGAGGGGAAGCAGAGAGAGAGAGGAACTGAGGCGTAGGCTTGTTGAAATGGGCGTTTGCTAGTAAAACAGCACTAAAAAATCTCTACTTGGTATGATGAAAAATTAATAAAGCTGATTCTTACCTGACTAATGAGATCCATCCTATGTTCTTATCACATCATTCCACATACATCAAAACAAACACTGAAACCTAGTGGGGTAGCTCACTGATCTGCCACCAACCTGACAGCAGAGAATTTGCCCTCATGAATGGGAACCATACAGTGTAAGTTTTCATTGTGACGTGGAATTCCTATGACAGAGGGGTTCCCTTATTGCCCAGTGCCACCACCAGTAAGGTTACACTGTGTGTGTGTGTGTGTGTGTGTGTGTGTGTGTGTGTGTGTGCCTCCAGCTCTGAGGTTTGAGGAATTGCAGTAGTTAGGGAAGAGATGTCGAGAAACCTCCGTTGTTTCTGCAAAGCCATCTTAATCATGCCTGCCTCTTTTCTTTGGGTTGATTTACATAGCAGTATGACATTTCATCATTAAGGAAGCAGGTCCCAATCTTCTGTGTCTTTTTCTTGGCTTGTCTGGCAAGCAATTCTCTTTTGCAAGCTATGAAATCCTTAAGGAGGACTTCCTGGCAAGGGAAAAATCCTCAGTCATCCAACAGTCTCTCACTTTTCTATTTTAAATCTTGGCCATGCACATATGGTTGGGCATGTGTGTCTAAAAATTTCTTCCACATTGACTAACTTGAGCTATTTAATAGATTGTGCTGGCCGTGGGCCTCTCCAGCAAATCCTGTGATGCTCATCTCCCTCCCTGGGGAGGCAGGAGACCGCCTCATGCATTTGCCTTTGTGCTTTCCTTGTAATCTCCCTCTCTGGCCCTGTTAGAGCATGAAAGTTAAAACCCGCTTCTTTGCTCATTTTCTTGCAATTAACATTGTCTTTGCTCTCCTATTTCCAGCAGAAAAGTGAGATCTCCAAATATCTTGGTTAATGTCCCAGCAAATGCACTCTCCCTAGGGCTTTGCTAGGGATGTTCTAACTCATTTCTAAGGACAGGAGAGCTTGAGGATATTTCTACCCTATGCTCTTTAAGGCCTGATGGTGTATATGTGTGTGTATGCATGTGTGTGTGTGTGAATTTATTATGTCTCAACCTTAACTTTTCCCCCCAAACTTGTAATATCTTATCCCCGACAGTCCTATGCATGGACCTGGGTCTGATTAGGTCCTTAGAAATGATGGTTGAAGTGAATTCGAAAGCAGAGCTGGGTCTGGCGATTTTTCTCCTTCTTACAGTTGTAGGGAATGGGGCCAAAGGGACAGAGGAGCAGGGTGGAGGCCTGCACCCAGACCTCATCTCCAGCTGCCTCTTCCAGGCATGAAGTCCAAACCCCCATGGTTTTCTCAGCAACTTAGCAACCCCAAGAAGCTGGCAGAATAATACCCCATGAACCGAAAGAACGACTGCCCTGCCAGAGGGTGAACAGTTCTGTCTTTCCCCAAAGAGGCTGTTCCTAAGAAGACAAAGAACAATAACAACAATGACACCATCATTGTCATCATGATAATAAGAAGAATAAGAAGAAGATAATAATAAGAATACTGAGTGGTTTAGAAGCTTGCAGAGCTCCCCCACCCCAGCTCCCACCCCCGACCCCTAGGAATTATACACATTGTCATATTCTATGCCTGGATGGCTTGGCCGTGTCTTAAAACTCAGTGGTGCTCTAAGAGCAGTGATACTATCCTCCTGTTGGGGTGGTCCCAGAAAGTGGGTTTTTTGTTGAATGTTAAATATGTCCCCTGAAGTTTATCACCAGCAGCATGAAGGAATAAAACTCCACGTGGCTGGTATTCGGTAGATCTTCCTCCCCACTGAAATGACAAGCCCTGAAGTTAAAAGAGTCGGAAGGGTACATGATAGGTGGGAATAGCAGGCTCACCTTCTCAGAGGGGTACCTCGGCAGTGCACATGGTTTCAAACTTTACATAAAAATAATGCTCTAGTAAATGGGAAGAACATGTTGTCATTTTTGGACTCCAGACAAAGGCAGGAGTAAACATGCATTAAAATAGAATCCCTATTTTTAACTTACCTTTCTCTTTCTAGAAATCACATCAGAATCAAATGACACATCCTACTGTGTATCTTTAAGGCTATAGCAGCTTCCTAGCAGAATTCACAAAAATCATTACTTTCCCACTGCTGGTCAGATGGATAATATCTGAAGGCACCACCAACATTTTCTTTGGATTCTGAGGGCTCAGCTGTGTTAGAAGTTGTTGATGTGTATATCATCATGCATTTAATGGCTCTTGCTTTATTGTGATCTCTGGGAGGAAGGTATTTAGGTGGTATGGCCCCCTTTCACCTTTCTCTGCTAAGTTGTGTCTCCCCTTGGAAAGCTGTTTCTTTATTTTGCGTCTCTAGCTTGGTATTTCTGTATCTGGATGTGCTACTTAAGGGCATCAGCCCCGAGAGTCTCAAAACACAGGGCATCCTTGAAAGGGGGCCCACACGTTTGTCGATCGGCAGCTGCTGATGAGACTTGGGGATCCACTGCCCATGGCACTCCTGCTGGTGCGCTTCTCCTACTCCTCCACCGAGTGGAAGTAATATCCAGGGAGTGAGTCTCCGCATTCCTGCGATGCTGTTTGGGGTCCTCTCCTAATAACGAAGGAGCAGGAGGCTGAGCAGAAGAAACAAGCATGAGTACAGAATCATTGAGAGGCTTTGCAGATCTAGCCAGGTTAATGCCTAATCGTCACACGCCCTCACTTTGTACCAGGCCCTATTGTAAGGACTTTACATGTGTTACCACTTTAGGCTTCAAGACAGTGCTTGAGGCAGGAAGTAGTATTCTCCTATTTTACCAGTTGGGAAACTGAGGCAGAGAATGGCTATGTAACTTGACTAAGTCACAGATCAGTCAGACCATCTGGCACCAGAAGCCAAACTCCTAACACTCTACTCTGCTGCCTTCATGCACCACATCTCCTTTCATCAGTGGAAGAAGCTGGTACCCTCAATGTTAAATGCTAAAGTGTACCGTCTCTTGACTACCAAGACCTCAAAGCCATCTTTCCATCACAAGTGGTGCATGAGTCTTGATTTTTGTTTTCCTTTGTTTGCACTGATCATCACTGCTCATTTCCAAAGACCATCGTGGGACCAGTAACATTCTTTATTTTTACTTTTTAACACTTACCTGGAAATACACAGATATGGTCTCAAGGCTCAGCAAAGTTCTCTCTGTAAAGTAAACATAACCATATTTGGTTTAAATGCACGATCTTACTTCATTAGTACCACCTGTTACCTTACAGAGCTCTCCAGCTCAGGTGATGCGAAACAACCTGAAATCGGACTGTTTAATGCTCCCTTCCCACTGTGTGTAAATTTAGCCATATACAGCGTACTAGGAGTTTAGAGATAAGAGTACAATGTTGCTAATTCATGGCTTTTATTTGATGGATATTAATCGTTTTACCAAATATTAGAGAAAGTAATTAATATTCACTCTTCTAATAAAATTTTATTGATCCTCACTGTATGTATAGAACTATGCTAGATGAGGAAGGGAATATGAAGATACAGAAATAAGCATCCCTTCCTTTGGGGATTATAGACTATTGAGGAGAGATGATGGAGAATGAAGACTCACCAACAAAAAATTGAAAGTCACAAGAAAGTAAGTATAACAAATTGTTACACCCAAACGGCTTAGACACCAATTTCTCTGAATTGGAAGGGAGGCAAGGAGAAATAGAATAATGAACATTTATTCTGAAACTGTGCTATTCCAGATGCTTTTTAAATGTGTTTTTGATGTAATTATCACAACTGCCTTATAAAGCAGACATGAAAAAAAAGCAAGCCCTATCAGAGGGTGCACAGTTCTGTCTTCCCTGTAACTCTCACCGTGGTTTACCTAGGTATTTGGTGGTAGCTTTAGATTTTTGAAACCAGGCATTAGGTCAGGGAAGGCTTCTTTCTGGAGGTGGACTTGAGGTGATCACGATAGAGAGCATATGGGCAGAGAGAAGTCAAGGCGATCCTTGGCAGGAATCAGCACGGTGTTGTGACAGAGAGAAGATGGTGCACACACGCTAAGCCAGGAAAGGCTGAATAGTAATAGGGCATTTGCTCAGGGGTGGAGTTGGAGATAATGTTAGCAAGAGGCATGAAGCTAGGTTTGCATCACTATGAATTCTGGTGAGGGAACCATAGTGTGCATAGTGTGCACACACACACACACACACACACACTCTCTCTCTCTCTCTCTCACCAATTGTGCTACATTGGATCTGAAACATAGAACCGGTAATATTTTAATGCCACATTAAATTTATTATTTTTTTAGATTTCATATCAAGGTATCTAGGCTACATGAGGAAATCAGCTCTTCTTTACCCTGTGATCATTCATTGAATTGCTGTTGGGTGTAGTAAGCTATAAACTCCAGTGCTTGCCTTACTTACCCTTTCACCATCCTGGTCATTGCTTGCTTTACCTGAATAGGTCAAGTAGAGGAATCCCTGTGGATCCAGATGTGTGGGGTTTGCATTCTACTGGGGTTTCCATGGGGACTAGAGATGAAGAGTAGCAACTACGCAATCTTCTCTCTGGGACATGCATAATTTTCTAAAAGTCCCCTTTGCCTGACTTTATAATGTCACATTCTGAAATATTCAGGTTGCTTTTGTTGTTCTCTCCATAAAAAATTAATGATCATGAAAGTATTATCATGTTTATTTTAAAGCAACTATTTTCTACATTTTAATTAAAAGTTGTAATTCACCATCTTTTGACCAAGTTATCTTAAATCTTCGTCTTATTGGTAATGGGTAGTGGGCTGGATTCAGAGAGAAATACAAGCGTTACTTAATGCAAACAGTAAAATCTCGGCATTTCTAGAGATATGGTTCTGTTCATTTCATGCGCTGCGCTAACTCTGCCTTTTTAATTAGAAATACCCTCCTGCTTATGCAAGAATCCTGGGAAAGGGGCATTGTCTTATTCATTATGTATTCCATGAGAATCACAAGTGGACAAAACCAGGCATAATACAATGACTGTTGTGTTATTAAAGCACTTTAATAAGGTTACTCCCTCAGTAGAGTGAGCTTCTCAAATACCCATTTCTTTTGCAAGAGGTGAACTGCGTGGAGCAAGTTGCTCCCTGCTCCTCTGGGTGTGCGTGAGGTTCCTTTGTGCATGTATTTTACAGATTTCCGTGGGTGTACTACCAGACTAGTTCCTCTCCCTTTTTAGTCCCCTGTCCTGCCTTAGAGAGTGATGTCCTAGAAAGTATTGGATTTTCTATTTTAGTCCTATAGTATATAAGAGGAAATAGTTTAAAATAATGATATCTGAGGGAAAGTTCTGTAAACAAAGATCCACTACATTTGGGGCATGTCTGTGCAATATTGCCCTGCTATATTTACCCCTCGGTTCTCCAGCCTCACCAACCAGAAAACATATTGGTTAAGATTCTGTCTGTAATGGTTTTCATTAAAACCAAAATCTTTAACGGTACTAAAAATCTCTTTTTAAGAAAGAAACTGCAAGTTGTGAGTAAGGCTTGAAGGTAGGGGAGAAGGGAGAGAAGAAAGTGAGGGAGAATGAAAGGCAGAGAAAGAGGGGGGAAAGGGAGGAGGAAAGGCTCAAAGGAAGATTATTTTTAAAGGTGCCCACCCAATTGCAGCAGAGCAAAGACTTATCTATATGCATTACTCTGATTTCAAATTATTTTTAGCATGGCTTTTATTGTACTCATTGTTACATACATAAATCTTTAAAGTAATACGTTTTGTAAGAAATGGTCATAAAAATTTACAGCCAGTAACTTTTCCCCTGTCCCTTACAATGATATTCTACTAAAACCATTAAATGGTTCTCATTAATGCCCTTTAAATGATTGTGTAATGACCCACAATCGCTTGTAAGTGAACAACCATTAAAGAATTACCAGTTCTTAGCATGCTTTTAAGTACAGCTTAAATACATGGGAGGTAACATATAATATATTAGAAAAAGTATTAAATTTGAAATTGTAAAAACATGATCATCACAAAAGAATGAGTAGGTGTGCAACTCTACCCTGCAATGACCATGGTTCCTACTGAACACATTATTACAGTAGATTTTGTGGCATTTGTCCTCTTTTCCATATTAAATCTTTTTCCTTTTTTCTGGGATTAATAATAATAATAATAATGAACCCTGTCACAACAGGAGTGAAAGTGCATATCAAAGCAAATGGGGAAAATAATTAAACCCATGTATAACAGACAGCAACCTATCTAAACAAAAAATGAACAATCTTTCCCCCCCAATATTTTCTACATGACGACAAATACTCATTTTTTTCTAACCATACAGATACTTGGTGTGGGATAGTCTAAGCACTGGAATGATTGCATTTTTTACACTTCAAAGTATTCTGCATCCTGGGAATATGGTCAAAGATAGTAAAAAATAATAACTCTTACGGAAGGTGTGAGGTCAGATTAATCCCCTGCTATTCCAGGCATGTTTTGTAGCAAGCTTACCCACCCATGTAGAGTTGTGTGGTTGATTTACCCTAAACTACAAATGTCAGATTTGTAAAGGGTTTGGTGGCATTCGTTTTTGAAGTTCTTTCAGTCCTGACAGACCTTGTTTGTGCCACTTAGGGGGACGTGGTAATGGAACCAGGGCCACAGGAAACTTACCGCCAGATAGAACAAGGCACAGGGTAAGCAAGATGCCAGCGTAAGCAAGGGACAAGAGAAAATCAAATGTATTACCTGCCATTTGTATCTGCTTACTTTGAAGGCATTTAATCAGGAGCAGGGGGAGGCGGTGGCAGGAATAGTTTGGGGCCGGAAGGCATAGCTATGTATTTTTCCTGTGACATTTTAGAAACTCAAGGTCAACGCTGAATCCCTCCACTGGCATCTTTTTGGCCTCTGAGGATTAGTAACACACCACATTTTCTGCTCTCTAGCAAGCTCTGCTTATCCCCACATGTGCAACCATGTTTCCTTCAGCTGTCTCCTGGTGCAGTGAGCCCACTAGTGGCAGGGAGGAGACTCCTAATCTTCCAAGTGGTGAGTTAGACTGACAAAGGTGATCAGACTTATTGCACTATTTCTTTCTTTTTCTTTTTTTTCCCCCCAAATATGTTTATTTTATTTTTTCAGTGTTACAAGATTGATTGTTCATGCACCACACCCAGTGCTCCATGCAATATATGCCCTCCTCAATACCCACCACCGGGCTTGCCCAACCCCCCACCCCCTCCCCTCCAAAACACTCAGTTTGTTGCTCAAAGTCCACAGTCTCTCATGGTTCATCACCCCCTCTGATTTCCCCCCATT
>CM052811.1:64315083-64402583 GCA_028533885.1 Nasua narica
CCCCTCCCCTCCAAAACACTCAGTTTGTTGCTCAAAGTCCACAGTCTCTCATGGTTCATCACCCCCTCTGATTTCCCCCCCTTCACCCTGCCCTTCCTTCTCATAATGCCCTCCATGATTTTCCTTATGCTCCACATGTGAGACCATAAGATAATTGACTCTCTCCGCTTGACTTATTTCACTCCAAATAATCTCTTCTAGTCCCATCCATGTTGATAAAAAAGTTGGGTATTCATCCTTTCTGATGGAGACATACTATTCCATTGTATAGATGTACCACATCTTCCTTATCCATTCATCTCTTGAAGGGCATTTTGGTTCTTTCCACAATTTGGCGATTGTGGCCATTGCTGCTATGAACATTGGGGTCCATGTGGCCCTTCTTTGTACTGCATCTGCTTCTTTGGGGTAAATACCCAGTAGTGCAATTGCAGGGTCATGGGGTAGCTCTATTTTGAATTTCTTGAGGAATCTCCACACTGTTTTCCAAAGTGGCTGCACCAACTTGCATTCCCACCAACAGTGTAAGAGGGTTCCCCTTTCTCCACATCCTCTCCAACATTTGTTGTTTACTGTCTTGTTGATTTTGGCCATTCTAACTGGTGTAAGTTGGTATCTCAGTGTGGTTTTGCTTTGAATCTCTCTGATGGCTAAAGATGATGAACATTTTTTCATGTGTCTGTTAGCCATTTGTATGTCTTCTTTGGAGAAGTGTCTGTTCATGTCTATTTCTTGAAAGTCTCAGCTTAGCTCTTACTTCCTCCAGGGACCCTTCCCTAACCCCACAGAATTGTTCTCTTAATGCTTATCAGATGCTAGGAGAGGGCCTTAAGATCTGGAAGGGCGGGGGCCATGCCAGTCCTATTCATGGCCGATATCTCGTCCCTAACACAGTGGCTGACAATGCTGGGCTCTTAAATAGTTATCAGGTTATTAAACTCACCCAGGAACGTTGCAAAATAGATTCAGCTGGTCAACTAAAGCTGGATAATTCTAAATAGATCACTATTCAAAAACAAAACAATGTCAGAAATTTATAGAATTGTCATTAGAAAGCGGAAACCTGGCAGCTGTCATGAATAAAATGAGTCTCAAGCATTCCTCAGTTTCTCCTTTCTGTGCCCTTTCTCCTTTTCCATTCTGGTCCCTCTTTGTCTCAGCCCTCTTTCAAGCAACCCTGCTCCTATTATTCTCATCCCTTCCATTCCTCTCCTTTGCCACGAAGCCCCATCCCCTCCAAAAGCTGTTCTTCAAAAGCTGCCTCCACTTCACCACAGTCCATGGGGTGTCTGTGCATTTTGAAACCTTGTTATATCATAAAGAAAGGGAAGTTTTCTTTCCCTTGACTACAGTAGTGGGTATTGGTGGGCTTCTGGGCGGCCTCTCCTGGGTACCCTGGAATTCTGACAGAGTGCTGGGGGACAGTAGGGTGGGGTGGAGGACTTGGGCTAACTTGAAGACTGACCTAGTAAGAAGCATTTCCCTTAACTGATTTGTAAAGTAAATCAAGCATAGAAACAAAGATGAAAACAGAGCACGGAAAACAACTCTTCTATTCTCCCAATATTTTCTTAGCTCCGAGTAAGCTGGTATTCTGTCTCAAAGTCACGGACCTTTCCCATCTCTGTGCGAACACGTCCAACTCTGAGCCTCCGCCTTGTGTGCCTGGCAGTAGCTGCCACACTGTGTGTTATTTAAGAAGCTCCATTTGGCTCCATGCTCAACAGAGGAGAGGAACATATGGCCTTGACTGTTAAAAATATTCATGAGTCATGTTGCCCAGTGCTGAAGTACAGCCACCTCAAGGGCAATTTTCCAACAGCTCATATTGGTTTACAACATGGAATGAAGACCAGATGAAGTTCCAGGAGGTATTCAGAGGAGACAGAATGCAGTGACGCAAGTTAGAATTTGGTCACTGTGCTGGGTAGCATGTCCCTTCTGGAAAGAGGCATGGAGTGTTAGTAGAATATCAAAGTGAGGGATCCCACTCTCTGGTTCCATTTATAGAGCCAATGTTCTGCTAAATCCTTCTGCAGAAAGAACTTGAGTAAACTTGGAAGTGAGGGTTACTCCATGTATTGACTCCCTAGTGACTTTCTTCTTCTTTCCATGAGCACTTTGGAGCTCACCTTGCCTCATGGCGTTTGCTCAGCCCAGGATACCACATGCTTTAACTCCCATGCTGCTAATGGAAGATTCTTTCAGGGATAAGTGTTGATGATTTAAAAAAAAAAATGGTCATGGCTTTTAGGGAATTTCTGGGAAAGTTCATATTGTGGATTTTTGTTCTTGTTTTGGTTGTTGTTTTCATTTTAACATTTCTGAGGTTTCTACAGAAGTAGTCCTGAGTGTCTTTGGCTTCCTGGGGACATTTTATGTGATTTGTCAAACACCAATATTAAAGAAGCACAGTCAGAATGACTGGGGCTGGGGGATAAAACAGCTTAGCTCTCAGATGGTCGAAGAGTAGACAGGTGGGATGTCTATAGTAGTTTCATGATTTAGAATACAATGTACTATTTGCCCTCTATCCTTTTTTCTATTGTAAATTAATCATTAGAGGGTTCTGTCTGAAACACTTTTTTTCTCACTGTGTATCCTGTTTCAGCCTGCCCCATGCAGGCGCCTGCACCTGACTGTAATTTGGGGAACACAAATTGCAGTGGTTCAGCACTTTGTGACTCCTCTAATAAGTTAATGTCACTCCCATCTTCTGGCACAATTCAATTCAGGAAGGTTGTGATGTATCATTAATGCATTAAAAAATGTTGTGTTTTTAGACTGAATACCTGGAATTAGTTGGGAGCCTGACAAGCCAAAACAGACTTTTTACAGTGCTTGGGAGCCCCGAGGAAGCAATTCTCGTTTAAGCGTCTGCGTTATCAGAGAAGCCCAAATACTTCAAAGGTCTGTGCAGGATGCTCAAAATAGGCACCTTGCCAAACAGAAATTGAAACACGTATACATACTATACTATTTGCCTTACAGAAATTAATTTTCAGCCAGCAGCACCTAGGATTATTTAATATTTATCTTTAGCAGCAGGAAGATGAATCTATTATTTTATGAGTTGATTTTGTTATTTTACCCGAGTGTTTCAGTCAGTCCTTACGGTGGGAGACACTTATGGTCTCCCCTATGCCCTGTCTGTTACCCCTTTTGTAAATTATTATTATTTTTTAAGTATTCAGAAGCAATGGGAAGATTCATTTTTTTAATCACTGGATTTCCCCAGTCAGTTCCCTGGGAAGAAATGATTAGGTCCTTTCGGTGATCTGAGTAAATGTTAAGATCCAGGATCATATCAGTTGAATGGACTCCGTGACGGTAGTAGGTGTGGAAGAAACAGTTTTGGATTGTAGGTAAAGACATGGAATTCTAGAGCTTCTCTTCACCTGGGTCACCTGGGAGAGATCTCTTAACTTTTCCAGAGCCTCCACCTCATCACCCGTACCTAAGAGGGTTAGGGTCGGTAGTCCCTGTAGAACTCTTGCCCCCAGCGAGTCATCATTCTGAAATGCCATGCGGTCCCACAGTTCCTCCTTCTGTTGCAGAGATTCCAAAGGGTTGTGTGCTATGTTGATTGTTTGTGCCCGTGAAATTAAAGCACCAAGAAAGGAATATGTCACTGTGTAGAATAACAAAATGACTGATAGAGTATCAGGGGGACTTGAGTGTATAAAAAGCCACAATATTGCAAAGTACCTTGTCGATGGGAACTGTTAAATATCAATGGAGCATTGCTGTGTCTGCACCGTCAGCACTTCCCTGTGACCACAGTGAGAGAGATGCTAAAATGTCATTTCATGGACCACATTATGTGCTGCTTACGATGAATATTCTGGCCATGGTTTATTACATTTTTGATAAATTGTAACTTCTTGGACCCAAATTTGGTTAGCTTATCTCTAGTGCCATTTAAATCTTAAAAGACTGAATTTGCCCCAAAGATTTAATCATCATTCAGCAGCGGTCTGTAACCATGTGGTACTAATTTAAATTACTGTAGCAATGGACAAGTCTCTATCCAGAAATTAATAAATGCAATTTATAAGGAATGTTAAGTAACAACTAACAATTTAATGCTTTGTGAGTTTCAGCCAAACTGATTAAATAATTAAAACATTTCTAGGGATAGGGGAAGAGATTTTACCATAAAAGAGATAAACAGTTTGGGAATTGTATGCATTCTTTTAGACATTTAAGATAATTAAATCCAAAACCTATGTTAAAATAACACTGAAGGTCTGGTTTAAATCAGTAGTGGGAATTGCTAAGTTAAGAGTTGAACACCATCCTCAATAGTCTGCCCCATTGTTTTAAATAAGGCATTTGGGGACTCTCAGAGCACTGGGTCAGTTTATAGAGCATGCTATTGGTAGAACAATATTGGTCTCAAGTACAAATAAATGCATCAAATGGAACTACCTTCTTGCCATGATATTTCCAGGCTTTTACTAAGCTAAACTAGATGTTTAGAATCATCTCAGAGCTATTGTACAAACCTAAAACTTCCTGGTTTTCAAATTCTTATTTGTTCAAAAAAAGATAAAGGAATTTAAAGATTATAGCTGTTTTGATTGAATATGTAATAAGCGTAATACGTATTTTTATGGGCTTAAAAGAATTCATTTTGCAACAAATTGTTGAATGCTTGTATATGTACAATACAGGTATGTCTGTGATACAAAGATTAATAAATAAGGAATGGAAACACTCTGTTTTCTGATGAATAATGATTTTGTAATAAGCAGATGGGCAGTCTCCTTGATAGAAATAACTATAGGTTTCCATAGGACATACTCCTTTTAAGGATTTTTTTTTTTTTTTTTTTAGAGAGAGAATGTTTGTCACACATTTTTTTTAGAGAGAGAATGTGTGTCACACAGAGGCAGGAGGGGTAGGGGCAGAGGGAGTGGGAGAGAGACTCTTAAGCAGGCTGGATCTTACAACCCTGAGATCATGACCTGAGCTGAAATCAAGAGTCAGACGCTTAACTGACTGAGCCACCCAGGTGCCCCAAGGATAATTTTTTTGTGATTCGCATGAAGGGCTCAAAAGGTGCCCATCATCCATCCTTGTATCTGCAGCCCACCAACCCTGGTGGAGAAAGACCACCTAACCACTTGTGTCAGGGCCTTCTTCCTTAACTGTGCAAAAGCTGGGTGGTATTTACAGAGTGGGGTAGAAATGTGAAAACTGTTTGAAAACCATCTTTTAGAGGGTTGCATAGTTAGTGAACACTGGTTAGTTGAATTTTCACTGAATTGGCCAGCTGTTTGGGGGTTAAGTAGATGCTAGTTGAATGTTCTATTGCCCGAAAGGTTTGGAATTCATTACCGACCAAATTGAACTTACCACACTTCCCTCTAAATGTACTTTTCCTTATGTGATAACCAATTACCCTGGTATGCCTGGGACTTAGGGGCTTCCCAGAATGTAGCTCTCTTAGCACTAAAACTGGGAAAGCCCAGGCAAGCCCAGCTAAGTCGATCACCCTACTTTTACCTTTGCCTCCTCTCTCCTCATTTATCATACTTGCACCTACCCAGTCATTCCGGACTTTTCCAGTTCTTTTTCCACATTCAGATTTTCACAGAGTTCCATCAAATATTTCATCCCTTCCTTTTGTCCAGACCTCTTGTATTGCCTTGGCCCAAGCGATGTCATGATTTTCCTGAACTATTGAAACAACTGCTAAACTGAACACCCCACCTCGAGACTTACTCTCACCACAATCTCCCCATGACCCAGCTGTCAGTGATATTTTAAGAAGTCTATTCACTTTCTCAAGCCTTCAGTGTTACTTATTACATAAAATCCCAATTTATATACATGAGATAAAAAAGGCTCTCTCTCCGTCATCTGGTTCCTGCCCAAGTCTCCAGGCTCACCCCCATCTGCCTTTCTTCTTGAACTCTATTCTCTAGCCACTTGGATCCACTTGGAGTTTCGTAGGGGCAGAATACTAATTTACACTTGTACACCTTTGACTATAATATGTCCTCTTTTAAAAATGTCTTTCCCAGTCCCCTTTTCATCTCATGAACAGTGAATTATTTTTTTAAGACCCAGTTCAAGCATCACATTCCTTTATCAAATCCTTCTACCCCCAAAGTAAAATTGACCACTGTGCATTTTGTGCTAGTCTGAGCCTTGTATACTCATCATGGGCCTAAAGACACATGTTATAATTATTTATTGAGTACTAGTAGATATATATATTTAGTGAAGGAAAACTGATTTTATTAATATTTATTTTTAGGCTTTGGTATTAGGTCTGATGCATAACAGACCCTGAAATGTTCATGGAGTGAATGAAGAATTTCTGTTGCTACATCATGGGAACTATATTGAGACAGCAATGTGATGTATGTGGTGAGTCTCCAAGCACTTTGATAAGGCCCTTCTCATATCACCTAGTTGAAATTTTTAGTAGCTATTTACCTGTTTATCATTTTACTGTTATGTCATCTGTTTGCTCATAGAGTAACTTCCAGAAGCAAATTTTATGTCCACAAGTTAGGAGAGTTGCCATTTTATATCATTTTTTTCCTTATGCTGTAATAGTTTTGATTCAAATCTAACAAACCCTGTTGACTGCCTATCCAACATCCATCTCTCTGTGCCACCCTACAGTTTATCCTTCCAAACAATCCTGTTCATTCCAGGGTCACCTTTCCTCTGCAAGACTGTGTGCTTCTGAAAAGGTTGCTTTTCTTCCCAAGGGGGTGACTCCTGATCAGTCTAAAGCAATCATAGTGCCCCTATACCCCCAAACTACCTAAAGATGGCTCGAAGTTCTTGTGATACAGTTCTGGCATTGAGATGTAAGAGAAGTCTGTTGGAGATCTTTGGGAAAGTTTCCCTCTTATAAGAATGGTACCTGGGAAGTAATGGTCTCTTGTTCTCTGGATGTCTTTCCGTCTATATATGACACCTAAAACTACTGTGGCCATCTTCTGACACTGAGGGAAGCCAGCCTTTAAATGAAGCCAACAGTGAGACCAACATAGCAGAAAAATAGAAGGAATCCAATTCTGGACGTCATTGTGGAATCTCTGATCCTACCTCAGCTAGAGCCTCAGTCTCCTTCTAGACTTGTAGTTATGTTGCATGTGGTTGAGAGTCTCATAACTGACATAGACAAGTTTATCATTGTAATCTGAGAGGGCCAGGGCCATTTGTTTAATACCTACCATCTGGTACATCGAAGGTAAGGATATAAATGTGTAAAGTATACTTAGAATAAAGGCAAAAGCTAAAATGACCACCTGAGAAAATTCCAGGTCTACCACTTAATCAGTAACTATTTTGAATGAATCAATCAATGAATGAAGATTCTGTTTGAGGAATTATTGTAAGTGCTTATCAGGAACACAAACTCTAAGCAGTCCTAACCTTCCTCTGTATGAGATACTGGTGTCAGTTGTGAGCTGACTTAAATTACTATACAATAAAGAAGAAAGTAATGGATATTATGATAGTGGTAATGGTCTAACATTTTTATTGAGCAATTACTATGTACTAGGCGCTGGTCTGAGTCCTTTCCAAGAACTTTTATCTGCGTTAGCAGTATTTTCTCTTTCAAATATTTTCCTCACAGGCCACTTAACAGCCTATAGATACTAATATGCCACTACACTTAAGTCTCATTCTGTAAGCGAGAGAGAAAAGAAAACCACTGTCTTTCCTGAGTCCGCTTTCCTCTCGAGATACTACTTTATTTCCCTTTACCAACTTCACCAAGTTTATTTTTTTCACTAATAAACATTATTCTTTAGATCTGTTTTAGGTTCACAAGACAATTGAGCAGAAAGTACAAAGTTCCCATATATCCCTGTCCCCGCACTAACACAATCTCTCCCACTGTCCATATCCCCCCAGCACAGTGGTACATTTGCTACAATTAGTGAGCTTGTACTGACACATCATTATCACCCAAAGTCCATGGTTTGCATCAGGACACACTCTTGGTGTTGTACATTCTGTGTTTGGGCAAATTTAGAATGACAGGTATCTACTGTTGTAATATCACACAGAATAGTTGCACTGCCCCCAAAAGTCTCCTGTGCTCTGTCTGTTCATCCCTCTGACCCCCTTCACCAAATGTTTTGAAAAAACAAATACATGACATCTTCTACAAGCCTCTGATTTCTTCACATCACATTC
Source organism: Nasua narica (assembly GCA_028533885.1). Taxonomy (NCBI): domain Eukaryota; kingdom Metazoa; phylum Chordata; class Mammalia; order Carnivora; family Procyonidae; genus Nasua; species Nasua narica. The sequence continues at coordinate 64,323,259 of CM052811.1, forward strand.
CTTCTTTGATCTGCTGCACTTATTTTCATTCCTCTCATTTTTCTGAAACCACCATGAAAAACGTCACCGTTGACCATGGTATTGACGATTCCGTGACTGTACCCCCGCTGGCTACTTCTTTTGTCCTCCCCTCCATAGCAACATCAACTATCCAGTTGACCCGAGCCAGAAGCCTCAACCTTTACTTGTCTCTCACCCCTCATCCCCTCTCACTTGTCAATTTTATCATTCTACTTCCAAAATTTTTATTGCGTAAGTTTCTCCTGAGAGAAACAACTTGTCCCACCTTAACTTAGGCTTCTATCATCTCTCCTCTAGACTACTGTAGAAACCTCCGAGCTTATTCTCATGTCAGTCTATACCCTACAGTTAAAGTCAGAGTAGCTTTCCGCAATGCCATTGTCTCCCTGGCACTCCCTGTTTGAAATGCTTTAATAGTATCTCTTCCCTGCAGAATAGCATCTAAACTCCTCAGCTCTTCTGTAAAGGTCACCCAAATCCTGCAAAGGTGCTCCTTCCCAGTGCCACCTCCAGCCACTCCTCCTCCCTGCTCTCTCTTCTACCTAGATGGGAGTAATCTGCCCTGAGCATGTGTGCCTCCAGCACTCGGTGACTTTGTATAGTCCATTCTCTTGCTGTAGAATGCCCTCTCTCCCTTGTCCGGGTAATGAACTTCTACTACCGTGGAGGCACATTTCATAGCACATCAAAACTATTGTGCTGTCTTGGTATATTTGTTTGTCAATGTGCTTGTTCCCTTTTCTTAAATGTGAGCTTTTGAGACAAGGAACTGTGTCTCATTTACCTCCATGTCTCCAGTACCTGGCACAGTATCTAGTACTTAATAAATGTTGGTTGCATTAAGGCTATTGTGATGGAGTGAACAGAGTGTAATGGGAGCTCTGAGAGGGAGCCACTCGCAGGGGGTTTTATTCATTCCACAGTTATGTACAAAATACACATTAAGAGCCAAGCATTCTTCTAGGCACTGGGTGTAGTGAACCAACAGAAGAACATCGTACACTCAGGGGACATAACATTCTATTTTAGTGGGAGAAGACAGATACAGTGTGTTTGGCAAAGGACCAGGATATGAATGAATGAAAGAAGTAAGACAGAAATACAAGCATAAGGAACGGTAAGGGCCATTGACAAACTGAGCAGCCCATGACCCACCCAAAGGCATTTGCTTAAGTTCACATTAAAAACATCAATAACAGCAGCTATGCATGATCTGGCCACTGAATGTATTTGGGGGCCACATTTAGTCCATAGCCTACCCCCTGTGGTCCCAGTTGCAGAGGCATTTTTGTCCCAGATCTTGTTCCTTGAAAAAGCAGGGAGAGGCAGTTGACCCTTGAATGCTGGCAGAATATCCTTATTAGTTTGACTCTAGTCTACCTTAATAACAGCATCTCACTTTTTCTTAGCCTCTTTATCCTATGCTTATAGCTTAATGTTTATTTTCAACAGCCACAGTGTTGTCCTGAGAAAACAGTCCACTTGCATTCCTTGGAAAGAATACCCTTGTACTTGGAGATCAAAAGCCCAGCAGTGAGAACACCAAGAGGCAAAAAGAGCATGGGTTTTCTCATACCAGATTAAGAAGCTTAGCTGTATTAAAAACAAATTCTGCAAGCATCCTTTTTGCGGGATAGGAGAACAAAGAAGTGTGCCCTTCGTATGTGTGGGTATGACTAGATGGCAGAAAAATAAACTTTGTAATATTTTAAAGTTGAAAAGGCATTTTAAGGTGACTCTAAATTAACCCTTTCCCTTTATAGACAGGGAAACTGAAGCTCAGGAATTAGTAACTTACCCAAAGTTCTGCACCTGGGATATATTAAAATAGTGTGAACAGTTGACCGTCTCCTTCTGCCCCATGTTAGCAGCCAAGGATTTCAAACAATAAACATAGATTGAAGGCTCTGACCCGTAGACCGTAGGTGTTTTTCCAAATTTCTGCGATCTAAATGACCAGCTCTCAATGAGGAAGAGGTCTGTGGTAGAGGTAGCCGGAGATGGATTATAGTTGATAGAAGATGTGAGGACAGAGCGTGAAATGTGTTTTACTCTAGCCAGAAAATTAAAGCAAGAGGTTCGCAGAATTATAAGTTCTGATAGTGTGTGGGAGAATAGTACTGTTTATCTGTTAAATTATTTATTCACCCAAATTATCTATTAAATTATTCATTCATTCATTCATTCATTCACTCAGAAATGTTGAAGGCTTACTATTACTTACTTCTGAGCTAAGTGCTGTGGAGGACACAATGTAGTAGAACTTTCCTCCTTCCCTGGGCTCGAGGCGTTCACAGTCCCACAGAGGAGCCAGATGTGCAGGCAAATCATTGCAGTGCTCTGTGCTGTGTGAACACGCATGTTGTTCCTGAACAAAGGGAAAGCCTACCTGGGCGCTGAAGGCAGTTTGCTCCAAGTCAAGTGCTGTATTAAAAATACTTTTGCACCCTCCCAGTCACCCTAACAATGCTGCCTGTGCACTAATAATCCTCTGAAGAATCTTTCTCCCTCGAGTAAAATTAACCTGCTTAGAGGAGCTTATGAAGAGGTTCTCTGCTTCTTTTGAAGTTACAACGCTTGCCAAGTGATGTACCTTGTGTGTCTGTGACATTGTTCCCGGAAGGACCAAGGCCCCTGAGTCATAAGATGGCAGTCATTCTCTGCAGCCATTGGCTCCCGAGGAGCAGGCATTTCCATCCATCTGCAAAAGGAAGAATTAGCCGCCTGCTTGAATCAACCGTATGTGTGTTGGTTGGGAGTTGTTATGAGACGTACCCCTGACAAGAGCCGAGTTGCCCAGCCAGCTTCCCTTTATCAGATGGGCCAGTGCCAATCATCATTGTTCTCGCAAGGTGATAGCAGGAGTTGTTCCCCGTTAGAAGATGGTGGCATTCTGGCAGGGTCACCATGGTGTTAAGATGCATAGCATTTGTCAGGTTTGCCTAGGACTTCTGGAGGTTTAGTTATGAAACTTGTTAATTGAGCTATAAATATAGCTGCAGCCTTTGCCTTCCAGTAAGGCAGTGTGTTAATTTGGGTTTGGCAGGGGGTTGGTGCAAGCTGCCAATGTTATGTTAGGATTAGTAACGTGCAGTACATTTTAACTCCACTTCCCCATGTGCCATGCTTTCCTCCTCTGTTTGTTATCTTTCTGAGGGAAGAGAGAAGAAGAGGAAGCAAGCTCATCATCATGGGCATCACACGTTAGGGATATTTATCTGCAGACCTGCTTTTCACCTTACAAGTCTTCAGGTGGAGGGAGTTCGAAAGATAAATGAAGGAAACCATGTGCACACACAGCAGAGGGCTCAGACACAGCCTTCTGCCCTGAGATTAGAGCAACCAAGTTGCCAACAGCGGGATGTTGGCTCTTGCTTCCCCATCGTCCCCCACCCTAACCCCTCTCCAAAGTTAGGACATCCCTCTGTGCCTTAAGGTGAATGTGACAATGCCAAATACATGTTCTCCACAATCAAAATTTGTTCTCCCATCTTTTTACACACATGAAATTACATGTAGAATGGAGTGGGTTTGTTTGCTTGTTTCTTCTTCAAATACTTATCAAAGGGTAAACATATCACTTGCTCATCTCACTGAGAAAAAAGTGCGTGGATTTTAAACTGTACGTAAAAACAACTTTGGCTGTGTGATTTATGCTCATAGGAGAAAGGAAAGGGTGCTGCAGAAGCAGTCATACCATGCCTGCTGAGAGATCCTTGTTAAGTATTAGTTGAATGAATGAATGAATGAATGAATGAGTGGATGAATGGGTGAGTCTCAAGTAAGTGGAGTTTTGAAAGAGTGGCTTTTATAGATTATCCAGTCTACCATGTCTGCTTTCTTTTCTTAAAACACATTAGTGACCTGGAAATAGATTGGCAAAAATGGGAATTCTGTTTGTTGGCAATGTGGTAGAGGACAGAACTCACTTCCAGCTAAGTAGTATCAGACATTTTTTTTTTTTTTTTTCTGAAGCACCTGGCTTGAGTAGAAATATGAAAGAATGTAGAAGTCTAAAATCTGTGTGGGTCTCTCTGGAGACAGTGCTGATTTCATCTCCCTGGTTATGAAATGTTAGAAATCAGCTTGAACTAAATATTCTTTGTTTTTCATGTTGCTTTACCCTTCATGGACATATCTCTCACCTCTTAAAGGTAGAAATTTCCATTCCTTTTTGTTTTTTGTTTGTTTGTTTACTTAAAGCTCTATGCTTTTCTTTTTTCTTGGGTTGAACTCTAGGAGTGAAGATGTTATATCATAGATGCAGAAATGTGTTCAGCCCTAATGAGGATGGTGTTAATTTTTTGCCATTGTTTTTTATAGTGAAACTGTAGCCTGCCTCAACTACACCAGCTGTTAATTGTATTTTCCTTAAGTCCTTTTGATATTCTTTCGAGATGCATTTTATAACCCATCTGGTAACCTTGCTGCTAACCAACAATTACGGTCTGACATCTGAATACAAAGAATTTGGGACAAGCCACAGTTGTACACGGAAACTTTTAAAACAATGTCTCCCTTAATATATTCTTTACTAAAAAACATTGTGAAGAAATGATTATAGCCTCACTAAATTCTGACATGCTAAAAAAAAAATGGCTGTTCGTTCTTTGGAAATTTGTACCAACTTAGTGATTGGGAAATTGAGAGAATAATAATAATAATAAAAGAGCACAGAGTATGCCAGGGAGCCAGCCTTTCCTCTGCTTCACCCCATTCACCAGCTTGACACAGCCTGGACCAATATTAATTCCAACAGTCTGAGGTGGACAGAGAGTGGGTGCTACTCACATTGTGGTTACTTTGGAGACTGAAGAATCTGGAATCAAACTGATAGGATTATTAGAGTCTGAAGCAGGGCTGCTACGGGCAGTTGTGGGTTTTTGTACTTAGGCACTAGGCCGAGTAGGCAAGTGAGGGCTGGAATCTAGCCCTGGTACCGCTTGCCAAGCCGTGTGCCCCAGCCTGGGGCTGCATCAGCCGGGAGGAAAGGGCCCTTCTGCAATTCATCTGCCAGGGTGGAGTGCCTTTTTGTAACTCTCACAAAGACGTGCTGTGTGCTAAAGGTGGCTTTGGCTGGAAATAACTGTTGAGGGGGACCCTGTCTTCTCCACTGCTATTGTGTATCTGAAACTCTCCTGGGTTCTAATAGTCTTTTCATTCAAGCCCCTTTCCCCCATCTCTACTGTGGAAGGGGGAATGACTTATCCAACGAGGGTATGTGGAAGGAGATTCGAAGTCTGGGTAACTCTGCCCCCATTCTGTTTGACATCTTTTTAGGGAACCGGCTGCCTACAGAGAACACACATCCTATAGGTGGGTGTGGAGGTAAAGAAGAGAGGGAAAAAATACCTGATCCAGTCCAGTGTCTCCAATCCTAGGGAGCTCTCTTGCTCATTTTCCCCAACCTTGCTTTATTCAGTAGGAAAGTTATAATTTGCATGGGCCCCACCATGGCTCACTCTTGTCTTCGTTTTTCAGGTGGTTCAGAATTCAGGAAAAGGGGTGCTATTTCTTGGGCTCCCAAAGGGATCTTATTAACCATACAATTCCCCATTTCCCTCCACACCCATACTTATAACAGAATTGTTCTATCCAGCAGAAGCCATGAACTGGTGGGCTCTTGGCCAGATCCAGCCTACATCATGTTTTGTTTGGCCCACAAAGTATCTTTTGGAAATAATGGCACAAACATTTAAAAATGGGAGATTGCATGTCCACATCAAGATTTCTGGCCCTTCTTAAAAAATAAAAGTGGAAAAGGTGTCCACATTGAGCCAGCCTCCCCATGTGGCAATAATCAGCTAACACTATACTCCCTTTTCCACAGGGCACACTCTCCAACTTTCCTTTGTCCCCTCCACTTTCTATTGGCTCCAGGGCTGAGGCTGGGTGTCAGCTATCTATCTTTACTCTTACATTACTCTTACATAGTTTTGTTTTGTGTTGAATTAAATGAGTGTCCTCTCATTCTTATGTCCTTTTTAAAAGTTGATGGGAAAGGCTCCATTGCTGAAGACTCGGGAGAGGGCAAATGCCTTTCTGGAACTATAGGTTATTTCCATATGTTTAATGTTTATTTTTTTTTTTTCTTGAATGATTCACACATTATGCTACCTACCTGGCTCCGATAGTCAGTTTGGATTTCTCTAGGATTTTTTTTAATTTTAGTTTTTTAGTCTTTTCTTTTTTCTTTTCTTTTCTTTCTTTCTTTCTTCTTCAGAATATAACCAATGAAATTGGTTATTGTCTCCCTTAGACAATTCATTCTATTACATGGAAGCTCTTCCTTATCTTAAGCTGGTACCTGCCCCCTGCACTTTGCACATGGTAACATTGTCTCAGCCATATGATGTCAAGTAAATAAATATCCTGCTAGAAGTTCTTACAATTGTTCCCTGATATTTCTTGTTCTGCTTTTGGATGTGGCAGAATTTTACTTTCTCCAAACCCTTAAAGTTCTTGACTGATGGACCCCTTCTTCCCCTTGGCAGTTCTCACATTTGAAGATCATTCCTTTGTCTTCATTTTTTGTTTCCTGGAATAAAATTCCATTTAGCACATGCTTGTATGTTCTCTACATCTGTGACAAGGTCCCTTTTCACTCAGTTGTAAGAAAATCTCTCTTACAATAATTATTCCTGTGGTCAACTCTGCCAACAGCTGCCGAACACTTCAGAACAGAGTGAAATCTGCCTCAAGACCAAGAGAAGGACAATGTGATCCTTTCCTTATTTAAGATAATGTCACATTGGGCCTGTTTGCTATTTTATCTGTTGTATAGCCATGAGTTTTTTCTGATTGGGGTACCAAGAAATGTCTTAGAGAACACAGTTGCCATCCGAGGCTGGGAAAAAGTATGGGTAGTCTTCAAACCTTCCACTGAGTTCCTGCCATGCCTGAATGTATCCAAATTCTCCTTAGATTTGCTGGAGTGTTTCACTTTTATCTGTAAGCCTAGACTTACTTGGGGGAATGAGCTCCAAGATTTACTGGGTAGTTTATAAACAGGTTCATAATCCCTTTATTGGTGCTGAACAACACCTTCCAAAATTCAGGAGATAGTCTCTGGTTCTAGTACTCTGATAATTTTTCTGGCTTGAACTGGTCCTACCAACAAAAGACTCTCTTTTCCATTTGGGGGCTTTTTGTAACAATTTTTAAACATTTTCAATAATTCATGAAAATTGACATAATATTTAGTATATTGTAGTTTTAAAATAAATTTACATACATACATACATCTTCTTGTCAAAGTTAGTGTCTCCTTTTCTGTTTCTGCCTGAATGTGTGTTTGGGTGGTATATAGAGTGACAAGGAACAACTAAATGGGAAATACAAAGAAGAAACAAAATCCCTGTTGCTTTCCCCTGTAAACCTGACAGGCTTTCCTGTATCCCTAGCTTTTATACAATCTAATGGAGAGATGAAGGCTGAAAGTTCTAAAAGTCAAAGTAAAGCTCTGGCTCATCACGGAGGTCCCACCAACTTGGGGCAAGTTACAATAGAAAGAACTTGGAATTCAGCAATAAGAACTTTCCAGCTCCAGCTCAGAAGGTGATTGAGCCATTTGGCTTGTCTAAGCCTCACTTTCCTGGTTTGTAAGTCTTTCACTCTACTGACTTCATTGAGATAATGTGAGAGTCAGATTCAATATGGGAATATCCCTTTTGAATGTGCTCAGTTGTTTTGTTACTGTTCTTCCAGGCTGCATGGCAGGTAGGCATATTTTGTAGGAAGGGGTAAGATTCCTGGAAATGTTTTGAGTGGCCCCAATTGTCCTTTCACCCCTGTGATCTCTCCCTCCATAGCCCTTTACAGGATATAACCCCAGTGAGTAATAGTGAGGCTTGTTTCCTGTACCAGGTAATCGTCACTGCTCTCCCTGCTTCAAATTGAAGCCCCAAAGAAATTCAGCATCTGTGTGTCCCTCCCTGGTTTTTTTTGCTGAGTTTATGTGGAAAGTCCTTGAGGTCACAGCCCCTAGAAAAATTAATGTCTGAGATGGAGAGACTATATTGTAGTTAGGGACTGTATTGTATTGGGCTGAGGTCAGACATTGGACCTTTCTGGCATGGTGCACCTCAATGGAAGGACCATGACACCAAGATGCTAGAGGAGTTACTGAAGGAGCCCAAGAGTGCTGTGGGAAAGGGAGGTTTTCAAGAGTCAATAGTAGGCCACTTCACCAGAATCTCTTTTCTCCTCTCTTCATAGTAGGATGTGTCATTTCATCCCATCTCCCGCTTCTGTCCCCAGGAATAAGTTTTGTTTTGTTTTTTGTTTTGTTTTGTTTTGTTTTGTTTTTCATCAGACAAGCATGATTTAAGGATCCCAAGAAGAATCCTGATAACTGGGTATTTGGTCAGTCATATTTTCTTTAACAAGGACTGGCCATTTTCCAGTTTATTTTCTGGATTCTTGGAAGTTTCTAGTGTGTTGTTTTTAAGTGGCTTAGGGAATCCACTCTTAGGGCCATGTAGAAATACACTTTTCTGTCAAGGTTTGGTTTCTGAGGTGGGAGTACCTGTAAATTATTGCTGCCTTCTTATTTCTCATTTTTAAAAATTGAGAATTATTTTGAAGCAGGCCAGCTACGTTGTGAACTGAACTGGTAAAGGAAAAAGAAAGAGGGTTTCAGGTAATCCAGTCAATCCTTTCTGGGAAAGCAGAAAACGGGGGTATAAATGAATCAACAGATATTACCCTTTTATGTGTGCTCCCATCTTAAGTGTATTCGGTGTAATAAGAATATATAAGCTAGAGGGGAAGACTTTGTGATCTATGCCTCAGATTTATTTCTACTCCCTGGAGTCACTGCTTCACTAACCTTGCTCTGCCCCACATCATCCTTCATCCTTCCAAAGTAAATAAATGGAGTTCTCTTCAGCTTTTTTTTTTTTAATTGGCTATCAAAATTTGAGGTGTCACCCAGACTTTGAAGGCCCCTCTGACACTGTCTTAAGAATGTGGGGGTCGCCCTACTGTCCTTGACCAACTTGCCCCCCTTCCATCAGCGGTCGCCAAGATACATGCAGCCACACACACGTTTTTCTGCCTGGCTCCCACCGCCAGTTCCAGAGATGGCGGAGCTCCTGGCCTCTGTTTGTATATAGAGCTGTCTGAAATGCATTCGGGATCTCTTGAGGTGAAAAGAGTTATATAAACAGAGAATGTTATTATGGATTCTTACTACAGATGGAAATGACTGGGTATTCTCAAAATAAATAACATTTCACATTTTTATAGATATGTAACATAATATGCATGTGTGTGTGTGTATTTATATTCTTTCCATCTTGAATACACAGCCTCTCCTTCCTCAGCACTTGGATAAGCCATTCATTTTGCCTCCTGCTTTTTTGATTCTCTTCTTAAGAATTCATTTAATTGTTGCCAGCGTTTGGGGAGTGAGGATGAAGCGGTTATAGGCTTCCTGCTAGCTCCCACCAGATAAGCCTGCCGTGGCTGTAGCAGTTAGGAGAACTGAATGCTGAAAACACTTAAGTTCTGTTTTTCCACTTCCCCTCTAAAGAGAGATCAATCAGCTTGTGGCTCAGCATAATTACAAATGGAAACTTCCTAGAAGAGATGCCCAGAGTTGGAGGATTCAGTGTAAGGCACCTAGATTCAGAAATTACTTGTTTAGGTATTTTGGGTATCCCCCTCCTCTTTTTATTGAATCTGCTTATTTATTTTCTTCGAGTTCTAGAGGGCAAATCATGCCATGTATCATTTACATTGATCTACTCTCAGTAAAACAAACGAGTGAACGTAGGTAAACGAATGATAGGATTATACCACTTTCATGATGGTGCCATTCCCACAAGGAAAATCTCAAACATTGGGACCCTATGCCTGGGGTTTACAGAAAAGAGCAAAGATGCCAGAGATTTATCCTGAGCCAGGGAGGAGGAAGATTGGCATCCACAAGTCCAGGCAACACAAGGCGGACAACAGCTGGCTTTGCCAGCTCCACCTGGCTCCAATAAAGGACTGGCTAGCATCCTTGGCAGAGGCTGGTGGGAGAGGCAGACAGAAGCCAACTGCCCTGAGGCTGGCCAGTTCTGGTGGAAGGAGGTGGAAGATGGAGAGGTAGCTGGGTGAGAGGGCCTCGGGCCCTCAGTATGGTGCTGAGAAAATGGCTGACTTGGGGGAATTCAGGCCAATTATGAGAGTGATCCTTTCACACTCAGCCATCTGGAGATGCTTGCAAGGGGGCTGACTCTCCTCAATGATAACTTCCAAATTTTAAGAGGATTTAATGAAATTTTAAACTAAGTTTTACTGAATACCCCATACATGAACAGGTTCTTCAATAGGTGCTGTGGTCAGTAATAAGAATGATCACAATAGTGGTAAGAATAAAATGATGATGATAGTCACTAGTCTTTAATATAAGCACTTAATAAGTGCCAGATTCTGTTACGTCCATCAGCCCTCACCATCTTACTCCTCACAGTCTTCCATAATATAGGACTCATCATCATCATCATCATCATCATCATCATCATCACCCTCATTTTACAAGGAAACCAAGATTTAGGGAGTTTAAGTAGTATCCCTGGAGTCACAGAATTAGGTGATAGCTGGGGTCAGCACCCAAGGAGTCCAGCTCTTAATCTGAATCCTACATTATGTGGAAGAATGTATGGTCTATAGTTAAGGAACTAGTAGTCTAGTGAATAAGGTAGGCATGAAAGAAAATACATGGTAATGACGAAAATAATCCTGTAGTAATGTACTGTGCAACAAAACAAATTCAGATATAACATGATTGAATATTGGACTTTATTACTGGCTTCAAACTCACCTATATTCAAAAGTGACTGCATAATAACTCAACTTGTATTTTTAAGGTTAAATTTTTTGGACTCCATGCAGAGTGATGTGGAGGGGTGTTACTGTAGAGTAATACTAACAGTAACTGATTTTCATTGGCCAAGCACCCTGAAGCCTTTCATTCTAGTTTTTTAAAACCATCAACAAAAGTAAATAACGTTATCCCTGATGAACAGGCCATGGAGCTTCAATGATCTGTTTAAGGTTCAGAGTTAGTAAAGTGGCAGAGCTGGGATCAGAATGGAAACAGAATGATACCAATCCAATGCTTTCTCCACTATGCCATCCATATTGCTGGTCTTCAATAAAGTGGGATGTATGAAAAGACTACATATGGTACAGTTACACAGAGTAGGAAGCATATTTAATTGTATGGGAGGAGTTTTCATAGGAAAGAGGAAGCTGACATTTACTGAGTTCTTCCTATGTGCCAGTCACTGAACTGAGCACTTAGCATGTATTCTTTCATTTAATTTTATAAAAGCCAAGTCAGGAGTTTATGGATAAATAGGAATTTGGCAAAGAAACTGTGAGGAGATGTGGCTATTCCAAGCAGAAGGAATAGTATGGGAGGGTGTAGAGGCATGAAATATTATGATGTGATTGTGGGAATTGAAGTCATTTGGGTATTGTGAAAGCATAAAGTACAGTACAGAAGTGGAGTGTGTCAGGGGCGACTGGGTGGCTCTCTTGGTTGAGCATCCAACTCTTGATTTTGGCTCAGGTCACAATCCTTAGGGTCATGAGATCATGCCTCGTGTCAGGCTCCAGATTCAGCAGGGAATCTTCTTGCAATTCTCTCTCTCTGCCCCTCCCCCCAGCTTGTCTGCACGTATGTACTTGCTCTCTCTCTTTCTCTAAAATAAACAAATATTTTTAAAAAAAGTGGAGTGTTTCAGTGTGGGATGGGGGATGGAAGATGGTGGCGACCGAAGATGATGTTATAAAGATAGAACTCCAATGACACTAAAGAAGTTCTCAGACCGAGGTACATGGGTCTTTTCCACTATATACCAGGTAGCAGAGTGAAGGGAGAAACAAGTCTAGGTAAATATTTTGTTTTCCTAAAAAATTTTGAAAAGTAAAACAATTATCGCATTTCACTTAAGCCAATGAGAAAACAAGTTCACATAGAAAGATGAAGGAATTTAGCCAAAATCATGCAGTTTGTAAATAGCAGACCCGGGCTTTGAACCCACTTTTTTTTTTTTTTTTTGGCTCAAAGACCGCATTTGTTTTATACCAGGTTGTTGTTGCTTAAAGTAGCTTATTAGTTCCAGAGATTGGAGAGGAAATGAACAAAAAGGTGGACAGAAAGTGCTCAGCAGCTTCCGACATGCTCATCTAAGGGTTACCCTGTTACCAAAATTAATTTCTGTTTCCTTACAGTTTTGTATTAAAATTCCCAATAATTACCCTTGCACCATGAATTTTTTAAAATGTTAATCAAGAAAGTCCGTGTAAGATGGAGTCACACAAGAGCATGAAGAAAATGACCACTTCGGATAAGGATGGGGCTTCGCTAACTTCTTTCACTAGCTTGGTTGCCACTGTTTAAGTTTAGAAAGTAGGGCGGCCAAGAATTGCTGGTGCTGGTTGTGCATGCACAACGACACCCAATGAGGACAGAAATCCTACTAGCAGTCTACTTGCCTAGTCCCAACACTGAGCTGTCTCCATCTGGAGGAAAGGATCCATTTTTCTACCCATACAAAAGTGCCATATGGGTTAGCAGAAGCCATCCTCAGGAAAGAAGGAAGCATCAATAAATTGGCAGTTCTCATCAAAAGTTTGATTTAGTCTCCACAGTTTAGATCAAGAAGCACCACTATAACAATTGTTTGCATAATTTGTATAAATAGTAGCATTTAACTTCAAATTTAATGGTGTTTTCCACCTCTACTCCAGGTTGTTAACCTTCCCATGCGTTTGATGTTCTTGATTGACACTACAGGTTGTTTTGCTTGTTTTTTGTGTTTGCTTTTATTTTGTCCTAACGAGAATGGAAGGAGCTATAGTACAGGGGTCAGAGAATTCACTTTTCTACCCAGTAGTTGGCTGAACATTGCCATATTGGTTACTTTCTCAGAACTCCCACTATCCTTAGCTTTGACTTGTGCCTAACAATACCTGCTTCACAAGGGTGTTTAATGGTTTGTGCCTGGATTGGAAATAAGTGCCAAAAAGTGGTAATGGTTATCTGATTATCCATGTGCTACGTAGTAGTAGTCACGGTAACGTGGGTACATCTTCACCCAGCCTGGCTTAGAACTGCTATCACTCAATATCTCTGATAAGACAGGTTTACTCCAGGGACAAGTAATGGATTATGGTTTCAAAATGGGAAAGTTGTAAGGGGATGCAAGGACCAGTCTTCCAGGTGGCCTGACTTCACAGCACCCATGGTGTATATTTTTTGGATATTTTTATATACCAAATATATTTATATTTTAAACTTTTCTTTGGTTGAAATCCAATTAATCATGACACTATTTTATTAATATAACATGGGACGTATAATTTTACATTAATTTTACATATAATATGTATTTTACATATAATATGTATTTAGGTTAATTTTACATATAATTTATATTTAGATTTTACATTAATTTTACATATAATCTGTATTTAGATTCTACATTAATGTAAGTATCTACATTGTCTTCTTCAAGTTTTTTGCTCAAACGTACCTTCTCAGTCTATCATAATCACTCAGAATAAAATCTACTTTCCTCATAGCACACCTTCTCCTTTCCTACTTTATTTTTACATCTCCTCATTATTTAGTACCCTCTAACATGCTACTTGTTATTTTGCTCATGCCCCCCTCCCCCCCACACCAGAATATATGTCCTATGAGAACAAAGATTCTGTTCTTTGTTTTAATAGGCTTTTGCCAGCACCTAAAATTTAGTAGGGGGTCAATTTGAAAAAGGAAATTATATTATTATTGCTATTCTGCCCTAATTTCCAGGATATGAGAGCTTATTTTAAATAAACTTGTCAATAAAATGCTTTTTCTTTTGGTAGTTAAGATATAACTCCAGACATGGAAGCTCTAATTATTAGCATACTCAAAAATTTCACTTGGCCCATCATTTATTAAAACCAGAGTAATTTCCCAATTGTCCATAGTGATACATTTTCCCTTGGATAAGAGGTCTGAAGGTTGCTTTTGTCTATTTCATAGAATGAAATAAAATTTAAAAGTATGTCTTCCATCTGTGATTTTCTTCCTACAGTATTAGAGACTTCTAAGATTGTAATGTCAATCTAAGGTATTGCCTAATAGGTAGTAATTAAAGACTTAAATCTTGACACAAACAATGCAGATATTGCTCAGAAAGGGTAAAGAAAAAATGAAATCCCTCTGCTCCAAATCTCTCAATGTGAAAATCCTTGTTTATAAATTGTGAAGTCCTTATATATGTGTGTGTGAGTGTATGCTGCTTTTTCAGTAATGGTTATTTCAAGCGAGTGAAGAGCTTTACTTTTGTCATCTATGCATAACATTTGTATGAAAATAATGAGACTTTTTGGTGACTTAATTGATCCACTGAATTTTCAGATGCTAGTTAAATAGCTAAGGCAGATGAGGTGACAAAGATTTAAAAAAAAATTTTTTTAAGTAATGTAATGGAAACACAAATAAATTACAGTATGTTTGTGTAAAGGAATCATTTAACAAGACAACATACAGATATGTGTGGGTTGAGAGGGAAGATGGGAAGCTTTCTTATAGGGAAATATAAAATGGTACATAATTCAAGATCACAGACAGCTTAATCACATAAATATAAATAGAGACAACCCATTTTATTTGTTGCCTTCTTGCTTTTATATTTTATCCTGTAACTTTATTTTGTTTAACAAACAGTGATTTTTCTTTCACTCTCCTTGAGTCACTATTTTTCATTCCTGAGTTTTGGCTGTTGGGGGGGGGCTGGTGGTAAGGGGGGCTAGGAAGAGGCTTAAAACATCAGTAAGAAAATACGAAGGACTGAGCTATCTTCGTCTGCAGGTTGTAACCTGTGTTTATTGTTTTTTGACGGGTTAAGATACAACTGCTGTGGCATCCAGAAAAAGGAAAACATACTAGCTGATTCTTGTGTGTAAGAAGCATTTCAGCCTAAGCTTAGTGAACTTCCTAGAATGCTCCCCTCGGCTGATGGAAGCTGAGCTTGTGTTGTAAGCAGTGCATATTATTGTATAAAATTTACTGCAAAGGGGAGTGATATGAATAGAGAATGTATACAGTAGCTTACTGCGTGCTAGCAGGTCTTTTCTGGGCTCCTAAATGTTAACTGGATAGTAATGTAAGTTATTACACTCATTAAATTAGGCCACAAACAAGTCAACAGTGATTCAGCAAAATGGCTTTGTTTGTATAGAGCAAGGAAGTCTGATAGATATCCAGTCACACATTTATGGCTAAATGGATGAAGATTTTAACATTACAGCCTAATAAAAACCCCATACTGTGTGATTAAATAAGAGGGAAAGCAGTAAAAAAGAGAACGCGTAATGACGGTAACATGTAGGTCAGTTACAATTTAATTGTCATTGCACTTCATTGCTAACATATCAATTCTCTGCTGCTTAGCTGAGCAGAAAACAACAACTTAACATGTACACTGGGCCCACTGACGAGTCGTCAAACCCCCACTTCCATCACCTGCTTTTGACTACTTCCTTAACAACCACATGAAGTCTTCCTGCTTTAATAGGATAATCTCGCTGAAAGCTCCTGCTGACTATTTCTTCCCATGCTCAATGCATCAATGATCAGTAAATTTACTTCACACTCTACATAGATGCTAAAATTAGATTGTTTGCATTACAACTTTCAATACTTCTGCAACAAGAAACACCTGCCTGCAGATTTATATTGTTTTGTTTAATGGTTTAAAATAAAGATAGCCTCACAGTGGCGATACCTTGATGTACTATATCGGAGGCGCACAATGGCTGATCATTTTTCTTACTTATCCAATTTGTACTGTATTTCTTACCATATAAGGTATAGCTTCATTATCATTAATTGCAGCTTTATAAAAACCGAGGAAGTATTTATTCTTGCCAACTCTGCTGCAATTTTATTCAGTGCAACTAAGAAAGGGAGGGGGGTAAAAAAGCACTGTATATTTAACTTTTTTTTTTTCCCTGAATCTGGATAATTCACACAGATCTCAAAGGGGCTTTGGCACCTTTTTAAAATGTTAGCTCTAAAGAATTGTCTGTCTAGCACACTTATGCTGATCTATAGTAAAGACTTAACCGAGTACATAACTGAACTATTAATTCAGGTGCCTAAGGTGACATTTTTTATCCAGCTTAACATAGTCTATTCCATATAGAATAGAGTACAGCTCCTGGTAGAAAAAATGATCCAGCAGAAGGTAGATAACTTTATTAGAATGATTAGAAACATCAACAGTTTTTTTTTTTCTTTTTCCAAATCTTATTTTAATTCAGATTTCTGGGAATCAGGCCCATAGATTCCAAATGTCGCTAGTGTACACTACTGGCAGATTTTCTTTCTTTTGCACCTTACCTACCTAGATAGAATTATGTGTTATCTGAGGGCAAGAATAAGGGCTTGGTGTTCAGTATCACAAACAAGCAATGCAAAAACCCCAGGAAAAAGTTCTACTCCTACACTGATGTCTACAGGCAGCGGCTAAGCAGTGAGAGTTAGTGGGTGTGTCTTGAATATTTGGGAAGGGCCTTGTGGTTACCTCCAAGATTGAGTTTATGAATCCCCACTCTGATTTAAGGATCAGTGATGGATGGGTACAAATCCAAGGCTGTAATCATTAAGAAAACATTCATAATAACTGCCTTTCTTGTGTTCGTTTCTCCTTTATTCACTATGGAATAGGAACTCCTTTCTCTGAGTTCAACCAGGGAGAAGACCAAAGTAGTACAGTACTTTTGGTTTCCATGGTGCTACTTATAAAGATTATGCAAAGTGCTTAATGAATAAGTAACTCTTCTCAACACTTTGCAGATGAGACACTTAAGAGATTTGGACAAAAATAACAATATGAATAAAAAGTTAGCTGTGGTGCTCCAAATGCCTGATTTTCTGCATATATCCCAGTCTACTCAACTGCACCAGAGGAGTGACTTATCGTCTGTTGGTATTATTCCTTGACATCTTTCTGATAATCAGTACAGGTCAAATAGGTTCCTCTAGCATGGTCAGCTTTCTTATATCTTGGATAATCATGTCTAGAGGAATTGATGACACTCATTCCCATCTAGGAAACGAGTACTGATGATAAGCAGAAATGACTTGACATACTATAGATATTCCAACAACTGAGGGCGAGGGCTGAGGAAGAAGACCCATCACCTCAGAACTATCCAAACAGATTTTTTTTTGTCAGTAAGGGTTTTCATCCTTTTAACTCATTTGTTGAGTGTTCGTATACATTTTTCTCTGTCCATGTTAGAAATAAATTGTAAGTAAAAGATTCACTTTCGCAAGTAACACATATTATTCAAGGGGGATAAATGCATTGATTTTTCCATAAAAATGAACCCTGAAGATTTACAAGTGCCTGACTAGCTAAATATAGAAATGTGATAAATCCAAATTTGCAACAATGGATTTAACCACATTATCATCCAAATCATCCATTTAACCATATTTTAACCTATCTGAAAGTAGCTAGAAGAAGGGTTGGGGGAAACAGTTTTCAGGTGTATTTAGAAATTTTTGAATCGTAGTTCCTACTTGTCTAATTTTTAAACCTTGACCAAAAATGCCATGTTCGTTTTATCTTTGAATCAGAGAACTTGGCAGATTTCCTAATGACAAACTCTATTCAGTGACTTGAAGCATTGATTCATCACCCAGAATATTAACTATTTCGATTTTTTTATGTTACTGAGCTGCTTTAAATGTTAAGGCCAATCAATGTTCTCTGGGGCCATTTTAGATTTGTCTCTCTCAAAACAGCAGGAGACCAGGCACGGAATGAGGGAGTGAAAGCCCCACCGCACCTCTTGTGTGTATGCATGTGTGCGTGCATGCGTACGGGTACACATCTGCGCGTGCACACGTGTGCATGACGCTGATGTAATGCTTGATTTGGTAGGATGGTCTTCCGCTTTCTCCAACAGCTGCCTTTTACAAGCTTATCTGAAACCCTGACACAATATTTGGAAGCTCATTAGACTTAAGAGTAATTGCAAATGAAAGAGGATGCACGGTTACTCAGTGACATTCATGCCTGTTTTTTAAATCTCATGCTATATTGTTGCAGATTTTGATTTCACACTCAGATGCTTAACCCCACATTAATATGTGTCTTCTTCCCCAAGATGAACACAATTGCCTTCCCTGTCTGGCATTATCATTCCCCACCAACAAAATGGATTGCAGGAAATGGGGGTGGGAGAAAAACAACGATATCTCCAAACTTTACCCGTGATTTTTTAGTTTATTCTTTAATGCAGTACCTGTTTTTGCACGCCTACTGTGTACAACCCTGTATCAACCAAACACCGTGTAGATTCTTCTTGTGAGTTAGGTTCTCAAATGAAATGGCAGAGATTTTCATCTCCCTAGGGTCATGCCAAAAGTCTATTTCTTTTTATCTTTCCTATTAAATTATGTTTACCTGAATATATCAGGTTCATTTCACCTAGGCAGGATGTCCCATTAGGCATGACAAGTAGAAGGTTGCAAGATTAATGCCCTTCTTGAGCTTGAATTAGTGTGTCAGCATCTTTCCAGACCTGGGACCAGAGTATATAGGAAGTATTCCATAATGGACCTTAGCCTCTAACTGAACTGCTCTAATATTATTCCTATAACAAGACTACTTTTAAAGAGCCTCATTATTGGCTTCATTAGATATGTTACTTGCATCAGTGGCTGTAGTTATGCGTATAATATAGGAGAGGTTAACATAGCGTATTTTTTATGTATTATATGGCATACAGCTTGAAGTAGCCAAAAGGTTTATGGCTATGTAATTGGTAGTTAGTGTGAAATTTGTAAGACAAATAGACAATATCTAGGGTAACCCCTCTAATCCTCTTCTTCCAGTTTTTTACAGCCACCAAAGGGCCTCATTAAAACAGCAGTCAGCACCTTAGTGAAAAGATACAGTGCTTAGAGTGCCCAAATGTGACAGAAAATCTGCATTTTGTAAATCTGACACCTTTGATAGATTATACAGTGTGAAGCCATTTCTTCTAAGCGTTATGATAATGCTTAAGGTTCTCTTCTGAATCCAACTTTGCTACATTCACTGGCTATAACAATGTGAAAAGGAGCCGATTGAATAAAATGAAGCTTAGAAGGTAGAGAGGAACCTTTTTCTATGGCACAAAGCTCTTTGCACGGAAAGGGGCTGGAAAGCAGCCGTTGGCATTTCCAAGGACCACTTAAGCTTGGGGGTAACGTTCCTTTAATATGAAGATACTGTTTATGACTACGCCAGCATCTGTGTCTGTGGAGGTGAAACAACCTGTGGGCTTCCAGGGTGGAGGAATAGTAGCTTTATATGCTACTGGGGAAAGATTATTGGCTTTTCATCTGTTTTTACAGATTAATGTTTTACAACTGTACCCAGGCTAAGGGAATTAATGAAAACCTTACTGTTCATTCCACAAAAGAGACTTTTGAAATCCGAGACTTCAGCATGTGGAGGTTCGATGGAAATGATGTAAAACGAGGCAGATCTTGTTTAGTTCTAGGTAGCTGCCACAGCAGAGCAGGCCCCATGAAAGTGCCACCGTGAGTTTTGGCGGTGTCATTGCAGGTATCCTAAACCAAGATCGCTTCCCTCCAAACTCTCCCTGTACCTTGCCCCGTGACAGCACGAACTCTTGGCCTGGCCCCTTCTGATCAAAGTCTAATCCCCACTTCCCATTCGGGAAGATTCGCGAGGACAACTGACAGCAAAGATGGAACCTAAAATTGGAAGGTCTGTAGAAGAAATCATTTTAAAAACTGCACTGTGTGTAAACTTATATTTTCACTGTAGCTATAGGGGAAGAAGCTATAGAACAAAACTTAAATGTGATTATTCTCTATTTTGGTCCAAGATTAGAGAATATTTACTAATTATGATCAGACCAAAATGGAAGGGTGACCTCTCCTGAGTCCTTTGTTTCTGCCTGTGATTGAACATTGTCCCTGTGTATATATTTCCAGCAATTCCAGCAAAGGGAGAAAAGCCCATTCTCTACTCTTCCAAACTTTCTGTTTCTCTGGTCAAATGATATTGAAATGAATTTTTGTTTATAGAAACTTCTAAAAAGATAGACCATTTTGACCTATATGCTTTATACATTTTATGACAAGTATAAACTGCTTAATAAAGTAGCAGCAAATATTTATTATAAGCTAAAAGTAGAGAGCATGATTAAAAAAGCATCTTGAATTATTTATGTTTTTACTCCATAGCATGACAATAGAGTGTTATATGTAAGCAGCTATCACTCAAATGAAGGAAACATATCTGGCCATTGTTCATGTTTTAGAATTGAAAGTCTTCGAGGACAGATTGAGAATCAGATTTAAACATGCCAAGGTAATCACCTCTCTTTCCCCTTAAATATACATGGCCATACATGCCTACTAAAATTCCCTTTTCAGTATTTTATGTGTACTCATTTTGAATCTATTTATTAAAAGGGTTAGTTTTGTTTTGTTTGTTTTTCCCCCACTGTGATAAAAGAAAGCAGTTTTCATTTAAATGATTCCATTTAAGTATTTGCAGTTATTAATAATACAGCATACAAAAGGAAACATTTCAATGACAGGAACCTTGAAACGAATCCTTGAGAATTTGAAATGGATATTGCTTTCTCTTATAATAATCTAGGGTCACTCTCTACTTTTGTTGAATGTGGTAGTTTTGGTTTGGTTTTTGTTTTTTTGTTTTTTTTTTTGTTTTTTGAGGGTCAGAGCTATTAAATTTTAGTGGGTTGCTAGAGGGAGTGGCAGGCCTCTTGGCTGAGAAATCTACTTGAAATTACTCTTTGGGAGGAAAAAAAAGGAGAAAATTGCCTCATCAGACCCATCTTTCAACCAACAAATCCTGTGACTCTCACTGTTCTTAATTGTTGACCCCTACCATCTGTGTCATGCAATGTGGCAGGAACTCTCCCTTCAAATAAAGATCCATGTTACCTCATCAGGATGTACTTGTTAAAAGTGATAATGTTTCACAATCCGTACTTAGCCATGTGAAATACAATATCCTCTCTTAAAATGTGGAGGTTTGGGGCCTAAATTAATGCCTTGGTACATAAGTCATTACATTATCTGAAAACCTTTGATTTGAGTGGAAAATATCTGTGACGTGCTTTTGTTACCCAAAGAGTTCAGAATGCAGTATTTATTTAATTTGGGTAAAGAAGTTACTGTGTGATGTCTACTGCTAACTGTTGAGTCGTTTAGCCTTTAAAAAAAAAAAAAAAACTGCCTTTACGTATGTAGTACCAATACTTGAAAATGTTGTTTAAGGAAATAATATATTTTCTCATCAAATACATTTTTAAAGAAAAAAATCTGATATATATGTGGCATTAGGTGAGGGCACTAGACTTAAAAAAAAAATCACAACGTTTTACGGTGAATTCTCTTAGTGCATTGGCTTTCCTGCCCTGAAAAATGAACTTATGGGGACATTGTGAATAGGATGTGTGGGTTTAAAATTCGATGGATTACTCACATCTGTTAGGTGAGAATTAAAGAGAGCTGAATAATGTATTCTTATGTTTTAGAGCTATCACTGCCAAAGGCTACTGACTAGTAAGTATCAACATCTGTGTTACTTCTTCTTTAGATTTCCTGATTCAATGTGTCTAAACATTTCATTTACTACTGGAATTTTTTAAAGTTGTTTTAAGCCTCTGTTTGAGGCACTATTCCACCGAAAGATATTATTAGCAAATATTAGTTAAGGGATTATATATACAATTAGCCCTAAATAACATTAACTGAATGTTGTGATCCGTATTATTGAAATAACGTCAGACGCTTGAAACGGTAAATAATGGAATAAAAATAAATAAAGGTACCTGTATTTTGACAGTGATATTCCACCTCTGGTTTTCCCATGCGCAAGCGTAAACACGCACGCACACACACACACACTCTCTCTCTCTCTCTCTCACGCACAATCATTCAAATGCCTTTTCTTTCTCTGACAAAAATATTCATTAAAAACATTTCACTGTGCTGCCTTTTAATATAGCACGGGCATTCAACCTGCGCAGGAAGCTTCCTGGAACCGCACAAATACTGTGTAATTATCTGGTGGCTCCCTGCTGGCTGCTGCATATTCCAAGCACAAAGTGAGCAGCGCATTTCTAGAGCCTGACTCCTGTCTTCATTGTCCCTGCTTGGAATATGAAGCCTCACTTCATTATAGTAGACCTGATCAAACTTGATAGATTTAGCCATTATTCTTGACTGTGTCAACTTTCCACAGTTTCCCGCCCCCCCCTCCTTGGGCTCTTTTGTTTTGCCACCCAGGGAATGCAAAATATTCTGAGTCTAGGTTTCTCTCTTTCTCGACTCTTCTTCTCTTTCTTCCCTCCCTCCCTCCCTCCCTCCCTCCCTCCCTCCGGGCTCTCTCATTCCCCCTCCTTCTCCCTCCACCCCATTTCTTTCACCATCTCATCCCCTCTCGGCTCCCTTCTCCCACCCAAACAAACCAAGGATTCAACAAATAATGTTCCTTCCACATCATGTGATTCAAGGAAAATAAGGCTTGCAATTTTTCTCTCAATTGTCCTCTTTGGTTTTGATTTTTCAGTTACTATAAAAGAATTCTGCAGCAATGTTGACACACAAGGCAGAAATGCTTTGAAAATCCTTTTCTGTTTCCTGTTAGTAGCACAGTAACTTTTGCTCTATGATGTTGTGGTGGTGACGGTTGGGGTTTTTTTTTCTTTTCTTCTTCTTCTTCTTCTTCTTTTTTTTTTTGGGTCTGTTTTATGACAACTTTCAAGGAGCACTTCAGAGTTCATATTTTCAAGGATCATCCACATCAGTGTATCTTATCAAATTTTATAAACGTCGCAGTGCATTTTCTTTACAAAAGGCATTAGATCATTCTCTAGGCAAATACAGATGTTGATACAACTGCTTTAGCATAACAGATTGCTTTGTAGTTTTTGAGAGTTGCTACGCAACAATAGAGAATTATATCCTACTTCTCACAACATTTTAAAGTATCAAGAAAAAAATGCAAGCTGTATTACCATAATTAGGATCACACTGACCCTTCCCACTGTCGTGGAACAAGTTAATCAATATGTAAGGTATTTGTTACTGACCTTAAAATTCTTATAAGGTCAGTTTATCATTACCCTAGTTAATGAACATTTTGTGGTGAGATTTTATTCCCGGGGTTTTAATTTTTTTCTGTAGTGTATATATCCCTTCGGTGGACCCCTAGCACTGTTTAAAAGCAGAAAATAATGGTTAATGTTAAGGTCTGCTTATTAAGTGCGAATTATTAATACAGTAAAAACTTAAGGAGCTTGGGAAACTCCTCTACTCTCCAGAGTCTCTCCACACTCTAAAACACTCCACCCCCCTTTATTATGTTTATTTTTTAAAAGCAAAAGCCAGGCTCCCAATATGATGGCTTTCAACAAGTTTGCTCACAGGAGTCTTATTGTAGCGTCTGTTTTTTTTTTTTTTTTTGCCACAGAAAGAAGGTAAGGTGCTAGTATGGCTTGAATTTAATATTATCCTCTTTAAATTAAAAATAAAATAATTATTTTTTTAGAGTGGCATTTTCAGTCACACCAAAAGCTTTGCGGCATCTTAAAATGTAAATTGCCGTGAAGCAACACAAAGGAGAAAGGGAAGATTTTGAAGGCAATCGCACTGATCACTTAATTCAGTGGCTGCATATCCACTTGGCATAAGGTAATTAGAGTGCCACATTGCTGTAAAGACAGAAAGCTTAGGGTCCCATTCTGACTCACCCAGACGATAATACATGATTAGAAGTCAGTGACAGATCACAACTGCTGAATGACCCACCAAGGTCTTATCAAGGGCAAATCGCATAATTAGCATGCACTTCGCTGGCAGAGGAGTGCAGTGCTATTGTTCCCGCACAATCAAATTAGCCCCGCCAATGAGGTCAGTGTTCTGTGACCTTAGAGACATCTCATGTATTATTCCCCCCTCCTTGTCACACACATGCACACACACACGTGCAACGTGCACACATTAATACCCATTTAAACCGAACCTAAGTTCTGTGGACACAAAACATGTTTTATAGAGACCTTTTTGAAGTACACTCCATTGACTCTTTAGTTCACCATGTATGGAATGAGGAATGAGGAAACCAGCTAATGTAGTCTGACCCTGGGGGACACATATGTAATGGAGCTACTTTGACATAAATTCAAGAATCTGGTGAGGCCTGGATCTCACATTATTTGCTCTTAATACATCTGCAGCATCCCACATATACTAATGAAGTCTTAATTCAAGCTTCAGGTCTCTTCGTCCTTCCACTAATCAGGATGCCCCAGTTGATGTGTCCACTCGGCCTCCACCCCATCCACTTTTTCCTTGAACACTGTCCATTTCTAGGACCCGAAACTTCTCTCAGAAAGGACAGTGTTTGGGAAATGACTGTGGTCTCTCATAACTCCAGACTATTCTTACAGCCAAGGCACTGCCCCACTCTGCCACCAACTGTACAGAGTGCAGCTCTTGCAGGGTCCAGTGCTGTCCTTGCTGGGTGACACATCAGTCTGCAAAGCTGGCATCTTCTTTTCCTTTTCAGCAACTTAGGGATCTGGGCAGAGCCCTTCGGTGAAATAACTCGAATGACCAGCTTGGACGCTGTTTTCGTTTTCTAGCCTGAAAGGCACGTTCCTATTTGTTCTCCACACTTGATCACGTGTTCAGTGCACATAAGAGGTTGGTTGACACTCAGCAGGAGTGGCACCGTATGTTACTTCCCGCCTGTGATTTTCTTCTTGCAGCTGTACTCTCTCTGAACCGGGAACCATCACCCACGCTTCTGGACCCCATTCCGCCGACATTACCTGCTACTGAACTCTCCACTGATCCTTCTAAAGAAACTGTTTACACCGTATCATATTAAAGCTGAGTTTGGAGTCCTTTAATGAGGGTGATGAAGATATTTCATTCTATTTAGAGCTAAATAGTTTCAAGTTTTTATTCTCCAAATCTTGCCCAAACATGACTCACAATTTACTACTATTAAGATAAAACTCACATGAGCTGAGATTTCGTGACATTTTCAGAAACATCTAGTCCAAATTTTAGTGCTAATGAGAAGTCTAGGGAATATTGATTTGTGTAAGAGGGAGGGGCTCTGGCTTGAGGCTATTGTTGGGGGGTGGGGGCTGCGTGAGGTGTGGAAAGCTTTGGCTGTATGGTGCAATCAAGAAGCAATGGACTGAATATGAGATGACTTGGGTCTAGTCCTGGCTTTGAACTTGGCTAAGGCTCTCTTCATTCTTGGCCTTGACGACTTTATCTGCAAAATGACTAGATTTGGCAAGAGGCTGTCTATGATCCCTCCTAGCAATCTCATTTTGTATTTCTAAAACCTGTGTGAAAGCTTTGCCCCAGTCCATTCGGTTACAGGTACTAATCAACTGCAGGCCTTAATATTTGCACATTACAGCTCTGACCACTGTAACCGATAGTAGTGTTGCAGACAGGGTACCGAGACCTTGGAATTCTAACACACGCAAGGAGGAGAGGGGTACAAGGGTATCTATTGTTTACAGGACTTCCTCCCCCTCCCACCTTCCTTGCATACACCTTCTATAATTAAACACTAAGGGGAGAAGCCAGTGAAAGCACAACTGATTTATGTTTAAATAATATGTTCCGAAAGTGTCACTGTGTAAGCAAGTTCATCTTTGAGCCAATTAAATAATTCTAGCTCCAACTTGGCCTCTTCTGTAATTGTTCTGTTTTGTGATGCTTGCATTTTAATGGGCGATGCATTTTTACAATTGTATCATGGTGCTCTTGTGCTTCCAAACATATTTTCTTGGGTAAATAAAAGATTTCGATTGACTTGTGTTTTCTGAAGCTGAACTACATGACATGGACATTTTAAGAGAAGGAGATTTAGATTAGGGTTTAGTAGTATAGGGTCCTCCTCAAGAATTTATTTCTAAAGTGTATTTCACTTATTATTAAATGTCTTGGTCATTTGTGCTAAAGGCATAGATGAAACTTTTTTCTTGTGTGGCACAAAGATAATTTCTAAAGGTGTTGATTGTGCAAACACAGGGACATTTCCCCTCAATGAAAATTAATATTGTCTGTCTATAGAATGCTAGCAGTATTCACTGTGCTACAAAAGTTCCTGAAAACATTATATTTATAATGATTGTGATAAGCTGTTCCATTCTCCTGGTATTTAGCCTTCATGGTAACTTCTTTTTGATGAAAAAATATAGAGAATTATGCACAAAGGAGCAGTTTTTATACTTGTAATGGAAATATTAAAAAGGGACCCATTTTTACAAATTGTCTATCTAATAGAGATTTTACAGCATCTGTAAAATATAGAGACTGCATCTTGCAGCACTGTGTCTGCCGTAAGGGTGTGTGCCGATTTGCATAAAGTGTATATTTTCATATGTGTGCTCCATGTCCATTATATACATCACATATAAATATAAATCATGGTACCTAAAGTCTCAGGGGGTCCCTCCCCACCTTAGTCATCCAGTGCAAACCATGAAAGTCCCCTAACAAACAGGATTAAAATTCACTCCTTTCAGCCATCCCAGGCATTTATTCCTTCCTTTTCATTGAGCTACATTTGTCTGATTTAACAAGATAAGATTTGAGTGCTGATGCAGCCCGTTGTTAATGTAGCAGCCGCATCCGCCATACCATCGACACTCGGCATCAGAGGAATGCATAAATCAGGTATTCAAAAAAAATTAGATATGCAGCACACCAGTTTTATAGTCCCAGCCTCAGAAATTGAAATGGCCCAGATTAATGTATTATATCTTACACACTGTCCGAGTGAATCAACTTTAATATATTGAACAGATTCGCAGAACAAGACTTTGTTATCTAAGGAGCACTCGGAAGAAGGAATTGACCTGAGGATTTGATTTGGTTCAGGTAGTTCATGTTGTACAGCAGCATTTGAATAGTTTCACATAAAAATAAAATTTGTATTAGAAATATTTCACATCATTTCTGGGCTCATCTGCACGGCAGCTTTGCAGAGGGCCAATATTATAGAAACAATGTCCGGCCAAGATATGATTTTAACCTTTGCTTCTGACATGGCAAAACAATATAATTGTAATTTTAATGCAAGCTGCTGTTTCTCAGCAAGGCAGCTTGTACAGGCTGACTTTAACTAGTTTGGATTTTGACTGGAAATGAAATGCCCATTGAATTGCTCATACAATAGAAGCACCACAATTTGTAGCGTTCCATTCCCAGAGGCTCGGTCGGGACTGAAGCTGTTCTGTGAAGAAGCTGCTTTTTATACTGTTGGATGCCATTCCGGGGAAGGACCGGCTTGGAAGCAGTGCAAGGTTGTGAGGACAGTAGCTCTTTTCCTTGCCAGGCTGGGAGAGCCATGATGAGGAAATAGTTTAGGGATTTGAAACCAGAGATGATGTGTTCCCCGCCCCCCCCCCGCCACCCCCTCCCCCGCCACCCCATCTGTTTGGAAGAGGGGAGGGAAGGGAAGACAAGCAAAAACTAAAGTCTGGGGAGAAATAGTCTGCATTTGGGGAGTTACGTGGCAGAGGGTTTCATTCTTCCGTGACTTTCTCTTTTCTGTTTCACATTCTAGAGAGCCCTCTTTGTGCAACCTTGGGACCTGTAGGGTTGTGCTCTCTTTACAGTGTTGGAGCCTGAACTCCTCCTACCTTATACTTCTCAACTATGTCAGCTGCGTGATCCAGGATAGATTGTATACACCCCTCCTACTCAGAGGTGGGGTCTACCTGTTTAATGCTTTTGATAGAACAAATGCTCTCAGTAGCAATGATGATTTTATCATTGAACCCTGAAAATCTCCATATCCCTAAAGTGTTTGGAATAAGAGAAATCGGCTGAGAAGAGTTATTAAATGTAAAGACAGCAAATAGGTGTTCGGCAGGTCAAACACTAGTTCCTGTTATACGCAGGTGCAAGGTAAACAAGAGGTCAAAAGAAAGAACACACTTCTTTCCAGGAAGGCACTCCAGCCCTTGTTGGCATTTATTTTATTTATATAGGTCATTATTTTGCCTATTTACCAAATTAATCTTGCCTCTTTCACAGGCCTTTGGTTTATTCTGGTTTTGCAGAGATTGAAGGTCTAAATGATCTTCCCAGAGCAACAACTAGAAGGCTTCCTTTGGTCTATACACTCACCTTCATGGGTAGATGGCTAATACCCGTTTTTCTGGAATTGGTGAAGCCAAATGTGAACATGTCTGATGTCAGAAATCCAGCTGGGTTCTTCCAACTTTTACAAATTCTCTTTTCATCTGCCTAATTCTTATTTACTCTTCAGATGTCAACATAGGTTGAACCCAAACCTCAACCCTCTTTTATTTCCCCCCTTACCAACCGGGGGGGATCCGGGCTGCTACCCCGCTACACGCTTGTGTCCTGCGTTCCCCTTTATCACACATTTACCTGTTATTTGGTGACTGCTGATTTCAGTTTCTCCCAAGAGGACTCAAAGCTCTTTAAGATTGTCTTTTTCATAGTTATATGTCTCATTCTTAGCACAGTGCCTGCCACATAATAAATTTTCATTAACTCTCAGCAGAATGCACTTTGTCATTCATTCAGTATTTTTGAGTGCCTACTATGTGTCAGCACTGTTCTAAGCTCCACGAACTCAGCAGCGAACATAGCAGAGCCGCTGATCTCACAGCGCTTATATTCTAAGGTGGGAGATAGACATGAAATTTGGCCATATGAGATTTATAGAAATGGCAATTTCATATGGTCCAGACTAATGCCTAGGATGCCATGTGGAGATAACGAGCACATCAGTGCGGTAATGGTGTTTGACAACATCATCTGAGCCATGTTTCAGTGTGAAAGGCTCCTGCTTCAGCTTATTATACTTTAATGTAAAAATTCTCCAAAAATCATCAGGCAAAATCGGGCCCCATTAGCCACATGGAATGTAATAGTTGCTCTAATGGTTACTGAAACCACAATTCCTGTGTCCTGTACGTATGTGTTACTCCACCATATTCACATGGCCATCCCAGGCCTTGCTTCAGTACTCAGGGGTCTCGGCGTGTTATTGGACCAGTTGCCAAGGTCCTCTGTGGCCTGCTTTCTGGGTCTTTGGCCAACAGGATTCTCATTGTGCCACGGCAGCTCATTTTCCTAAAAAACCCCGGCCCCTCACTCTGGTTGTAATAAGCTGCCGTTGCTATGCTGGGAAGAGTACTTTGGGGGCGGCGAGCCAGGGGAAACGAGACCCGGCACTCTGCGCTCTCTCCTCCTCTCCTGAGCAGACGAGTATCATTGTCTGTAATTGTACCGCAAGCGGCACCGGCAACTCCTTCCCCGCTGACCCTCACCCTCTGGAAGGCGGTTTGGGGGCCCCTCACCTGTGTGTGCGGAGTGGCCATCAGATGGTTCCAGAGTCCGGGACACCGAGGGGCCATGCTTCTCTCCAGCAGGCACATTTGGCGCATTATTTCTCACAGCATGTTCTTGTTGTAAGATCCAGCTTTGACAGCGCACATTCTCTGAGCGTGTATGGGAAAGTGTCAAAAAAAAGTGCTAACATATCTACTAGTCGGGATCATTAATTTTCTCAAGGAATTACTAAATAAAATGACGTTTTAAAAAAGCCCTCCTACGCTGCCATTTCTAAAGTTCTATTTTTAAATGTTGTGTGCCCTTAACTGCTTTATTCCCCTTGCACTTAGCTTATTTTTCCAGATGAAAGTTCATAGCTTTTTTATATGATAGATATGATAAATATTTTGGTGTATTTTTTAAAATTATATAGCAAACAGTGCTGTTTGCTGGCTTTTGCTGGAATTAGAAAGGACTTTGGAAAAGAAAAAGGAAATCCAAAGCAAAGTAAAAAGAAACTGTTACATGGGGAATATGGTGAATTTTATCCCTCTGGGACCCTAGGGTTTCCATCACTCCCTAACTCAAGCTTGACTGAAGGCCAGGGGCATATGTCTTATTTGGACCAACCCTTCAGCAGCTAGTTCTGTGTGCACTCTGACAAAGCTAGAATGGCATTTGTGGAAAAATCATTCCAGCTACCATGTTCATTAAGCACAAGCTTTGTGTCAGATCTAACTGGACCCTGTGTTACTGCGTTATGGAGATTGGCTTCCCATTTTACGTGGAGGCAAACTGAGGCCCAGAGAGCCCAAGCTTACACAGCCAGGAAGTGACAGAACTAGGACCCAAATCCAGGTCTCCACTTCTGAAAGCCCATGCCCTCTCCATTCTGGTTACTCAGCTTTTGACATGGCAGTTTCTCATAATATGTTAGACGGATCCAAATGTTCAGCAAAGGAATGCATTTGTGATAAGGAAATGGTTGAGATACTCATTCATATTAAAATTGAGCTCTGTTACGGATCTGCCCCAGGCTTGTTTTGGAAATCATGGGGATCACTTTTTCCCCCTCTTTCTTCTCTCATTCTTCTTTTCTCTCTCTTTCTCTCTCTGCATTCTTGCCTAAGGTCTTGAACCTTTTTGAGGGTTCTTAGCCTTGATCCCATGTGTCCTGACATCAAGTCACCCTGTACAGTAAATTGTACACTTCCTCCTGCCCTCATCCTAACAGATAACTTGGAGATCCACAAATGTCTCCCAGCATTCCTGTCTCACTCTTGTCATTGAGATAAAAACAAAGTGGCTCCAACCCCCATGATCCCAAGGTTTCTGGAGACTTGAAGGGGAACAGTAAATGCTGTGATCTCCCAGGCACTTCTCACTCCAGAGACCTGAAAGGGAGCAGGAAACGCTGAGCTCTTCCGGGCACCTCTAACTCTGAATTCTTGCTTTCTCTGAACTCCCTCCACAACACTCAGCTGCACTTACAAGCACTGTGTTCGTTCCCTCAAGCACAAAAAATGAGTTACTGCACATAATATGCATTTATTGATGGTTTCCAATAGTAAAGAGGGATTACAGCATGGAACAGAAAACACCTTTAAATTGACTGTGATTTCTCTGCTCTTACAGGGCCTTCAAGACCCTCATTGCAAGACATGTCCACCTGGTCTTCCCTAGGACTCAGCCTTAGGCCATGAAGTGGGGTTTGTTCTTCCTACTGTAATCCTTCCACTGCCTCTCTTCTCCCCTTCAGATTTTCAACCTCCCCCCTTTCTTGTTCCCCTAGCCCCAGAGGAAAGTTGAAAATCCCCATAAAGTTGTTCTGCTGAGCGAGAGAGCACCAGTTCTTCCAGTTTTCCATTTTGCATGGGCAACTGCTTTCACATAACTAAAAGGTCCACGAAATGGCTATGTTAAACAAAGAGCCATCTACCAATGGGATGATTTTAGAAGCTTTCCTAGAAAGGAGACGGTGTTCCAGTCATCTTATTTTTGTAAATAACATTTTGCTCCTCATATTGAGGTGTTTTGCCCACTGTTCTGAACTGGGTTTGACCATATGCCAGAGTTCAGCTGGTAGCGTGCCTTCCCCTTTCTCTGTTTCTTCCACGCACTTGGTTGATAGTTTCTACACTTGAGAAACCAGATTTGAAAAGATACATGCACCCCTATCTTTATCACAGCATTATTTACAAAAACCGAGATCTGGAAGCAACCCGAGTGTCCATTGAAAGATGAATGGATAAAGATCTGATACACACACACACACACACACAGAGAGAGAGAGAGAGAGAGATTTTGCAGCCATAAAAAAAGATGAGATCTTGCCATTTGTGGCAACATAACATGGATGGACCTATAGGGTATTATGCTAAGTGAAATAAATCAGATTGAGAATGGCAAATACCACAGGATTTCATTCATATGTAGAATCTAAAAAACAAAACAAATGAATAAACAAAAAAATGAAAAGCAGACTCAGACCTGTAAATACAGAGAACAAACTGATGGTTGCCGGGGGTGAGGGTAGGGAGGGGGGAAGGGCAAATGGGAGAAGGGGAGTGGGAGATAGAGCTTCCAGTATGGAATGAGTAAGTCATGGGGATAAAAGGCACAGCATAGGTAATATAGTCAGTGGTTTTATAATAGCATTATATGGTGACAGATGGTAGCTACACTTGTGGTGAGCACAGCATGACATATAGATTGCTTGAATCACTATCTTACATACCTGAAACTAATGTAACATTGTGTATCATCTACACTCAAGTAAAAAAAGAAAGAAAGAAACCAGGTTTGGGGATGCTAGGCCTGTGTCTTGATGTTCTCAGCTACTGTGTAATACAAATGCCACAGACACATGAGTCTAAGTTATTTCTTTCCATTCACAACTAAATCCGCCATGCTTCTGGGAGGAGTTTTTCCCACTTGTAAATATCCCATTCACAGGGCCTTCACTAATCTGAAAGGCAACTATGAGATGAAGTCTATCTATATAGTAGTAATTTCAATGACTACCACATAGTAAGCATTTTCTACCTGCCTAGTGCCATGTCTAATAAAGCTTATATCATTTAAGCTTTATCAAGCATTTTGTGATGGAAATTAACCCATTTTACAGGTAAAAAAAACTGAAGAGTTCCACGAGTTGCACAGGGTGATAGAGATAGGAGATAGGATTAGAACTTGAGTCTTTTTGTCTCTAAAGTACAAGTTCTTAACCATTCTGCATACCTCTCTACACAGGTCTTTACATATACTCTGAGCCAGTGGACCCCATGGCTTTAGGTCATTAATGAAGAGTCTAGAGTACATTAAAGCCAATTAAAGGGAAAGGAAGGTGCCACAGATTCAAGCATTCTCCTTGACCGGAGCTAAGTTTATCTTTGACTTAATTATTTGCTCCTGGGACAGCCTCTTATATATTCACTTGATAGTTGCATCAGAACATCTGATAATAATCTATTGCTTATTCATTTCCCTGTTGTATCTCTGGACATTTCTTAAAGCATGTCTTAGAGCCTGGAGATGACCAAATGAGTCTATTTTTTCTAAAGCATATCAAACCAACATTTGGGTAATGTCTAAAACAATCCGTGGTGGGAGTTTAGAGTAGATTTTATGGTGCTTCTAGAGGATGATGTTTAAACTATGATGCAGTACTCTCTGTGTTGCTTATCTTACACACTCAGAATGTTTGAGGTGTACTTACCTGAACAGCGTGGTTCTCTTATGTGCGTCCTTTAAAAGTGGTGCTGTGCTGGCAGGATGCCTTCTGAGGCCCTGGTGCGTGGTGTTGGAGAATCACGTTCGAAGGCGAGCAGCTGCTTATAGTCTCCCAGAGGACCTCCTGCTCCTGGGTTTGCAGGCACTGTGAGATTGCACGGAGGCCACTCAAAGTCCTTTTTTTCCTTAATATCTCTAAAAAAAGAAGGTACAAGAATCTTAAAGGGACTGAGAAACTCTTGGTGGCATTCTCGGAACTAATCTAAACACCAACAATCCATAAAATAAAAAGTTTAAGTGGAAAACTCAATCATCGGAACGCTCTAACATTCAACATCTAGCTGTTTTCAACATCGGTATAGAATGAACAAGGCCATAGTACTTGCTTGGCCAGTGACTCGAATGGCATGGAGTGACCTACACATTCTGGAGATATTTTTTTCCCCCCCTTAAGATGATAAAAAGATTATCTTAAGCTTGGGATTTAGTGATGAAAGGGACCTTGGAAATGATCTAGTCTCAGTACTTCCTTGTCAGGTCAGTGCCTGGGAGGATACGACTTGGGCAGTCTTAGTCACATTGCTAATTCCAGAGGCAGCAGTGAAACGAAGTTCTCCTGCTTCCAGCTGAGTCTTCCTGTGGTGATGTCATGCTGCATTTCCTCTTTTGAGGGGAAAGGAGGGTGGGGGACTAGAATATTCCACCTCTGATACTTCCTAGACTATTCTCTTTCCAAATATATACGGTGCTAACCCTGCATAGGTAGGCTTTATGGTCCAGGCTGTTAAATCATCACCACCACCATCATCATCATCATCGTCAGCAAATATGGGGCGTGAATACACTGTATGTGCAAACGCCCTGACTAGGCACAGGAAAAGGTACGAAGACTTTAAGACGCCAGCCCATAGATTACTCTGTGCTCATGCCATTGAAAAGAATCATTATGTAAACCTCGTATTTTAGAGAACATAATGCAGCCTAAAGAAAATGAGGCCTTAAGTCAAATAGATCTTGAATGTGTTCAGCCTTCCCTGAAAACCAACTTTTTCGTGAGAACGTGTGTATAAAGGAATTCTGAAAATCCTTGAGAAATGCAAACACCTCTGTTTTCTTAGCATAGCTAAGAGAAGTGAGCACATGTGAATGGGAGGGAGGGGTGTACATACAGTCTAAAGTATGGGTCACACCAGTTGTAACTTTAATAGGGGAAAGAGTGATGTTTGAAGCTCTTGGCATAGAGTTGTGATGGAAGTATATGTGATAGGAGAAATGTAGGAAAGGCCACTAAATAAGAGGATATGAATAAACTCATTAAAGGGAGACAAGACTCATTTTATTCATATGGTCATTTTTTTAAGAAAACCCTAAAAGTTTCATATTTTAGAACCTTCGCTCCCAATGATGTCCTCATACTATAAAGACAAACATGAATTTTCTTCTCTGATGAAAAACGTAGTCAGGTATTTGTTACTATTTCAAAGTCCCAGCTTTTTATTATTTGCCATCCATTTTGCAAAATCCGCTTTGAAGAAAATTGAAAGCATTTAAGACCCTGCCCCTGTCACATGCCCTCGCCATGCCAAGAAGAGCGAGAGTTCTTGGGGCCTCCGTGAGTCCCCAAGACCACTGCTCTTCTGATTTTTCTTCCTTGAGAAGAACGCCTCCACCCGCCGGCTCTGCCACCAGCAGCGCTGCCGCCACCGCGCACCAGCATAAAGCACAGATTGCTGCCCAGCTCCTTGGAGAGGGGCCAGTGCATTTGTCAGGAATTGAAAAGTTTTGGAGCCAGTTCGAGGACTTTCTGGTACACAAAGCGTTGGCTGGAAATGTGGTAAGTATTAAATGGGATGTTAATTTTCATGAATATTTTCCCCATGGTTGTAGCTTGTGGTCATTGAGCAATTTAGCAATCACCATGTGGTCTGTTGGACACACAGCCTGGGTGAAGTTCAAGAAATTAGCAGCCAGTCAGTGGGGAGAAGGCCAGAGCTCAAATTCATGTGTGTTCTTTCTCTCTCCTTTCTTTCTCCCTTTTTCTTTCTCCCTTTCTTTCCCTTCCTTCCTTCCTTTCTTCCTTCCTTCCTTCCTTCCCCTCCTTTCTTCCCTCTCTCCTTTCCTTCCTTCCTTCCTTCCTTCCTTCCTTCCTTCCTTCCTTCCTTCCTTCCTTCCTTCTTCCCTTCCTTCCTTTTCTTCCACCCACCTCTGGGGATGGCTGCTTCTTTATTAAATCTTTATGTGCAACCGTGAGCCTGAGATCTCTATGTACCTTCCATGTTGACGTTCCTTCACATTTACAACCATTTTCTTTAGCCCGTGTTTGTCAGATGTGTATTCTGGCTCTAAAATCAATGATTTAATGATTCTTGGCCAGTTCATTCTTTGCCTTATCAGGCAGGGTGTATTGCATCATTAATTCCAAGTATGCTTATGTGCAAGTGCAAGGCATTCTCTATTTTATTCTTTTCTTCAAAGTGAGGGCAGTTTGTTGGAGTTCTGGGAGTCACAGGCCATAAGGGAAGATATTTGATATAAAGACTATGGGAAATCATGGTTTATTTGACATTAATACTGCTTTACTTTTATGTGGAACCCCTCTTACAGCCTATGATCCTAATTAGCTCTCACAATACCTCGTGAGGTGTCTACACCTGGAACTCTATCACAGCCCCTCCTTTATGGGATCCTACAGTCCCCAGAGGTGAAAGATCACACAGCTAGGACTGAAAGAGTCTCCTGCCATCAGCTACATTCTTTTTCCAGTCAGTTCTTCTTCACCTTGATGCCCAAGCTGTGTCGTGAGGAATTTGTTATTAGTAACAAAAATAATAAAGTCTGTCCATGACTTACCTCTCTACATTTTTATAAATTATTGCAGGTAGATTTCCATTCTCATGAATTTATCGTCCAGTGTGCTTTTGTGAACAGAGGAGAAGGGATAGAAATATCACGTGGGCACTAGGAGTTGTGGGTGACACATGAGCCTCAGAGTATGTTATGGGCGCAACCAGGGGAAAGGGTGTAGCATGCAAACAGTGTTTGAGATTTTGTGGGTAAGAGTTGGAGAAACCTCTATTGTGTTAGTTACTGTTGTCCGCTGTATTAAGAGGAGATATTCAACAGGGTCAACTCAGTGATTCTCATCCTTTAAATGTCGCTGATGACAGAAACCAAGAAATCAGACTTTTCAATATTTTCCACCTGTGGTTCAAGGAAAGGAGGATGTGATATCGATGTTACCTTCTTAGAATTAACTACTAAATCAATCTGAAATAAATCTCTGAAGAGTTCATTTGTGAAAACTGTTATTTATCTGGCATAGGTATGGTTACATATATAATTAATAATATACAGTATAATATCTGTCATATTTTAATAAATGCATTGCATATTAGACATTTATTCTCAAATATACACATTCATGTGTATAATATAGATGTGCCACATGTTTTTTATTCAATATTGTTAGAAAATAAATTCTACATCTGTGAAATTTCAGCTTCCTCCTTACCTTTTTAGAATTTCTTGTATTTTGATGGAATTTACTATGAAATGTTTTACATCCTTCCCTTTCAGGAAGTATAAAGAATGAAACTCATTTAGTTGTCTTTGGATGATTTGTGTCAATATTATCAACAGAATTTATTTGTTTTGTTCTCTTGTAAAGATCCCCTCAGGTATGGTGGCCTTGGAGATTATTTGAGACATTCTATTATGTTTCCGAGTCTCTTCTCTTATCAGGAGAACTACTCTAGTTTTTTTAAATTTCAGCCTAATAATCTCTAACATCCTTGTAATTTGCTTCTTATCTGCCTTGAGTTACAACCTGTGGTATAAAAACATAAATATTATGTCTAAAATAAGAGTTAGTAGGCTCCGAGTGATTAAAGAACATATGGATTATCAGGGTTTTTTGGTGTGGAGTAATAACCCTGAATTGCTGATTCCAGGAGTCACTTTTCTCTGCTGTCTCTTTGGTTTCCAGGTGGGATATAAAAAATGGAGGATGCCTAATAAGTGAAGTGTTACTCTCCATTAAAAAACAATGAGGTGCATATGAATGTCTTAAATCTTACCGGGATTAGCAGTGTTTAGTTTGGGATGACCAAAGGATAACCATGGAGTGCTTCTGGCTGTGCATATGAGAGGAGTGTTTTTATTTGTGTTTTGTCAAGGATGAACCTTTGAGCACACTACAAAAGGACGGTGCCTCTTTAACAGAGACTCTGGCTTCTGTTCCTAGGCGCTTCGCAGTGTTGTTCGTAAAGCAGCATGAAAGAGTTGATTTTCATTTTATGTTGTGCTTGTGAGGCATTAGCATGATGTTCTAACACTTGTAAATGAATACAGCTCTTGCCTAATCTGTCATTTTAATGCCTTATAGATTTTATTTCACTCGATGTTGTACCAGATTCTCAATAATAATAATCAACTGCTTTGTTGTTCTCTTGCAGAAATTAAATTTCTGCAGTGGGTGTGCAACTAATAAAAGATGTTGCTTGAGGAAACAAAAAATAAATATGATGAATCATAAAAGTTGGGTGGGGGAGAGGGGAAGTGGCTCCTAGATGAAAGACAATTACGGAACCAGTGGCGAATGTGTCGGATTCTCCTATTGTCAACAGCTTAATAACCCTACAAAGTCTTTAGCCACACTACTTACGTCTTTGAGCGTTAACCTCATGGACTTGGTGTTTTCCACGATTTCATTTAGAAGCATTAAAATAAAAGGCGAGGTAGTAAAATAACTATTCTCTTTACTTTGCACCCTCGATAAGTTTGCTCAGGGTTGCCATTTTGCCACTCACACATACCTTTTATCTTTTCCCCTGTCACAAGCTATCTAGAAGAGCAGCATTAAAGGCAGCTGTGTGGGACTCGGAGTATTGGCAAAGACCGTAAAGTGGAAAATAAACAGTGTGTCTATCACCAAGCTACAAGAACACAGCACTCATAGCAGTGAAATGACAGTCAGTGGCAAACAACTAATTGGTCACCAGCTTTGGAGGAAATCTATTCTTCCAGACCTCTGTCATTTACCATGTTCTTTAGCTGAAAAAAATGCCAGGTTGAGGTCTTGGCTCTAACCCCCAAAAGAAAGAAAATGAAGAGTTAAAGTGGCAAGGCTGGGCAGGCCCTTTGGAGACTGAGTAATTGGAGGCATCCACTGCTAGAAAAATAGTTGGCTCCTCGCGAAATAATTAATTCACCCCCTCACACACAGGTATTGTGTGGGTCCAACACCAGTTATGTGACGAATGTTGTATTTCACACAGCGTCTGCCTGAGATTCCAGGCTCGCGTATATTCAGAGTGGTGACTGAATTTTCATTAGTCTTCCCCCTCTCTTTCCCCATTTTGTCCATCTAATTTGTAATTACTTCTGGAAAGGCTGATTCACTGATGAGCCACAGGAAAGTGAGAGGGAACAAGTTCATCTACCAAGAGGAGGAGGGAGGTCTACACCATAAACATTTAACTAAGGAAAAGAAAGCCAGATAAGTGGTAACAGACGCTTACAATGCCAAACCTAGAATTGTAGTGTAATACCAAATTAAACTATATTAAAAGGAACAAACTTAAAACATAGTTGAATTTACCTAGCATGCGGACCAACGCAATTTGGACATATTGTATAGAGAAACAAAGGAGTTAGAAAGAACTCACTCAGACAAGCACTTTGTTTCGTATTTAAATATATATCCACATAGGGTGTGCCCATTCAGTCTAGTTTGGTTGAACAGTGCCTTTGTGTGCATTGAGATTTTGAACTCAAAAAACAAGATGTCCTCATAAAAATTACTGGTTGGATTATCTTAATCCTGAGAGCTAGGTAGTTCAAGAATTGTAAGGTAGTTTAAAATCATGTAGATTAACAGCTTTCTAAATTTAAGCACTGTTTAAGTGCTGTTTAGTCTTGCGTTCACCAGTCACTGATAGGTGTTACAGGACACACATACCCGCTGGAATTGTACCCTTTGTTTGACACAGATGTATGTGCATTTTGGGGATGCTAGAGAAAACCATTGGCTTTCCTCAGATTCTCAAATGGGTGCAAGACCAGAAAGAAGCTAAAAACCACTTATTAATGTAATCTGAAGGGGAAAAAAAAGGAAAATAGAAAAAGGAAAGAATGAGAATAATAAATTTAAGGAAGTCTAAGCTCTCATTCATGAAAGTCAGCTCTAAGTAGAAAAGGATTGGTTGAAAGCAGTTTTTAAATGTGGTTTGTTTTCATGACTTGCTTATATTCCCAACAAGAATCATTTTAGAATTTGAAATGGCATCCTTTTGCATACCTGCGACTTCAGTTCCATTTTTAAAACTTTAAAGATGTGCTAAGGTATTACTACCCTGTGTGTAATATTGTTCTACTTTTTTGTTCCTTTTTGCCTTTTCTGAATAATATGGTTTGCCCAGGGATCTGCACTGAATAATACTTGTGGTGACCATGAGAACATGCCTATGTGACTACAAGGACTGTAACTGACTCAGGGCCCCGACAGCTGTGTTGGTGATCCATCACCCTGTAAGTCCGTGCTTCCCATGGGGGGTGTATAGCCTGCGAGGAAGCCCAGCATTGTTATTGAGGCAGGCCCATTCCTAGGAGATTCAGGATCCTCCGATGGGCAAATCTGGCTCAAGGACTGCATGATGACTTTGCCAGACTTTCCATAGAAATAAATGTGTGACAGTTTAAGATTCTTCCACTCAATCTTCCTTCTCTCCTTCACCTGGG
The DNA here is from genome assembly GCA_028533885.1 of Nasua narica. Taxonomy (NCBI): domain Eukaryota; kingdom Metazoa; phylum Chordata; class Mammalia; order Carnivora; family Procyonidae; genus Nasua; species Nasua narica. Next base: position 64,363,163 of record CM052811.1, read on the forward strand.
TTCACTCACATCATGGCCTAAAGGCTCTTCCAGAGTCTCTTGCCTCCCTCCCCATTTTCCTTCATAGGCATTTCCTCTAATAAATTTCTTATATGTTGAATCCCATCTTGGCATCTGTTTCTTGGAGGATCTGGACTAAGGTAATAATAAAATTCACATTTTTAAAAAATCATTCACTGTATGCAAATTAATGTGCTACCTTGTTGTCTCATTTAATCTTCTCAAATCCCAAGAGATAAGAATTACATTTATTTTACAAGAGGAAAAACAGTTGCTCCGAGAGGGAAAATTACCCAATCTTACACAGCCAGTAGATTGCAGTTACCATTTGAAGAAAAGGTTCTGTTCTACTCCAGAGCCCATGGTCTTTCTGTCACTACGCTATAGCCCCTTTGAAGAAACTGCAACTCCCTCCAAATCATGTTACTACTGGTCATTGTGTTTGATTTTTTTCCTTGAATGTGACTGTGATTGGAAAATGATGGAATTGGTATACAGTCATGTATTCTCTCTGGCTTTGTGTCAAGAGACTGACATGAAATTCCCGTCTTCACCATAGGAGAAGTTCGGAATTGATTGATTGATATGCGAGGATTTGGGTCACTCATTTGAACCTACCGCCCAAAGGTGCCTTAGTAAGTGATATTCCTGCGTCCATTTAGCTTTCCTACTTAGGCTCTGCCACTGGGAGTGAGAAGGAGGCCATTCAAGGAGTGGAAGCCCTGCTTCTGTCTTCCTCCCTACCGTGTGTGGCTTTCAGCATTGTCAGAGTGGTCACAGGGTCAGAGCTGGGGTTGATGTTGTTGTTGTTGTTGTTGTTGTTGTTGTTTAGAGAATGAGAAAAATGAATGTTCCTCTTTTAAGGTTCCTGTCTGATAGTGTTTGCTAGACAAAGTAGAATTTTCACAGCAAAAGTCCTTCGCTCAAGAGCTCCACTCAGTCAGCAGTTATTTTATGTGCCTTTTATCCAGGCTTTCTCATTTAAAAAAAGGAAAAAGAGAAATTTATCCACTCAAAGTGAGCTTTTTGCTAAACTTGTGTCTTTCTCTTGTTTGTCATGTTAATTACATCCCAAACAACCCCCTTGCAGAAAATTCTGCAATCAAACTCTAAAGGCCCATCAGCCTTTAAGTTCTAAGTGGACCTGTTTTTCATGTAATAATGAATTTAGTATTATATTTACCTCTAAATAAATATAGATTCTGCTCCTTGGCAAGATATTTAATCTCTTGTTCCTCAGTTCTCTTACCTTAAAGATGGAGATACTAATAGTATCTCTCTTAGACGGTTATTATATAGAGCGTGCTATGTGCCAGGCATTCGATCCACATTAATGTTTGGTAAGTAAATAAGCAGATCTTGCTCAGCTAATTTTTGTCCTACAATTTCAGAATTCTGTCATCGATAGGCATATCCAGCAAATTACACAAAAGGAGAGACTTTTTCTGAAGGACTTTGGCTGGATAATACTTGTGGGTTCAGACAACTTTAAAGCAGTGTTTTTCTTCAGGTTGGCAGAATCTATGGAATCTCAAAGAACATAGTGATTGCTAGTGAATGTCACAAAAGTGTAAATGAAATATGGGAAATAAGGAATGTGGCATATAATAGATTTGGTCTTCTAAGGTAAGAGAAAGCTAAAGCCTTATTAGTAAAAGATTATTTCTCCAACTTATTTTCAGTGAATAGAGAACTAATTATTCAAGAATTACTCAGGTTCCCTTGAGTATTGATATTAAGTATGGAGGTTCCATATTACAAATGCACTTGAGAGCTAAATCAAAGAATAAGTCAGTAAAATTATTTTGTTTTAGAAGTTGAATGGTGATGACTATTTGACCATTGTGCAGAAAATTCCCCACCATTCCAAAGTGAGACCATACTCACCTTCCACCCTGGTCTACTTGTTTATGAACTCCAATAAGCAAAACAGTGCCAAAGGACACACACTATTTTTCCAGAGAACTTCAAATGATGGCCAAAATTTTGGCATGATAAATGTACCCTGTGATACTTCAAGCATGGTTCCTGATTGACTGGAATAGTTACTAGTTTAAAAAGAAAGAAGACAAAGAATCCTGCATGACTTAAATAATTAAACTCATTTTGAAAGAGACAGGTTTATATGGTTCCTAACTGGATGGTTACTTTTCAATACCAGAGGAATCTAGGAATCCAGTGGGGTCCCACATTAAATTTACATGTAATAGGGAATTATCTTAATTGGACCTTATAAAGCTTACTCAAGCTTTTTTAAACAAGAGAAAATGTGGTCACAACCCAAGGACTGCCTAAGAAAGAGAAATAATAATCGAAGGAAATTTGTGGATTCCCTGCCCAACCTTCAGAGTATATCTTGGAGAAATCTACAACAGAGGCAAATCTGCTTTTTTATTAGTCACTACTACATTACAATTCTGCCTTATAGTATAATTATGTGTGTACCCAACTATTCCATCCTACTGGATCAGCTCTTTATAGGCCAACTCCATTTGTTCTTTAAATAAAACAGGGATTGAATCTTTGTTTTGTTGTGAGCACTAGTAACACAACGGAAAAAAGAGACACAATCACCAGCCTCAAGAGGATCATAACCTAGTGGGGCACTAGAGTTCTTTATTCTGGAATATAAAGAATTCGAGTTGTATCTCCTAGTGTGGCAGTCTCCAAAATGTGTGCATGTTGAGGCTGTGGAAAGATCATATTTGATACTAGAACATTAGATAATATTGTATCTATTTATAGTTTTAAGTGAGAAATTAAGTTTTACTAATATTGAACATTTGAATTTGCATATTTTACACATATAGATCATTTTACATACTAGATGCAAAAAATAATTCTGGGGTGGAGAAGTAAAGGTTTGAAGACAACTCTTGATAGTACATGGTACTTTAGTCCCACTGGATGTCAGTAAATAATTTTTTTTTTTGTCAGTAAATAATTTTTGAATGAACACATTCACATCTCAGATTAGTCAATCTTCCTGTTTTCCCAGGTGCACTATGGGAATAGTGCCCTTCATGCCCTTTTATCCAGGTGACCTTCCTGTTCTGCGTGTTACCCCAATGACCAGATTGCCTCAGTGATCTATATAACCCATAAGCTCCTTCCACTCTTCCCACTGACCAAGTCAAAGCTCCTAATTCAACTATTTGAGTTGAGTAGAATAGAACTGAATATTTCCCTTGAATGTATTTCTGATCATGTTTTCATGAGGTAGCACACAGCAAGCTTCCCAGAAGATTCATTTCCATTCCCAAGTGTGCACATTTTAAACCCAGTGTCACCTGAGCACCTCAGGCCCGCCTCCATATCAATGAGCAAATTAGGCAACCTCTTTGAGTCACCTAAAATACGAAAATGTAGTTCATATTAGGTCTTTAAACTTTCTCCTCCAAAACCCTTGCTCTACTTAGTAATGCCCCGTCAAGAAAGTTAGGGTTTATCTTGAGGGGTTAGAGTAGGATTTCTTAGCTTCATCACTGTGGCCATTTGGGACAAGCAATTCTTTGTTTTGGAGGCTATTCTTGCACTGGAGGGTGTTCAGCATTATCTCTATCCTCTACCCACTAGATGCCAGTAGCAGTCCCTTTCCTGCCTCCATATGTGACACCCATAGGTGTCTCCAGACATTGCCAAAGGTTCATGGGGGAATAAATTTGCTCCAGTTAAGAGCCACTAGGTTAGGGTATATAGTATGAAGCATTTAAAAAAAAAAAAAAAGGTGCACTGTAGTTCGGCAAACAATGGATTAACCGTGTAATTAGGTTCAAAAGTGATGTGAATATGTGAGATGTGAATAATCAAAAATGATTTATTTGAGAGGTTAGTGTCAACCCCAATCCGCTGCTAATCAAAGTAATTTCAAGTTGTAACTAATAACTTAAATCTAATTCTCTCAGATCTTGTTTGACTGTGGGGGACAGAGATTTTGAGCAGTGAGATGGTAAATGGTAGGAAGGGTAACACTGAGGATATACAGACAAAATAATAAATTGTTGAGGGATGATTAATAGCATATTTTCTGCATAATCAAATGAATCAAGGCTATCAGGAAATTCTATCACTCATGACATCCATTGGGAGGTGTGCCCAGAAACAGCTAACAAAAGGTAGCATGGTATATAGGAGAAGATGATTCTTGAAATCTCATTATTAAAAAGTGGCTCAAGGTCAGTTTCACAGCACATTAGCAGAGTGCATGTTTTCTGAATGAGCTAGCTAATTTTACTCTAAAGGCTTCCTCTAAATTCTAATTGGGGAGTCTTTAAATCTTCAAACATAAATATGATGGAGAAGGGATTCAATTATGTGTGAGTTGAAAATAGGAACAGATCTGCTTGACCAATATATCTCTCCTTTCCCATGAGAATGAATGGAAAAACAACCCACCTACCCCAGTGGGCTAACTGTCCATTTGCTAGATTTATATCAGATGGGGGATTATTAGGAATTCAAGGTATTGCAAATGTAACTTGGGTCAAAATTGTCAATTAAGTGGAAAAATTATATGTAAAATTAGGATTTCAGAGACCCAGATCTTTTGGCAGATAGCTAGGTTCTGAAGCCCTTTGAAATCAGAATATAGTCCAATGACCCTCTGGGGTAATCCTTCCCATTAAATTTGCAATTCTTCAATGTTTGATACTGTCCAGGGAGCAAACGAATTAAGATTTTCTTTTGTATAATGTTTTTTTTTTTTTTTCTTCCTACCTGGCCTAAATTCTGACTCTGGCTCCTCTGTGAGCTGCAAATGGAAAGGTGCATGTCCTATGGCAAGTGCCATCCATAATTCATGCTTCTGAAAATTAAAAATGGCTATAGTTTATTGTTTTGTCACTATGTATTACACCTACAGATTGTTTAAATGAGAAAAATTTTAAAGGGTTCCACATGTATGCAAAAGTATATGTAATAGAATGCACATATATAATAAAGTGAAGGAAGGAGACATTGCATATTGAATGTGTAAAGTGATACAGATTTTAGGTTATATATACTTCCTATTTGATTACCTTAAAGCAAATAGATGCATAGACTTAAAACTATTTGAATATTAGATTTTGCATAATTGGGAAGCTGTTATCACTAGTCTGTAGCACAAAGTCAAAAGGCGTTTTAGGAATTGCATACAATGAATGGTGGGTCATTTGAAATAAATTTGTAGGAAGCCCATTAAATTTTTTTTCTTTCTTTACTACAAAACATCCCAAAGATCATTTCTCTAATGCATTGGTGTGTCAAATCTGTATAAACAAGTATAAATGTTAAAAAAGTAAAGAATACTAATCAAGAGACACAAGACATACACTGCTTAATAAATCTTGCCTTCAATTTATTTGTCTAGTATTACAAAGGCAGAGGAGATATCAATTAATATAGGCAAAGAGGACCCATAATTTATAATTAACTGGCAAGTGGTTTGTAACAAACAGCAGCACCGAGTCTAATAGCCGGTAGAAAAATAACTAGTGTTGATTTGTCCCTCGGCAAATTAATAGAGTGCTTATCAATGACAGGGTTACATAAAACTGCTAAATAAATAATCATCAGTGAGTTCGAGTGAAGCAGATCTTTAACAAGCTTAATCTGAACCTCTTGACATCTGTAGACTATGAAGAGATTAAATGGTAAGAAAGGGAAGATACAGTGTGCATATTGTAAGCCCGCTCAGTAACTGTACGAGATCATGTTCTTATGTAATGAGAAATAAAGAAACATTTTTATTACAAAATTACATTGAAAAATGATTTTCATTATAATTAGAGTGAAAATTATAAAAGATATATCAAGGAAATGCTGAATTGGAATTCACCAGATGAGAATTTCACTACATTTCTTAACAATGAAAACACATAATTTTAGTCATTTTTGATATATTTTTGCTCGTTTGCTTCACTTTTATTACTCACCTTTGTACATGCCATGCGTTCCAACTCATATGTCACTGCAGCTACATCAGTGAGCTTATTTTGGCTATTATGATTCCACTATAGAAGAAAATCAATCAAGGTCCTGTATTTAAATGGACATTTCCACCCTGCCTTCCCAACCACCCCGCCATTTATATGGAACTCTAAGTTTTTGTTACAGGATGTTTTATTACTCATGGTTGGTACTGTGCACCATTTGCAGCGCTAGGAATGAATAGATCTGTATAAAAGATTTAAAAAGTATAAAACTTCAGGTCTTTTCTGTAAGAGAGGATTCTAAAAGATCGCCCTTGTTTGTTGGTATATTAATATTATCATACCACTTGTATTTTCTTAATGAACAAAATAAATTGGTTACGTTAAAAATCTCAAGGCGTTGGGAGCAATATCCTGAAGTGGGATATAATCATACTTCAGACACTAACTTTTTTAAAACTTTATTTTTGAAAGATTTTATTTATTTATTTGATAGAGAGAGAGATAGTTCGAGCAGGGGAAGCAGCAGGGGGCGGGAGAAGCAGGCTCCCGCTGAGCAGAGAGCCTGATGTGGGGCTCGATCCCAGGACTCTGTAATCATGACCTGAGCCAAAGGCAGATGCTTAACCGACTGAGCCACCCAGGGACCCCAAGACATTTTTTAAGATCAGTTTTATTTATTTGTTTGTTTGTTTGTTTGTTTTTAAAGATTTTATTTATTTATTTGACGGAAAGAGACACAGCAAGAGAGGGAACACAGTCAGGGGGAGTGGGAGAGGGAGAGGCAGGCTCCCTGGAGCCCGATATGGGGCTCCATCCCAGGACCCCGGGATCATGACCTGAGCTGAAGGCAGATGCTGATGGTGAAGGCAGACAATTGAGCCACCCAGGTGCCCCACAGAGCAGTTTTAGGTTCACAGCAAAATTGAAGGGAAGGTGCAAAGACTTCCCATATACAACACTGCCTTTTAAAGATATATGGAGCTGAAGCCTCTCACAAAATGGGGAAACGCCAAATCTTAAGTAGAAACATGGTTTCCAGTGGGAGAAATACCTCCTAGGTGTTCCTGCAAAAGATGAAACATGAGAAAGTTCTGGATGGTCAAGGTCTGCAGCCAATGTCGCAATTCTTTGCTTCTTTGAGTAGACCATATCCTTACCAGCATTTCCACATTTGGGGGGCTTGGGAATGCCACTTCTGTAAGGGTTCACCATCATATTAATAAGCCTTAGATTCAGTTGCACATATAGTAGATCACTTACATTTTGTTTTTAAGATAGATCTTAACTTTGTCATGTTAAATAATAGCCAGTACCAATAAAAACTGCTGAATATTAAGTGTGAGTATATGTGTGTGTGTGTATGTCTTTAGGATGCTTGGTAATTTATAGCACCTACTCTGAAACTTCAAATATTACATGTCAATGCTCAGATCTTGGTCATCTGTATTACTGCTTTCCTGAATTACAGACCCAATTTCCAGCAACCTTTTGGGCATCTCACTCTTGATATTCTGTGAGAACTTTATAATCACGTATTAGAAACCAAATTTGCAATAATTAATGACATCATCTTTCACCAGAATTTTTAAACTTAATAAACTAGGAGATAGCCTTAATTTCCCATTCTCCCTCATGTCTTCTCTATCCTCCAAACCCACCCAAATGAATGTACGTATTCTTTTAATTGTACATCTAAAGGTACTCTTTAATATATTCCCTCCTGTCTATTTTTATTACCACCACCTTTGTTCAGGCCCTTGCCATGTCTTACCTGAGATTTTGTAATAGCTTCTATAGGAGGAGGAATAGTGCTCCCCCCCAAACAAGGGTGTCCATATCCCAGCCCCCAGGCCCTGTGATTATGCTACATTACATGGCAAGGGGGAAGGGGGAATTAAGGTTTCTAATCAGGTCACCTTAAAATAGGCAGGCCATCTTAAATTAAAGGAGTGAGTCCACTTTAACCTCTGGGATCCTTTAAAAGTAGAAGAGGGAGCATAAAAGGCCAGAGTCATTTGTGATGAGATGACTGGCTTTGAAGATGGAGGAAGGGGCCACAAACTAAGGAATGCAGGTGACCTCTGGGAGCTAGAAGAGACGAGGAAGTAAATTCACTCCAGAGCCTCCAGAAGGAAGGAAATCCCGCCAACCCCTTGATTTCAGCCCAGTGAGACCAGTGCTAGACTTCTAACACAAGAACTGAAAGATAAAAAATTCATATCGTCCTAACCCACTAAACTTGTGGTAATTTGTTACAAACGGCAAAAGGAAACTAATCCAGCTTCTTAGCAAATTTTCCTAACTTCTGCTTCCTTCTCTTGACCCTATTTTATCTGGCTGTGACACTCTCGTATTAAATTCTTTGATGGTTTTCTATCTTCACCAAGATCACATTGTACTGCTTTCTCACAGTACACAAGGCTCCTCATTATCTGCTCTCGGTTTCCAGCTTTTACTGCTCTATTGTTTACCACTTCCTCTTTTTCCCCTTCCCCATAGGCCCCCAAAATATATCCTGCACTCAACGGCATTATCATAATCACAGTTTCTGGAAAATACTAATAACCTTTGGGCCACTAAATGCTTATTTACACCGATGCCTGTTAGTGGTGTCTTTGTCCCTCACTTTCTTCCTGATGTAACATCAACCATAAAATTCTTCAGAACTCAGTTCAGTGTGTGTCCTTCATGACTATGACACAGTCACTCCTACTTCTACCACTGCCCCTTGCTAGACTTTGTAACTTTACTGTGTTCCCCATGCCTCATTCCACTACACTTTATAAGGATTAAGTCATTTCTTTCTCACAACATCCCTGTGAGAAAGGGATAGTGTCATCTCCATTTTAAGACAGTTGAATTTGATGCACAGAGAAGTTAAGCAATGTTTGCCAAGTTATAAAGGTAGTAGGAGGTGGAGCTGAAATTTAATCCCAGGCAGTCTGGCTTCAGAATCTGTGTTCTGAACACAACTCAATATCCAAACCATAGTCACTTTGGTGAATGAAGAGAATTACTGCTTTTTTGAAGTTGTGGAAATGAGAAACTTAGTTATATAAAATGCTATTTTACTGGAGGAGTTAACATGATAGCATCATAGACCTTCCTGTGCGAGGTCTTACTAGTTTTGATGTATTTGGTTCCTCAAGCAAAATCTTTCCAGCAAATTCCATTTGCTAATTTAAAAAATTCTGTCATGTTCACGAGAAATAGTGATCTGTAGTTTTCTTGTAATATCTATTTTTGGTTCTGTTATTAGGGTAATAGTGGCTTCCTAAAATGAGATGGGAAGTGATTCCTCCTTTTCAATGTTGTGGATGAATTTGTGTGAAATTGATAATATTTTCTTACATGTTTGGAAGAGTTCAACAGTGAAGTCGTCTTGGAGTTTTCTTTGTAGGAAAACTTTAAACTTAAAAATATTATTTTTAAAAAATACATAGGGTTATTCAGATTATCTTTTTCTTCTTGGGTGAGTTCTGGTAATTTGTTTTTTAAGGAAATTTCCTGTCTTATCTAAATTGTTGAATTTATTAACATAAAATTGGTATAATATTCCTGTATCCTTTTAAGATACAGAAAGTTTTAAACCTCTCCTTATCCTAAAATTGGTAATTTATGTCTTCTCTCTCTCTTTTGTACTGATTAGTCTGGCTGGAAGTTTGCCAATTTCACTTTTTGTCAAAGGACCTGCTTTTGATTTCACTGATTTTCTCTCCTGTTTTTCTGCTTTCCATTTCATTGATATCTTCTCTAATATTTATTATTTCCTTTCTTTTGCTTATTTTGTTTAATTCTATTTTTATGTGTGTGGGTGGTGTTTTTATTTCTCATAGTGGACGGTGAGTTTATTAATTTAAGACCTTTCTTCTTTTCTAATATAGACATTTCATGTTATTAACAAACTCCTGCAGCCCCCAGTACTGCTTCACTGGTCTCTACAAATTAATGATACATTGTATTTTCATTTTCAATAACTTCAAATTACTTTCTAGTTTTTCTTTTGATTTCCTCTTTGATCTTTGGTTTATTTAGAAATGTGTTAAATTTCCAAATGTAAGGGAACTTCTCAGAAATCTTTTTCTTTTGATTTCCTTTTTAATTTTCTCATGGTTAGAAAACATATTTTGCAAGACTTGAATCCTTTTACATTTATTGAGACATGTTTTATGACCCAGAATATGGTTTATCTTGGTATGTATTTGAAGAATGTGTATTGTGATGTTTATAGGGTGGAGTGTGTATACATATATATCTCAATTAGGTCAATTTGGTTGATACTATTGTAAGATCTCTATGTCCTTACTGATTTTCTGTCTGCTTGTTCTATCAATTATTGAGAGAGGGATATTGAAATCATAGATTATACTTATGTATTTGTTTCTCCAAGGAATCCTCAGTTTTTGCTTCATGTATTTTGAAGTTCTGTTATTAGGTGCATGAACATTTAGGATTTTTATGTCCTCTTCATGAACTGAGTCTTTTATCATTATGATATGACATTCTTTACCCTTGCTAATATATTCCTTACCCTGGCATCTGCTTTGTTTGATATTAATATAGTCACTCAGGCTTTCTTTTAATTAGCATTAGAATGGGATATCTTTTTCCATCCTTTTACTTTTAAAGTATTTGTTTCTTTATATTTAAATTGTGTTTCTTGTAAATGACATATAGGCCATGTGGTTTTTTTTTAAATTAAATTTGACAATCTGTGCTTTTTAATTGGAGTGTTCCAACCATTTTCAGTCAATGTGATTGTTGATATGGTTAGAGCTAAGTCTCTCATCTTTCTGTTTGTTTTCTGTTCGCCTCATCTATTCTTTGTTCACTTTTTCTCCCTCTTTTGCTTTCTTTTGGGTTAATTATTATTTATGATTTCACTTTTATCTCATTGGCTGGCTTAATAGCTCCAACTCTTGGGTGCATGTGCTTTCTTCAGGATTCCTGCTACACATCCTTTAACTGATCACGTTCTACACCAAGTGCTGCTATAGCCCTTCCTGTAGGATATGCAAATCTTCCAAGAGTAGACTTTCAGTGCTGGCTTAGTCTTTATAACATTAATCTCATACTTACCTCCTGTACGTGTGTTATATGACCCACACCACATTGCTATGATTTTTGCTGAAACAGTCAGTTATCTTTTAAAAAGATTTAATTAACAAGAAAACTCTTTCAAGTATTTACTCATTTGTTGCCATTTCCAGTGCTTTCCCTTCCTTTGGTAGACAAGTTTTTGTTTTGTTTTGTTTTGTTTTGTTTTTAATCTGGTATTATTTTCCTTTTTCCCAATGGGCTTTCTTCAACATTTCTTATAATGTTGAACTGCTAGTCCTGAATTTTTCAGTGTTTTTACATCTGAAAAAAAATATTTATTTCACCTTCGTTTTTGAAAAGTATTTTCCCTAGGTACAGAATCCTGGGCTTATGGGGCGGTTTTCCTTTCAGTACTTTAAAGGCATTGCTCTGCTGGTTTCTCCTTTACTTTGTTTCTGAAGAGAAATCTGATAGAATTCTCATCTTTGTTTCCCTGTACGAAAAGTGGCTTTTTCTTCTGGCTGCTTTTAATATTGTCTTTTTATCATTGGTTTTGACAAATTTGGTTATGATGTACTTTGGAGTAGTTTTCTTTATATTTCTTGTACTTGGGGTCATTGAAATTCTTGGATTTGTGTTCTGTAATTTTCATTAAATTTAGAAAAATTTCATCCATTATTTCTTCCCTTTTTTGCCCCATCCCTCTTCTTTCCTTATAGGATTCCAATTACATGTGCACTAGGCAACTTGAAGTTGTCCCTCAGCTTACTGATGCTTTAAAAGATTGTTTTTCTCCGTTTTATTTTGAATGGTTTCTATTGCCATGTCTTCAAATTCACTAATCTTTTCTTCTGCAATGACTAATATGCTGTTAATCCCATCCAGATTTGTTTCATCTCTAGGAGTCCTTGGTCTTTTTACCCTCTGTCTCTTCTTCACTCTGTGAATGTGTAGAATACAGTCATAATAATTTATAACTATTGGATGTCCTTGTCTTCTGATATTAACATCTGTGTCTATTTTTGGTTAGTTTTAATTTTTTGATTTCATTGTGCATTAGGGTAACATTTTCCTGATTCCTTGCATATCTGGTAATCTTTCACCCTGTTGGGTGCTGGTTATTTTTGTGTTCCTGTAAACATTTATATCTTTGGTTCTGGGACACAACTGAATTACCTGGAAATTTGAATTTTGGAAGGTTTTACTTTTAAGATGTTTAAATGAGTCCAGAGCAATGCTTAGACTAAGGCTGCTTATTTCCCACTAGTGAAGCAAGAAACTTCTGTGCACTTCTTCACAAGGGTCTGTGAATTATGACGTTTTCAGTATTGGTGGGAGCAGGCACTCTCCTAGCTCTGTGTGGGCACCAGACAGTCTTTTCTCTAAGCCTTTTGGTTGCTTATTTCCCTGGCCTCAGTTTCATCACAGGCCTATGCTGGTAAGTACTCTGCTAAATACTCAAGAGCCTCTGCAGATCTCCAAGTCTTACTCTGGCAGCTTTCTCTTGTCTAGAACTCTCTCTCAGGAGCTTTTATTGCCTGTGTCTCCCCATACCCAGCTCAGTCTCCTCAACCTGGGATTTGGCAGGGCTCTGCCTGGGTGCCCCCTCCCTCTACCACAGCCTAGACACTCTGTCAAAGCCTATGTTCATGGCAATTCTAGGGCTCATCTCCTTTGCTCCCATTGCTTAGGGATCACTGCCCATTCCTTGATAACTATCATTATTATTATCTAGTATGTTTAGTTTTTCAGGCAGAGTTTAAATGTGGTCACTTTTACTTCATCTCGGTTAGAAACAATGACAGGTTAACATTCTTGTTGGGGACAAAGATCCAGGACCCAAAGTCTGAATTTTCTATTTTGAACTATGAACACTGATAGGCCAGAAGCTTTCTCAGCCTCAGTGACCTCTGTGTGTTTGCTAGGAATAAGTAATTGGTAGTCCTTGGCAAAAATGAGGTGTGCAAGAAAAGCTGCTAGAGAGTCGCTCCAGTTAATACTAACCCCTCACAGGTCCCAGCTACTCTCTATAGCATTTAGGGCCAAAGCTATATAGAGACTATTTGTGTACTATGCTCCTGTAAACAAAAGTCATGCCATAAAAATAGACACGGGTTTTTCTTAACAGACCCATGGCTTTGATCTGGGAGACAAACAACTAAATATGAGGCTCCAAAAATCGTGTTTAAAGTTTTGAGGACTTGGTGGGAAGTTTTACTGCTAATATGCAGTCCTTATTTTTAGCAGTTTTTACCAAATGTGGCTCCAAAATTGTTCGTGGGCCTGACATTTCACAGGATCATTTGCCTTTTAAATGTGTCGCTCACTTTTCTATGACTGATCTTCAGGGCTTAGGACCAAACTTTTTTAATAAAAGTTTCTGCAGTTACAGAAGACAGCATTAAGTCCTCTCACCATGTTTTGAAAGGCTTTAGGTTGTTAACATTGAAGTGGATGTCAGGTTTGAAGAAGGAAAAAAAAAAAGAGCACTTTTTTTTTTAATTCAAAATTAATGTTTTCACTTGGAGGGCAGCAGAGCCATGTCCCATATTACCATGCATGTTGCTCTTCTTAGGCTTGTGTAACTCTAGACCTTGACTGTCCAAAGGAAGATCGGAATCACAGCAACAATCACCAACAGGAAAATAGGACTGTTTTTCTGGATTCCTTTCCTCTATGCTTTATGATCATTTCAGGCTTCCTCCCAAGTCTTGTGCCGGGAATTTCCAAGAAGCACCTTATTTTGCTTCTCGCACTAGTTCTCTCAGGGTAAGATGTCTTCATTTTGCTCTCCTCCACTCCTGTTTCCCATGATTATGTCTCCTGCCACCACTGAAAGGATGACAGTTCACTGGCACCTGTAAAGATAACAGCTCTCATGGCCACTGCTGAAGGCATCCACCCCCCCATGCCTGCTGTCTAAGGTACCGCTGTATACACCCGAGGCACCGGTGCAGGATGGCCTTACCTCTTGAAGGCACCACCCCCCCCCCCATCCCCATGACAGCTGATGCCAAACAATACCTGTGCCGGGATTCCCCATACCCTTTGCCCAGGGGAGTGTCATTCAGGATAAGGACTGTTGTTACCATTGCTGCTGACTTCTTGAACCCTGAGTAACTCAGTGAGGTTCTGTGTAGCATTCTTTGTTCTTGTCTCCCCTCCTATTGCAGTTATCCCACCCCAGGATTCAAAGGAAGTAACACTGGAGCTAATCCATGAAGAATGAATAGAAAAAAGCAAGATTAATTCACAGAACTATAAAAATAAAACCCATGTGACTGGAGCCCATGTAGGATAAAGGAGCCACAAAGTACTGGGGTTCAGTCATTCATCTAGGCAGAGGAGCCCCTCTTTTGATGTGGTTCACTGCCCGAGCTCAGATATCTCTGCTTTCCCCGGAGGACCTGATTCTCCAGGTAAATAAATATACTGAAAAGAAACCTGTACCACCATTTCTTAAACATACCTGCTCATGCTAAATTCAAATGCAGCTCCTACTACTCTTCACACATTTACGAGGCATCCTCTTGGAATGATTAACTGACAATGCATTTTGTAACAGTGAAATGGTGCAGCCCACAAATAGGAGGGCCACCAGATAAGTTCTTAGAGCTTAGTGCTTTCCTAGAGTCTGTGCTTTCCTAGAGATGAGGGCTTCTGGGATGGCAGTAAGGGTATTCTCTTAGTACCCGAGGGCCTGCCAAGTCTAGGAAAGGACTGTGATTGTTTTATATGCTTAAATGGTTTCCCAGAATGACTCCTAGATGAGAACAGTTGAAAGGAAGGTTGGTTCTTAGACCTTCCCTTGGTATCACATACCTTCCTCTGGCTGGTAGAATGATGGGCTTCCACTAGGCCACATGAAGTCTGCATGAGGTAAGGCTGCATGGAGGAAGAGCTAGTGAGTGAGGAATGGCAGAGAGAAATTAGATGTTGCATGGCCAAAACCACAGATACCCTCTCATCAGGCAATCAAAAATCTCAACACTGAGTGCATGTGGTGGTGCAGAGCGTGGCACCGAGGAGCCAAGAGACAAAACTAACAACAACAGCGATGACCGCTAACTCTTGTCGGACATCTTTGTATGTGCAAGGCACTGTGCCACATGCATTAGCTTATTTAATTCTCAGAAAAGCTTGATCAGACACATGCTTTTATCATTCCCAGCCACAGAGAAGAAAATTGAGGTTACGGCATTTACTCAGGGCACACAATAGTAGAATCAGTAGGTTCCTTTTTTCTTAAAAGCTGTGATATATGGCATAACCCTCACCTTCAGGAGTTTACAATCTAGTTGTCTATATACTTCATAAAATAATGATTGATACAAGGCAATAAATGGTACACTGTGTGTGATATGTATGAACTATTCAGACTACATGTACTGTGGTATTTCTAAAGAAGGGAGGTTCCTTTCCAGTTGTGGATGGCCACCGTCCTTTGGAGAGCCAGGGATCTGGGCTTGACTTGAAAGGAAAAAAAAAGGCCATGAGAAGGCAGAGATGGAGTAGGGAGGAAATAATAATTCAGATAAAGAGAAAAAGAAAATTTAAGCTAAAGCTGAGGAAAGTCTGCTGTGATTCTTCTTTCTTATAAATAGACACAGGAGTTCACCCAAAAAAAGAATTGGTTTTATGTATCTCAAGCAAATCAATAGGCATCTAGGTAGAAAGAGAGCGCAAGAGAGGGAGAGAATGTGTGTGTGTGTGTGTGTGTCTGTGTGTGTCTGTGTGTGAAGTGTAGGTGTATATGCACGTATTTCAAATATTCTATCAAAGCTGGGAATGCTTTACCAATGAAGTAGATCCAAAACCTGAACTGGACTTATGTTTACTTGCGACTACACAGAGGGTTTTTATAATTTGGAGGGGAAAAAAAAATTTCCTTAAATGATAACAAAAGAAGGGGAGGCTGACTTGATTGAATGTGCTTTCTGACCTCTTCGATAAGCTTTTACATAATTGGTAGAATCTCCTGAAATGGGAGCAAGCTCTAGCAGCTGTTGGGGGGACTGTCACTGACCACCTTTACTGCAGCAACATGAGGCCGCTCTGAGGGGGCATCATTAACCTTCTTAACGGCTTTCATCTCACGTTCCCCCAATCTTTGGAGGAATCCTTTGGGAAATGCATCTTTGAAAGTAGCGTTTGTTTATATTTGGTTTGCTAACTGGTTGAGTTGGTCTTTGGGATTCCAATACAATGGATAAAACTGAGGCGATAAGGGTAAAAAGAATCATGAAATACTTACAAGAATACTGATGCTTTTGTTCAAAAAGTACTTTTCATTTGAATTAATTCTTGTTCTCATTTCCTCCAATTTACATCTATATGTCCTTTTTCATTAATGGCACTCTTTTTTTCTATTAACATATAATGTATTATTTGCCCCAGGGTACATGTCTGTGAATCATCAGGCTTACACATTTACTCTTTTGAATACAATATCTGGTGGCACTCTTGAAGGAATTAAATTGCATCCAAAACTATCATACAATTCATGTGGTTGCCCTTTACCACCGTGTTGCTATTTCAATAAAGCTGTTTATTGTCCTGGGCATTATGCTCTCAGGAGGCAAAGTTCTTCCACATTCTAGAAAGCACTCCATTTTTCTTTTGCATTGGTTTAGTGCTGTGCGTTATACTTTCTTTCTCTTTCTTTCTCTCCCTTGCTCTTCTTTCCTTCCCTCCTTCCATTCTACACTTCCTCCCTCTGCCCTCTCTACTTTCTGTCTTTCTTTCTACCTTGGAACAAGTGGTACTTTTCTTTTCCTGAGACTAGATGATTAAAATGGCTCCATTGGATATATAACACTATAATTTGATTGTAAACAAAGAAAGAAAAAAATTTATGTTAATAAAAATTTGGTAGCTCATATGGGAATGTTTCAGGGTGCCTCAGTATATGGTATCACAACTAAATAACACTATCCTAATATTATTTTGGTAAAAATTTCTAATAACTAATCCTGTCCCAGTTTCTCTGAAAACACCCTTCATATTTCTAGCCAGACATTCACTTATGTTTTCTTTGATGTTATATTTTTATTTCCCCTAATATAGGAGATCTGGAAAAAATATGCTTATTTAATTCTAAATTATAAGGTGAAAGTTGTCCTCTATTTCTAAAAACACATATTCTAGTTATGAACAAATGATATCCAAATATTAAAAAAATAAATGTCAGTGCTATCCTATATCCTTTCTAGACATAACACATGGACCACCTTTATAGGCAACTGTATTTAGGATTTCCGATCATATTATAATTAGCAGAAGAGATCTACTTCATTAGTAGTCTTTTGTAATTTTGTTTTTCACTGCAGGATCAGAATCGATTTGTGAATAAACTTCAAAATTGTAGTCCAATACAGTATGTCAGTCTTGTCTTTTGGAGTTTTGGCAATGACATCTCCCATGATAAACAAAATCAACAATCACCTGCTGCATCATGACCACCCAAACAAAAAAGTAAGCTGGGATATTGTTTCTCAGCTCTGCCCTTTACTTGAAAGATGTTCTATCCATAGTTTCTTGAGTGCTCTAACCCCTGTAGGCCATTTACTAATATTATCATTGCCTGCTCATTTATAAGCAGCAGAGAGACACAGTGTTGGATGACCAGGTGTGGTGCCCAGCACAACCTTTCACCAAGCCCTTGGCAGTAAGCACTGGAGAGTCAGCCATAGAACCTAGCTCCCTCAGTTATGAGGGAAATAAAAAATGATTTTTTTTCATTCTAACGATCTATTTTTTGAGAGCATGTATACTAGTCAGTTTGGGCTCCTCTAACACATTACCATAGATTGTGGAGCTTATAAACAGAAGAAATTTATTTTTCACAGTTCCAGAGGCTAGAAATCTGAGATCAAGGTGCCAGTATGGTCAGGTTCTGGAGAGAGCTGTCTTCCAGGTTGCAGACTTCCTTTTTTGTGTTGTGTCCTCACAGGGCAGAAAGGGCTAGGCTCTCTGGGGCCTTCTCTATAGGGGTACAAATCCCATTCTTAAGGACTCCATCTTCATGACCTAATGGGCTCCCCAAAGCCCCACTTCCTTATTTCATCACATTGGGGGGTAGGATTTCAATATATGAATTTGGGGTTAGGGGGGATACAATATTCAGACCATAATAGCATACAAAGTAAAAAAAGAATAAAAAAGAGCAAGATCCTTAAGGAGACAGAAAAAAAAAAAAAATCAAGGGCTATGGGAATTCTGAGATAGAAAAAGTTAGTCGCTGGGCGAAACCTCGTATGCCTGGGCTGAAAGGGATTTCAGTGATCATCAGGACACTGGTGTGAGTCAAATGCTAGCATTTTCTCCTTCCTCCCTTTTGCCCACTCACGGTCAGGATTCCAAATCAGAGCTCAAACTTAAAAAAAAAGAAAGGAAGAAAGAAAGAAATCTCACTGTGCATTGGATACATAATAGTGTGTGTCTACCTCAACTCCTTTCTGTCCACTAGATTGACTGTTCACATCATACAAATCACACAGTGAGAGAAGCAGCACTCCACTAAGGAGTCCTGGAAATGACTGGCCCTTAGGAAATCAGCAAGGCTCATGGACGCCTGGTAAAGATCGGAAGGTCGTGAGACTCTCCAACACTTCAGTTGGAAGGCTGAGCTTTTCTTCTAACTCTCTTAACCTACAGTGGGTTACAGAAGTCCTGCCTACCTAGTATTATCTTGCGGTCCTTTATTATGCCCCCTAAACGGGTGGTCACGGACTCCACTGTGATGTCTCCATTCTAAATCTCTCTCCCCGCCACACAGAGATTTCTGTAAACTCAGCAGTAAAACGCAACTCCAGAAGTTGGCAGAGCTGCATAGTAGGCTCCTCTTACTCAGGTCTACCCCCCCTGAATGCTGATGTGTTCTTGAAATGAGGGAGCTTTCAAACCCCTTGTTGACATGGGTCTAAGATCTCTCTGTCTGAGGTACTATCAGGGAATTCGCAGGGCATTCATCAAAATCAAGCTGATGCAAGCATGAATACTCACAAGAAAGAGCCCTTTTATGCTGAAAACTGCTGAAGGCTGGAAAAGGGGCTAATTTATTTAAATTATCCCTCTAAGTGTCAAGCCCCACACTTTCTGGAAGGGTCTGACAACTGTGGGTTAAAGAAAGTTTTCTCAAATTTATAAATAAATTAGTGATGGTGGAAAGTTAACCTGGGAAATCAGAGTAACAGAAAAGTAATCGCCATTGATGTTGATGCAGATGTAGGAAAATACAGTTTTCTGCTATTAAGCTTTTAAATGTCAGCAAATGGCAGTTTAGTAGATCATTTGCTAATAATGATTAAATTTCTCATTAAAATGTTTCCTTCATTATTCTTCAGGTAGAAATGTGTAATTCAATGATTGTTACATCAATTACACTTAAAAAGCTCATTAAAATACTGAAATATTATCTCTCGTAGTCAGAGTACTTTAAGAGTACTGTACTAATTATAAAAGAAATAAACTCTTATAATAGCACCATTTGAACTGATGCCTTATAAATTCTTAATGTAAAGCTAACATGTAAAGTTTAAATCAAATATATAGATCCAATAAAACAAAACCTTTTTAATCTTGTTTTACCTTCAAAAGGACTCTGATTATTGTAATTAAATAATGCATGATATAATAAAGATCTAGAGTGTGTGATTATTTCATTGGCAATTGAATATTGGTGCTTTTTATTTATGCAAGCAATGTATCACAGGCAATATGCATCAAGCATTAAAATATTGATACAATTACACCTAGCTTGCCGAACCAATAAAAAAAATCTGTGACATGACTCTGCTGATGATACGAGGACAGTTTGAAATCCTTTTTAAATTTTAATAGTCTGATGTGCAGGGTTATGCTAATTTTGCTAAGAAATAATGCCTCCAAGATTCACTGTTGTGCTTTTTATTCCTGCGAGCGAACAAATCCAGCTTTGCTCAGCATGGCTAACAAGTAGAGTTTGCTTCTATACGCATTTGACCATTCTTTTTTTGAGAGAGATAAAAAGAACAGTAAGGTTTGGGGTTAGTTTGTTTGTTTTTAAGGGTATTCATTCATATTATAATGACCTTTCTCAAATTTTCTCATTTACTAAGTTTCACGGCTCCTTTTAAAACATTCAAATGCTTTTTATTCCTAAGTCCTTTCTCAACGGAGCAAAGGGTTAGGGAAGTTTTCCTTGTAGCGGTTCTATTATTAAAGCCTTGGCAAGTGACTACGTGGGGCTCCGAGTCTGCCCCAGAAGTCCTCCATGAAAGCAATAGATGACAGAATTTTTCTGCCGTGTGCACACCTGGGGTTCAGTGTTACATAGCAGACCCATTTTCTCACCTGTACAAATGGACCCAAAATGCCTTTATTGTTCTGTGTGTACAGGAGTAATTTAATACATAATTGTTGACTTAAAAACACAGCAACAGAGACAGACTTTCGGCTCATTTGGCTGCTGAAATGTTTGTATGATTCTGGGGACTCTTTGCTTTCAAAATATTTTTAGACCCTTACCCTGGCTAGAGGGGGAAGGTGTTTTCTATTACCCCACCTGGCAGCAGTGTTAATATGGAAGGATGCAGAGATTCGTAATACAGGAACTGTGTGAGGAGCAACAACAACAAGTAAAAAAAATCACATAGTTCAACCTGCCTCTTCTATAGTGGAGGCGCCTGACACCCTCAAAGGTGAAGGGGTTGTATAGGCGTTCTGTCTTTTCACCAGCCTCAGATCAGAGCAGGATCTGATGGAATTACCGTCCTACCGTTGTGGCCTCAACCTTCTCCTCGGTGATGGTTATCTGGGAGATCGGATGAAAAACACCCAGTCCCGAAGCAAAAGCTGCCTGATATTTTGCTTCCCAAAGAGGTCCCGGGTATAATCTGGAGCTGGGAAAGAAATGGAAATTGTTGAGACTGTAATCAGAAGGTATACACTGTAGTAATTTAATTGCATTTTAAGACCCCAGAGTTGTGCTCTGGAGCCAATAACCGTGTAAGTTCCATCTTCACCTTTCCTTCCAGTGACTGTAGTTCCCCTCTTAGCAATGTCAAGTGTATTTTTCTCCCCCTTTTCCTATAGGAATAAGTAGCAATGGCTGGTGATGATACGGCACAGTTGATCATCATGAATGTCTATAGGATGTCATATTTATGCTCTCCTGTTTAGCTTAAATCTTGCTCGGGTCCTAATAGCAAACAGTCCAGTTACAATGGGGTAGCATTGCAAAGCATCTGCTCAATTCAGATAAATAAGACCAATGTGTTTGAAGGGCAAAGTTTCAATACAAGTGGCCTGCCATTTCCTTTGGAGATGCAATTCTTATGCGGCATAAATAACAAAGGGGAAAGGGATCATTTGCTAATTGATTAATTATCTTGTAAATGAATTACAAACCTGTGGAGCACTAGCTAGGTGTATGCAGAAGCCCGGGCTGCTTTCTTTTCTCCTTGGAGTTGATGAGTACAAGTGATGGCGAGGCTCTGTACGCACAAAGCTGGCATCGGTGACACCAGGCCGGAGGCCGCGTGCCATGATGTGCTTGTCGTTTGTCGGCGCATGGAAACCACTCCTGGTGGAGTGCAGGTGTCTGTGCGTGCACGTCGGCGTGCCTAAGCACACAAAAAGAAACGTAAATTCAATTTCCAGTCAAAGCGCTCCAGTGACTTCACAGTTGAGTTGGGATGGCCGACTGTTCTTTCCTGCCTTTATTTTTGCATTCTACAAATGGCAGAGTTGTTCTGAATAACAATCTTTGGTGGACTAAAAGCGCCAAGGATTAAAGATCAGGGAGAAGAGTGTTCGCGAAGTGCAAGGGCTGGGGGTTGCGGTGCCTTGATAACCACAGAAGAGCCGATAATTAACATTCCTGCTTCCTAGGCAAAAGGGCAGTTGGTCTTCCAAAGGCATAGCCTACTGCTCTGTTTCTCTCTGTATGAAAGTAGCTGATTTAGTCAGAAAGGTGACAGTTAAGGCTCTTTGCTGGCGGAATTTTTGCATCTTCCCAGTGCCTCGTTTCCCCGACTTTACCACAGAGGCTGTCCATCACGGTTGTTATGTATGCAGGCTGAGTGAGCCCGCAGGGGATCCTAGTTATTTACACTCTTTTTCAAGCTTCGAAGCTGTTATAATCATTCGCTGTCAACTTTGTGCTGACACTGAATTTTACTTTGTGTTTTTTATGCTCGGTTTGGGTCTAAAATACTGGCATCCATACCCTACACTGTAATTCCATGGGTGACTGAGCTGACCAGCCGTATCTTGTGTTACTAACAGAGCCCTGGAATCCTGCTCCATATGGAAATTTCAGAGTTTGTTGATTGCGGACAATAAACAGAGTCCTCCGGCTTTTGTGCTTTTACCCTGGTCCTGGCCCTCAAGAATAAGCTGACCAACCCTCTTTCATCCCAGTGCATTTTCATCTTTAAGAACATGTGAGTATCAGTTTCATTTGCCCCTGAGTTGTAAAGTTGGAGCAGGCAAACTTTCCTTCTGCAAAACCCCGTGTGATTTTCAGGCAGTACTCTTTCCTCCGGACCCCTGTTAAAAAGAGAACGTTTGCCATCTGCCCTCGTGGTTGCGTCCAACTCTTTCCTTTCTGCCTTGAATGGGTCAAAATACATGCTGGAAATGCATTCATGATTCAGATCAAAATAGAAGCGTTGTTCTAGGTGCCATGAATGACAAGGGACAGATTATAAAGACCCCGGGTAAGGCCACCAGAGGGACGACAGTGATATGCTTTTAGACTTCATCAAGGGGCATTTGCATGCTCAGCCCTCAACGGCCTGCGTCCTAATCATGCGGGGAATAAACACCTTCCTTTCACTTGTGAACAACGTTCTTTCCATTAAGCCCAGGGCCTGAAACCTTTAATGACAGGGCAGGGAATGATTTCTCCAGGTTTAAAATGTACTATGTTTCCATGCACCGTCCCTATCACGAGTATGAAAATTTCATGGACGTCGAGGCCCAAAGGGAGTGATCCACCAAATGATATGACCCTATTCTTAACTGGACTTGAAATAAAGCTGGTCAAGAAGCTTGTGTGCTCGGCCAGTGTAATAAAGTAGACAAATAATTACCGAGCAAATCAAACACACTTACACCTCAGATGATTTTGAAATATTATCTATAATCGGGCACTTCTGTGCTAGGAGGAAAGGTTAATAAAGTAATTTAAAAAAGATTGTGTGGAGTATTATAGAATCAGAAGAGGACTGGCGATCATAATTGTTAATCTCCTAAAACACCAGTTCTGCCTTGCACAAAGCAGATATTTTAGTACATATTCTTATT
Source organism: Nasua narica (assembly GCA_028533885.1). NCBI lineage: Eukaryota > Metazoa > Chordata > Mammalia > Carnivora > Procyonidae > Nasua > Nasua narica. The sequence continues at coordinate 64,386,409 of CM052811.1, forward strand.
GTGCGTTCCATTTATTACTATATTAGCGTGCTTAATTATCCTTTATAAAAATCTTACTTTAGATTTTTTTTGGTATTAAAAAAGTTGATATGATTATTCCAGGAGACTAGCAATGCGTATGTCAGGCTTGATGTGTAGATGCGTAGAGACGAGAAATATCTTTGAAAATTAATTGTCTTTATGTATGTCACATAGGAGAGCAATACTGGCGTGGGCACACGGTATTTATATATTAGCAACCCTTTTCTTCCCATTGTCATTGTTATAGATAGATAGGGAATGATACAACTTTTTTTTTTTTTTAAGATTTTATTTATTTATTATTAGAGAGCGAGAGACTGAGAATGAGAGGGGAGAAGGTCAGAGGGAGAAGCAGACTTCCCGCAGAGCCGGGAGTCCGATATGGGACTCGATCCCGGGACTCCGGGATCATGACCTGAGCCGAAGGCAGTTGCTCAACCAACTGAGCCACCCAGGCGCCCAAGGGAATGATACAACTTTTGCAGCTGGAATTGTTGGAATAAAGATAGGTAGTTCTGAGCTAGTTGCTGCTAGTTTAGCAATCTTGAGATAGAGCAAAGGTGTGGGATTTATCTGCAGGAAGATCTGTTTATGTAAAAAAAATCTTCTGTACTTATTAAAAGTCTCGAAAAAACAAAAAGTACATTTTAGTCATTCTTTCTTCTACTGAAGAATTGATTTGGTATAGAAGGAAAAAAGGGAGAGGGAGGGCACCAGAAGATACAAGTCCCACCTCTACCACTAACTAATTGTATTCCAGGGCAGATTGGTTTCTGTAAGCTAGGAATAACAGAAAGGTCTGCCTCATTGGACTTTCGAAGGACATAGGAAAGAACTATATAAACTTCAAGAGCACCTGCTAAAAATGTTACTTATTATACTTCTTTTACGAAATTTGCCCATCCTAGTCATAATATTTCTTATTTAGGAAGTATTTAAAATATTTAATGTATAGTTATGCAACTATTTTTCACTTAAGCCCACACTGGTTAGAATTTTTTTTTTTATTTTTTCCTGTGCAAATAATTTGCACTTTATATAAATTATTGTCCTCTGTTGGCCCTGCTGCCTCTTCTGGGTAACCTTATACTTTTCTCTTTCGGCTTCCAACATCTCAACCAGGTGATGTGCCACTCCTGTGCTTTCATATCCGGTTTGTCCTTAACCTCGTGCACTCACACTTCTGTGCCTGCCACACTGCTGAAGCCAATCTGTTAGTCCGCAGTGGCCAGTGCTCCTTTGTCTGTCTGCATGGGCAACCCTTGGCCTCTGACACAGCGAGCCGCTGGTCAGCCGCCCACTCCCGCTTTGTGTCCCCCTTCCTTCTTCTCCTTGCCGGAGATGATGCTCCACAGGCTCGGCCTGAGCCCCTGGCTCTTCTCTTGTCCTCTCCTGGTGCCTTCAGAGGCTCTGTCTGTTCCCGCAGCTTCAAAGATAGCCTCACTGCTCCTTACGCCGCCCACATCTCCCTTTCAAGCCTCAAACCCCAGTCCCTCCTAAGAACATAAACAAACACAATTCTGGCTGCAGCTGTGCAGAGCTCTCAAGGAACAGGAGTTACCATAGCTGTCAGAGTGACCAGATTTGAGGAAGCTTTATTTTAGAGGCAAGTGAATTAGGGTCTTAATTCCTGCAGACCAAAGCAGTCGTGAAGTTCATTTTATGTGATTTTGGTGTAGAAATAAGAGGACGTAGTGAAATGGTGGAGCCTTGTGCTGGAACCCTCTACTAAACATTATTTCTCATAACGGTGGGGGTTCGGAAGGAGCCTTCCACTCCCATCTACCACTTGCAGGCACGGTTTGAGAACTTTGGAGGTGTGGCAAAGTAGGGGATACCCTGACAGCGCTAAGGACTTCTGAAATGACTGAGCTGACACGTCTATTAGTTGCTTTGTGGATTAAGATATCCCCTTTCTCTGGCAGCAAATACAGCTCTTAGAACTCTTGGCAGTAATGTTGGCAGGACTCCAATAAGCCAGCATTTTTTGAGGACTTTGACCCAGGCCAACATGGTTAATACTTTCAATTAAAAAAAAAACACCAAAAGTGAAAAAAAAAATGGAGAAGGAAAATCACAACACATCATGACTCTCAGGTGGCATCACACCCACGAAATTTTGTGGCAACGTTCCACCTGTCTCCTGAGAGATGAGAACCTTGTCTAGTGCTGTCTTTCATCACTGCAGAAAAAGTTCAAGTCAGGACCACAGATGTCTAATATGTGTCATTGAAAGCTTGGCTTTTCTCTGAACTTGGCAGCTGAAATGAGTTGACTCCAACCTTCTTCTGGGATCAATACCAAGTCCCTATGGAGAGCCGAATGGCATTCTCGAGGAAAACTCATGGACCCAGGATAGGATCAGGGGGTGGCAGGTGGCAGGGGAAGATGGGAAGATTATGTTTGTGGAGGAAAATCAAGGGAGCAGGAAGATCTCTCTCCTCTGCTCATTTTTTGGAACTCGACTGCCATCACTTCACATGGCCTGTTGTGGTAATCGGTGCTTCCGGATCTGATGCTGCTGCTCTATCTGGCTGCAACATTGGGACATGAAGCTTCCAGTGGAATTTGCTAAATGATTGGCTACTTGGTCAGAACAGAAAACTAACAGAGATTATTTTTTTTGGTAGTGTTTTCTTTTTGACCAGGTTTCCAAATAAAAGCTTCTAAGTTCGGTGTACTTCTGTCTGCATGACAGATTTCTAGAGTAAAGGAGACAGGTAGCACATGATTTCAAATATGTAAATATTAGCCATATGTAATGCTGGCCAACAATTTATTGGTGGGATTGAGTTTGTTGCTTTCAGCTCTGCCTTGTTGATCCCTCCCTCCCTCTCTCCTGCCTTCCTCCATTCCTTCCTTCTGTCCTTCTTTTCTACTTTCCTTTCTTTTACTTTCCTCCCTTTCTTCCTTCTGTCCTTCCTTCTTTTCTTTCTTGGTTATGATATGAATTTCTTATATTTATTATCATTAACCTAAAGTGATTGTTTGTGTTTCCTTGTTTGTAATACCAACATTAGACATTGCATTGTTCAATTTTTCTCATCTTTATATTTCTACACAAGGTTAGAGTTTTCCTGCAACCTCTGGAGATATAAAGATACAGAGAGTTTAAAAAAAAAACAGAATAACTGGTATGTCTTTATATAAGTAAGGTCAGAGCACATCATCAGATGACATTTTTTTAAAACAAGGTAACGGAATTTTATACTATGAGTACCAGAGATCCAATACACAGAACAGGATAGAGAAGTAATATAGTCATAGTAATTACTTTCATCTGGCAAAATATTTCAGTCAGCAATGACTAGCAATAAAATAAAATGATCACCTTTAGTGTATCTATTACAAAAACAATTGCCTAAAATAAGAGTGGTTTAAAATACCTGGTGGAATATAAAGTATCCATACAGGAGACTTTCTCACTCTCTCCCCCCACCTTCCCTCTCTGTCTCTCTCTGTCTCTCTGTCTCTCTCTCACACCACAGACACACACACACACACACACACACACACACACACACGTTCCTCACAGTCCACAGACTGTGTTAACAGCAATTTACCTGAAATGTATGACTGGGTTTTTTTTCCCAGAAAAAAATACTCCAATTAAGGATTTATAAATAAATACTGTACTATTATAACTACTGTCCTTTTAAAAATGAATTTTCTTTTAGCTTTTAAGGTTTATAGAAATCACTTATCTGCTCCTTAAAAGATTCCTATTCTTTTTTTCTTCTCTTTTTTATAAATATAGTGAATGTGAAACATCATTAATCCAGTCGTAATATCATCTGATAGTAGCTAATCCCTTCTTAGGCACAGCTTTTCTCGGGCCTTTGGAATATAGAAATGTGCTTTTACTGTCAGGCATTTTATTTAAGCATCTATCTGTTCTTAATGCTTAATTGTCTTTTGTGAAAGACCACCAAGCAAAATGAACAGTGTCTCCAAAGTTCCTTCGCTGGGAGTCCTGTGACATTCTCCAGGCCGCTGTTTTGTATGCTAAGGTCATGGATCAAGGGCAGCTCCGTGCCTGTGGTTTGGACTTGGCTGTGGGCTCCGGCAGGATGATGCAACCCGCGCTGATCCTAATCGGTCAGAAGAAGTCTATTAAGTTTGAGCCCTTAAGCTGTCTCAGCCAAATCAGGGATACCAAAGTTACATTTGTTTTTGTGATGACCATTCATTTTGGTCAAATGAAGAAATTGCTCGTGTGTATTTTGTGGCTTCAGGGGCAAAATCTGTGAATGTCAAGTATCTTTTAGCCTCCCTGCTTTCTCAGAGATATTATTGAGAAGACGCTTATGAAAAAAAATCATTTTTATTTCAGCTGTTTATAAGTCACCTTGATCATAAAGGAAAAGAGTCAAGAGAAAGGTAATCAGAAGCTCAGTTTCTCTCTCTTGCTGAATAGCAAAGTTGTGAAGGCCTGCGAGGTGTGGGGGACCAGGTGCGTGTGGCCAGGCTGGGGCTGCCCGAGACACTTACTTAACAGCCAGCGGCGGGCTCGGGACTTTCATCTGGAAACTCTTCATGCTTTTTCAAACACCGCAGTCTAGCTGAATCAGAAAATATCTGAATCTTCTCTCTTAGACCAAGTTTATAGCTATGTACCCGGTTTCTCTCACATATGAAAGAATTTTTGCTTTGAGAACACCGCTGCCGGGAGGATAGTATTCTGACCCATAGCAGCCAAAAAGGAAGAATTAATTTTTCTTTCCATTTCCTTCTTTAAAATTGTTGAATTTTTATTCAACAATAGGCAGCCAGTGGAAGTGTTTCCTTGTGATACAAATGTTCATCTGAACTCACTTTCTAGTAAAGCAAATGGAAAACGGAAGGAGTGCGTGTGACATATGCATTGCCTCCTAGTAGCAGGATAGTAGAGGAATGTCTTTGGCAGAGAGAAGAGCTTAGGTGTTTCATTTCACAGATGGAAAAACTGAGGCTTGAAAGAGTGAATGTCTTGTCCAGACAATTGACAGCAGAGAAATTGCTAGGATCTATTTTAACTCCGGTAAAAATGTTGTGGTTTTGTGTGTGTGTGTGTGTGTGTGTGTGTGTGTGTATGTTTACCACCAATATCCAGCAAAAACGGTCACCATCTATAGGAACAAAATCCTTCCTGGTGTTCATTATTCTAATAATAAGAAGATAGATACAGTAGTAGTTATTTTGTGGCTATAAAGCCAGGCCGACTTGGATCAGAGCACAGCTTGGACCCCAGTAGAAGTTCTTCAACTTTTCTGAGCCTCAGTTTGTTAACTTGTAAAGTGGTCAAGGTAATTACTCATACTTTAGAAATCTGCTGTAAAAATGCATACAGAGTAATTCGCACCAGATGCGGGATATTATAATTACCCTATACATGACGATTAACTGTGCAGTTTACTGGCAACCTCCGCGATATCAAGGGGAAGAAAATTCTACAGTTCCACCAAGGAAAGGAAAGCATGTGTGAGTGTGATATAGAAAATAATACATTTTCTAAGATTGCATTGTGAGAACTGAGAAAGTATAAAAATTACAGTATTTCAAATTGGCATACTATTATGTTGCAGTACTGCTAGCGGATAGATATAAAAACAAAGTACAGATGTATCTCTTTTTAGTAAAATCTGATCTATGGAAATCTAGATTTAGAGAAAGATTGGTTATAGGGTCATTATTTGCTTTACAAAGCTCTTTGGCATAAGGTTCCTTTATAGGGGAAGTTCCCTCATATCTTTAATGTAATATCTCATTTACTGAAAAAAAATCACACAACTTTGCAAGAACTCATTTCATGCATAAATTGAAGCACATCTGCTGAACATATAGAGGAAAAATTGAAGTAGAAAAGAGAAGAACATTAAAAGTTAGGAACAAGTCAGATAAGAACACATATGAAAAATAAAGCAGTAAGGGAACATAATGTACCGAAACTTCATGTTTTGTAATTAGGACTTGTTAATAATACACATTCATAAAGTTCCTATTCTGTGTCTATGTGGTGTGTGTATGTGTGAGAGAGAGAGAGAGAGCGAGCGAGAGAGAACGGGAGCCCGCTATCACCTATTTGGCTTTCCATTTTGCTGTGAACTGACTCCTCCCAAATTCTCCAGACATTAGCACATGCACTTAAAGTACAGCCACGAGGCACTCGTGTCCTTGAAACCCCACTGATTTTGCATGTCATTCCTTCTGCCTAAGATTTTGTCCTCAACATTCTGGCAACCTCTATGGCTAATGTCCTTATCTCTCTCAGGCTAGGCTTCCCCTTCCCTGGAAGGTTTCATGAATGGCATTTCATCTCTAGAACACTCAGGGAACCCGCCCTTTGCTGGACATGGGCCTGCCCTCTTGACTTAAATGGTTTTGTTGTGGGGTGTGATGGAGCACAGGCTTTGGAATCCATGGGACCCGACTTTGGATTCTGTCTCTGTGTCTGACTTGAGGTTTGACCTGGAGCTTGTTGACTGATTTCTCTGGGCTTTGGCCTTGTTTATCAATACTCCTGGGAAAATCAAAGCTACCTCATATCATTTCTGAGGGGATTTGATGAAATGTAAAGCTGTTAGCATAGTGCCTAGAAAAAGTTGAGGTACAACAAATGTTTACATCCTTTTTTCTCTATCACACTGCATTTGTAACTGCTGACTTACTCCTCTGTTTCCCCATTAAACTACAAGCTACCTAAAGGAAAGTATTGGATCTCACCCAGCTCATGTTGCCAGACCCCATCTGAATCATACAAAGTGGGCACCAAATGCGTATTTGTGGAACCAATTGAGACAAACACAACAGCATATATATTCGTGGAATATGGCAAGTCCTAGAGAAAAGCTATGCACAAAGAGAAGAGAAAGAACAAAGGGGTAAAATGAAGTCCAAAGGGCACATATCACTAGAGAACTCTCCAGGTTGCCCCCAATTAATTTGCAAGTATTCTTTGGGAACATTTGTTTAACCAGTTTTGAGTCACCCTAATTACACTGACTTTTTTTTTTTCAGTCTAATATGTTATGCAGTAATGTGTTAAATGTCTTGATAAAACTGAGAGCCATTCCCCCCAAACTGTTTTGTTAATCATCCTATAAAACATAAAAGAAACCCCCCAAAAATTAGGGAAAGGAAGAAAGGGAGTGAGGTTGATAAGGACAAGGGAGGAAGGTGGGGAGGGAGGGATGAAGAGATTCATGTGATTTGGAGTGAATTTCTGGCTAATTTAAGGTTATTGCTACTTCTTTCTCTAAGCATAAACAACTCATGCCTGTGAGTATCTGTTCTATAATTTTGCTAGAGATATGTTCTGGACATTTTTATGTTTTTACAAATTAAGTTTTTCCTTGTTTAGGCCACACTAATTCCTGGTCATCCATGATTAGACCAGGTGTCAAAAAAAAAATTAGTGATAAGGTTTTCATAATCATATCTGGACCCCTTTGTAGATTCTTTCAGTAACTTGGGAAATAATTTGTCTGGCCTGGAACCTTGAACTCATTTGAAGCAACCAGGCTATATTTTAGTGTGTCTTGACTTATCTTGGGCCCCAGTTCACTGTTAACTCTGTTTGCTCTGCCCTCTCTAGTTTGAAGATCATTCTTCGTGATATAGACCACAAAATCAAAATAGGAGTTGAATAGTTCCGTTTTCCCTGTGACATCTGTTAACATTTTGCTGTGTGCCCCAATCAATGTACCTATCCCTTTGTTCTTCTTTGCAAACAGAGCTTAAAATAGCTTTCTGTTGTCCTTGGCAGTTTTTCAACCTGTAGCCAAGTATTAGCCCTCCTGACAACATTTTTAAGGTAATTTTTATATTGGTTTCTCATCATGTTTTCAGCCTTCCGTTTGGGGTCTGCGTCCCTTTATATCCTGCATTGAATAGCTTTTTTTTTTTTTTAAAGATTTTATTTATTTATTTATTAGGAAAGAGAGAGAGTGAGAGAGAGCATGAGAAGGGAGAAGTCAGAGTGAGAAGCGGACTCCCCATGGAGCTAGGAGCCCGATGTGGGACTTGATCCCGGGACTCCGGGATCATGACCTGAGCCGAAGGCAGTCGCTCAACCAACTGCGCCACCCAGGAGCCCCTTGAATAGCTTTAAAAAGGGAAAAACAATGCTCTTTTCATGTTATATTATCTTGGGATAATCTTTGGAATAATAGTGATTATTTTGAATTTTTAAAATAGGTTTATTTTCACTTTAAAATGGTGTAGCCATAGAATTACATCTATATTTTCTCTATTTTGATGCCTGCTTTCCTAAATTCTAAGATAAATACCTATGTCCAAAAATATTTTTCTGTGAACATGACTCCATGACTCTAAGATGACATGTTACTTCCCTTTAAGTTTCCCATCACTTTTAGGTTGTCAAATGAAACTTCTTCCTTGGTTAAAATAAATTCAAAATAAAAATTCCCCAGACTGATTTCTCATCTTTCTCAGGGATGCAACTGGCAGAAGGCAAACCAAAAACTTACCAAAAGGTCTTCATTTAGAAGAATTTTCTGGCAACTCTGTGGGAGAAAAGGTTCCTGTCATGAATTTAATTTACGTCTGTATTAGTTTTGTAATCTGTGTTAAAAAGGTATGGGATGGATCAGTCAGTCCACCTCTGACATGATAATGACTCTGAGTTTCCCCTTCTTTTAACCTCATTGAAATGTACTCTATCATAGTTCCTCATTGGGGCCATTCATGGCCATTCTTCCCTGATAGAAAGTACTGAAGCCACATTCACATTATAATGGGGGCCAATTATACCCATTCAGAATCTGGCTTATAAGGCAGTGACAGTCTGTGAGCCATTTATTATTGGTTTGCAAAAAGATAAGTACAGAATGGAAAGTAATTCTGTTGAAACTTCTAAAGTAATTTTAACAAAAATAATTTTATGTATGTTGAATCTAATAAAAATCAAGGCTTGAATTTTGTATATCTTTTTAAAATTTTTCTTTTTCTAGTAATTGATTTTTATTGCATTGTACAACTGTATTCGTTTAAAACAGATTAGAAAGAAAGAAACCGGTGAAGGCCCTTGAATGATCTGGGAGGCCCTCCTGAGCAGGAGGCCCACCTCTCACAAAGACATGAGGTAGGTTTAGAGTTCTATCTAGCTTTTTGTATTAAAGTTACACATTCAGTGTCATATTCTTAGTCTGTTGTTTTATATGAACACACAGAACAAATACATTGTATCTGCCCACCTTCACTGTTGTTTTCTTCTGAAAAATCCTGAGAGACTCACATACAACTTACTGTCTCTAAATCACATCTCTTCATACAGCTTAATACAAAGTTTTAAAGCTTTATTTAGTTTTGGCCCTTTTGGATTCATATTTTAGCACAGTTTGCTTGGCTGTGATATTGTATTGCTCCGATCTCAAAGGACTACTACTTCTTGTGCAGAAGACCCTCTTTTTACCATCAGGAGGTATAGGAAAAATAAATCCTCTTTTGGACCACCTGGTACTTTCCCCAAAGCCCCTGAGGTTCTCAACTAAAATTGGAGACAGATGCCTCTACCACCTGTATGCCCATGTCCTCCAGCTTCTTGCTTATATCTTCACGGCCATAGATGAACAGTGACCATGTCTCTTAGAGACAGCACTGATTATCACATAATCATAGAGCAGAGTGGGATCTTTACATACGTTTTGCATTTACAACCTAGGAAAATGGTTCTTGTCACAGGAGGTCTAAACATGATCCCCTGAACTCTTTTGTAGAAAGCTAACTACTCTCTCCCCCCTCCACCTCTGCCTCTTGGAGAAGTTGATAAAACTCTTCCAGTGTGACTGTCTTGAGAACTCTCCTCACTCTATGTGTAATGGAAGGGAGACATCGCTTTACACTCATTACCCAGGGAAGTAGCTCCATATATAGTATGAAACCCCACCAGTCCAAGCTGTCTTCTCTTTACCCCCTTCACACTACAGTCAGATTTTCCTGGCTTCTCAGAAATAGTTTTTCTTCTTTCTTGTTGGGTTCTATTTCATTTAAAAGTCATTTCTAGACCCTTTATCTTCTTTAATAAGCTGGAACCATAGGCTGGCATTCATGACAACAGAAGTCCATGCTGCCTTACAGAATGCATACTACTGAGGGCCTGGGCCAGAGGAAAAACACAAAAAACCCAGCAGGGGCCTCTGTGGTCCTAACTCCCAAGCATCGTCACAGGTGCCTGTCACAGGTCCCCTTAGAAAATACGTGTTTTCTGTTCCTCATGACAGCGAGGCTTCTCCTACAGGATTATGTGTGGCGCTGGTGGCGGTGGAATGGGGTACCGAGTAATGCTGCCACTACCCAGGGTGCCCCATGGGTTCGAGATGCATATTGCCTTGAACACTCAGTCACGGAGTGTCCTTGTTCAAACCCGAAGCAGAAGCACCCACCTGGAGAGGTGAGTTCTTCACTGCTTCTCTCTTGCCTTTGCTCCTCGTTCCTTCCAAGGTCTAGTTAAAAGCCTTCGGAATGTGATGAGAGCACTGGGGGGATGACTGAGAGGGAGTCGGTCTTAGGAGTCATGAAAGTCGTGAATTCATTCGGCTTGGCTCGGGAATTACAGAATCTGGGGAAGTGTGAGGCCATAGGCAATCTGGGTCTAGGCCTGGGTCTAGGGTCCTTTGCCTGTAGAGGTGGGACAACTCAAGCTCTGAACAGGAAACAGGAAATCATGCTCTTCTCTACATCTTCCCCTGTAAACTCATCTCATCCTTTCCTCACTTTGTATCTTATGCTTTTCTGTTTCCTGGAACCAAAGGACAGGCCAAGACAGTTTGCATTTCAACTCAGCTACATGATGACAAATTTGTTTTCTGTGGGCTAGGCTTGGAACCAAACTGTTATTTAAGTATTGTTCCTATGAAAAAATTAATTACAAATTCTAAAGCTATTTACCAATTAACTTTGGGAATTAAACACATTTGTCACTCGGAAGCCAACTCTATGAGATCCATTTGAGTAAATACATACAAAAGTATACACGTATATGAGAATGCTGTATTTTAAGCTGGTTGTTAGATCTAGTATAAGACATACTTGTACTATGTTGTCAAAGAAAACTAAAAAGCTTGACTTGAGCAACACAGAATCTATAATATTCTAACCGTTTTTTAAAAACTAAAAAAGGTATCTTGATGTAGACCTTGATTTACACCTCTATTCTTAAAAATGAAATTTTAAGAGAAGTGTGATTTATAGTAGATGTGTGCTTTCAAGCAATCACTTATTTGAAACAATATACTTCTTTCCAAAAATATTTTGCTTTATCTTTAACATTTAGTTTAAAAAATTAATTGCAATAGAAAATTGAAAATGCCATATCTGCAATATCTGAAGTAGGGATAGGGCAAAAAACAAAACAAAAACAAAAACAAAACAAAAAAACAAGTTCATAATGCAATAAAAATATTATTTGAAAAAATTTATGATGTCCCTTTAAAGGGCTATACATGTTTTAGCTTTCATTTGATTTTTTAAAATAAAATCCTCCACCTAATGTGTGTGTGTTTGGATATGTATTCTCTAACAGAATCAATAAGGTCAAAGTGACAAAGCAAGGCCGATGCTTGTGCCATAGAGTTGTTTCTGGGACAAAGCAAATAAATAATTATACTTCATTACAACTAGTAAAATTTAACTTGATTATCTGAAGACTAATTATAGTAACTTCTATGACTTAAAGTACATTCCCCCCCCACTCCAGTTATTAGAGGGATATTAATATCAGTAATGTTTTAATACTTAACAGTCAGAATTGGTAACGTACCATCTACCCTACCCACAATTTAGCACCAAGCCAAAATGATGGTAAAAGAGACCTCACAGTATACAGTTGTCAAAATGTACCTGGAAGCTCTTGAGGAATATTAGAACAATCGATGACAGGTGAAATAAAAGCAGTCTCAGACTTCTGAGTAGAGACGGATTCAGCAGAATTTCCTGTAGTGTCACTTGGGTGTTTAAAACCCTAACGTATTACATGAGTGCTTCCTGCAATTAGAATAGCAACTGCAGGTGGGACAGACTCAAAACTGCTTACCAAGTTGTATGTATCTATTTCCCATGAGTCTCCTGAGGCCACAGAGACAAGGAAATGGCCTGTGTTGTCTCTTCAAAACGAATGCACGTTAGCGATGGCACCTTATTAGGCGCCCCGTGTCACTCCCTTAAAATCACAGACATGCCGGGGCGCCTGGATGGCTCAGTGGGTGAGAGCCTCTGCCTTCGGCTGGGTCATGATCTCAGGGTCCTGGGATCGAGCCCGGCATCGGGCTCTCTGCTCAGCAGGGAGCCTGCTTCCCCCTCTCTCTCTGCCTCCTTGTGATTTCTCTCTCTCTCTGTCTGTCAAATAATAAATAAATAAAATCTTAAAAAAAAATCACAGACATGCCACCCAATTAAAATTGTACCCTGTGGAAACCAAAGCAGCCCAGGCCAGGTGCTCCAAGGCACGTGTGGTGTTCTCAGAGGGGCTGCAGGCCTGCTTACGCTGAACCACAAGATGCCTGCGCTGACCCCCTAGAAAGAAACACGTCTTTTGCATATATGCTCTGCAGCTCCCAGGGCTCTTCCAAGGAGACTTGCTATTTTAAACGGAGACTGTTTCTCTATTGATGCCCAGCCAGCGAGGAGGTGGGGAGCAGCTTTCGGTGTCGGTCACATTTTAGTGCAGGGGGGTGCTCCGCCCTGAAGGTGCCAGGTAGAAAGAATTGCCAAAGATTTATCAAATGTGTTTCCAAAAGGGAAGAATAATCTGACATTTTTTAAAGAATCTCAGAAAAATAATTTGCCTCAGTTTTTTTTTTAACTTTCCTCAGTTCTAGTACAAAGAAATGCAAACGTAAAAATACCTATTCATCTTCGAATGCTTTTATATAACTTTTTTCTATTTAATCCGGTTTTCATTGATAATTATTTTCTGCGCTTCTCTTGATTCATACGTCTGCCTGCATCGCACCTGTACATGGCTGAATCTGTTAGTTCTTCCCTACTCGAGCGCTCTCCCTCGCCAGGAACTGCATTATTTAGGGTCCACCTGATACTTCCCCTACCACGGCTCACTTGGGGTAACACAGCCCCCACCTCCGAGACATCAGAACCTAGGAATGGAGGTAAAGGCTCAAACTTCTTTTTGAAAGCCAGTACCAGGGTGGCCTTTACTTCAGGTTGTCGGCGCGCTCTGGCTTCGGATAGCAAGTAAGAGCCTTTCCACTTTGCACACCTTCCATCCCTCCTTCTGGTAAGGCCCTCCCTCACTTTCTGCCACCACTGACGTGACCACAGTCGTCCCCAGACTTTGGGAGTTTGCCCAGACGTTCCCGGGAGTAACACGAAAGTATGAACATTTTGCCTACTCCAGGATTTTAGACAACAGGCTAGACTAAAAAAACCAAGCGGACGAATCCAAATAAAATCAAGGCACCCAATTTCAGATTGTATTCCCTCTTGTGTCAGCCAGCCGCTTCTCTCTCTCTTTACAAAGCAGCCTCAGCTCAGTGCTCTGTTCCAACTTGGTTGGCGATAAAGTGAAAGGTTCCACCTCTGAGCAGGTAAAATATGTTTGTTAGGGAAGGACTGCTCCGCAGTAAGGATGACAACAATTAGCACATGCTACTCATTAACAAACGGAGATTAGAGCAGCCGAAATGGCAAGCTGCCATCAGTGTGATAGTTACGGGGCAGTTTAATTTCTAACGAATGTGAGCGCTGGATCAGTAACAATATTCGACAAAATGCCGCCTGCATTCTCTTATGGCTTTCATTACCAAATTGAAAATCTGTGTAGATTTCTGAAAATTACTTTTAAATGTAGCCAATCTCCTAGACTGCAAGGCTTGATTTGCTGGTGAGGGAGCCCTGCTGTGAGATTTTAATGAAAGATCATAGTGGCCCTCCAAGGCCGGCAAAGAGCTATAGGCCCTGGAAGACCCGAAATAATCTGTTTTACTTTTAATGGCAGCCATTTTATATTCATTAAGATCAAAATGCAGTTTTGCAGGCAAATTGCAAAGCTGTTCCACTCACAGCTTGAGAACCTGGAGGCCCTACAGCTTTTTATCTTGTTCATAAGCAAATATGCAGTTAATATCTTTTAATATGCTTTGATGCTTGGTACCTTATGGGTACATTGTACCGGAGGTTAGAGGACTGCATGTTTCCTTGGCACAGTCAGCCACCAACTAAAGCGGTAGTCCTTTTATTTCCATAATGGCAGAAGAAATGAGTCTCTTTCTCTCTCTTTTTATCCCCCACCCCATTTTTTTTTTTAATATGAGCTCAGCTCAAATAAATTGTAAAGCACTGTATAGTGTACATTCAGGGTCTCAGAGAAGGTGCAGTTTTTCACTGGGATCCATCTGTTGGTGGTTCATATTATTTAAATTTATACAGTCACATTATTTAAATGTAAACAGCCAAATAAGATAGGATCAAATCATTGGCATCTGGAAACTGTGCTCTCATCCTCTTTGATTGTGAGGTTGTCTGCATTAATAATGGAGTTCTAAAGACTGTGATTCCACCTGATATACTGTATGACCTTAACAGTTGTGATTTTATCAGGGTTTCACTGTAGTAGAAAATGAAGGTATTTTGCAGCTCATTTCCAGCAAAGCTAGTTTGCATTATCCTCTGTCCAGAGCAGGCCTGACTGTTTTGTGGCTTATAAAATATCAGCCCCTCCCTCCCCCGCTGCCCCCTTTCTGCTGTGCAGCTGTACTTCCGGTCTACGACCATGTCATAGATTAAATTCCATCAGATTTCTTGTAGCAGGTAAATCGTACTGTACTGTGATGAATAGGAAGGAAGGAAAGAAGCAAAGGAAGGAAGGGAGGGAAGGAGGGAGGCGGGGGAGGGAGAAGAGAGGAAGGAAGGAAGGAGGGGAAGGCATTTAGTTTTATGAGGTAAGATCTTGGCCTCTCCCCAGGATAGAATCTACGTCTTCCCTTCAGCAATTTCCGTCTCATCTCCAAGACAAGAAGTAAAGTTGATGCAAGTGGGTCTTACTACTCAACCCATTACTTCATCCTAATTCCACCTTAAGCAGTAGGCCGGTGTTGGACATAATCATCTGAAATCACAGAACTATTCAATTGTCAAAGCCGTATTTAGGCTGTAATTTGGGGTAGGAAAAGGGACCAGCTAGATCTATTTCACGTTACCTAAAGATTTGGAGGCTAGGTCAAGACAGGCTTTTGGTCCTTTACCCAAGTTGTTTTGGCTTTTGAATGTTGTACTCGGAGTGTGAGGATGTTAGAACTAGCGTGGGAGCGGGAGCGCTGGAGCTTTTCCGTGGGTTCCCGTGGAGGATGAGGGTGTCGTGCCTCTCTTTTTGATTTTCTAGTCATCTCAGAGTACTGTGGGGCTAACTGCTTTAAGAACGAGAGTCAGCTCTTTTAGCAAGTAAATACAATATTGTGCTGTCTCCAAAAAATAATGTGCATTAAGACAGCTCCCGAGGAAGGCCAGTCTTTGTATCCCCTGGCCCGCCCAACCTTTGTACTTCACCATACCCCACAGGCATATTATAATATTGGATGACATGTTTACAAGTCCTAACATCTTACTCCATGCAACTGCAGAGCTGCTTTGCAGGGCTCAAAAACTCAGGCTGTGACTGTCTGATGAGGGAATTTGATAACCCACTCTCTTTGGGTCTCAGGGCAAGGTGAAGGTGTCTGGCCTGCCAAGGCACAATTTAATGGGCTTCTGAAAACACTCAAAAAGCAGACATAAATGTGTGGATGGGCAGCCAGCCAGGGTGACCTGGGGATGGGGCCAGTTGATTTTAAGCAGGGTGAGGTCGGGAAGGAATGTTTCAGGCCAGAGCTGGCTGGGGGAGCTGGAGGGGCGCTTTGGAAGCCTGAGGGTTGACTGTAAAGGATTTACAGAGCTTGAACCCGACTCTGTAACTTAAGAGCTAAAGCATTCCCACCTGGCCAACTTTAAAAGGAAAATGGAAAATGTAAAGAACATATAATTAATTTCAATTACAAGCCTCACATATCTCAGGCCGGATAGGCACTATCTTCATTTCCTGTCAGTTCAGTGGGCTCCAATACAAAAGTCACGTAAATTAAATTAAATTAAAACATAAAATTCCCTCTCACATATCTCTGTTTTCTATTCTTAATGTCTCTTGACGTTTAGTCTTTGATATGGCT
>CM052811.1:64407583-64423192 GCA_028533885.1 Nasua narica
TTCACAAAGTTTCTAGGTGGACAAAAACCTGACCCAATCACACATTTCAGTGCATTCTGGGTTTGGATCAAGGGCAAGTCTCCCACAAAACAAGAGTTTGAGTTTTGACTTTTAAAAAATCTCCATAAGTTCTATGACTGTCCAATATTTTTAGTGATACTTGTTCTTTTCCTGTTAAAAATCTCATTGTTTGGCACCTTTGTAGGTCTGCAAGTGAAATAGGAGCTATACTCGAGTAATTCCAAACCTGACACAGAGTAGGTGCTTAATCTTAGTATATGTGCTGCCGAAGCGAGCACGAGTAGGTGCTTAATCTAAGCTTATTAACTTATTATCTGTTTCAGCATGTAAAGTGGTGAACAAGGCAATTATTCAAATAAAGGAGACCAATAAAACACAAAACAAATGTACCAACAAAAGCAAACAAACCATCAACATTCCTGTAATGGATATTAAGACATTTTACTTTTTATTTTCTTGACTTTTGAGGCTAATTACTTCAAGTTTCCATTTGTTTATTTCTATCAATATAGCTAAAATATTCATGACACATGGTACAACCTAAAAAATTTTCTTATCCCAACTTAAAATCATTTGTCCCTCGGTAAATTCTCTGGTTGACACAAAATCTTCACCTCGTTTCTCAAATAGTGAAGTATTACTAAATAAGAGCTTACCTAACATTAACAGAAAAAAGAGTTATGAATGTGTCAATTACAGCTCTCTTAAGTTATCCATTAGCTCCACTTCGGGTGTAAAGCCTTTTCTTTTTTCTGTAAAAATTGCCCAACAGTTGTGAGAGAGCCATAGACAGTATTCTCGATAATGTGTCCTTGTGTCATGAAAGCATTGGCATTTCTTTTGCCTTCTGTGAATCATATCATAGCTGGCATACTGAATTAATCAATAGAAACATTCTGTATCTATTAACAATTTAATCTGAGGGGATAAAAGTCCTAGGAAAGTAAAAGAAAGAACTGCCCCCATTTAATTTTAAAGCAACTCTATTTGGCCCTTATCACATTAAGCAAAGAAGAGATATTGCAGAATCCCTGCACTCATGCTTTAAAAAAAATTTTTTAAATGGGGCAAGTTTGAATAAATAGATAAATAAGATAGTTGTAATGGTGCCTAACATTTTCTTCCTCTAGACCTATGATATTTTGTTTTAGTATGGTATTCAAATGAGTGATTTCAGGAAAATTGTAAGAGTGTTCTCTATATTTGTAACCCTGACCTATGTATATTATTAACATAATATATAAAAGAAGGACCTACGTCTTATAGAAAGAATATTTACATTTTTTTTAATAGGGCAAACATCCATGCTTCCAGAATGAAAGGGCTATGGGCGTGGGGAATGGCTATAGGAAATTTGCTTCCGTTTAACAAAATGGAATTTCTTAGCCAACCTGAAAACAAATGCTTTAGAATCCACCCCCCCCCCCAATCCTTTCAGTTTCTCCTATTTGGGTGAGTTTTATTTAACAGTCAAGCTCAGAAAATTCAGAGCTTTGAGAAATAAGTTTCCACATCCTTTGAAGAAGTTTAGAAAGTTTCTCTTTTTTTTGGTTTTAAAGTAAAGGTAAAAAAAAAGAAAAGAAAAAAAAAAGAAAGAAACACTCCGCAAAAGAGGTCCTTGGATTAAGTCGGTCTTCATCCATTGCTTAGCTGAAAATATAATCAAATACAGAAATTTATAAAGATAAAAGTACAGTTTCCCCCATCAGCCTGCTGTTAACATTGTAAAGGACCTGTGCATTAAGCACGTAAAGATTGTACCCCAGAGCATGTCCCAGGTAACTTGAAATAAAGGCAGTTGCTTTGGCAGTCTCAGAAGACAGGCAGGTGCTCTTTTCTTTGGCAGATATTAATGCTGATGCAGTAAACATTTCCAGAGAAGCTTTCCCAGAGTGGAGTCCTTTGCTTTTTCCCCCATTCATCCTCCTGCCTGTTCTTTGAGCTTGAAAAGAAGAGAACTGACAGCATATAAAAAAGAGTGGATAGAAGATGGACAGAAATCAGAAAGAAGGGAAGTGATTAGAGATGGACCCAGAAAACCATCCTCTTCCCTGACAACCGCCTTGTGGAGGCGGAGGAAAAACTAATTCCTGGAAGCATCAGTTATGAACGTGTGTACTTCTCACTCTCCTCTTTCTGTATTTTCCAGCTTCTCTAAAAATGGTTTACGTTTTTAATTAAGTAGACGTTTTAGTTCTTTAAAAGTAAATGGTCTTTCAAGACATTTGCCTTAGTCCATGTCAAAGAATAATATAGTTGGAAAGAAACTTCAAGATTATTTGGCACTACATCTTCAAGAGAGTTAGGAGGAAATCAACTATTCTGACGCCAGGTTTTGAGCCTTTTCACCTGATGTCTGTCTAGCTATACATACATGTAAATGTATAACATACACATATATGTAATTTTCCCGTTTGTATATATGAAAATTGTAAGAACTACAATGTATGCCAAGATCTTTATCACCAGTGATTGTGTAGAGGACACCAGTGTGCACATAGCAGATACTATATTTGCCTCATTCTAGATCCACTGCCCACCCTTCCTCCTCCCCCCAATTTTCTTCAACAATTCCCTTGACTTCTGGTTGCCAGTTGGGTTTAGTCAACAGAAGCATGGGCAGTGCATTCATAGGACAGGAGGGGAGTAAGTAGAAGTATTTATTCTCCCACTCCTTTCTTACCAGGCCAAAAGTTTTCAATGGCTACAAAAATAGTATAATGTAATCCACTGAATCGTTCATTGAATAAATATTTATTGAGGCCCAAACTGTAATAGGTACTCAGGGGCCCAACAAACACAAAATCACGGGATATCTGCTCACACAGAATTTATTTTTGAAAGTGTCTGTTTTGATAGTTTTCATTTTTAATTGTGAAATATTTGAAATGTTTTGTGATCCATCTTTTAGTCAGAGGCCTCTTTTTTTTTTTTTTAAAGAAGTGGAAAAAAATATCAAAAGCAATCATTGTAAGTTCTGGTAGTAATTTGGTATGTTCATGGCAAACAGGTTATATATACCAGGGAAATTGTTGAGTAAAAAAGAAAAAGTAAAATGAACTTTAATTATTTATTAATGTGTATTTGAGTTGCAATGATACCAAAGGAATTAGTGAAATATTAAAAATAGGTGTGTAAGTGGGGAGACCCTATTTCTTACCAGGCATACTTCAGAGTATGCCAATCGCATGAATTAAACTAGGCTCTACGATGAATTAAAAACTGCAGATGATCTTTGCTTAACACTTGCAGGTTGTTTTGATGTAGGAAAGAAATTCATCATTCATAGAGGAACTTACTTGAGTTATAGATTTGACAACTAAGACTGAACATACATAGTGATAAAACATCTGCTCAAGTCTAGTCAAAAGCTCAGTCAATTTCGTGAAGAAATCAGTCAAGCCTGTTGCTTGGTGGCACGTAGACAAAACCACCAACTGATCGACTGAGTTTTTCACTTTTGAATGGGTTGTTTGGCATCATGTAGGCCCAGCCTATGATTATACTGCCATCTGTATTCTTTCTTACATCAGGCTTATTTCAGCCACAACTTATACATGCTGTTTTGAGAAGAACTAGTCAATATTTTGGTTTGTCTTTAGCTATAAGAGCGCCGTAGACAGTCTTGCGTGAACTTGGCTCTGCCTTGCTAATTCTCTGTCAGTTCTGGCAGCTATAGGAATTTAAGTTCATGGTGTAGATATTTGGATTCCCCTCAAAATAAAAATAAAATATGTAAAATAAAATCTCAAAATAGGCTGCTTGTCTTTAACAAAAATACCCAAATTCCTAGAAATGGCCAGCCATAGTCAATATGTATATATGTGAGAGTATAATTTTAATGTTAAAACAATACAAACAGAATAGAATATTTTGAAGTTAACAATTGCTCATGTTATCATAGTTTTCAAACTACATGAAGCAATTGAAAAAATCTTCCTTTACCAAATTCAACAGCACACAAATGCTTCTGAAACTATAAGACACTTTGTGATGGTGGTAGGATTGGAAATTGCAAAATGAATTAAAATGTTTATCCTCACTAGCACTTTAACAACTTACTATAGACACTACAGTGACCAGTTATTTCTTCTAAGGGTATAGGCTTAAAAAAGGAGAAAGTTTGAGCTTCGGAGGGCAATGAATCATCAAAAAGTTTTTGCATAATAATAAAATTGCTCTCTGGTTTTAGCAGATCAAAGCCATACTATAACATGTACTGAATCAAAATCCCTTTTTGTTTGTTAGTTTGGTTTTTTTAGTGGAAGTTGAGAAAAGTGTAAATCAAAGAAAAAAGTAGGAAATAAGTATTCTTTTTCAACAAAGGGGTAAATAGGGCAGATTTGGGTTTAATGGGCCCTGAAATTTATACAATTTTAGGTGACATGGTTTTGAAAAAGAGATAAAATGACAAATAAAAATTAAGATGAAAAGTTAATGCTATTTAATTGAGAGGAATGTTATTTAATTTAATTAATGTTACTTAAAATTAGAGGAAAGGATCTTTGGAAGAGTCGTGTGCAAATGAGGGACCCTAAAACTTTAGGATCATTACTTTTATAATGTAGCCAATAATGGACTAACAGAATATCCTAGAATTACAACAATAAAACAATTACTGGAATTTGAGCACAGGAAAATAGTTTGTCATAAGTATTATAATTTATGATATATATTACACTTAAATCTCTTTTGACTACCACAATTCATAAATAGCACTTGTATGGGGGTAATCTATGTTTCTTTTTTCCTTTATTCCAGTAAAATCTGAGTCACCTGACTCTTAATTTTATTACTTTATGAAACATTTTAGAATCACTCAGTAAAGACTCGTTAAACATTAGGCATATTACCAGAAGAAATATGGTGCCCCAGAGGAGATGAAGTGATAGCTGAGAGTGAGAGGCCACAGGCTTTTGTCTCACATGTCATCAGCACCTTCACTTTACAGATAAGTAGAATAAAGCCTAGGGAGGAGAGGCAACTTGCCCAATCTCACACAGCCCTTTAGTGGCAGAGGTGAGTTTAGAGGACACACCTGTGAACAGCCAATCCGGAACTGTACACACTACATCTGACTTCACATCAGTCTCCAATCTCCAATTCTCATCACTGAGTCAGCCAAACAATTTCATTGTTGCAGTCACCACTGTTGCCATCTAGATTAGGATACTTAGAACTACCTGGTGAATTGTAGTGCTTTCTCTCAGGCTCATGTGGTATGGGTTCAGTTTCATGTGAGCCTTCAGAGAACATTATGGTGTTTGCACTTATTTGCCCTGACCACTCAAGCAACTGTCGCTGCCCGGCATCCTGCCAATCGTGAGTAATGTGGTTAGCATAAACCCAGGTATGTGATTCTCCACTTTTAAGATATTTCTTCCAGTTACTTATTTTATTCACTCAGACACAGGTGATATGGGAGTTCTTGACTCAAAATGCTAGTTTTTCTAGCACTTTGGCAGAGGTTAAATCTCCCACAGTAACAAATAAAAATACTGATTTAAATATGAAGACATATTTGTAGCTATACCAATAATATGACAAGAAAGTTTAATAGCTCTCAGAGGTCAAACACTAAGTGAAAGTTAGAACCCAAGAGGCAAGTAAAACAGTGACTATGATTTGTGTCCTTAGGACACTGATCAACCTAGGTGAACTTGAGTGTCCTTTTTACATCTTCACAGGTTGCATTGCTCACAAGGGAAAGATACGGTGTCTAAAAGGTGACCCTCTTTATAAAAGTTGGGACCTCAAAGAGCCATAATCTCAGTATAAGTAGAAATATTACCCTCTCCCAAGGGATCAGCAACAGAAATTGTGTATCTTGAACTTTGACTAAAGGAAAAACCTCTTCTTTGGGAATTCACACCACAAACCAATCTTTACCAGTGAGGTTTACAAATGGGACTCACAGCACCTGGATATGGACAAATAACACTCAAACCACACCTTTATTAGAGTGATGCTTGATCCCTAGCACTCCCAGGTACCTAGCAGGAACACATGCAAACTGTCTTTAAAGAAGCCTGTTTCAATACAAACCTCAAGAAATGTGCATAAATAAAGTTCAGAGAATGTGAACTCAATTTTGAAATTACAAAACACATAAATCAGCAGAAAACATGAGCAAAAGAATCTGACCCCAGAGGCGCCTGGGGGGCTTAGTGGGTTAAAGCTTCTGCCTTCAGCTCAGGTCATGATCTCAGGGTCCTGGGATGGAGCCCCGCATCAGGCTCTCTGCTCAGCAGGGAGCCTGCTTCCCCCTGCCTCTCTGCCTGCTTGCCATCTCTCTCACTCTGTCAAATAAATAAAATCTTTAAGAATCTGACCCCGAATTTTCATATATCGAAAATATATATAAAAAAAGAATAGAGACTAAGCAGGTTTAGCATGTTTAATAAATTAAAATAGGGGATAAAAATAATCAAGAGAGTAGAGTCTATTAAAAAATGACCAAGCAGTTATAAAATTAACCAAAGAGACCAATGAATGAAAAATATAATAAATGAAATTAAAAACTCAACACTTACCTCTAAAATTAGATTAGACACAGATAAAAAGAGAATTTATAAACTGGAAGATGTATCTGAAGAAATTATCTGGATTGTAGTAAAGTAAAATGAAGAGACAGAAAACATGACTGAGTTATTAATAGACATGGAGAATAGAGTGAAAACTCTTAAGGCATATATATTTAGAAGTTTTATTAAGAATAGAGAGAAGCAACATTTAAAGATAAAATGACTAACAGTTTTTCAGAACCAATGAAAAACACTCATCCTTAGATTCACAAAATCCCAAGGAATAATTTTAAAAATCCACATTTATCTATATTTATATCTATATTTGTATATAGATATACAGATATATAAGAGATATATATAGTGCTAAAATTGGATATCACCAAGGACAAAGAAATGATCTTAAAATCAAATGGAAAAGATAAATTGTCTAAGTAAATATAATTATTCAGTTAACATTTGCATTCTCACCAGTAGTAATGGAAGCCAGAGACAATAGAATATCTTCAGTGCACTAAGAAAAATTAATGTGAACCTAGGATTCCATATTTAGCAAATGTATCTCAAGAGTGAGGGTAAAATAAAGATATTTGCATATGAAAAGTCTGAGATGCAATGAGAGATGATGATCAAAGAAATATGTTGGTAAGGCTGAACAAACATTGACTATATAAAACAATACCACTTTTGTGTTTATAAAAGAGAAAAATAGGTAAAACAAAAATCCATATAGCAATACTGAATGAAAAGGGAAGAAATTCTCAGAGTAAGGGTGTCCTAACATTTGTTTGGAAGGAACGTGAATTGATGATTAACTTCAGAATCTGAGAAGTTGGTATGCATGTTAAAATTCCTGGTTATTACTAGAAGAAATGAAACACAGTGTTAACCTAGTATCTAGTACCCTCTGTGCACTCAAAAGAAGAAAATAAAGGCGACAAAAATGAACCTAGAAAAGGAGAGACAAATATTTATCTCAAATAAGATAGAGTGAAGCTTAAATAATCAGTATTTATACTAAATCTAAGTGAGTTAAATGATCCAGTGAAAAACAAATAGACATATGTAACACATAAAAATGCAAGTAGTTTGAAAAAAGAAATGCAAATAGCTTGAATGGACAAGAATAGGAAAAGGTATGCTACCAAAATCCAAAACTAAAAAGGAAAAAGGAGGCTAGTGCAGTTTGATTATTATCAGACAAATTTAGACATTAAGCTGGAAAGAGTTCCTGAGATTAAAAGAGTTAACTAGGTAATGATGGATGATTTAGTGCAATGGAAAATACAAAATTTTAAAATGCTTGTCACTTAAAACATATAAAACAAAATCTTCAAAAAATATATGAAGCAAAAATTAAAACAAGTGTAAATTAATTCATTATATTGGAACAATTTAACTATACTTATCTTTAACTGAGAAAAACAAATCAGAGTATTTGGAAGACAGTTTTCAAGCTTTATCTAATACACCTATGTAGAACATGTTTCAAATTCTTTTCTCTTTCTAGAAAGAAAGATAATTTAGAAGATAAAATAAGAGAAAATTTTTGACCCTAAGTTGTCCAATAAATATTTGTTGAATGATTAATATTAGTCTGTAATTCTCTTATGACATTTTCTTTAAATTTGTTATATGTTACCCGCCTGTTTTCCCTGGTGGCATAGGTTTTTTTTTTTACTTTTTTTTTTAACTTTTGAAAGTATATATGGTTATTGAAATATTTAAACCTGAAAGTAAGAACTTCTTTTTTTTTTTTTTAAGATTTTATTTAGTTGTTTGACAGAGAGAGAGAGAGATTACAAGTAGGCAGAGAGGCAGGCAGAGAGAGAGGGGGAAGCAGGCTCCCCGCCGAGCAGAAAGCCCCATGTGGGGCTCGATCCCAGGACCCTGAGATCATGACCTGAGCCAAAGGCAGAGGCTTTAACCCGCTGAGCCGCCCAGGTGCCCCAAGAACTTCTTAATAAGAAAGTGAGCATCCTCTATTGCTCCTGTGGTTTAAGTAGAGCTTATCTCAATTTTATTATAATCAAAAGTAATTGTCTAATAACTTAGTATATAAAAAGTCACAATAATTACCTTATAAATTCAAGCTATCATTCTTAGAAAGTTACGTGGCTTGAGGATGCTGATCCTCTAAGTATACACTCTATTATGTGGAAGTATTTTATCATCATCCTATCTACATGTACTAAATCCTTTAAGCAATGATAGGTCAAAGATTTTGCTGTCCCTTTATCTTTGACATTCCCCTAAGTGATGCTCCATGAAGGTATTCCTACTGTGCCCTGCATTCTATACAAACACAAAAACGATTCCAGACTGTAAAAAAAAAAAAAAGGAAAAAGGAAAAATAGTGAAGTACTTATCCAGTGAACTCCATTACATCTATAACTACTTGAATAATTGACCCCACATTTTTTCTTTTTGTCAGAATTAGTTGGATAAATGCCTTAGTTTTCCATTTTGCTTAATCCGTGTAGACAGAGCCAAAGAATCCCTCCTCCCTTCAACGCAAGCTTTTCCACTGCACAAATGATGCTAATGCTCTTGATTGGCATGACACAGCACTCTAAACCATTTGACTCCAGTGAATTAGTCAAGCAAGAATGTCTGAAAGCAGAGTGACTCCCTTTAAGTACTTAAATGCACAGCAAACAACTGTTTGCCTTTTTTTCTTCTCTAGTGCTGTCTCATGAAGCAGTGTATTATTACAGATAATCTACAGTGAATAAAAGACAAAGCATTCTGTATTCAAAATATACACACATTTGCCAAGTTTACTGAACCTGTGATTTTTCAAAATAAAAGATACAAATATTTATTTGAAAAATGATATAATTAAGAGAAGCTTACTACAGAGCAGCAACCACACATGCTGTATAACCAAGCCATAACACCAATAAACAGGTTTTGCTGACAGACACCTATTGTCAATAAGATTAGTTGAACTCAAAAGAGTGCCAGGAAACCTCTTTCATGCTTCAACAAAACATAATTTGTTTGAAGTAATGATGACTAGTTATGTATAATTATCTGATTATCAAAAAAAAACTTGTTTAAACAACTTTAGTGTGCTGCATTATAAGGTTTCATTTAGTCTCTGAATTATTTAATGTTTATGTAGTTCTGAGACAAACTGCACAATACAAAACCAATTAAAAGATTTGCCCAGATTACCCATAACTTGTAAATTGGCACAACGTGGTAGGATACTTATTAAGTTGGGATGTTTTTTGGAGAGTAGTAGAGGCTTCAAAAAATAATGAGGTTTTCCAGAAGGGGAATAGTTTATAAATCATCAGTCAATGAAAATGATTCATGAAATTGTATCAATTTTAATATAAGACAACATAATTCTTATCTCTTGTGTAGGTAAACTTTTAAGATGTATGAGAAAGTGAATTGCTTATACTATGCAAATGAAAATAATCATTCAGTGTCTAGCAGACTCTTGCAAATCAGGAAAAATATTTAGATTTATACACAAAGATTTTTAGTCATTCTTAGTCTTCTGGTTTACTTGGAAACACAATGAATTAAACTAATATTATTTTCTATTCAAATGGCATAAATTAACTTTGCTTCTTGGAACAGTTTATTTTATAGAATACTTGCCCAATGAGTTAAAATGCTAAATTTTTCTTCCTTTTCTTATGGGAGGTAACATGATATTGTTAATTATCAGGGGAAAAAAATGAAGATGGTTATAAGATTTAAACTTTTATTTAAGTTTAAGGTACATTTATATATGATACTGAGCCTAAATAACCTCTCCATGCATTTGCATTATTACCAGTTGACAGTATCGGGAATACTTTCGCCACAAATTATATAAAATAATATGGAATAGACAAAAGGAGGATTATTTTTTCCCCTGGAATAAGGAGTTTAGAGATAGGCAGGCAGCTGATGACATTGGTTCCATGATTTAACCATAGTGGGGCTAATATCAAATGGATTGTTCCTATACTTTGTCTCGTGACTGCCCCATCTCCTGGCATTGTGTTCATGACAAGGGAAGAAGGAATCAGGGAAACTGAAATGTCAGCACTATCCGTTGCTCTATCAGAAAAGTAAAAGCTTTCCCTCAATATGCTCCTGCAGCAGAATTTCTTTCATCTTATCAGTCAGAAATATGTCACATGGCCATGCCAAGCTGCAAGGACAGGCGGGAAAATGAGTATTTTTTTTATAGTGGAGATGGGCAACAGAGAAAAAGCTTGCATCAGCTAAATAACAATGTTATATTGACATTAATATTCTAATTATAGGAGAGTGATTTAGTTGATTACTCACATGCATCTAAGAAGAGGAAATAATATTTTCCTGTCTACCTCTTGGAAGTCTATGAAGATTAAATGAGATGATATACCTGAAATTGCTCTTTAAGCTATAAGGAACTAAACATAGTTTAAATAGTCAACATTGATGTGGGAACACAACCTCAGAGGTCCTATGCCATAGCTACCATGTATCATCAGTCACCTCAGTTTAGCCTCCCCATTTCCAGAAACCCATCCTGCAGACTTGTAAGCACAGGTGTACTACAAGTCCCGATATAGAGAAGTCAAGATATTCACAAGAAGTGCAGAGGGATAAGACAAAGAAATAAAGCAATTGGAAATAAAGTGTTATAAAGGAATGAAGACAAAGATGATTTAATGTGACTTATAATGTCCATCTAGAATAGAAAACCTATAAAAGCTATATAGAATTCCACAATGTAAATGTAGACAATTTCCCTGAAATTGAGGGAGGACCTGATTAAGTACATTTTAAGATATTTCGTTTCAGGAAAAAGTGATAAAAATTTAGGCTGGCTGAAATACTAAGCCTCAAGTAATTTTTAAAAGTTTTAATTCCAGTATAGTTAACATACAGTGTTATGTTAGTGCCAGGTGTACAATATAGTGATTCAACCATTCTCTATATTACTCAGTGATAAGTTTACTTTTAATCCACCTATTTCACCTATCCCTCCACCCACCTCATCTCTGGAAACCATCAGTTTGTTCTCTATAGTTAAAAATCTGTTTTTTGGTTTGTCTATTTTTTCTTTATTTGTTTTGTTTCTTAAATTCCACATATGAGTGAAATCATACGGCATTTGTCTTTCTCTGACTTATTTCAGTTAGTGTTATACCCTCTAGATCCATCCGTGTTGTTGCAAATGGCAAGATTTCATTATTTTTTATGGCTGAGTAATATTGCATTTTTTATATATGTATATATATATACATATATGTATATGTATACAATATGTGTACACACACATGCAAACATCACATCACCTCTTTATCCATTCATCTATAAGTGGATACTTGGATTGCTTCCACAATTTGACTTTTATAAATAAGGTTTCAATAAATATAAGGGTGCATGTATCTTGTCAAATTATTATTTTTGTATCCTATGGGTAAACACCCATTGGTACAGTTACTAGATCATATGGTAATTTCTATTTTTAATTTTTTGAGAACCCTCCATACTGTTTCCCACAGTGACTGTACCAGTTCGCATTCTCACCAAGAGTGTACAAGGGTTCTTTTTTCTCCACATCCTCACCAACACTTGTTTCTTGTATTTTTTATTCCAGCCAGTCTGACAGGCGTGAGATGATATCTCATTGTGGTTTCAATTTCTAGTTCCCTGATGATTAGTAACATTGAGCATCTTTTCATGTGTCTATTGGCCATCTGCAGATCTTCTTTGGAGAAATGTGTATTCATGTCTTTTGCCCATTTTTAATTGGATTATTTATTTTTGTTGTTGTTGAATTGTGTAAGTTCTTTCTATATTTTGGTTACTAACCCTTTATTGTATATGTCATTTGAAAATACAATCCCATGCAGTAGGTTGCCTTTCAATTTCGTTGGTTGTTTCCCCTGCTGTGCAAAAGATGTTTATTTTGATGCCAACCCAGTAGTTTAGTTTTGCTTTTGTTTCCCTTGCCTCAGGAGCCATATCTAGAAAAATGTTGCTTTGGTTGATGTCAGAGAAATCACTGCCTGTGTTCTCTTCTAGGATTTGTTATGTCAGGTCTTAAATTAGGTATAATCCATTTTGGGTTTATTTTTGAGTATGTGTAAGAAAGTGTTCTAGTTTCATTCTTTTGCATGTAGCTGCCCTGTTTTCCCAAAACTACTTATTAAAGATACTGCCTTTTCCCCATTGCATATTCTTGCCTCCTTTGTCAAAAATTAGTTGACCAAATAATCGTGGGCTTATTTCTGGGTTCTGTATTCTGTTCCATTGATTTATATATGTCTATTTTTTACCAGTACAGTACTGTTTCAATTACTACAGCTTTGTAGTATGTCCCGAAATCTGGGATCATGATACTTCCAGTTTTGTTCTTTTTTTTTTTTTAAAGATTTTATTTATTTATTTGACAGAGAGTGAGAGAGCACAAGTAGGCAGAGAGTCAGACAGAGAGGGGGAAGCAGGCTCCCTGCTAAGCAGAGAGCCCAATGTGGGGCTTGATCCCAGGACCCCAAGATCATGACCTGAACCGAAGGCAGAGGCTTTAACCCACTGAGCCACCCAGGTGCCCCTAGTTTTGTTCTTTTTTAAGATTGCTTTGGCAGAGGTCTTTAAACAAGTTTAAAGATTATTTGTTCTAGTTCTGTGAAAAATGCTGTTGGTATTTTGACAAGGATTGCAGTAAATCTGTATATTGCTTTGGAAAGTATGGACATTTTAACAATACTGGTTCTTCTGTGAGCATGAAGTGTATTTCCATTTATTTGTGTCATCTTTAATTTCTCCTGTTAATGTTTCATAGTTTTCAGGTATAGTCCTTTCACCTCCCAAGTATTTTATTCTTTTTGGTACAATTGTAAATAAGATTGTTTTCTTAATTTATCTTTCTGTTACCTCTTTATTAGTGATAGAAATGCAACAGATTTCTGTGTATTGATTTTGTGTCCTGCAAACTTACTGAGTTCATTTATCAGTTTTACTGGTTTGTTTTTGTGTGTGTGGTTTTTTGTTTGTTTGATTGCTTTTGGTTTTTGTGTTTTGGTGGAGTCTTTAGGGTTTTCTATATATAGTATCATGTAATCTGAAGGAGTGAAAGTTTTACCTCTTCCTTGCTTGTTTGGATGCCTTTTATTTCTTTTTCTTGTCTGATTGCTGTACCCAGGACTTCCAATACTATGTTGAATAAAAGTGGCAAGAGCAGACATCCTTGTCTTATTCCTGATCTTAAGGGAAAAGCTTTAAGTTTTCCACCATCGAGTATGTTACCAGTTGTGGGTTTTTCATGTATGGCCTTAATTATGTTGAAGTATGTTCCCTCTAAACCTATTTTCTTGAGGGTTTTTATCATGAATGGATGAATGGATGTTGTCAAATGCTTTTTCTGCATCTATGGTTTTTATCCTTTTTCTTGTCATTTTGATGTATCACATTGACTGATTTGCAAATATTGAGCCACCTTGCAATCTCAGGAATAGATCCCACTCAATTTTGGTGAATGATTTCTTGATGTATTGTTATATTTGGTTTCCTGATGTTTTGTGGAGGATTTTGGCATCTATATTCATCAGAAATATTGGCCTATATTTCTCTTTTTCCATAGTGTCCTTATTAGGTTTTGGTATAAGGCTAATGTTTGGGATTCATAGAATGAATTTGAAAGCTTTCCTTCCTCTTCTATTTTTTGGAATAGTTTGAGAAGAATAGGTATTAAATTTTCTTTCAATGTTTGGTAGAATTTACCTATAATGCCACGTGGTCCTGGACTTTGTTTTGTTGGGAGTTTTTTGGTTACTGATTCAATTTCATGGATAGTAATTGGTGCGTTCAAATTTTCTATTTCTTCCTGGTTCAGTTTGGGGAGGTTATATGTTTCTAGGAACTTATCCATTTCTTCTAGGTTGTCCAGTTTGTTGACATTTAATTTTTCATAATATTTTCTTATAATCCTTTGCTTTTATGTGGTGTCAAGTTATTTCTCCTCTTTCATTTCTGATTTTGTTTATTTGAGTCCTCTCTCTCTTTCTCTTTTGATGAGACTAGTCAAAATTTTATCAATTTTATTGACCTTTTCAAAGAACAAGATCCTGGTTTCTTTGATATGTTCTATTGGTTCTTTTTAGTTTCTATTTCATTTATTTCTGCTCTAAACTTTATCATTTCCTTCCTTCTACTGGTTTTGGGCTTTGTTCTTCTTTTTCTACCTCCTTTAGGTGTAGAGTTAAGTTGTTTATTTGAGATTTTTCTTCCTTCTTGAGGTAGGCCTATATTGCTATAAACTTCCCTCTTAGAATAACTTTTGCCTTATCCCAACAATTTTGGACCATTGTGTTTTCATTTTCATTTATCTCTGTGTATTTTGTATTTCCTCTTTGAATTTCTTGGTTGACACATTCATGTTCAGTAGCATGTTATTTAACCTCTATATATTTGCATTCTTTCTAGATGATTTCTTGTGAATGATTTCTAATTTCATTGCCCTGTCTTGTCCAATAAGATGCATAGTATGACTTCAAACTTTTTGTGTTTTTGAGTCTTGGCTTATGTTCTAACATGTGATCTCTTCTGGAGAATGTTCCATGTACACTTCAAAAGAATGTGTTTTCTGCTGTTTTAGGATGGAATGTTCTGAATATATCTGGTAGATCCATCTGGTTCAATGTATCACTCAAAACCACTGTTTCTTTGTTGATTTTCTGTTTGTATGATCTATCTATGATGTAAGTGATGTGTTAAAGTCCCCTACTATTACTATATTATTATTGATTACTTCCTTTATGTTTGTTATTAGCTGCTTTATGTACTTGTGTGCTTTCATATTAGATGCATAAATATTTACAATTGTTATATCTTTCTGTTGGATTGTTCACTTTATGATTATGTAGTGTCCTCATTTGTTTCTTGTTATAATCTTTCTTTTAAAGTCTATTGTGTCTGATATAAGTATGGCTACTCTGGCTTTCTTTTTTTTTTCCCCCAAATATGTTTATGTTAATTTTTCAGTGTTACAAGATTGATTGTTCATGCACCACACCCAGTGCTCCATGCAGTACGTGCCCTTCTTGATACCCACCACCAGGCT
>CM052811.1:64423692-64512078 GCA_028533885.1 Nasua narica
TCTCCACATCCTCTCCAGCATTTGTTGTTTACTGTCTTGTTGATTTTGGCCATTCTAACTGGTGTAAGGTGGTATCTCAGTGTGGTTTTGATTTGAATCTCTCTGATGGCTAAAGATGATGAACATTTTTTCATGTGTCTGTTACCTGGCTTTCTTTTCATTTCTATTTGCAGATAAATGCTATTCTATCCCTTCACTTGCAGTCTGCATGTGTTTTTAGTTCTGAAATGAGTCTCTTGCAGGCAGCATATGAATGAGTCTTATTTTTTATCCATTCCACCACCCTATGTCTTTTCACTGGAACATTTAGTCCATTTATATTCAAAGTAATTACTAATAGATATGCACTTATTGCCGTTTTGTTACCAGCTTTGTGATTATTTTTGTAAATCTTCTCTATCCCTTTCTTCTGTTGCTCTTTTCTCATGGTTTGCTTTCTTTTGAGATATATATTTTGATTCCTTTCTCTATTTTTTGCATATATATTATGGGTTTTTAATTTATGGTTACCATTAGGTTTATAAATAACATCTTATGCATATAGCAGTCTATATGAAGTTAATGGTTGCCTAAATTTGAACCCATTCTTTACTCTTCTCCCCTCACTACATTTAAGGCATGCTTTACATCATTTTATTTTGTGAATCCCTTGACTGATTTTTATAGATATAGTTAATTTTTGTTTCCTACTTTTCTTACTTTTACTTATAGTCTTTCCTTTCCACTCAGAGTTCCTTTCGACATTTTTTGTAGGGCTGGTTTAGTAGCCATGAATTCCTCTAATTATTGTTTGCCTGGAAAATTCTTTATCTCTTGTTCTATTCTTAATTATAGCCTTACTTGTTAGAGCATTCTTGGTCACAGGTTTTTTCTTTCAGCATTTTGAATGTATAATGCCATCTTCTTCTAGCCTGCAAAGTTTCTGCTAAAAAATCAGCTGATAGCGTTATAGGGTTGCACTTGTATATAACTATTTTCTTTTCTCTTGTTGCTTTAAAAACTCTCTTTATCACTGCTTTTTTTGTCATTTAATTACTATGTGTCTTGGTGTGGAACTTCTCGGGTTGATTTTGTTGGGGGCGCTCTGTGCTTCCTGGATTTAGATTTCTGTTTCCTTTCCCAGGTTTGGGAAGTTTTCAGCTATTACTTCTTCAAATAAATTTTCTGACCCTCTCTTTCTCTTCTCCTTCTGGGATTCCTATATTGTGAATGTTACATGTTTGATGTTGTATCTGAGTTCCTCAAACCTATCTTCCTTTTTAATTTTTTTTCTCTCTCCTGTTCAGCTTGATTGTTTTCCATTACTGTCCTCCAGGTCACTGATCCATTCTTCTGCTTCCTCTAGTACACTTTTTATTCCATCTAGTGTTTCAGTCATTGAGTTCTTCATCTCTGATTGGTTCTTTTTTTATGTTTTCTGTCTCTTGTAAGGGTCTGACTGAGGTCTTCCAGTCTTCTCCAGTCCAGTGAATATCTTTATGATCATTACTTTAGATTTTCTATCAGGCATATTACTTATCTCCACTTTGTTTAGCTCTCTTGCTGTGATTTTGTCCTGTTGTTTCATTTGAGACATATTCCTCTGTCTCCTCATTTGGTCTCTCTCTCTTTGTGTCTATTTCTCTGCTGGGAAAGTCAACTACATCTCCTGCTTTGTATGAAGAAAAGTTTGTGTAGTGTTTGACAGTGCAATGTCCCCCATTCATTAGAACCTGGGGCTTTAGCAGTGTCTCCTATTTGTGTGTGCCCTTCTATTGTGACTGAGCTGTGTTTGCCTTCAGTCCAGTTGTCTGCAGTGGCTCTCTTTGCCTGTTTTGGACAGGATTTGGTCCCTGTGTTGTTAATGGGTCTGTCTGTGGCTGTTCCCCCACTTGAGCTGGGTCAGATCAATTGTATGCCAGAGCTGTGGTAGCACTGAACTGCAGGGCACTCTTTCTGTGTCGTCCTCTGAGAAGCTTTAGTTGGTTGTCAGGGCCTGTAGTCAGACCAGATGTCTACCCCAGCTCACTGCTGGGGCCATAGTCAGACTAGTATGTGTGGTTATCTTCCCCTCTCCCTGGGGCAAGAGTCACTTTGAAGTGGTGCTGGCCCCTGTTGGGGCTGCTTGCACACTACCAGACTTGTGACACCACTTTGAATGGGCTCAGGCCAAGGGCATACTAGAAGGGCCTGGTCCACAGGAGAATGTGGGGGTAGGGCACATTATTAGTAAGTTAGGTAGTAAGTATTGGCACTGTGATGGTTCCCATAGGTGTCCCTGTGTCCAGGCTGGGGGATGGAGAAGGAAAATGGTGCCCACCAGGTTTTTGTTCCTGGAGAATTCCCCTAAAGATCCCTGCCCCTCCAGCACATGTTCTGAGATTAGTAAATAAGTCTCCTTCTTATATGCCTCAGATATTTTTCAAACTGCTGCTTCTATGCTGTATCTAAGCAAGGCTGTTTGTTTTGCTGTAAGGGTGGGGATTCTACCCTTCCTGCTCTCCTAGAGTAGAGCCTGCTGATTTTTAAAGTTACAGGTGTTGAGACCCACTGGTTGTTGGACCCCTCTGGTTTTCAAAGCCAAATGTTATGGGGATTCATCTTCCCCATGTGGGTCCCCCTATGCCTTGGGCATCTGGTATGGGGGTCTGGTCTTTTTCCCCTACCCCCGGTGCCCACAGATGGTCCTGTTTGGCTTCTGACTGCATTCCCACCTAACCTACTCTCTTTGATGTGGCCTCTTCTCTACATTTAGCTGTAGAGAGTCTGTTCTGTCAGTCTTCAGGTTGTTTCCTAGGTTATTTACACTAATGTGGGTATTCTTTTTTATCATGGGATGAGATGAGATTAGGATCCTCCTACTCTGCCATCTTCCCTGAATCCCTTTAAAAAGATATTTTTAGTCATCCAGGCAAAAACAAAACAAAACAAAAAACAAACAAAAAGCAAGTAAGCTATAATATAGAAAAATCATGCTAACTTTAGACTTTTCCAAGCGACATTCAGTTATAGAAAACCAAATAAAAATGTCTACAAGTTCCTGCTGTTAAAGAAGTATAACCCAAGATGCTCATCATCTAGATGTAAAAACTAAACACATGTTTTTAAGCACACAAGGACTAAAGAAGTACAACATCTATGAGCCCATTCTGAAATAAAGAAACATAGAAAGGTGAGTATCAGGCAACAAAGAGAAGAATTAAAATAACTCAAGAATGGAAAAATGAATGATAATGACTATTGACTTTATGTAAATATAACTAGTAGTTTTATAAGATTTTCTTTTAAATTTAAAAGCCTGTATTTTTAAAAAGTAGTAATATAAAGAATAACTATTTAGAGTTCATATAGTTAAGTTATATGTGTGTATGTATTTTTGTTTTGTTTTTTTTCTGTAGTCAGAGTAATAAATGTCTAATCCTTATCCCCAGGACCTATAAATATGTTATTATACATGCAAGGTTGCAAATAGAATTAAGGTTGTTGTTAATCAGTTGACCATAAATTAGAGAGATTGGACTATTTAGTCAGGCCCACTATAATCATAAAGGTCCTTAAAAATGGAAGAGGAAGGCAGAAGGTCAGAGTGATACAACCTGAGAAGGTCTCAACTAGCCCCTTGCTGGCTTTAAATATGGAAAAAAGGAGCCACAAGCCAAGGATCTAGAAGCTGGAATAGGCAAAGAAATAGGTACTTCGCTGGAGACAACAGGAAGGAGGCTGACACCTTGACTTTAGCCTCATGAGGCTTCTACGGAACTGTAAGTTAATGCATTTATGTGACTTTAAGCCACTGAGTCTGTGGTAGTTTGTTATAGCAGCAATAGGAAACCAATATGTATTTCAATCTGCATTTAAATTTGTATTGCAAATCGACATATAAAAATGTTGTTCTGTTACAGTTAAAGATGCATCTAAAAGGAGAGATAAGTGGTTTTTCTTTGGGAGTCATATTGGGGGTTATAGCTCTAGCATCTTTTAACAGCCAGATGGAGGTATATATATATATATATTTGCACTCTTAGGGAAGAAGTAGAATCAATGGAGAGTAAAAGTAGAAGTTGGCATTAACTCCCCAATACCACTTACTTCATGCTTTGAAAATCCATTTTAAAACATTAGACTCATGGGAGAAAATAATGATTTTGACAAAGTATGTATACTTCTCTGTCTGGAGGGAGTGGGGAGATGGGGGTTTTTGGGGGGTGGGTGGAGATAGTAACAAAGCTAATGGTTATCCCATAGGACTTGCTTCCCAAAGGAAGACACTGAATTGGTGAATTTTGAGAATTTTGTGATCTGCCAAACAAGTACTTATTGAAAATGTCAAAGTCAGACTCCCCTTTTCCCTTGATGCCAGAAAAATTATATACATTCTCTCCTTCCCCCATTTTTACTCTCTTTCCTTTTCTCTCTTTTAAACATTTCACTGTAAGGCATTATATTGCTAGTTTTGTTGGGTTTAAGTGGAAACTGAACATGGGATATTTATATTTGTGAAAGTATTTATTTTTATGATATTATTTTTGAAAAAGTAGAAAATAACAATAACTGCTTACAAAAACATTATCCCTTCTTGAACTTCTGTTTCTTTTTGCTTTGTTTTTGTTTTTCTGATTTGCTTTCTGTATGGACTGTGATTTCCTAACCAAGGCTCTGCCACGCCTTACCCTTACAAGAAAGTAAGATTTTTGTATATTCTTTTGGCAAAATAAGTATTCAAAGATAGTTATTTGCATTTTCCTCAGGTGCTTTAATGGGTAATTTGACTTGACATCACAGTTTTCAAAGTCTAAGAGAATATACTAACTTGGATGAAAAACATATATACAGGGTTGGGAGAAAGTATAATGTGTAGGAGCTAAAAGGCTTGATTTTTTTGGCTGGCAAAATATATTTTATGCAATCCCAGAGTTGAAGTAAAGACAAATGAATGTCCCCATGGTGTAATCACCAGGTTGAAAAATCAGGTGACTTCAGACTTCAAATTCCCTTTTAGACCAGTAAGTTTTTATGTTTTTTTTATATCTTGGTTGGTGGATGAGTCAATGTTTAAATGGTCATTCATCATTTACCATATAAAAGAAAAGCTATTACCTGAGACTCATTTTTACAGTTGCAGGCAAACAGAAATAATCATTTTCAAGGACCTAAAGCTGTTTCTTGAACAATGTCATCATTTTATCCTTATTTTACTTACCATTTACTTATATATGAGCCCGTTTTTGAGCTGCACCTTGCAAGTTCTGGCTGTAAGCAGTTTCCACCAATTCCCTACTGCAGCAAGTGAGGAAAGGGAATTTGACTTTCCAGAAATCAAAGTTCTTTCAGACAGACTCAAAGAACCAGACCACAGGCACAAAGGCAGCTCTACGCAGTCATGGCTCCCATCGTGAGCCAAGTAGTGTTAATTCTAGGTAGTTAGGAGACTATCAAAGTGTCTCTATAGGAAGTCATTGCCCTTACCCTCAGGGTGTCCCTGGTTTTTTTGGACATTTCCATTATTATCATTTCAAATGTATAGACCTGAGTTTTGTGACTATTTGCTGTCTTTTATGAATGAAATGAAGGAATCTATTGGGATGCAGAAAGGGATAATGATATATGAGGAAGTTGAAAGTCTTCATGAAAACTGCTAAGAGTGCCTTCATGGAGAGTCCTCAGGAGAGAAAGCTTGGTGCGTTAGAAAGAGTACAGACACCCTAGAATTACCTAGACCTGGTTATAAGTCCTCTCTCTGCTGTTTAATAACTGAATGAGTACAAGCAATATAGTGGACCTGTTGTGGCCATATTTTTGTTAAGGTCATAAACAGGAGAAGTAACACTATCGGTATCAGAGAGTAGTTGTCAGTGTTAAATAAAACATTCAAAAATCCCTGCTAACCTAGCTGATGTGCCATAAGAGCTTAATAAATGTTAATTCACTCCTGGTTCATTATGCTAAGATCCAAGAATTCTCTTTGACTGGGTCAGAGCAACCTGCCCGACTGTGGCTATTCTTGAAATACAACCTCGGGCTAAACATGATTCAAACCTACACTAAACCAGGTGGAATATGTATAATGGGCCTTGTTTTAGTCCCAAATCCTCATCTCTCCTCTCTTCTAGGAACACCTGTTCGGTACCAACATGTGTGAGGGACCATTCTGGACCCTTACATACTTCATCTCCTTTAATCATTACAACTAAAATGAAGGAGCAGTTGTTATCCAAGTTAACTACAGAGGGAAATGAATTTCTCAGAAATTAACCAGCTCAGAGTTGCACAGCTAATTAATGATTATTCTGTCTCTGAGTCCTGTCCCACTTTACCAGGCTGCCTCCCTCTACGTTTTGTGATGACAGAGAAGTTTCTGAGGTATGGTTTTCATGAGTCAGCCAGAGTGTTTACCATGACAAACAATGGACCCATAAAAAAAAGTAGAGCTTTAGGGTTACTCAGCAGCCAGTGGATATTGTCAACACAAATAGTTTTGTCCTTCTTCTTGGGTTGCTGGTTGATAGCACTGTACTGGGTGTCAGAGACACAGTCACGTAATATGCCAGGGCAGAAGGAGAACCACCACAGATGGCCCATAGGGAAAGGGTGCGAGGCAAAGCTGGAAACAGGCACAAGGACCAAGCTAAAAACAATTGATACTATAAGGATAAGAGTATAGACTTTGTTCTTAGTGGTTTTCTGCCGCTGCTTTCCATCTATACTCATGTCCACTTTTCTAACACCTTCTGTAGGTTGCCAAGAAATATGAGAGGACGAAGCTACCACATAAGCAGCATTTACTAAGCATGTGTCCATTTATTAAATGCTGTCCAAATCTGCTAGCACTCTCTGATCAGCAGAACCAGATAGTGTGGAAATAGACCTTTGCATTCCTTTGCCCCGAAGTCTAGAACTGAGTTAGGCCTGAGACGTCTTCTGCTCTTTAAAGGCCTTTCTGTAACCCATGAAGTCCTCCAAGTCTGTAGTTTTTGGAGAGAGGAAAGGAGAGGAGAGAGATACAGTAGACATTTTTACCCTTTCACTTTTCCTTCTAAGAGCTGAGGTCCTAGGCTCCCATGTGTCCCTGTGAGTCCTTAATAGACTCTCCCTAAGGATAGAGTAGGTATGTAATGGCCAGCAAGGGCCCTTTTATTACAAAATACATTAAGGTAGTTGTACCTTTAGAATCAATTACTTGGGAAAATAAAGAATGAAAAAAACTTAATATGAAACTAGTAATTTGCAATATAAGCAAATTTGTATTTTAATTATCAGAAAAGCATTTATGCATATTTGAAAAATGTGGGAGACTCAGGCTTCAGGTAATTCCTAGTCTGTTCAATGGGATTTGAGGCCCCCTTGAAATCATTGTGTAGCATCCTCCCAGGGGGGAGCTTTAGCCACAGGTCAAGAACCCTTACTCATGGTAAAGGGAAGCTACTGAGGATCATGAAGACTTATATAAAGATATAGTAAGGAAACTGAAAGATCACTAGAGAAATAAGAGACTGACTACAGGGAGATTGATTGATGATTACACTGTTCTAAGTTTAAGGCTTTAGGGTCTAGGTCTATGTAATAGTGACAGAAACAGAATTTAGTTGACAAATACAAAGAGTCTGTATATTTGTTTTTTATTTTTTGCTAGTTGAATGTTGAAAGAAGGTGAGAGACTCCAGCTTTTCGAGTCCTAGTGATTGGGAAGTTGTTGGTAGTAAACTTTCTTCTTTGGGGAAAAGATGAAATCAGTCCTAGCTATGTTATCTTGAAATAATAGTGGTATGTTTGCTGCACGGGTAGGTGGGAACGCTAACCAAGCAGAAGTATGCGATTGACGTTCAAAAGACAGGTCATGACTGTGGATAGAGGTTATGGAGTCATTTCAGTAGAAGTAACTGAAACCATAAGAGACAAAAAATGCACTAAAAGAAAGAATGCAGAGCTGGAACAGTTGACAGTGGATCTAGAGTCTACCAGGGTCAGCCAACTTTTTCTGTAAAGGGCCAGAGAGTAAATATTCTAAGCTTTGTGGGCCAAAGGTCTCTGTTACAACTACTTAACTATGTCATTGTAGAGCAATACATAAATAAATTGGCATGGCTCTGTTCCAGTAACTATTGGAACGGTTTTTACCGAAACAGGTGAGTGGCTGAATTTGGCCCAGGGACATTAGTTTGCTGACCTCTGGTTTAGAAACTTAAGCTCTGTAATGGCAACGACCACGTCTACTTGGCCTCCTACTATATGGACAGCACCTAGCACAGCACCTGGCTTACTGTAGATTCTCAAAAGATATTTGTTGAATTGATGAATGCTATGTTGAAATGCATCTAGATTTAGCTGTGTTGGGGCATCAGAGTAAATCAAGAGATTCTAATAGTCATGAGTACAGTCAAGATTGTATGTCCCAGACAAAATCAAGAAAAGAGTGTGCCAAAAAGAAAAGACTAGCAACAGTGATGACTCTGATAGAGTTAGAACTTTTTTTTTTGGCAATTAAAACAAGTCAGATATTGAGGTATAAATGATAAGAATAAAAGATCACAGGAATGGTATGAAAGAAAGGATCTCTCCATGCAAAATAACCTCGGTGTCAGAATGGAAGTACCTATATGAAGGAATTTACATGGTTTAACTTCAGTAGTTACTGCCCTTCCCATTTTTAAATTTTCAGTCAAAAATATTATTTTAATTATAGTCCCAAATCTGTGGATTTGGTTTTTATAAATCTAACATCATGATTTTGTGAACTGTTTGAGGGAGAATCAAACTTGTTTTTTGACTTTATGGAGATAAAATAACCAGCTTGACTAATTTTTTCAAGTAGTTGTGTTGATATTTGTCAAGAATTTTTCTTTTGGCTGTTTTCCCCTAACTTTATAAGCTTAACTTTTATGAATTCCCAACTTCATTTTATGAAGTCAAGATTAAACATACGATTTAAATATTTTTGTTTTATTATCAGTTTCCAACATTTACTTATTCCGTACAGATTATCCCACACAGAGCTTTGGAATTACTCCACGATGATTTCAAAGAAAATTTTCTTCTCTAAATACTCCTACCCCAAGGTAAATTGATGGATTTCTAATGAATAAATGCCAGGGGGAAAGCATCAGCATTTTATACTCCAATTCAGAGTATTTAATTCCTTCACCTTTAACTGTGGCCACCTGTCATTCTAAGTTTATACAGTAATTTTTAACAATGGAAAATTATTATTTTTTTCATACAATGTTGATCACCTTTGTGTCATTTGATACCTAGCACGTTCAGTTTGTTATGCCAAATGCAAGTGGGAGAAAACAACACTATAAACATGTCTAATCATGTCATTGAAGCTTTTCTTGGAATAATTGGAGTGTGATGATGGAGCAGGGAGAAAAGAGGGAGTGGAAATTGAGGAAAAGGGTCTCAGCCTGAATTTTCCAAATTGGCTATTTATCTGGTTAATTCTTCATCTTTCCTCATCACCATGTCTGAATTGAGAAAATCTTCCTAATGATAATAAACTATGTCAAGAACAGATGGCTGATTTGATGTGATGAAAATAGCTGTGTCAATTGAGGGTATTTTTTTTTTTCTTACCCGTTTTGCTTTTCATCACTCTGGGGTTGGTGGTTCCTAGGTTTTTTTCTTTTACAGACTTTACCCTCAGCCCGATATGACATGCTGTACCTCTCCCCAAAAGCAGCTTGGACCCCTTTCTCTGCAAGAAAGAGTGGAGAAGTGGCTTTAAAAAAAAAAAAAAAAAGAAAAGCAATTATCACTTTTCCCACCTTTTCAGCTTTACTTAAGTTACTTTTGGAAGGATCAGTTTACAACAAATGTTTAATGTCAGGAATTTTGCAGTTTCATAGGCCCTGACAGCTTGGCATGAAAAGAGGTGGCATTGTGTCAATTGTAAATGAGTATGCTATTTACATACTAATTAAACTTTGCACTAGTGGGGTGAAAGAATGTCATTTGGAGCACCCCAGTTATTCTGTTTATATCATTGTTGTCTATTTAAGGAGTCTATTGTTTGCCATGTCACAGCCTCATCCCCTTAATGCCATTTTATAACCTAGCACTATTTTAAAAATATTAGCCCACCGATTGGCAAATCAAACAGAATCAGTGTATCTAAAAGCAAAGGGAATTCCCAGATTCACCTTGCTTCATAATAGCACTCAGTTTGAGGGTGATGGTGATGGTGATGACGGTGATGATGGTGATGATGATAGTAACAGCTTTTATCAATTGCTTCCTGTATGCCATGCCCATGGCATTTTGCTAAACAACGTTTGTATTTTAACTCACTTGATCTTCCAAGTAAGGTGGGGATGGTTGTTACACCCTTTTTACACATGAGGAGGTTGTAGTTGTACAGTCTGTGGGGACAGTAGGATTCCAGTGTCTGCTTTGTTATCCACCATACTAGCGTGCTTTCTGCTCTGCGGCGTCATTGGTCCCTCGAGGGTCCCTGATGTCACATGCAGCCAGGGTTACTGAAAATATGCCAAGAGCCGGAACATTGCTTATCATCTAAATCTATCTGCTTAAGGAAGGACGTGATAAACGATAAAGAGCATATGTAGATCCCCATATATGATTCCTTACTTATACCAGAAATATATCACAAATACAGGCTCACGTTACATACATATTCCCCACTGCCTTTCAGTTACATCTTTTCCTATTTCGTACCAAGGCAGGATGCCCAGTCTGTTGGTAATACTGTTACATAGAATCTCACGTATGTGCTCTAGGAACCTGATTCAGGAATACCGATCATGTGTCTGATGACTTATAAAATGAAAAATGATTAATAGCCTATCGAGCTCTTTTATTCTCCTGCTTCAAGTCTGCAGAATGTAGTTTATTGGATTTAGCTAAAGACATTTTTTCTCACTGGGTAAGGAGCAGAATCAACGTTATATCATACCTGTGTGGGAGTTGGCTTAACAAGATTTGCAGCGATAAAGAGCAAGATCAGAACTTTTCCTGGCTGGGTTGGTGGAATGAGCTCACCATCCATGCGGATATTTATACCCCACTGTCGAGAGTGCAGAGTTGGCATCCCTTGGCATTGTCAACAGAGTGCTGGTCTGTACTTCTTTCTTCTTTAAAAATGACAGAACAGAAAGCTTAGATAGTTGACATTGAAATAACTTGCCAAGAGAGGGTTGAACATATGATCCTTTATAGCTTTTTTTTCCTCACTATTTTCAACAATCTTCAAGGTTGAAATAATTCCATAATAGAGTCAAAAATCCAGGGGAAGAAAAGAAAGAAAATATACTTTAGCTCTCCGTCATTCCAACTACCATACCACATTTCATGAAATGTGACATAGTTTTGCTCCACAACCTTGCCAAAGGAAGAAAAAAAGAAAGAAAGAAAGAAAGAAAGAAAAACCTAAATTTTAAGCTGATAACTCGAGTGGTTCCAGAGATATCAACTTGTGAAAAGTCACAATTTTGTATTGTGCTGAAAAGCCACCTTACAACACAGGGACTACCATCACCCTTTAATATCCAGCAGAGCCCCCCGCTGTGCTTTGTCAGTCACTAGCAACATCCAAGTCTTCCCGTAAAAGT
This sequence comes from Nasua narica, assembly GCA_028533885.1. Classification (NCBI taxonomy): domain Eukaryota; kingdom Metazoa; phylum Chordata; class Mammalia; order Carnivora; family Procyonidae; genus Nasua; species Nasua narica. The sequence goes on from CM052811.1 coordinate 64,435,236, forward strand.
AATTCACACTTTTTTCACCACACTGTTGCTTTAATTACCACTGAACTCTGCTGATGCTCAGGCAGGCCTGGCAGGACCCAGGGAGGGTCAGAGCCACAAAAGAAGCAAATAGCTTTTTTCCTCCTTACTTTATTATTAACAAACCATCTTTGATGGAAATGTTCCTAGTTCTGAGGCCTAGACTTAACTCTGGGTCCCTTGGCGTATTCATTATCAAAAGAGACCCACAGATGTCATTCTAAGAAACAGAGACAGAGACAGAAATATTACCTGTACTCCTAATTAGAAATTAGAAATTTTGGCAAAGGACAGAGTTAGCTATTCGTAACTGCCAAACAACGATTGCATTTCTCATATAGCTTTCATTTTCTGCAAAGAAATATAGATTTCAGACTGTACCATCTTGCTGGACAAATGTCAATTTATCTACTTATTTACTGTGGATTTTTTTGTCTCAGGATTAGTTGACACAATAAATCATGTACCAGAGAAAAACCGCAGAACTGCCAAAATCTACTAGTGCATAAAAGTGATACAAAGAGCCTATGCTTTATAAATAATATGACAGCAATATGATAGGCATAACATCTTATGTGTATAAGGCACCTTTCATTCCATATCACAAAATATTTCTCCAATAAAACTGTCCCTGTGAAACCAACTTTCACAGTCTCCTCCACAGAGAATATGAGGGTGCCTATCAGTAACTCAGACATACTTTTAAGGAAGAAATAAACAGGTCTGTGACCTTAGGTAAATGACTTAACGGATTGGTAAGCTTTCTCCTGGATCTAAAATTCCATATTTATAGCATTATAATTTCAAGTTACCCTGTAGGCTTGTCTATGCGCCCTCAAGTATTTAATGCTACTGTTGTTTGTCATTTGTCCTTTACTAATTCATGAGCTGATCTGTCATCACCATTCAGGATTTTGCTGGACAGTGTGGTGCTGAGATAAATTCCTATAGATGGAATAATCGTCATATTCTTTGTAGACCAAATTACTCATATTTTGAGTCCCCTATGATTTGGTCCCAACCTTTTAAAATAGATACTTTTACTCCCGTCAATGTAAACCACTGATAAGTGGTTCCAAAATCTGATTGGTCATCAAAATTTGGGGGCTGGGGAGACATTTAGTAAATTGGAACATCTTGGAGATGGTATTTGGAATCTCACTTTACACTTTTTTGGACAATTACTTGAATCAAACTTTTCTGCTTATTTCCTTACTTCCAACATCTTTCAGCATCTTCCATAGAAATCTTACTCGTCTTTAGAGTCCTACTTGTAATAGCTCACATCTCAGGTAGGATTTACTAATTTCTTCAGCTACTGGGAGCCTCTGCCTTCTGGAAATGCTGATAGTCCTACATGCATTACCCAAGACCTATCAAACCCTCTATGACAAATTGCCATTATTCATATTTTTCTCTTTTATCTTTTTGCATATATTTATCTTATTAAAATATAAGATTTTTCATCCAAGATATAGTTTATAACATTCTTCTTTGAATCCACATAATATAGAAAATGCATACTAGCAATTTGTACAACGAATGCCTGAATTTTATGTAGCATGGAAGACTGCAAGCAAAGTTGAAATGACTAACCCTTTTTATATATTCATTTAATATCACAAACACTGTGTAGCAGGCTAATTTTTTTCCAAAGATAGCTGAACCAATATATATTCCATTCTATACTCTCTCCTTAAAGCATTGACAAATCTCTTAAGAATTCCCCCGTTGAGAAGTGGGCTCTTTATTCTCTTGCCTTAAACGTGGGCAGATCTTTATAAATGCTTCAGCTAAAAACATTGTGGTGGAAGGGACTCTTCCAGACTTCTGGAGCTAGGTCCAAATTCTACCTGGACCTCTCTCTTAGGAAACACACCCAGAGCCAGAACTGATGGGAGTCTTGCTGCCCCAAAGCCTCCATGGTGAGAGGATCACATGAAGGGACTAAATGGTGATTAAAAAGACCCCCAATGTTCTCAGTCCCCAGCAATTTTATTGGGGCTCCAAACATCATGGAGCAGAGAGAAGCCATCATCACCACTCTTCCCTAATTCCTGATACACAGAATCCATGAGGATGACATGGCCATTTTATGCCACTACATTTTGGGAGTAATTTCTTACTCAGAGGTAATCATTGGAACCACTAGAGATCCAAAATGAGTAAGATAAACTATACATCCGTCCTTATGACACGTATATTCTATGATAACAAACCAAAACAAATACAGCAAGAAGAAAGAAACCTTTCATGTTGGTAATTTAAACTGTTCTGTTTATTTTAAAGGCTTTATGAAGGCATACTTGACCTATAATAACCTGCACATATTTGAAGTGTAGAAGTTGCTGTTTTGGTGTGTATATGCACCTATGAAACCGTCACTATAGTCAAGATAATTAACATATCCCTCACCCCCAAAGTTTCCTTATCTACCATCACATCCTTTCCCACACTCAAGCAACCACTGATCTGTTTTTTTGTCACTTTAGACTCATTTACATTTTATAGAATTTTATATAAATTATAAGCATATGGTATGTTCCCTTGTCTAGTTTTTTTTTTACTCAGTGTCATTATTTTGAGACTTATCTCTTTGTTGCACATAACAAGAGTTATTCCTTTTTATACTGAGTGCTATTCCATTGAAGATATACATCAAATTTTATTTACACATTTGTGTTGTTTCCAGTTTTGGGCTCTTACAAATACAGCTGTTGCTATAAACATCATGTGCAAGTCTTTGTGTGGACATCCATTTGTATATTTCTTGAGTAAATACCTAGGAATAGAATGGTTTTTCCTCTGTTGTATAACCCAAGAATTCACTCAGGGGGAGTAGGGTGGAGCAATCTTAGGACTTGCTTCATTTGCTTCCCATTTCTCAGATATCATTCACGTTAGTTGCTTAATATCCACTGTCTTGAAAACTGTATACGTGTAGATTTCATAAATTCTTCTTTATTTTCCATTGTTTCTAGTGGGAGGGTAAATATGGTCCTGGTTACTCCACCTTGGTACTGTCTCCTTTAAATTCCCTCCAGATTAATAAATTTAAAAATCTTTAAAAAAAAAAAAAGGGAGGGAGGCACTTGGGTGGCTCAGTCATTTGAGCATCTGCCTTTGGCTCAGGTCACGATCCTGGAGTCCTGGGATTGAGCCCCATGTTGGGCTCCCTGCTCAGCGGGGAGTCTGCTTCTCCTTTTCTCTCTACTGCTCCTCTTCCTCCTCTCTCTTTCTCTTGCTCACTCTCTCTCAAATAAAAAAAATCTTAAAAAAAATTCCCTCAGATTAAGGAATTAAGAGGCAAAAGAATATCTGCCTCCTCTTTGTGTCTCCCAGAAATTTGCTTTACAAATGTTACCAGGCATTTGTAACATCAGTAGAAGGCCTCTGGAGTCCATCATAATGTCTGGTTTTAATGCACATTTCTGCAGCTTACTAGCTGTGTGATTTTGGACAAGTTACTTAGCTTCTTCAAGCCTCAGTTTTCTCATCTTTATAATTTTTTTTTAAATTTTTTTTAAAGATTTTATTTATTTATTTGAGATAGAGACAGTGAGAGAGAGCATGAGAGGGGAGAAGGTCAGAGGGAGAAGCAGACTCTCTGTAGAGCTGGGAGCCGGACGTAGGACTTGATCCCAGGACTCCAGGATCATGACCCGAGCCGAAGGCAGTTGCCTAACCAACTGAGCCACCCAGGCACCCTCATCTTTATAATCTTAATATCAATAATAACAACAGGAGCAATAATAATAAAAAATAATAGGAACCATAATCATGTCATAAGGTTGGGAGAAGGTTAGAGGACAACTCATGAAAAATACCAAGCACAATGTCTAGAACATCATAGGCTCTCAATAAATGCTACTGATTATTACTGATATAACTTTAGGACCAAAGCCTCAGAACAAAGAGAAATTGTGTCAAACCCTTGGATAAAAGGAACATGGCAAATAGCCCTAATATCATTGTAGGAAATGCTTTGTAATAAAAGGAGGTTCCTCACACACTATGAATAAAGGCTCTGGGTTTCATTCCTTTTTCCAAATCCCATCACTGGAGAATTGACATTCTGCAACCTTTACACGCAAAAGCTTCGAGAAATTCAGTCAACTCGTGTTGGGGATCTGGGAAAAGAACTTAAAGTTCGGTCAACAGAAATGATCCTCTCAGAGAAACTTGTTCTATCCACTAGGGCTGAAGGAGGGGCGATGTGATGCGGAGCCTAATGCAGTTTGTAGAGTGAGTTTGCAGAGGGAAGCTCTCCATTTTGAACTGATTGAGGGTTTTCTGATTGTGCAAGCTCTGTAGCCAAATGAGTAGGCTACAGCAGAGAAGGAACTTCTTAGGCTCAGTTTGCTGGCGAATACAACTTTTAATTAGGACAATATTAAATAGCTATTTAAACTCTGTGTGTGTGTGTGTGTGTGTGTGTGTGGTCAGTGGAGAAATTAAGTGGAATCTCAAAATTTTTTGTTTTACAACAGATTTTTCTTCTTCCTACGTGCATCCATAGTTGATATAACAAACTCCAGATAGCTAGAATACCAACATCAAGACACCAGGCCATTTAAAAAAGTATAATGCATCTAGGAAGGATTCGTAGTTTTTAGTGGTTGGAGTTTAGGGTACATTCAGAAAACGTGTGGAAGAGGTAGACTGAAACCTTGATGGGACCGGCATTTTAGATTAGGTGAAGAAATTTGACCTACTGCAATTTCTTAGAATTCCTAGAGTGGATATGGAAGCTTCCCATCTTCTCTAGATGAAACACAATCATAAATATCTTAAAACATTTCAGTTTAATGTATACATGGTGATGATGTATTGAAAAGGAAAACTTTGGGACTTCATTGCCTGCAATCATGCAGCAAAGTGGGTTTGCCAGCACACCAGTGATGAGTTCTAACAAAGAAGCTATGTCAAGCATCATGCTTCAAATCAAGTGAGACTATCATATTCTTTTTTTTTTTTTTAAGATTTTATTTATTTATTTCACAGAGAAGAGAGAGATCACAAGTAGGCAGAGAGGCAGGCAGAGGGAGAGGGGGAAGCAGGCTCCCTGCTGCGCAGAGAGCCCAATGCGGGGCTTGATCCCAGGACCCTGAGATCATGACCTGAACCAAAGGCAGAGGCTTTAACCCACTGAGCCACCCAGGCGCCCAAGACTATCATATTCTTAGTTTTTATTTCCCCTCAAACTAGACAAACTTGTTTCATAAGGAGTTTTCTTAGTGCTTATATTTCAAAATGATATTTCTGCCAATTGGGGATACTAATGACTTAGCCACATACCAAGCTGGAGTTTCTCCAGTGTGTATGCCCTTCTTTTGAAGGGGAAGAAGGCAAGCTGCCAATCAAAAGGCTAGTTGTGGGTTGCAGGCAGAGACCAGACTGGCGATACTTTTTGGCACAGTGCCCAGTGTCCTGTACATGGATGCACTCTAAGAATGCTATTGGGTCCGGTCAAGTCTTCCACATTCCAACTAAGAGCCCTCCGTTGAAGACCTGACGTTTGTTCCACTTAGAGCAGAAAGGGAGCAGCAGTATGGACAGTCTCCAATTAGCCAGCATATTTTAATCTGCTTTGCAGAACTAATCGAATGGTTGTGCTTCCCCAGCGTTCACGTGAATCGCACCCTCGCTGGAGGTTAACGGACTAAACAATAGCAACCGCAATTAAGTGAATGTAAATGAATGTGATAGGTGAATTCTCCCCAGGAGACCGTCCCTGTGTCAGTGTCAGTGCACTGGTGCCAGAGATAAAAGAAGAGAGTAGGCAAAGAAGGTAATATGTAGCAGTTTTGCTCCAATGTATGTTTCAACTTGACTGTGGGGAAAGTCCTTGGATGGAAGCAGGAGGAATAAAAATAAGTAACAACAATAGTTTCCTTTATATATCCTCTTGTGGGAGGGGAAGAAAGAAAACACTGCACTTTCACATAAATGCATCCCAGGTATTGTACCTCCTGGTGTACCTTAACTATGAGATAGATGGTAGGAAACCGAATTGAGTAAAGCGTAAATCTACTTAGAATAAGGGGAAGGACAGTTTCATGACCTGAGAAGCTGAGAATTCAAAAGAGGACAAACTTCCCTGGCCTTTTTCACATTTGGAATTGGAACTGGTGGACAGAATAAGCAGGCTGTAGAAGTTTATTGCTGTAGGGTTTCAGCAGAGTCTAGAGAGACAGAAGTCGTGGAACAATAGAAGAACTTAAGGTTTCGCTTAAATTCAGCTCTTTAGCACTTGGATACTTAGGGGAAATTTCCACATCTGTAGAATGGAGCGCGGGGCTTGGAGGGCATGTGAAATCTGCAAAGGTTTCTATAAATTCTTTCTGATTAAAGCATCTGCAAACATTATGTGCGGTTTGAAAGAAAAGGGTTATAGAAATGCAATCAATGTAGCCTGACTTCTTGCTTCCTGCTCCTCGGGGCATCCCAAAGTACCTCTGGAATGCACTGGGTGAGGAAAGGTTCTGGGTCCAGCCTTCGGGCAGGGGGTGAGCCACAATCTACCTTTGCTCATAAATCTTCAGAGGACATCCCTGTGTGTATTAGCTCTCAAGTCTTTGATGGACATATCATAGATGGGCCCGATTACTATCATAATGCATAGTCTGTCAAATATCAAAGGATGGAGAAGGAGAATAGACCAGATGTGTAAAAGAAGAAAGACAATGCAATGTGTGGGATAAAAAGTCTTCTACTGAAAAATAATTTCTCAAAGGGCAACTGAAGCATTAGAGTAAACCAAGGGAAATAGATCAAGATTAATAGATTGGTAGGTGGAGAGAATGAAAAAAAAAATTATCAGCTTGAAAAGAAAGGTGGATACATATATTTATAAAGGTTTTTTAGAGTATGTTCAGACAATTTTTATTTTATTTTTTTGAAGAGTATTTATTTATTTATTTATTTGATGGGGAGAGAGTCAGCGCATAAGCACAAGCAGGGGGAGCAGCAGGCAGAGGGAGAGGGAGAAGCAGGCTCCCCACAAAGCAGGGAGCCCTACGAGGGGCTGGGATCATGACCTGAGCTGAAGGCAGATGCCTGGCCAACTGAGCCACCCAGCCCCTCCTCCCAGACAATTTTGAAAAAGCATAGTTGGAGAAATCAAAGTTCTGAGAGTAGATGAAGCCCAGTGAGGACTCAAGTTATTTATCATTATACAAATATGTTCTATAAACAATGAGAATGAAATAAAGCTATACATGAAAGAAGCGACTGTACGGTTTTGGTTTTTAACCTTTCTGTTCCATTTTAAAATTGTTTATAGAAATCTGTAAGTCCTCCTGTCTACCAAGATCAAACCTATGACTTTGTCTCCTTCTATAAATAAATTTTATGGGGAAAAGTTTGACTTTGAACACCTAAATTACAAGGAGTAAATACAAACCAAGTTCAGCTAAATTAGTTGCGTAGCTGATTTAGATCAGTCTCCCTGCCTCATCTTTTGTAGACAGAGCCTTAAAGAAAAATGAAAGCAGTATCACTGACAGCTTATTTAGCAGATTTAGTTAGAGATATTACAAATACTACACATTAGCAATTTATTTCCAATAAAGCAAGAGGTGAAACAAAGATGATGAGTGGTGTAAGTTGGACTATCATGCCTCAGTGATTTACATGGAATCAGGCATTTTTTGAGACAAAATCTTTGAAGTTGTAGTGCATCTGACCTGTGTGTTTACTGAGTGTTTTACACTTACATATGGACTGGTGGAGGAAAGAAGAGGATGCAAAGTAAAAAGGTCAGGTAGTTTTAAAAATTATTTGCCAATAATTTTAACACATCTATATACTGTAAAATACTAGAATCATTCTTATGAACAGATAATATGAAAAGAATGAAGCATGGGTAACAAGGTACAAAGAAACAGTGTGCATTTTAAAGGAAGGAAAAGACAGTGGCATGAGTTTGACTCTCTTGATCACTGGTTTTATCTGGAGGTGGAAAGCAATGCCTTGCACATACTCTGTGTTATACAACAAATGTCGAGTTTGAGGAAATATTAATCCACTTTGCTACTATTTCCACGGGCCTGTGGTCACAGAAAGAATACATTCTTTCTCTGTATATATTAGATAAAAAATGTGTTCGTGTTTTGCTAAAGGTGAGTTAGGAGATGGGTTAGAACTAGAAAACTTTATGTCTTGCTTTTTTATAATTCAGAGAAAAACCAGGTCAAACAGACTTGTTACCATGTTTCGGATGAAATTATGAAACCAACAAAAGATCTGATAGAAGATGTTAAAATAAATTCTGTTTTCTGATTCCTGATACGTAATAAAGAATGGAGTATTTAATGTACAGCATGATGACTAAAATTGAAATAAAGTATTGAATACAAGAAATAAGCTAAGAGTACAAATGTGTACTCTCGTCACACACACAAAGCAACTATGTGTGGAGAAGATATATTAATTAGCTTGACTATAGTCATCATTTCACTGTGTATATCACATCAAGTCATCATGTTGTACACCTTAAATATATACATCTTTTATTAAACCAGATCAAACAATAAAGAAGGAACATAGTCTTTCTTGGCTCTAATATACTTCTCTCGATTTCTGAATTTTACTAATATCTCCAAGGGAGTCAGTAAGGACTAAAAGGGAAGTTAAAGATATTTATCCCTAATTTTATTGGAGAAGAAAAGGCAGTTCACTTACCTGAATTTGTACAGTCATCATGGATGATAATCAGGTTTCATAGCATTAATTTGATTCTTAAAATAGGTGTGGATACCCTAGCTTTTGGCAAAAACAAGGTAAAACATCTCGCATGGCAGATCAGACAGTATGAACTGTTTCCATCGTGCCCGGAGCTACTTTAGATACTTGATGTATGTCATCTTCTTACATAGCCATGAGTCAGGAAATTATTATCATTGATCCCACTTTATAAATGAACAAACTGTTCCTCAGAGAGGGTAAGAGGCTTGTTAATATTCTCCCAGCCAGTGAACAGCTAGGGCCAGGATTCCAACAGGTAAACTGCCCACTGAAAGGGCATTATGAAGTCTAGGATGGTAATATGCATACCTTTGGGGACAGAAATCTTGGCACTGACCAATAGTATCATCAGAAAATTTCGTCAAGTTTTAAGATCCATCAATATGTAAATAGTGCCTCCACAGGTTTCTTGTCATTTCAAGTATTTTAGGTATCACAAAGAATAATTTTATCATGGCTCAAGGTGGTCCAGATACCTGAATATATCTCTCTTGGGGAGCCAAACTCTAATTCCCATGTTAATGCAAGGAATATGATGGATGGATGGATGGATGGATGGATGGATGGATGGAAGGGGAAGGGGAAGGGAAGGGAGGGAAGGAGGGAGGGAGGGAGGAAGGAAGGGAGGGAAGGAGGGAGGGAGGGAGGGAGGAAGGAAGGAAGGAAGGAAGGAAGGAAGGAAGGAAGGAAGGAAGGAAAGGAGGGAGGGAGGGAGGAAGGAAGGAAGGAAAGAAAGAAGGGGAAAAAGAAAAGAAAGGAGCCTAGTAACGTTTATCATTATAGAGGTTTTAAAAACTGTTTCAAGGGATGTCTGGGTGGCTCAGTCGGTTAACTGTCTGCTTTTGGTTCAGGTCATGATCTCAGGGTCCTGGGATCGAGTCCCACATCAGGCTCCCTGCTCAGGGAGGAGCCTGCTTCTCCCTCTGCCTGTCGCTCCCCCTGCTTATGCACGTGCTCTCTTTCTCTGGCAAATAAGTAAATAAAATCTTTAAACAAGCAAAAAAAAAAAAAAAAAAAAAGCAACCAAAAACTTTCTAGATGTGGAAGGACATTGGTGCATTTTGCTAACAATAGTATATGATATATATATACAATCTATAATCTATATATATTGAAGGAGGAGGAACCAGAATTAACTGCAGTCTGTGGCCATACTGCAAACACTATTCTGTGCAGCCTTTGATCTTTATCAAAGATAAAGTGATTAAACAAAATATTAAAGATAAAACAATTAAAGTGGGTAGACTGGCCATCCTGAAAGCCATTCATTCCATGTGGGCTGGTGCCCCGTGCACACAGGATTTGTTGCGAGTTCCAACTACTTCACCCCAAGTTCCATGCACGTCTCTCTGTTGGGTGACCAGTAGCATCCTCTCCTCAGACTCTATAACGACAGCAGAGCTGTGCCATTGCATGTGTGAATTCCTAGGTGTGGAACAGGTGAGCCTGCCCTGGGCAGGTGGTCAGGATGTAGGCAGCAGGTACTCACCTGTCCCAGTCTGTTGTCCTTGCCGGGCAGGTGATACCTTGGCCTCTTCGAGGAAGCCAAGCACTCTTTCTCAGGTTCCTAAGATTCTGCATCAGTTGTTCTGTACCAATCATTGACTTCTCTGTGTGTGATGTGAGGTTAATGAGAAGTGACAGGTTGCTTTTTTTTTTTTTTTTGCCTCTGTGTGTAGAAGCCGCCAGGCACACTTTCCCAACTGCCATTAGCTTGAGACTAACTTCCGGCACCTGGATCATATTTCAGCACACAAGCAGACACTCCCAGGTTTCGTATGAAGCTAGCCTTCACGTTGTACGCTGTGTAGATAGCAGTATATACATAACTCACTCAGGGCAGAATATGCAAAGTTGCACCTACAAACTGCATTCCGTCTAGGTCCATAAACTCTATTCAAGGGAATCGGACGGAAGGCAGAGGCTTCCTGTGATGCAACAAAATACTTCTAAGGAACGTGAGCGACTTTGTAGTAGCCTGGAATGGAATGACAAACGGAGTCATGGTATTAGTAACGTACTAGAGTAAGAGACAGTGAATACGATGATCCTCTCCCTGCCCCCCCCCACCCCCAGGATCTTTATTAGCTTTGTCCTGACAATCTGACCTTACAGAGCTCTACCCAGTCCTGACAGCCGCATAAAACCTGCAAACAAATAGGGACTTGGTGCAGCCTTTTCAGATTTAGGATCATGTTGAAGCTTATGAATCAGATTTTTCTATGTGTGGACATGACAACTATGGAAAAACTGTAATTTAGGACATATTCTCTTTATCCTTTTATGTAGAATTTCACTTTAATGTGATGCAAATGACAGTAAGAAATACATTCAGTGAATGTTAAAGCCTTCCCATTAAAAATTCTGTATGCATTTTACATTCTAATTCATGTACAGTCAAAAACCCAGATAAAATCACAGTGCTGATTTGACTGCTGCACTTATCGTATTAATGAGGATACTTTATGCCTTTTGAAAATTGGGATATGGTCCATTATGTGATTGTAAATGATGTGATTGTATCACATAAATTTGTTATTCAATCCCCCCCTCCCTCCAGTCAGCTTTGTATATAAGAAGATTCATTGGTGAGCCAGAACTGAGGCCGGAAAACTGAACTGCAAATTAGACTTTCCTCCTTTTGTCTCTATTTCCATTTATAGAAAAGAACATAATAAACATGCACACATGTGTGTATGTCAGTATCTGTGTGGGTTTTTTTCTTCTCTTCTTCTTCTTTTATAAATTTCCCTAAAAGCCACAGGGAAAAGCGCACCAAGGAAGTCAAAATGAAAGAAAGCAGCAGACAGGCCTGCGGCTCCCAGAGGTACGTAGTGATTTTTCCCACAGCCCCAGCAACTCCCTCGTTGTCCGAGCCGATGCTGGACTGAGTATTGCTTGCAGATCTTTCCTTCTCCCCTCTTGCAACAAGTGAAAGGTTTGAGAACGGTCCTTGGCTAAGGTTGCCTGATTCTGAGTTGCATTTGCATTCCTAAAAATACCAGCTCCTCTGTCTATTTATTTCTTTTTCTCCCGCGCCCGCCTAATTAGTCATCATTTGCTCCCAGGAGCACCGGGCGGGAGTGATCTATGAACACAGCTGCAGGAGGCCTCTGGCTTCTTTCTGCCCCTGTACCTTCTGTTTCCGAATCCTGGCCTAGATGTCTACCTTGGTAAAGGTCAAGGAACTATTTTTTCCCCTCCTGTTCACCACTAGAGACACAAACACCTCCCCTGGCATCAAGAGCTTCAGAGTCTCCACGGAAAGAGTTAGAGCACTGCCAATAGAAGGCCTCAGAACTCTTAGGTTAAAACAAAGGAGAGCCCACCGGCCCTCAGCTGCGCAGCTCTCATAGCCTCCAAGGGCTACACCCGTCGCTGCCTCTTTAATGATGGTCCCTGGTCTTACCTCGCGGTTGTGCGCACGCGTGGTTGATGGGCGACTGTTGCCCGGACTGCTGTGTTTCTCAAACGTTTGGTTTGGGACTCTTGAGTCCTCTGTAGGCTGGATTTTTTTTTTTCTTTTATTTCTCCAAAAAGTTACCTTCTATTGCGTGAAACCTGGAGAAGTGGCAGTGCCCTTCACAGTGGAACAACCTCTGGGCTGGAGTCCTCAGAGTTTGGACATACAAATGCCCAAGTTCTTGACACCCACCTGGCAATTTCCCATCTCTGACTCTTGTTCTTGCTCGCCTAGAAAGCTGACCTTTGGGTTTTATGAAGCTCTAGGTTTTCCCGGAGTTCACCTGTTATGGATAAAATTGCTTTATTCTCTTTAAGGTCTCCGTCATGTTGTAACATGAGACATACAGTACCATGTGCTTCCTCCCCCTACGCCCACCCAAAAGGAGACAGGCTACAGGGAACGATTTGCCTAGCAGAATACAAATATGATTGTAAATTATTTCTTTTAAATGGCTTATGGGAAAAGATAAGTTGCTTGACTAAGATACACCAAAAGCTCACAGGGGGTCTTTTGTGATGGGAGGTAGGTTTTTTACCTTATTTCAGATTCAAGACCAATAAGAACTTTATACAATCTTCTGGACAAAGCTTGCTACATCCTAATCTCTGCAAATCCACTCTCTTCTGTTCACCGCTCTCCGTATTAATCAGTTCTATACAACCGTACCTTTCTCGGTACTGTTACACACACTGCATTTTTATGCTTCTGTTACTGAGTGGCCTTTTCTATATTTTTGCTTTATCTTGCATTCAATTACTCACAACTTGGTCGGCAGAAGAGGATACCATCATTGCCTACATTTAGGCAACAGCACATTATGTCATCCTGCTTCATATATTTTACTTCTATCTTTTAAGAGGAAGCGCATTTGAGAAATCTTGACTCTGCCTTTGGGGAGGAATCATTTACCTTCTTTCATTCAGGCTGAAATTTGTCTCCTCAGTCCCTTTGGTAATAAAAAAAAAAAAAACCTTATTTACATCTTCTCAAATCCTATTAGTTAGCTCGATTGCCTAATTGTTGTAGTTTTAAGAAAGACCAAGTCATTTTCTTGCTTCCAGTCATTGCTGGTCTATTTTATGGAGCCCACAATGCCACATTCACGTGTCTGCTTACTTTCTTCTAAAAGCTTTTTCTGTTTTGCTCTGACATGCAACATCATGTACATGGTCCATTTCCCTCCCACGAATAGGAAATATGGCTAAACAATCTTCCTCTAAAAGAGCAGAGAGGAAGATATTTGTCTTGGCAATATTGCCCATTGGACTCTGTGTCCGAGGCTGAACATATTTGATTCTATATGAATTTGCTCTGGTTTTTCTTCTCTCTTGTCTTTCCTTGTGTCTTAATACTTCCTTAGAATAAATTTTCCTACCTTAGATGGATCTCCCCTTTTCTTCCTTGACAATGCTGAGTAAATCAGGGTGTGGAATATTACCCATGCAAACCACTCTCTGAGAGATATTGCTGGCTGAAGCCATGCTGTTCGTATGCCATTCTGTACCCAACTGTGGATAATAACAGAATTGATTTTACCCGAGGAAAGACAAAGGAACATCAGAGCTGCTTTCTGCATTATTTTGTTCTCAGGTTATTCTGCTCTGAATGGTCAGATCTCTCACTAGAAGACTGGGTCACATTTAGCTTCCTTTATAGCAAATACCCTGTGGGGGAACTTCTGGCATTGGGCTTTGAGGTGTTACTGTTGTGTGTGTGTGCGTGTGTGTGCGTGTGCACGCGTGCACGCATGTGCGCACGTGTTGTCGTCAAATTGTAACATAAATAAGTTTGTGTTTTCAAGTCCCCATAATACCTTCTTTTTTATAATTATGAAGAAAGTAGATTTTAAGCTAGAGACTAAAACTTGGCTTTCAGATACCGTGAAAGGGGGGGTTTAAAGAACGTTCTTTAATAAATTGTACAATGACCATGAGTAAGTCAACCTACACAATTATAAAGGCAATGCTGATGATAGCCACTATAAATTGGGTGCTTAGTACATCTCGTGAATGTTTCATTTGCCTCAGGCTTATTAATTCACCAAATTTTTTCAACTCCATAGGTATGTATTACCATTATCCCTATCTTCTGGATGTAGAAACTGAGGCATAGACAGAGGTTTTACTTGTTGAAGCCACTGGGGGTAAGTGGCAGATCCAAGATCCAAACCAGGTGGCGTTGGCTCCTGACCCTTGATTCTTGAATACTGCATTTTCTGCCTCATTCAAAGAAAAATCTGTAGCCTCTCATATAGCGAGGATCCTATCAGCAAGATCTTTCACAAATAATTTAAGGAAATTCTGAGAAATAATGTGTAATGGTAATGGTTTCATTCCTGATACCTTAATTGTGATTCTCTCAACTACATGATCCCTTAATATTTAAACAACCCAACACTCTATCTTGAATAATGTAGAGAAGTCCAGGAAGTTAATAATATAGAATGGTGGCTGCCTTTAAAAAAAAATTCCAAATCTGGAGTGTTTGTGATATGATTCTTTATGCTGTTACTTAGAATTTACATTTCTGTCTCACTCAACTTTCTGTGGGTGATCCCTGATTCTTTTATGAAGGTGAGTAGGTACCTACCTATCAAGGGTGTGTCTGGAAAGCTCAGAGAATCAACCAGAATCAATCCCATTTTCTGCCTGTGCTTAAAGTGTGTACTGCCAGACGTGCATTCCAGGGCTGATCTTCACAATGAGATGTTTGCAGAGAAAGTCAGTGAATGTTTAAGGTTCCATGCTCATAGCAACTTTCTGAGCATTGTTAACTTGAGGTCGAATTCTTTTATCTCACTGCCCCAGAGTTGCCATGAATGTGCTCAAGAGTCCTATAGACACACAGACAAAGAATGTTTTGGATGTTCTGGAATTTTGAAAGTTCAAGGAATAGTGGATTTTATGTTTCATATATTGTCTGTCACCAGCTGATGATTGCTTGCTTCTAGTTCGTGTAGAATTAAGAAGAGTGAATGGAATGTTCTTGGTCTTATACACATGTTACCCATTGGATTGCATGAGTAAGCATCAAATTACTGGTCAGGAATTTCAAATTAGTACAATTTAACACAAATATAGAGCTTTTTGGAGCCCCCAAGGAATTCTCTATATCTAGTTCTGGCTCCAACCATGTCTTCACTATTTGATCAATACATCAGATTAAGAATAAGTGGAGGCCCAAAGTCACACCATCTTATCAAAATAATTATCTTTAATTAATATAATTATTGATCATGTAGTAGAAGTCACTGTCTACATGATAGAAGGCTTTTAGGATTCCATGGGAATGCTTTACAACTTAATTATGTTTCCCTAGGAGATTATAACATAATTCAATTTATTTTCCCATGTGTTTCATCAATCATTATGTGAATGGAAGGAATATCCGAATCTCATTTCTATGTCAATTCTTGAAGAATTTCGACAAGTCATTTCAGTAGTACAGAGCCTATTAGAAGAAGACAAGGTCCCTCCCGCATGAGAAGGAGCCCCTGCATCGCTGTGGTGCTGGTGCCACATTCTGTTGGTTTTGTAGCATGCGGTGAGACTGACCGCCAGAGCCTGGAATGGCTCGTGTGTTCCAGCTTTCCTAGCAGACCACATTCAGGCCTATGTAAAGTTTCCTCCCCGGATGTGTGAGGAACTATGTTCTTCTCCAAGCCTTGGTTTCCTTATCCAAGGAGGCAGGTGCAATCTAGGCTTCCTTTCCACTTGTAAAGCTCAGTGCTTTAGTTCTGCTTGTGATTTAGCTCTTCCAGAGTCTACAGTGATGCATCACAAAGGTTAGCGCACTTCTGAATCACTGCGAATCTTGTTAAAATGCAGACTCCAGGTCAGTAGGTCTAGGTGGGACCGGGGCCCCTGCCTTTCTAACAGGCTCCCAGGTGATGCTGAAGCTGCTGGTCCGTGAACCACACTTAGTAGCAAGGATCTAAATGACGCACAGAGACAAAGGGGGAAAGACTAGCTCTTTATCTTCCTTTGGTAACATATCCATTTGCTTTCCTCCCAGGGCTACGATTCTCGATGACTTTCTTCTGCAGATCACTGTAGCATGCCTCCTCTTTCCTAGCTATATATACTACACAGAATTGGGGCTTCAAGAAGACTGAGTGCATCCATACAGAGCACAAATCCCTTTGCCAAGAAGGAAACCACAGAGCTTATCAGGAAAGATGTGTGCCTGTAATATCAGCCATCCCCGGCATGCTGAAATATGAAATAAATGAGGTGGAGTTTAATTTTAGGGTCTACAAATTTGTAATGTGTTCATCATTCCTGCTGCCATTTGGCATGGCAGGTTGAAGTAGGCAGACAGGTTTTGTGAGGAGAGCCACATTGGAGTTCTGGTTAAATTAGGCACTCAGCCCCCTCCTGTCTCTTCTCTCATCTCCTCTTGCGGTGATGAGAAAGAGATGCCGCTTGTCTTCCAGGGGTCCCTCCTGGAGATGCGCATCTCTTCTGCTTTCCTGGGGACAGGCTCTTTGGGGGATTTTCCCAAGCTGGACTGCAGACTGGCCTCCCAGCAGAGGGCGCACTGCCCCAGTGCCGCAGCCCCCAGAGCAGTCAGTTCCTCCTCTCCTGGGGTTGACTGCTCTCCCCGCTGGGCTGGTCAGGGCCCCTGGAGGATCAGAAGTGGGCTGTCCTGAAGAGAGGAGATGAAGACTGTTGTAAGGGAGAAAATCAAATCAAATCATTTCTGATCTGAATCAGTGACTTTTAAAATGAAAGGTCTAGTCGGCTACTGTTAATGGGCAGCTTTTCATAATTCTCTGCTATTACAAGACGAACTCTCCTTTCTTAAAGCTTCTCTGAACCTTGCATTGTCCAGCATTCGTATCTTTCACTTTAATGAGAGCTAAATAAGAATTATATAGAGAATTTTAATAATTCTCACTGGACAGTTAATTAAGCAGCGAGAAGTCTTTAGAACTGTTACTCTTTCTGCCTTTTACAGACAAGTGCTTCCACAGATTCCAACGGAAGAGGTCACATTTATACACATATATAAAATGATGTGTGGGTTAGTAATTTTTCTCAGTAACAAATGACCTCCCTAACGAGCCGAAAGAGTGAAGTTAAAATCCACTTTTTGTGGCCCACTTTCCTTGAACTCTAGTCTCCACCTTTCCTCCAACTTTTTTTGCACAGGAAATGAATTCCCTCTACCTTTGGAGGGTAGGGGGTGAGCTTAAATGTGTTGATCTCAAGTTTTCCAAATTTGTTGTTCCTCTGTAAATCACGCGGGCACGACCCCGCCTAGTCATTCATTACAAAATTCTTTTCTTTTCTTTCTTTCTTTTTTCAAAACAGCTTCTGTCTTTCCTCATTTTTGATGGATCCTACCATAAACTTCAGCTAGAGTGCAGACGACCATAACATTACTCTCACATAGAGGGTATTTTATTAAGTCCAGCAGTTAAAAATGTACAAAGTTCCTTGTAATAATCCATTCATTCTGTTCTCGCCTGATTCTTGGAGTAAGCCTGCACAATTATTCAAATCCCAGCTTTTAGCTACAGCATACACCTCGCCATGGGGCTATGCCTCTGTAATCTTGCTTTGGTCTTGCATGTCAAATGGAATTAACTCCCATAAGAAATGTGTGCGAAGACAACCCAAAGTGTCTAATCCTGCTGCTGTCTTAAATTTCTGAAACTCTGAGCTGTCATCTTTTTCTATTGCTTTGTTGAAGTTCTCACTTATGCTTCAGTCCATCCAAAGCTGGAGTTTAGGAAAATTTGCATTTTTATATATTTTTTCAGTTATGCTCTCCCTTGGCCTTTTCACATGTTCTCTTTGTAGAAGGATTTTTTTTTTTTCCTTCCTTCAAATTCCAGGACCATTTTATACACAGTGGAATTTCAACAAGAGGTGAATTCACTTTTTTTTTTTCCTCTGGGAGTACACAACTTGAAACGCAGACAACACTAGTTGAAGATTCACAAGCCAAATCCAAACAGATGTGGGTGATGTGTGTGTGTGTGTGCGTGTGTGTGTCTGTCTGTCTGTCTGTATGTGTCTGTGTGCATCTGTGTGTATGAATGTGTCTCAGAGTATTGTATGAGAGAGAGGAGAGAAGGAGAAGGAATAATGATATCATTATTACTATACCTTAACCACTCACCTAGCTAATCACAAAAACTAATTCTATCTCGATTGAATCTCAAACTGCATCATCTCCCTCATGAATAAAATGGTTGGTGAAATGAGCTTGGTGAGTCTACTTGTATGTTGTATTCAGAGTAGATTAGCTCGATGAGTAATTTCGCACTCTTCCTTCTCTAGGGGGCATACTGTTTTAAAATCTTGAATGCCAAGAGTGACCTCTTCTTTCTTCACCATGTCCTGAACTCCATTTACCACCTCTTGCTCTTCCTAGACATGAGGAATCTGAAAGAATATTCACTATCTGGAATGCAGAACAAGCCTTTAATAAATATGTGTTTAAAGTCCTTTGGATGAGTAAGAACAGCTTGTTCTCTTCTTTCTGAGTGACTTACCCTGTTGCCTCAATTTACAAATTATATCATTCAATCTGGAAATGAAAGCTGCCCAGCTTTTAGTAAACTTTCCTCGCAGCCTGTGTGTTCAGTCTGATAATTACACGTGGTACCTATTTTTAAATCACCAGTTATTCGGCATCGTGGGTTTTCTGAGGTGTCTTGACTAAGTGAGGTGTGGAAGGGTGAAATTGTAACTTGGTGTGGTGGATATTTAATAAGTGGTAAACCGCAGCATTCTCCATTTGGAAGTTAATTAAGGCCACTAGCTGACCGGGCTTGTGCGGAAAACATGTTCATGGTTTAGCCATGGAAACAGTCACAACAAAGCTCAGCTAAAAATAAATGGCCTTACGAGACATTTTCACTGATCACTCCCGAATGCCTATTGTTTTTTTAATAAAGGAATTGTCACACTTTTGAGGTAATACCCAGTAGCACCAGCAACTTCAGAGACTTGGAAGTTTTGCTTCTGCCTGGCCAATGGAAATCAAAGTGAAGAGTGATGTGTGGGGACAGCCGCAGGACCAAATCATGTTTTTAATGCTGTGTACACAAATATCTCTTAGAAGGTACTCATCTGTTCTGTTCTCTTGAATCTCTTTGCTAGTTAATAATGGCCTTTAATATGTGGATGCAACTAGTTTTGGCATATGATAAGCGAACTCTCTAGCCTCAGATAGCTTATTTTATCCAAATTGGGTTTGAGTTTGTTGAAGAGCCCTCCTCTAGTGACAGACAATATAATATGAATTATGTTTCTGGGTGCTCATTGTTTCTTCATGATGAAAGTACTGTAATAAGACAATATATTTTACTGTACGATATATTACTTGGGCTAATAGGATCGAAAAAGCACATTAAATGTAAATGTCCTTTCGGCATCTGGATGGTGAAGTTAGATTGTCTTATCAAATATCTTGATGCTGTTCTAGGATCCAGCAATATTTAGGGCAGCTGAAATAGGCGACAGCAACAAATTAGGCAACTGTGATGAAGGTAAAGTGGTATCAAGGAGGCCAAAGTGCCTCTGAGGCTTCGTTAGGCTGCTTGATTTCGAGTTGTTTTTAATGGAACTATAAGGATTCTATTTTAAATCACTCTGGTAATGGACATACGGTACTCTTGGTCTCTGAATCCTTCCATGTGATTTTAAAGAACTTTTTTTTTTAAAAGATTTTATTTATTTGAGAGACAGAGTGAGCACAAGCAGGGGGAGCAGCAGGCAGAGGGAGAGGGAGAAGCAGGCTCCCTGCTGAGCAAGGAGCCCGACGTGGGGCTCCATCCCAGGACCCTGAGATCATGACCTGAACTGAAGGCAGACACTTAACCGACTGAGCCACCCAGGTGCCCCCATGTGATTTCAAACTATCTTACTGACATTGGAGCATATTGGGAGCAGGCACTATACGAATTCATCTGCCCTCCCATCCATCCATCCTCCAGTGGGTCTCTCTAGGCACATCTTGAGCAGAATTTTGGGCTCAAATGACACTTCGTCCTTGGCAGGATTTGGTAGAGGAAAGAGTGGTACAATGGAACAAATATTCTTACCACCTTCCGAGATCAGTACCTTGTATGTTGCATCCATCATCGTGTAAGCAAATAGAGATCATATCATAGTCTGAGAGCCATAAAAATTCAGGTCTAGATTTAAAACATCTTCCTGTTTTTCCTGCCCATGTCTACATCAGAATATCTATACAAAATTGACCTGGAGTTGTCATCCCTACAAATTCTCACTTGTGGCTCTTTTTAGCCTCAGATGAGCCCGCAAACGTCAATCTCTGCCGATATCGGTTGCGTTTTTCAGGCTCCATTTTCCTCATTGGCTACTTTACATGAATACAATTTTGCTGGTTTATGCCTCCTCCTTCCCACTCTCCTTTCATTTTTGTTATTTGTTCTAATTTAATTTGAAATGCCCAGCATCTGACTGTAATCAGGTGAGGAGGCTCAGGAGACTTCCAGCAAGAGCAGGTCTCCTGAAAAGGGTCTTTTGGACACAACAGAATGAGCCTTTATTTATTATCTCAGGGATAACAAAACCGGGAGAGAGCAAGACGGCGCGGCGGCTGTCCTTTCAAGCGGCAGCAACTTAGCGAAACACTCCTGTCCCCAGGGTGTGAACAGACCGCCCCTTGGCTCAAAGTCATCCTGCTGTCCCTGGCTGCTGGTTCTCTAGGCCAACAAAAACAAGCATAACAAAACATACAGTGAAAGTGTCAACAGAAACCCCTCTCTTAGAGCCTGGCTTTTGGAAGTAGACTGGATTTGCAGTCCACACAAAGGCTCTGGGCAACGTTTCGTTGGCCATGGCCCATACTTAACACTGCGACTCCTGTCCATGAGGTCGGGGCATGTGGCTGATTAGGCACAGTGATCTAGGTCTCCCGTGATTCCCTGAGGAAGAACCTCAGTTTCCCCGTGTACCGAATGAAGATTATTGAAGAGCTGGGCTTTGCCAAGAATGATGTGGGCTTCCAATTCTAGCTCTGTAACCCTCAGTTTCTTCGTTAGTAAACTGGGCACAGCAATATTTCTCTTCCTGATTGTGGCAGTCAAATGAAATGCAGAGATGTATTATCACTGAGAAAAATATTAAGATGTTTATAGCAGTGTGAAGTTTGGTGCAGAGAGCTAAGGAGAACGTGCTGTGAGCGTGCTGGAGAGGTGGGGAAGCACTACAGAAGTACAAGATACTACCGTCCTTAGCAGTATTATCTGCAAAATAGTAGGCCATTTTTCTCCACGCCAGAAATGGATGGTGATCCTCATCCCCAAATTCTGGCCTGGATCTACCATATCCAGAGGCTCTTGTGCTCTCTCGCAAAGAGGAGACAGCTTATGTCTGCCCCTTCCCTTCACAGAAACGTTGCAGAATAGCTCAGTTAGAAGGGATGGAAGGCAATTATCTCGGGTATTGAATGTTCATGTGTTGCGAGTTTTCGGGGAGGGTTGAGAAAAAGTCAAAAGTTCATGACAGTCTGTGGTTCAGTTCTAGAAGGAGAGAAGCATGATGAAGTGGGAAACCGACAGCTCTGGCCTGTCAGGCCATAACCAGTGTCCAGCTACATGATCTTTCCAAGGTGTGGCTATTTTAGCTTTTCTGGATTTTTGGCCAATGCAGGTACTTGGAAGGATGAAAAGAAATGATAAAATCTATGGTCCAGGCATATTTGTTCCCTTTGTCCCTAGCATTTAACCCAGGGGCTGGTTTTTTTTTTTTTTTTTTGAATGTTTCATGATCGAAAATGATTGTAGAAGACTTGTGACCTTGCCGTCTTTTTTTTTTTTTCTTAACACTCCACTCCCTTAAACATATGCAGAACCTATCACAGTGCCACACAGAGAGTGGGCGCCCAGTGTTTTGTGGTACCAAAGAGATTTTCCAGAATATTCCACACTCACCAATAAAGTGGAAGGCCCTGGAAGTCTTGACATCTAGATAAGGGACAGAATACAGTGGAGTCTGTTTCTGGCAGTCTGTGGACTAAATGGACCATTGAGCCTTTTTCCATTGTAAGGGAGGGAGTGGCCGTATTCTGAAGCCCAGACATCAACCTGAATTGCCTGGCATCTGGGCATTTCCCAGCTGCTTTTGCAATGCACACCCATAAGCCTACCTGGGGGGCGGGGAGAAGGGGGGTAGAGAAGCAGCAAGCAGAAGCTGCTTAAGCCCTGTGAGCCTTCGTGTCCTCATCTGTAAAATGGGCTGGAGCTTTTGGAGTCCCAGAACTGTAGGAAGTGAATGAAATAATGTAGGTTAAACCATATCCCAGTGGCTGGCTTAGCGGAAGCATTCCACAAAAGGGAGCAATTTTTATTAGGAGGAAGCATATAACTCTTATCTTTGAAAAGAGCCCCTTCTCTCTCCCTGCCTCCTCCTTCAAGCCTTTGAGGCATTTCTGTAGTAATTGGCTGCTGGGGCTTGGCATCTATCTGTAGAGAAATACATTTTTTTGTGGAAGGGCTCTGAGGTGGTGGTGTGAGGCGTTTATTAGTGATCTAAGGCAACAGAAGTTGCCTCTGGTTTTTATTGACGGTTTCTAGCTGGAGGCACAGAAACGCACAGGCACTGAAGGGTGAGTTACTGTTGGTTGCTCCTCTCTGGACCAGCAGGGACTTGGCGAGCTCTTGGAGGACAGAGTGTCTTGCATCAATCAACAGTGACCCCTCTGGCTGAATATGTACAGGCATAAAGAGGCTACTAAATTAGCCTCTGTTCTCCTTAGCTGGATGGATAGAAGATGAAATGCAGTCCCTGGAGTGGGAGGAAATGTGTGGTAGAGGATTGAGCCCTACTCTGAAAATTCAGACTGACCCCTCCTGCCCAAAACAAATCTGATGTGGTTTTATTTTCTATGGGCCTATTAAAATATATAATATGTCTTATATATATATAATATATATATATATATAATATATTATATATATAATACGTATTATATATTTTAATAATCTGACATCATGGGAGAAAATAAAGGGAATGGAAGATCTGGGGATAGACAGGACTAGAAGATCCAGGGATAGAAGAGAATGGACAGAGGGGATGATACCCAGAACGACTTGTCTGATGAATGAATTAAAATAGAGCAGGGATGGCTTCAGACTGACTAAAGCATTTTTCTCAACTGTGTACTGACAACACGGACTTACCCTCTGGTCAGACGTGTGACATGTGGCATTAAGCCAACTGATCAATTTTTAATACCATCTAGAAAATTTTCATGTGTGTTAAAAATTTCAGCGAGTATTAATTTACCTGAGACTGCTAAAGAGCTGGCTAAAGCCCATAAGTCATGTAAGAGTCACTTTTCTAGGGTATGGTGAGGGTGCTCCAGAAACAATGCTCTTATTTCTAAAAAACATCAACATATACCACAAGGGGTCTTCTCCCTCCCCTCGAGTTATAATTTCTCCTTCTGTCAAAAAAGGGAGGGAAGAGAAGGACTCTCCAGGTAAAAGCACAACTTTGTGCCTCACATTTTCTAGGTTTTTGATAGGGTTCAATAATATTCATTCCAATGCCTATTTGAGAGCTGTTAGTATTCAGAAGGGCTGGTGAGAAAATCAGAAATCTATGAACTCAGCATTATTTTTGTGTTACGAAATTTCCATTGTGTGCTTTCTATGAGGCTTAAGACCGGTATGTTGAACCCTGTCCCAGATGCATAGGTCACAAAACCACACCCAGGGCCCAAAACTACACCCAGGACCCTGGAGCCATCCCAGAGACAACCAAGCCAGGAAATATGGCTGACTCACCACAAACCCAGGCCTGCTGCTGCCTGAGCGAACTCAGGAGGCTCGCTCCACGTCTGTTCACACACACACTGATCACCACCACACACGCTTGCTCTATGAAGAACTAGAAGTATTTCTTTCTCAGAATTACCAGACCATCTCAGGATTACCTTCCTTGAGGGAGCATAGGTAGTAGACCTCAGTGGCTTGTGGAGGTCTGGATATACACGAGGACTCCCTTCTTAATAACAACGATTCACGCTTATGGAGTCCTTAGTAAGGCCAGATGCTGTTCACATCACGCTTCCCATGTATCGATGTGTTTAAATCTCTCAAGAACCCTATGAACCTGGTCCTATTACAATCCCTGTGTATGATGGGGAGTTTAGGGCAAAGAGCTTGAGCGGTTTCTCCAAGGTCATAGAACTAACAAGTGGACGAGCTGGATTGTGAATCAGGCTGTCTGACTTCTCGTCATATGCTCTTCACCATTAAAGCATACTTACTCCGCCCTGCGCTTATACTGGGCAACCGGGAAAGGGAAGACAGACTCTTTGTTAACAAATTATCTTTTAGTCTGGGGGAGAGAGATACTAAGGAGACCCAAATTTGGAGAGTATTCTTAGAATTTGTCTTCTGAGATCTGTAGGTCCTTCCTCTCAAACAAATAAAAAACCCAAATTCAAGAGACAGTTTCCAGATTCAAAGTTGTCCAAATCAGGACTCCCTTCTAGGACCATTTTTTTTTTTTTTTTTTTTACGATTTTACTTACTTATTTGACACACAGAGAGATCACAAGTAGGCAGAGAGGCAGGCAGAGAGAGAGGGGGAAGCAAGCTCCCTGCTGAGCAGAGAGCCTGATGCGGGACTCCATCCCAGGATCCTGAGATCATGACCTGAGCTGAAGGCAAAGGCTTTAACCCACTGAGCCACCCAGGCGCCCTAGTACCACTCTTAACAATATAGATATAGGAGGTAGCCTCAGGATTCACATGAGGAGATCAATAGCTCTGAGACCCAATAATTTTGACTCTATTGAAGGAGATCCATTTCTTTAGCGGCAAATAATACAGAAAAATGTCAGCTTGAAGGTGTGTACCATGTTATCATAGCGTGGGATTAACTTGTAAAAATTGTGAGCATTCAGGAATGGCACACAGTGACTCCATTTACTTCTGTTTGCAAATTAATTCAGGAAGGACCTTTGAAATTTGTGTTATGCATAGATACAACATAGTTCCACTTGGGCCTCCGCCCCCCTCCCCCATGACTCCCTTGCCTCCCACCACCAATACCACTATACATTTTTAAAGTCCTTTAAAGTTTTCAAAGTGCTTTCATATACGTACTCCATTCTTTATGTCGGGTCAAGGCAAAATTTTATTGCATTTGGCCAAAGGCCATGTTGAAACTTTAAGAGAAAAAAGGACATACAACATGATCTTTGAAATAAAGGGATTACAACAGAGCAAAGTTAAAGTTAGAAAGAATTTATGATATACATATATATATGTAACAGACTGACCAAATACTTTACATTTGGGATTTTTTTTTAACAGTTGAGGTTTAGACAAAAACAACTAGAAAATGTAAACAAAATATTTAAAAATAGCATTTATCCATCTTTGATTTTAAACAGCTAATACATGCTCATGACAGAAAAATTGAGGGATGTGAAAATGAAAAATCAAAAATATAAACATCCATAATCTCATTATGCATATAAAGTGATTATGTTTAGAGTACAACCCTCTAGTTTTATGTTACACACACACACAACACACACACACACAACACACACACACACATACAATGGAGTTGGAAATTTCTTCATGCTACACTCAGATATGCAGAAAATAAAGGCTGCTCTTTAATTTCTAAAAACTCTGATCTGGTCCATGTAATTCCACTTCACTGAATGGTAAAAACAACTTATTATCCATTAGCAGTATTTCAGTCACTTCTGGTTTGTAGGTCTCCTTTCATTTTAACATTCAATCCATTCAAAGTTATGATGGTTTATATAGAGTCTTCTTTGAAAGACTTAGTCTCTCGAGGAAAATGCTCAGTCTTTTCAGATTCTCCTCTGACTGCCCCCTCCCTCTCTTCCTCAAGATGATGTCCTGGTGTCTGAGAAACAAGGCTAAAGCTAACACAGACTTCAACTTAGAATGAAGTATGAAAAGGCAAGAGAAGGCCACCCTCCTGAGATGACTGATGTCAGAGAAACTCCCCGCTCCAGCCCCGCCCAGGGCACATGGCTTGCCAGGCCAGGGGGACACCTTGAAGCAACATTTCCACACAGCTTTCCCAACGCTAAGGTATGTGCTTGCCGAGGGGCTTGATCGGAGGCAGAGGAAAGGGCTGCCTGAATCCTTGTCCTGTGTCTGGTCCCGCAGCTCTCTGTGGCAAGGTCTCTCCTCGGGCTGGCTGCTCCTTGCCCCGCGGGTGTCTACAGCAGGTTTGAACTGGGACCTGCTCTTCTGTTGTTCGGTCAGCGCACTCAGATAACCCCCGATGCCTCTGACTCCCCTCAGTTTTGGTTGGTGCTTTTTGACTCTGTGCTGTATAGCGTAGCCAGTCTCTGTCCTGGGAAGTCCTCTTCTAGTGTCTGCTGGGAAGGCACCAGGCCCCCATCACAGGGAGCCCAATGTCAGCCCACAGTGCTCAACAAAGCTGTTCTGATTCCTCTCTTTGAGGAACATTAACCAACTTCTGGGTCTTCCCCATGCTACATGGGAAGTGGGAACAGCTTCTAGAATGTAAATTCTCCACCTTCCTCTTCCTACCTAGGCAATACCACTGGATTCCTTTCCTGTGGTCATTCCCCCATTGTGCATCTAATTGAGATAATTTCAGCTTCTCCCTGAATTAGAACTGTTAAATTAATGGAAGGTCAGAGGAATAAAGGGAGAGGTTTTAAGAAACTTTTTGTCAAATTTACAATGTGTGTTCTGTGTCTCATCCCAACTTCGTACTTTTTCCTCCTGAAGAACGTGAGTCTCTGGGGAAGTGTTTCAGTGCTGCATCTCCTGAGTCCAGAAGCATTTTCAAGGGAATCATCTGCTTCAGTGTTTTTGGCTTTTGCTAAGTGTATGTTTGTCATTTAGAACGACTTTTGGTGAAAACTCGCAGCATATTATACAGAACCAATCTTAGCCGAAAGTTTGCATTTCCTCTCAAATTCTCCCTTCTTTCGTTTTTAAAATAATTAGCGCTCTTTGCAATTGTTATGGAATTTGAACAGTAGCCCTTTGAAATTTATACAGAGTAAAACAGCAGAATCTTCAACATTGAGAAGATAAGAGATTTCCTTCCGGTTAATTCAAGGAGCCAGAATTATGGAACTTTATAGCCTTTAATTATGTCATTAACATGAAGGTTGGCTAGCAATGGGGGAGAGACTGCCGTGGGCCACCCTGTGGACGCTCTTTTCAGGGCTCCGTCAGTGCTCAGACGGTGACATATTGCATCTTTGAATGATTGTTAACTAGATGGACACATTCGTTAGAAAGATATTTAGTAACTTAATTAAAATGGCATCAATACATATTTTCCTAATAGTTTTTGTTGTTGTTGTTGTTGTGAGAAGTGTTAAACACAGACAGGTCGCCTCTGAATATTAAAAGCTAAAAGCAAAAATTTTCCTTCAGTGGGGTCAGCGGTGTGGTTAGGCACACTTCCGGACTCGTATGTCAGGTAGAAAAAACAATGATACCTTTGCCATACTGATCCTCGATGGTATTTATATTTATTTATTTTCTTTATAAATCAGTACTACTTTTTAGTCCTATGTACCAAGGCCTTTATTTTCCCTCATTTAATCTTCTCAACAAACCTGTGAGGTAGGTTTTATTATACCTGTTTGACAAACAATGGCAACTGGGCCTTAGAGACAGTAACTAACCCGCCCTACGTCCTACAGCTAATGAGTGGGATTCTACCTAGGCGTTAATGACTAAAACATCATCTTCTTATCTACTTTGATGAGGTACCTCCCTTCCCTATACTACCGTACCAAATTTGTTATGAAGCTCAAACAAAACCAGGCATGTGAATACATAAGCTATTTTCAACTAGGCAAATTCTTTTCAAGGTATTTTTCCCTCTCTCTGTTCACTTACGTTTTTGTATCTCTGCACTGCTGATAAAAATATATAAAGGAAGACCATGGAAAGTAACAATTATGACATGTGTTGATGATTATAAAAAATTTAAAAAAAGAAAGAGAATATAATGGCCTCTGCCTATTTGCACCATTTTTTGATTTGCCTTCAATTTCTGTCAGAAGAATCATAACATTATTTTTAGTTTGTGTATGAGAATTTGTGGTTGGGAGGGAATTATCTATGATTTTCCCTGATTTGTATTACAATTAGTAAAGAAATGTGGTCAAACTCCTATTAATGTTATCCCTTGAAAAACAGTTGTCTGGGAAATTACATGCTCTCTGGGAGATATGCTCTCCTACTAAAATATCTTCTTTGAAAAAGACATACACACATAGGAGAAACAATTTTTTTTCAGGAAGTATTAGAATAAGAATTGCTATTAGAACGTTGAATCTGGGGCGCCTGGGTGGCGCAGTTGGTTGAGCGACTGCCTTCGGCTCAGGTCATGATCCCGTAGTCCCGGGATCGAGTCCCACATCGGGCTCCCATCTCCATGGGGAGTCCGCTTCTCACTCTGACCTTCTCCCTTCTCATGCTCTCTCTCACTCTCTCTCTTTCCTAATAAATAAAGAAATAAAATCTTTAAAAAAAAAAAAAAAGAACGTTGAATCTGTGTAGCCTTCCAGGATGGTGAGAGTAGAAGTTAGAGCACAGTGATACAGAGAGAAGGAAAGGTAAATATCATTAAAAGACTAACTCTTCCATGTCGTTGGCACAATTTCATTCTGACAAATATGAAAGATGAAAAAATAGGAAGCAGACATAAAACAAACCCTTTTGGGGAATATGCATTTACTTCACAAATTCAATTAACTAAACATTTTCCAGCTATCTTCAAAATGCTCTCTAAGTCAGAAAACTTTTAAATCGACCACATAAACTCTTGACCCCTCGGCCTCAGAGCACCTTATCTCGTCTAATCAATCAAGCTACAAGAATTGTTTTTGAGTTTCTATGAAGTGTTCCAGACTCTGATGATCCTTTGTCCCTTCCCACTCCCAAATTCCATCCTGGTTTCTCATTTATTATACAATTTGGTCTTCTCTTTACATTCTAGACTTTCTTCATTTACTTTCTAATTTCTCTTTACAGACTCCCAGTGCCATTCCAAGAAAAAAAAAAAAAATAAAGGCACTTTCAACAAGTGGACAAAACTACTTTAATCAATAGATTTTTGCTTTTCTCTTTCCTGGAATAATTGTTGTTGTTGTTGTTGTTGTTTTGTTTCCTTGCCATTTCATAATGTTACTTGAGATTGTGGTAAGGTATGTGCCAAGAGAGAGTCTTCTAGGACTCTGCAAACTTTTTTTTTCCCCCCGCTTCCATTAGTACTAAAGTGTATATCTGGTCATCCATGTAGTTTTCCTTCAGGGATATACTGGTATTTATTTTCTTATATGGGGGCCACCATTCCTATAAGCATAAGCAAAAACATATTTGGGAACATTTCTTTCACATCATTATCTTCCTGTTGTATCTCCTCTTCTATTTCAAGTCCCACTCTTTGTTGGTCCCTCCGTGTCATTGAGATGCCCTACTTTTGGGTTCTTAGGATGTATTGTTCAGTTGTAGCATTTACTTTCAAACAACATCATCCAAATATTTGCCTTCCTTCTCCAGTAGACACCTCGGTAGCAAGAACTATGTCTAACTTA
The DNA here is from genome assembly GCA_028533885.1 of Nasua narica. Taxonomy (NCBI): domain Eukaryota; kingdom Metazoa; phylum Chordata; class Mammalia; order Carnivora; family Procyonidae; genus Nasua; species Nasua narica. The sequence continues at coordinate 64,465,048 of CM052811.1, forward strand.
TATCCCCAGGACTTAGTACAGGATGTAGTCCCTAGTAGAGGCTGGGTGACAACAGATGGAAACTAAACTGTTCAGTGGAATTACGGCATGAACTGAAGTGTGGGATATTTGGGCTAAGGGAAAGGATTGCTAAGGAAGAATAAGAAACAATATGTGTTGATTTGGAGATTATAAAAAGCTAAAAACCAAATTCTGTTAATATCTGCAGAGTTCCCCACTTTTCATCTGTAGAAAGAAGAGAAAGGACTTTGCTTGACCCACAGGCATAATCTAGCTCCTCCCACGTTAGAGTTTCCAGCAGAGTGAAGAATTAAGCACAGGCCTGCATTATTTGCTGATGTCATCTTAATATCTTCCATAACTAAGTAGGGTATAAGAAGCTCCAAGAGCTCTGAAAATCGATTCATTTTAAAATACATGTACTGGGAGCCCATTTTGTGCTGCAACTGCGGATATAAAGACAACTGGGACATTGTCTCATAATAATTCCCTTTTCTCAACCAAATTAGCTATTCTCATCACTACAGCTGTCTCTATGTCAGACGTTCATAACACCACTTGAGGGGATCTCTAATACTTTCTTGTGAAGAACTCCAAATGGCGTCTTTTCCTATAAGTACGCCATTCTTCTCTGCCCACTGCCAATTTAACCTTAAGTTTTCAGTAAATGAGATAGCCAAATCGGATTCTAGTAGTTACTGTTAAGTTGGTAGTTTCTTGGGGCGCCTGGGTGGCTCATTCAGTTAACCATTTGCCTTTGGCTCAGGTCATGATCTCAGGGTCCTGGGATTGAGCCCCACATCAGACTCCCTGCTTAGCAGAGAGTCTGCTTCTCTCTATCCCTCTGCCACCTTCTGCATTCCCTCTCTCTCTTCAAAAAAAAATTTTTTTTAATGTTAAAAAATAGAAATAAATGGGTAGTTTCTTACTATATATTACATTTTCATCTATCCAATTAAAATGTGTACTGTGCAATGATCATACACCTAGAATGTTTCTGTCCACGGGAATATATACACAAACAATACAGAAAATATTCCTATTTTCACAGACCTTTTATGCCCATGTGGCAGACAGTAAACAAACATGTAAATGATGTCAGCCAGCATTTTTCCTACAATAATGCTGTGAAACAAATAGCTCTAAAATCTCTGAATTAAAACACTAGACACTCATTTATCTCATAAGCAATTCTGTAGGTCTTGCAGGGTTTAGCTTACCATGGCTTGAAACTGTCAGCTGGGATCTGATCCACTAGTCCAGAGAAACCAGATCCCTGGACCAGTTACCATCTGGGGCCTGTGCTTCTCCTGAAGAATGGCAAGAGTACAAGAGAACAAGCCAGATCATGCCAGCTAGTCTAAAACTCTGCTTCTGTCACATTTATTAACATTTTATTAACCAAGACAATTCACATGCCAAGTCTACTGTGAATGGATCAAGGAAGTATTTTTCATTCATAGTGGGAATACCTGTAAGTCCAATGGGAAAAAAATGTGAATGTGTAATTTTATAATAGGAAATAAGTGAAGAATTGAAAATAATAATTCAATAGATCTACCAGTGCCTGCCTTCTTGGTCATAATTTTTTAGGATCCCTCTGCATTTGAGATATACACAGTGCCACCCCAGGAAACCTACAAAGGCTCCCTCAGTTATGACATCAGGCTCAAAGTCCATGATCGAATGATCCCTGTCAGGTCTAGATGGAACGGCACTTGATCTAGGCATCTATGATGTCTGTGAATTGAAAAGATATGTTATCTGCCTCCAAGCATCTAATATATAGTGTTGGAATAGGGACAGGATAAACAAACACTTGCATTCAACATGGAGAAAACTAGGAGAAAGAAGTCACATAGAAGTCATGGCTCTATAGCAATTTTGAAATTCTCCTGGGTAAATTTTGCTGGTTCCTCTACAAAGAGGAATATTCTGCCTCAGAAATGTACCGGCCCATGCAGTAAGTGCCTCTAGTACATTCTTCTGCCTTCTAAGTTATTGCAGCCAATGGTTTTGTCAAGTGTTTTGTTACTATTACAATATGAATTGTCAATTTTTTCCAGCTTCTTATTATAGTTTTTTGTCACTTCCTCTCTACTTACTACATGATCCCAAACTAAATGATGCGTATTTTAAAGGATTTTGACAGGAGAAGGCCATTTCTGGTATAATTTCTATGTTAATTAGCAATTGCTACATTAACGATGAATGATAAGCCTCATTCAAACCCAAATATCAAAGTCTCAAACAACAAGTGTTTATTTTCTCATTAATAGTCTCATGGGTTGGCTGAAACAGCACTACTTCAGGTCATGGGGGGGAGGTTGATTCTAGGCTTCTGATTAGGTTCAGTTTTGTTCTAATAGTGTCTTCATCCTTCTTCAAAAAATGACGACTTATGACATATTTTTCTTATAGGGAATAGTAAAAGCACCAGGACATAAGCAAGACACACAGCATATTTAAAATATCTGTTCTTATCAAGTCTGCCAACATTTAATTAACCAGTGCAAGTTAGTCCCGTGGCTAACCCTAACGCCAGTTGGGTGGGGGTCAGTTTCTACCTGTAGTTACGTGGCATGTGTATTACAGCAGGGTGGGAATCAAGAGTTGAGAACAGTTCGCTCTAGCACACATGCCAACAAGAAAATATCAACTAGTAGAAAGGCTGTTAGGAAAATAAAGCGGAGTCATGTTTCGAGAATGCCCAGAAAACTGTTAAGAATAGTTTCTTGGAGATGACATTTACACTGAGGCTGAATGTCTTCCAGACTGAGGGAATAGACGGTGTAAAGATCCCGATGTGAGGATGAGCTGAGGGGGTTGGGAGAACTGAAATAAGACCACGGGGAGGATGGTGGGAGATGAAATCAACCAAGCAGGTCAAGGCCAGTTTATTTAGACCTCTGTTATAATTACTGTTATATGCAATATCATTCTGGAAATTTCAAAGGATTATTTACCAAATGTGGAAAAATGAGTTTTACTGGTTGTCATGATGACCCATGAATTCAACCAGTCTGGACATTTTTATACAAATTGAACTGTATAATCACTTTCAAATAGTTTACCCTTTTGCCGGTGCTTATAACCTACCAAGTGTTGGCCTCCTAAGTTGTCTCAGTGGGAATACCAGAAGATACTAAGGATTCTTGACTAGAGAGGGACCAGCTAAAATACTCAGAGAAAATGGTGGCCTCTGAAATGACTCGGATTCTTAACTCCAGATATTTATTCGAATCCCCCTGAGCTTCTTAGAGCTAAATGGAGGTATAAAGGCATGGAGCCTCCTTTCTCCCCTTACACTCACTCTTGGGAAAAGCCTCTTATCCTTTTGCTCCCCAGAGGGTTTTCCAGATCTAAAATAACAACAACTCCGATTGCTGGCGCTATCTCCTCCTGGGGAATTTATGTGCTGGCGCTCTGGACGGGGTGGTCCGTTGGGATGTAAACCCTGAAGGTGTAGCCCATGCCCCAGAGAAGTTCATGACTGATCAGGGTGAAGAATGACCTTCAATGGGGCATACTCACAACCACAGAGGGTGTGGTTACGTGCCAAGTTAGTTATAAGTACCTCAGAATTTCACTAAACGAAATCTCAAAGATGCCAAACACTCAAATGCCCAAAATCATGAGGTCTTGAGCACTTTCTAGAAATGACCGTTAGTCTTTGTCCTGTGACAAGACTTTTGTTAAAAATTGCTGCTTAATTAACCTGATTTTCTTCTGTCCTCATCTTTCTATAGACTTAAGGAAAAGAGAAGTATTCTCTTTTCAAGTACACAGAAAAAGTAAATGAAACCCAGCAACAGGGAGAAGCTACTGCTGTCCCTGGGTTAGAATGACACCTCCACAGGTGTGCCCTTGACTTCTATTAAGAACAACCAGCTAAACAGGTGAAATACACAGCTATAAATTTTCGCCGCAGCATCTTTTAGCAAGGAAAGGGCCGCGTCTAGATGAATCAGAATATGCTGGCTGGCAGAGCTCAGACACAATAATGTGGTTTTTCAGGAGAAATAAACGCAACAGTGTTTATTTCACACGCGTTTGTTTGTCAGACTTCAGAGCACCGGGCAGAGATCAGTGAAGCCTTGCCACCTGTCCCATAGGTTGCACCTCATTTTCAGGTGGGTCTCTGAGGTCATTAGCACTGAGGCAGCTCGTCCTCTGTTCAGCTCCTGTGCTACAAGATAGGACAGGAATCCCGCCAGGAGGAGGACGTGGGTCCTGGCTCCTAAGCATCCCCGCTGGACTCCAGCTGCCAGCACCGCCCAGAGAAGAGAGCATGCCGCCCGGCCTGAAGAAAGCTCCTAGCCCAGGAGAGAGGCAGGTTAAAAGCCTATAGGATGGTTCAATCAAAGGCATTGCCTTCCTCTGTCCTGCGCCGCTATTGTACGTTGGAACACATGCTGCTAGGAGACAAAGAGGACACACGTTTATTTTCAAGCGGAGGACTTCGGAACCACTTGGGAAGAATATTCTTGATTGAGAACCAAAACATTCCATGATGCTTAACAAACCTGCAAATTGAAAAATCAGCATCGGCCTGTGCAGCCAGGAGGCAGGAGAAGGACCTATACCCTGGAAAAAAAAAAAAATCAAAATATTCCTTAAATGATATTTGTGTGCATTTGCAAAATTACCGCTTTCCGAATCAGAGTCTCAAGCTGTTTTCGTCTGAGAACATATGTTGTGCCGTGAGACAATATCTCAGCCGCCGCCCATGACATACCCCGCCGCATCGCGTAATGGACAGTCCCGCGAAGAAGGCACCGCAGCTCAGCCAGTGCCCCTGTAATAATATTTTAAAATAAATGATATGCATCATTAAATCACCGAGGATGACTAACTCAATTTTAGAAAACCCACAACTCCAGCAATCCTAGTTACAGCTCTGATTTGAATATTTTCACTTTCACCTGAGCAGCCAGTGGGAACCAGCCAAGCAGATTCGCAGCGAGGCTGTACTCTCAAAGGAGCAGGAAGGAACCTGTGATTATGTAGTTACAGGAACGTCGGCTCCATGCCTCCCGTCCGCCTGGGCTTTTTAGACTTTTCTTTCCTCCCTTCTTGCCTCCTTATTTACATATCACAGGCATCCTCTTTGTAAAGTTATTTTAAATAATTTATTAGATTGATCTTTTTAAAATTCTACCCTGGCTAAATGTCATAAGGAGAGAGAGAGAGAAAGAGAGAGGGAAAAAAAGTCTTCTAAACTTATTTAAAGGTTTCTATTGGAGTAGGCCCGTTACCTGCTTCACTGCTGGTATTCTAAAAATACCTCTATGTCCGTACTATTACCCATTCTTCACGTCCAATTGCTCTGTTATGGTAATAGTCAGAAGCACACCATGCAGTAATTACTTACAGCTGACTGAAGAAAAGAATATTCAACTCCCCCACTGTTCCACTAGAAGGTCTTTATGCACTATTAACTCATTCCTGTTTATTAATACTCTACTGGTAATTCAGACTGCTGCCTCTCAGGTTTGTAATAGGAGGACTATTAAACAGCAATTACTGACCATATGGGTTGGCGAATATTTGTTGTTTTTTTTGGTGGGCATCCCCCCCCCCTTCTGACTTGTTTTTTAAGAAGCCATATAACAACATAGTAAAAGTAACATCGCATCTGCATGAGATTAACAGGCCTGGCAATATTTCTCCCCTAGAAAATGCAAATTTCTTCCCAGATTATCATTACTGGCTTAGGAGACTAAGATCATGGGAAAAAGAGGAAAATGGGGGAAGATGGTACATGTGTGGAAAGACCCCTACTTTGGACGAAATCTTGGATCTTGTCTTCCCTATGTCGCTCTGTAGGCTGTTTTCTCTTCCTGCCTTGGAGAGACCCTGACCCGCCTTCAACTTTTGAAAAAAATAAGCGTATTTATGAGGAACCCAAATCGAGTACCATTTTCCCTTTCAAGTTCCCCCCAAGCGTTGGGAAGTAGCTGCTTTAAAATTTAGCAGTTAGTAAATGCATCCCCCAAAGAGCAGGTATGGATAGGACCCTGGGAGATGGCGAAAGGCCCCTCCTGGGAGAGGAATGGCGTGAGTAATGGGTTCAAGTGGGCCGGGCAGGTGGTAAACGATGATTATGGTAATAATGACGCATGACTCTCTCACAGGTAGCGAGCTCTAAGCACATGGCAAGGATTAAATGCATTGAAATGGAGATGCATCTTTGAGATAAATAGGAGCCCAGGAGCTGATTTCCACGGAGGAGCTGAGGGGTTGAGATCTGGAGCAGGTCAGTCACCCGGGGGGCCACCTCCGTGGAGGCCGTGGCGGAGACTGTGGGTCTGGGCTCCCCGCACAGCCAGCTTTGGCTCAGGAGCGGCCAGCCTCCTTAGTGCTCCTTGGAGCTTCTCTTCCATTTTCTCCCCATTCCTGTAAGGATCATTCTCTGTGTCCAAACCCTTTTAGCTCGTCAACAAACAGGTCAAACCTGTAAAAACCCTAGTGTGTCCCAGTCTCACCCTTTCCATCCTGCCAAGCAAATCTAGTGTTTACCTTCGGTAGGTTGTGGCCGGGTTAGCACTCCGCCTTTGTCACCTGCTGGTGTTACCGGTAGGAGGGCTTTCTCTCAGACACACTCTACATCCTCCAAGGCAGGGCCTTGTTCTTTAAACTTCTCTTCTGTTTACTCCTGCACCTCATTTGGTAACGGACCCTCAGTTGGTGTTAAGCAGAGGTTGGAAGAATTCAATGGAAATATGTAAGGGAAGAAAAGGACACCAGTCCCTATGTTTCCCTACTCTATGGAGAGGTAGGAGTTACAGTTTCCATGTTAAGTATGGAAAAACAAACAAGAAAAATAACAAAAATAAACAACAACAAAAACAAAATGACAAATATCAGCCCCAAAGCATAACAGTACCAAGCGAATGCATAGCATATAATTGATGTTCAGTGAAATGAATTCAATTAAACGTGTTAAATCTTCACAGTGGGTCTAAGCCCCAGGGAAAACTGCAAAGAATTTACTTCATCCATGACCTGATTTGAACTAAAACCCTGGATTGTTTATGGCCTGGAGGATCCTTGAGGGGAAGGGGTGCTTCTTGAAGATTCTCTGTGGTGGGCTCCTTTAAAAACACAGACTGATCCCAGGCCGGATCAGACCTACTTGGGATGATTCGAACAGCACACTAGCCTCAGCCTGCCCCCAGAAATCTCCTAGGTAAAAGGACCTGGTAGGCACCTTAGAGATTAGGTGCTCCAGTGGATTTCCAAAGTGATTTTGTTTTCATTACTATTGTTTTTAAGGCAGAATTTATTTTTTCCAATTAAGCATTATGCAGGACACGGACACCACTGAAGACAGAGCAGCTCTGGTTGAAGTCAGGTTGGGAGGTGTGGATGCCCAGTGCGACGACACAGCTGACAGAGCCACAGAGACCCTCCTAGGGGACCCTACTGCACTTCCATGAAACTATCTGAACACTGTATGAAAAGCACTTTTCTACCCCAGCCCCCTTTTGATACAAGTTTGTAGACTGAATGCCTGATTTCAAATCCACACAGTTAGACAACAGCAGGATTACCTCTGGAATCCAGTCTCTTGGCTAATTAGCCAAGGTTTGCTTTGTTTTGTTCTGTTCTCCCCCCTGTATCACCTCCCTGTGCTAGTGGGTTACGTCCTTGTGAGCAGCAGGCCACTGTTAACAGGTGTGTGCGGGACATCGCAGGACCAGTACTTCGGGCCTCCTCCTAACACAGAGCTGAGGCAGGTCTGAAGGCCGATGAGTCAGGGTGAGTTGGATGGAGTAAGCAGAAACCCTTGACGATCCTAAGCGCCACACACACATGTCCGTTCCCATTTGGCCACTCCTGTACTTCGTGGTTGAGTCTCGGCTCTGGCTTCGGCTCGTCTGGGTGTCGCACGCATGTCTGGCTGGATCACATGCGTGTACCCGTCTCAGTCCAGCCTGAGTTGAGTGGAACTACCACAGGGACTTGCTCAAGGTGCTGGAAATTCTGCTCCTCCTGCTCATAGCACAGTATACATTGTGCTGTGTATAGTGTTTAAACATGGGGAGAGCTGGGAGTGTCCACACTGCGCACTGTCCTCTCATTCTTTACTGACAGAGGCACCAGGATGGAGGAAACCGTACGACATGGGGCTCAGGGGGGTGGGGGGGATCTGGATTCCAGACCAGATTTTTCACCAGTTAGCTATGTGTCTGGGGACACAGTATTTAACCTCTCTGCACCCCCATGTCCTCGTCTCCAAAATAATGGCCTCTGGCCCAGATTCGCTTCTAAAATATCTTTGGCTTTACTGGGCCATCAAAAAAAAGTATAATGGTCTCTATATAGTAACTCGGAGTTAAATTGTATTAAAACTAAACCAATGATTATAAATAGTCACATTATGAATAAAATGCTCATACATGCCAAGAATTTTAAATTAGGCGGCATGACAAAAACATTTATTTCTGATATCAGTGAAAACTCAAGATTAGTCAGTAAAGATGGTATTAAGCCTTGTAAATATCATCCAACTGTGACTCGGAGCTGTGGGCTCTCCCCGCGGGTGAGAACATCTGGGTAGTCTGTGGGCTTCATTGCAGGCATTCACTTCTTCAGTTCATTCTTACTTTGCTCTCACCATGTCTCATTCTTTAGTTAATAAGCATGTATTAAGTTGATGCCATTGATTCATTCAATAAGTGTTATTCAATGCATCTTTAAGGAGGAGCCTGCTACATATGTAACACTGTTTTCATTGTTAATAATAACAACAATAATAATAATAGTAAAAAGGTGAGTCCCTGATGGCAAAGGGCTAATACTCTCATTCAGGAGGGAAAATGTATATGGTAAAAAGATAAATAACGGTACATGGCAGTGCTAATCAGGGTCCGAGAGAAGTATGAAGGCTATAAGGATTGGGAGTGTGGGGCACTGGTTACGAGGCTAGCGTGGACCCGTCGGGTTCCAGCGGGCCTCTGGCTATTCCTTGACATGTGACAACATCGGCGCAGGTGGAGGGGATGAGGGAGGTCACTTAGGTAAGGGAAGAGTATGTGCAAACGCAGTGAATTGGATAAGATTAAGATGTGTATGAATTTAGTAATGATCCAGGTCCATCCGGAGAAAAAGGTTTCCTTAAGAGACTAGTGGGAGCAGTGAGTGCAGAGTCTTCCATTTTGGAGGAGTATGGAAAGTCAGGTGAAGGATTTTGGCCATTATCTCACAAGCAGAGAGATTTTTCTTTTTCTTTTTCTTTTTCTTTTTCTTTTTTTTTAAGGTGTTTTGATTAATGGAACTGTTTTTATTAGTGAAATCACAGTAGAGTCCTAAGGACCAGCACGGAAAGAAAAAGGGAGACTGCGGAGAATCACTGGGGGAGCAGGTGAGACGAGAGATGTGTTAAAAGATCAGAAAACATGACAGGCAGCAGAGCTTGGAGGGCCCATGATGGAGGCAGAGACCGGACAGAGCCTCCATTTCGGGGTTCGGCTCCTCTTGCTCTGAACTCTGTAGGCCAGAAGGTAGTGTGCGGCGCAAAAGGAAATGTATGGAGGAGGATCCTGGAGGAAGAGAAGAATCAAAGGAATAAATGGGGAGAAGATAGATGGAGACGGAGAATCAGGCACGAGTGAGGGATGAGAGGAACAAAGAGCACATGGCCAATGAGGTGGAAGACAAAGGAAATTAATCAAAATTATTATGTGGCAGGTTGGAGTTCAACTCACGGATTCAGGTGTGCAAGGAAATATAACCATTTTTAGGTGAATTTTTCTCCTTCTATTTCAAGGCCCTGTTTTGCAGGAAGTGTTCATGTCAACCCAGTCTCTGCGACTTCCTCCCATCATCCCTGAGGTTGTCTCTCATTTCCAGGCCCTTGCATAGGACCAAGGTGACGGAGGTGGCTGGAAGGGGTGGGGCCTCTGCCCTTGGTTGCCATCTGTCCACTGGGCAAGTGTCAGTATTGCCACAGTCACCAAACCACAGGGATCACCTCTGGGGCAAGCTGCGTTCAGGGCCTCCCAGGGCCGCTGCCGTGCTCTCCTCCGCCACTACAGAGTCATGGTGCTTGGGCCATGCTGGGGGTGGGGAAGTTCACCAGCCCATTAGCCTGGAAGAACCACGCAGTGCCATCTTCTTAACAGAGTTGCCATTTCCCTGGCTGGGTCTTCCTTGCTTTCAGAAGACAAAGGTATGTGAGGTTCTATCCCCCTGCCTTCTCCTCACCCCCAGAGACCCAACCCCAGAGTAGGACCAACCTGTTACTAGATCTTCCTCCCTTCTCCTCCAACTTTCCTCCCCTCCCTCCCCCCACAAATGCAGACAGTTGTCTCTGTTATTGAGGGTATCCCATCTATGATGAGGCTCAAACATTTATGGGCAAGAAAAATGACATAGAGGGTTATGTGACTGACTTAAGGTCACACATCTTGTTAGTGAAAAAAAGCTTGCTAGCTTGACTATCTTTTTCTTTTTCCTCCCTCCCTTCTTTCCTTTTCTCTTTCTTTCTTTCTTTCTTTCTTTCTTTCTTTCTTTCTTTCTTTCTTTCTTTCTTTCTTTCTTGATTTCTTTCTTTCTTTCTTTCTTTCTTGATTTCTTTCTTTCTTCCTTCCTTCCTTCCTTCCTTCCTTCCTTCCTTCCTTCCTTCCTTCCTTTCTTTCTTTCTTTCTTGATTTCTCTATCGTCTTTCCTCCTGGCTTCTAAGAGGACTTATTACACACCAGGTAGTATATAGGTACTGGGTATATCACACCGAACAAATGGAACATACTGCTTTCATGAGAGGCCATTCTAGTAGGGGAGATGGACATTGAACACGTGCATACACAGACTCACAATTTAAATTGTGGTCAGTTCTCTGCTCACTCTGGCAGCACATATACTAAAATTGGAATGATACAGAGATAAGGATAGGCATCCTGTGCAAGGATGATGGGCAAATTCATGAAGCGTTCCATATTTTTTAGAGAACTGATGATTACTAGAAGGGAGATGAGCAGGGGATGGATTGAATAGGCGAGAGGAGTTAAGGAGTGGACTTGGCGATGAGCACCAGGTGACGTATGGAAGTGTTGAATCACTATATTGTAGACCTGAAACTAATATGGGACTGTATGTTAACTAATAGGAATTTAAATAAAAACGTAAATAAATTGTGGTCAGTACTATGGGTTCTATGAGAAAGCTCTAGGGAGGGCTTAATTTAGTAGGCAGTCAAGGAAGATCTTTCAGAGGAAGACACATTTGAGCTGAGAACTTGAAGACAGGGATGGGAGCGCAGCAAGTAGAGAGAATGACGTAGGCAAAGACTTGATATGTTCACGGAGCTCAGAAACCCTTGTGTGACAGAAGTACTTCCAAAGGGGAAATGGAACAAGATGTGGTTGAAGAAAGAGACGAGATCAAAGTCTAGGTCTCTATCAGGCAAGTTAAGAGATTGGGATTTTATTTTAAGCTTAATAGAAGATAAACTTAAGCAGTGGAATGACATAATCTGATTAAAATTTTAAAAATTATTCTGGCTGCTCCTGTGGAAAATGGGTTGAAGTGAGGAAGGATGGAAAAGAAGAGAGTTGTGGGAGCTGGGGGCTCTTCAGGTAGTTCTGGGGAGAGATGACCCGGCTCTGGAGCGGAGTCCTTCATGTGAAGATGGGAAGAAATGGAAGAATTGGGTCGTATTTTGGAGGAAGAGTGGTCAGATTATTGGATTTGAAGTGTTAGGGGAACACATGTCCCCAGCTGCAGACATGAATGGTTGTATGCGGTTCTATTTACTGATCAGAAACACTAGGAAAAGAACAGGTTTGGACAGTAAGATTTTTCTTTTAAGATTTTATTTATTTATTTATTTATTTATTTATTTATTTATTTATTTATTTTGAGGGCTCAGTGAGGGGACAGAGGAGAGGGGGAGAGAGAATCCCAAGCAGATTCCGCACTGAGCACAGAGCCCAATGTGGGGCTTGAGCTCACGACCCTGAGATCATGACTTGAACCAAAATCAAGAGTCGGACGCCCAACCAACTGAGCCACTCAGGCACCCCTGGACTGGGAGATTTTTGGTTCCCTGTCAGAAGATATTTCATCTTGTGGTGTTGTGACCATAGCAGAGACAATGGTGTAGACTAACTCCATGTTTCCAATTCCCGAACATCAGAAAGAAAACATTTGCCAGCCTCGTCATAAATTGCAATCTTTTAACCAAGTTCAAGAAAATGAATTTTAAGGAAAATCCAGCTCATGTGCCCGTCCCACCTCTTTCTGTGGTAATTCTGGAGGCAGTCTTTTCTAGATGGTCCAGCTGCAAGATGGTGGAGCCTTTTCAGCCTGGCTCCCTGAACGACAGCCTCAGAGCTCTCCGCTCCCCCTCACTGTGTCCTTCATATGAGACAGGAGATGCTGAGATTTTGAGAATTGATGGCTAACTCTCCAGGAATTTTCTGAGTTGCTTATTAGGTACAACCGCTATTAAAAATTAAATAAGGAAAACTTAGAGAAATTATGTTACGAAGAAAGATAATATATATTCAACACTTCTCCCTTCCCAATTATCTTACCATGTTCCTTTGTACTGAGGTGTTTAAATCAGTTGCACCAAAACACTACAGGACAGTGTGATACTGTGCATCTCTCTCCCACTCTGCTCAGTGGCATCAGGTCGGGAGCCTGAACTCAGCCGTAGTGGGACGATTTGTACCTTGAAAACGAGCACACACGACCAATCAGGGCTTGGTAAATTGTTGATTTGAAAACTTATGAAAATGGTGGGGAAATGGTCAATAATACAGATGAAAGGTATCTTGGGTTTGTAGCTGTTACATTGTGAACAGCATAAAAAGTTAAGAAAACATTCAAAATGATTATCTTATCAGCAAAGAAGTTGCCAGTATCATTGATGGAGGGAAGTTCCAGCACTGATCTCTGCAGTTTCGCTTTTGTCTAACTTGCCAACGTAAAAAAGGCTATTGAGTCAGAGATTGAATAAACAGGTGTGGGGTTTTTTTCAATGGCAAGAATGAGTGGTGCATTTCTACACTGTGTATAGGCAATCTTTATAGCCGTGGGTTTGGTTGCTTTTTTTTTTTTTTAATGTGGGGTAGCATAACAGTTTCAGCAAAGTCCTGTGGTGAGACACCAGTAAAGCTACTAATGAATTCAGGATAAGGAAGGAAAACTGCTCGCTCTCTGTCTTTCAGACCCTGCCTCTAACTCCTCGCCACCTGTTGTTCATTCTGCCTCCTGTAACTCTTTTCACTTTGTCGTCCACTCTCTCTGCTGATGTTGCCCAAGTCAAGCTCTTTGTCATAGCTTTCTGAGTTCCAGATAGTTCCAGTGTGCTCCTCTGGGTCTTCTGCCACATCAATGCTAGAAGTATTTACTTGAGAATGATGGTGAAGCCAGATTCAGGTACTCCAGGAGATGTGGTAGAGAGATATAGGGGAATATTATTCAGCCACAAGAAAGAGGGGATTCTGCTGTTTGCAACAACTTGGGTGGACCCGAAGGGCATTAAGTTGAGTGAAGTAAGAGAAAGACAAATACTGTATGATATCACTTATATGTGGACCATAAAAGAACCAACTTAGAAAAACAGAGTAGAATAGTAGTTACCAGGGATTGGGGAAAATGGGAAGATATCAGTCATAGGTCATAAACTTTTAGTTATAAGGTTAAGGTTGGGGATCTAATGTACAGCATGGTGAGTATAGCTAGTAGTACTGTATCATATACTTGAATGATACAAAGAGAGTAGATCTTAAATGTCCTCACCACAAAAAGAAAATGGTAATTATGGGACATGATGGAGGAAGTGGCTAATACTATGGTGGTGATTATTTTACAATTTTTAAATATATCAAATCAACACATCATAAAACTTAAACTTACACAATGTTAAATTTCAGTTACATGTCAATAAAATTAGTAAAAAATAAATACCGGTCTTTGTAGTCCAAAAGACAGTGTCTGGACATTTCAGTATGTATAGAAGGCCCTTCACGGGGTATCCCTTTCCTACGTTCAAACCTTAACTTCCATTTCTCTCTCACTGCCCTCACACAGCCACATCACCACTTGCTGGTCGCTGAATATGGCACGCACTTCCAAATGTCCATGACTTTTCCCACTTTGCAACCTGTGATCTCATTGTTTTAAAGCCCGGTCAAATGTTACGCTACCATTTACACTGTCCTCGGTGTCCAGATCATGGTCCTACCAACGCACCCCTCTTTCAAGCAGCACATTGTCTTATCATCACTCAGGTAGGTGTCTGACCGTCCACAAGCCTCGAGGGCAGGCACCTCCCACCCACCAGTACTCAGCACAAAGCAGACACTCCGAAGGTTTTGGAGTATTTTTCTTTCCAAGTGATTTGTGGGGACTTAGAACCCTTCACTGATGTGATCCGTGGCCCTGAAATGAAGTACAATTGATTGAAAAGCCCGGGACCGCTGATCAACTCGCTAAGTAGTGGTTTGCCTAAAATGAACTGCACCCGAGCAACTTTCCCAACTTGTTCATCCCGAGTCAGCCACGGCACATACTGACTTATCTGAAAGCCTGTCGCAGAGCCCATTTGAAGATTTGCCCTTCCTGTCAGGGGGCTCCCACCATACGGATGGGTTCAATGAACATTCTCATATGCATTTGTCTAGTTAGGTGCTGAACAATCGCTACATTATTTGCAATTTAGACAACTTACTTTAATGTCATATTTGTTGCTGTTTCACTGTTTGAAACAGTAGTAGATCCAGAATGATCCTTGGGCATCAGAGCTCAATGCTCTACAGTCCATAAAAAGTAAGTGGCATCCTAAGAGTTTTATTCTAACCAGGCTCTGTGCACTGATAGAGGCTCCTCCACACTCATGCATATGGTCTACGTTTCCAAGCATGTGGTATTAGGTAGTTAAAGCCCAACGCTGTTCATTTGTGAAAAAGTGTGACTCATATAACCATGTAATAGTCACTAACCCAAGACTAGAATTAAAGGGAAGTAGACAGAATGGGTTTTGTTCCCATGTACTGGCTGGATGACTTATACATTCCTCACGGTCGTGGGCTGAATTGCATCCTCCCAAAATTCGTTTGTTGAAGTCCTAACCCCCAGCAGCTCAGAATGTAATTGTATTTGGAGACAGAGCCTTCAAACAGGCAAAGTTAAAATGAGATCACTAGGTTGGACCCTAATCCAATATGACTTCTGTCCTTAAAAGAAGAGATTAGGACACAGGCATACTCAGGGAAGAACTTTTTTTTTGACACTGGGAGAAGTTGGCCATCTATAAGCTGAGGAGAAAGGCCTGGAACAGACCCTTTCCTTGTGGCTCAGAAGTGGCTAACCCTTCCAAACAATATGATATTGGACTTCTAGCCTCTAGAATTGTGAGAAAATAAATTTCTGGGTTTTTTCAGCCTCCCAGTCTGCCTAGTAAATATAGGCCAATGCTAAATTGTCTTTATAAAAGAACCAAGGTTCAAGAATATCATCGCATGATTATTACAGCTGATTCCCGTGGCCCACAGTTCAGACCCTATTCCTTTAGGAAAGATGTGAAATCATTGCTAAATATTAGCTTTGAGGACATAGAAAAATGGAGATGATTGTTATTTTTCCCTCTACTCTAGAAACCCCATTGAATCCCATTAAGAGACAAGTTCAACTATTATAATAGAAAACTATGTGAAATGGCCTTTTCTAGAATAGCAGATGTCAGTGCTTTGAGGATGTATGGCATCAGGATGACTATATGTTTTGTGGCTGATCGATTAGATAACAAGTGGATAAATCAGGAATCTTGTCTAAGGAATGTGTTTCCAACCTCCCGGCTTGTTCTTAGATACTTAGTAATAATGATTTTTCTAACCAAATAATACCAAAACTTGTTATTAATATCGATCACAGGACACTTGTAAATTTTCAGCCCCATTTATGCCTCTTGCCTATATTTGATACCTCTGATAAATAGGGTGGATTTCCCCCCATGCAATAGAAATAAATAGGGCCCCAATAACTGATGACATTTGCCATAGATCAAGTGACAATTTGGAGCCGGAGGAATGACTGGAACCTTCACCTCTGTAACAGTCATTGAGATCGAGGGAGAGACATGAGCTGCCTCACAGTCCTCTACACATGTTGATTCATTCCAGTTTGGGTTGTTTTCAGTGTAAAATTTAGAAAGGCAGTGTGTGTAAAATGGTCCCTGGGCCTTGCTGAGATTTCTCAAAGGCAGTCTGAGGTCCACGTGAGCAGTTAGGACAAGAATAACCATCAGTGTTTCACAGTATGTGCTCACTCCAACATCCCGATTCTTATTCGGTCTCCCAATTTGGGACAGTCTGACATCTCAACAAAAGATAGTCTAGTCACCTTGGTAAATGACTTCCTGTAGGTTATTCTTCGAAGATGTAGTTCTACCCGGCAAAGAAAACAAACCTGAACAAAAACAATGCTGGAGCAGGTGTCCCAGCCGTTGGAGAGAAGTCATTAGCGTGCCATTACTCAATCACTTTGTTTCTCTTATAATAATATATTATTTATTAGAAGCATTGCTTTTTTCGGTCTGTGTCACTTTTTATAAATCTCCCATCTAACATTTTTTCCCCCTTTGGATGTGCCACAGCGGAAGCGAGTTACGTTTGCAGAAGGTGAGCTGGAGAAATCGTAATCCTGTTTTGACTAAAGCTCTCTCCTAAGCTTATTTAGAGACCAATATAACATTTAGCAAGACACGGCTGATGCCTTTTTGTCTGCTGTTTGGGTTTCTCAAATCCAAAATGTTGTGTTTTAGAGCTTAGAGGAAATTAAAAACAAAAAACCTATTTCTCATGTCCCTCTACTGAAAAGCATGAAAGGAAGAGTAGCTACAGTAAATGATTCTGTGAACACTTTAATAAGCAGACCAGACGCAGCTCTTCATGGTGGTGCATTTTCTTACAGTATGCAAAGAGCAGTGATACAGTGGAATGCTTTCCCCTCATCATACCAGTTGAGAGTAAAGGATTCCATTTGCTAGGTGGCTTATTTAGTAAAACCAAGCAAAGCTTCTGGATTTAGAGCCTTTAGTGAAGACAATAGAGTGTGTTAAGTAGCCAGCTAATATTCTGCTAAAAACCCGACAACCCTCAGGGAGGCCTCATAGAGTGTCTA
Organism: Nasua narica; assembly: GCA_028533885.1. Classification (NCBI taxonomy): domain Eukaryota; kingdom Metazoa; phylum Chordata; class Mammalia; order Carnivora; family Procyonidae; genus Nasua; species Nasua narica. The sequence goes on from CM052811.1 coordinate 64,482,184, forward strand.
TTATTGGATTGTGAGTCTCATCCGACATGTTTTTGATTTGGATAACTCCAATTCTACCCCATTCCCTCGCCATTTCAAGCAGCACTATCACAGTTCAGGCAATCAACAGAGACCTGGAGGAAGAGAACATTAGATCTGCTCTTGGGAATGCAGGGGAGACAGCGTGTTAAAACTGGGGCATTCGCCTCAAAATTGGGGCATGTGGTGCTCTTACAGAGAAGTCTCTCCTCAGAAACTTGCTGTCATTCCCTCGAGACTGCATCAACTTAGCTTGGATGTGGCTCTCTGAGAATGCTACAGAGGCAGCGGGAGAGAGTGTTTCTTTTCCTAAGATGATTACCGCCAATAAAGAACTCCTGTCAAAAATAAGTAAACTTACCTGAGGAGTTTAATAAGCACTGATTGGTGGAAGGAGAGGGAAGGTGAGACTTGGACATTTCACACTTCCTGCGTGTTCGTCTTCTGTAGTCTGGCATGGGTGAGTAGGGTCACTCAGAAAGGAAAGTAGGCCAAAATGAGAGGCAGACAATAAAAAGGAACTTTTTTTTTTTTAAAATCAGGAAGTTTCCCATATTACTGATGGTGTCATTGTTAGTATTCTGGTATTCTCGCGTTTCCACTAGAAACATCAAATATGCAAATAAAAAAGTGGTCATGAACATAGTCATTTCACAATTAGCCACATTGATGGAAGACAAAAATACCTTGGGGATTTGGGGAAATAGAGAGAATACATACACTCAGATTATTTTTCATTACCTTAGGCTCCTATTGGCATTAATAATATTTCACAAAGCCTTCGAATTTAGGGAATAGGCTGAATAAAAATGAACAGGTACAATATAGCAGTGAGTGTGTCTGAATGCCATCCCAGGCCAGTGTGATTACTGCAGCTTCCACTATAATAAGCACACTTTACTGTGCCCTCACAGTGTGCCAGCCAAAGCTCTAAGTCCCCTCTGTGACAAGTTACTTAAATCCCCCAAACAATGGGATTTGTTGTTTCCATTTTACAGGAAGTGGAACCAGAGCACCGAGAGGTTGAATAACTTGCTCCCAGGACCATGGGACTAATAGCAGAAGGAGGATCTAAAGAACATTATTACGCTTCTTCACAAAGATGACTCTGTGCTGCATCTGTAATGGGAGGACAAAATGGAACTCAGACCTGGATGGAAAACTTACGTAGCACATGGGCTGTGCATGGTTAACTAGCTAACCTGTGCGGTATTATGTTTTAAGGGTTGCCTGAGTGATGGCTTAGGAATAAGTCAATTCTAGAAATAGTTTAGGAATACATAGTTGAACAAATAATGGTATAATACTATGCTCACTCTAATACACAATATGTTTTAGTTCTGGAGGACCTTGTGGCCAAATGATGTATACTTTGGATTCTTTCTTTCTGAAGTAAACTAATCAAACTCATGAACAATAAGGTGTACTCGGTACTTTTACCCACGTACACTAATTTGAATAACATCTCATTGAACTCTTGGGACACTCCATTCTTGAATCTCTGTCTTTCATCCTGATAATGTTTGGATGGGAATTGTATGGAACTCATCCTTAAAAAAAAAAAAATAATCGTCCTATTTCGCTGAAGATACTACTTTATAACTATGTCTAAATGTCATTTGTCTCCTAGAAAACACAGTAAAGAGAAGAGCCCAAGGATTTGAGAGAAGGCTTGGATCGTGATAATGGAGGAATAGCTCTTCTAGGGGAAATGAAAGGGCTTTCTCATCCCTGGGTCACCTGAATGTGCAGCGTCCAGTGAAAGTGACAAGAGAGGATGATGTCTGTGAAATGTACACGTGCAGTGACATCCTCACCTTTCCAACGCTGAGGCCACTGTAGATGTTTTGCCAGCTGTCTTTATACTCTTCACACAGCGTGATCTATTTGGCAGGCCCTTTTCCTAATTTTTAACCCTCGAAGATGCTAAGATGGAGCTACGCCGATGGTACGAACAGAATGAATGGAAGCAACTGAGTGCAAAGAGAAGCATTCATTTAACCTCAGGAAGAGAGACAAATAGGCCTTTCTTAAATCGGTATAGAACTTTTGGATCATTTTTTAGGTAATCGTTTCTTCTTGATTTTAGTAAACTATTTCAGTTTGGGGGAAATACCTTTCCTAGCTAATAAGACATAAAAAGAGAACACTTCAGATATTTGCAGCTCTTCCTCTAGAACTTCATGCTACTTTTGCCTCTCTCCCTCCTCTTGGTATTTCTTTCTTTGCAAAGCATTCTTGTATATTTCTTCCACTGTGTTTTTCATGAAGAAAACATAGTAGAGAAAGATTAGTAGAACAGATCGAGGCAGAGCTCCCCCTTTCTCCATGAAGTGCTTCCAGACTTCTTTAGATGTAATGCTCTTGAAGGCAGGAAACATGTCGATTTTATCTCTGTTGGTATCTGGCACGTATTAGGTACACAGTAATTTATCTGATGGTATCAATTAATGAGCAAACAATGGAGGAAGCAAGTAGACGATTTTGTAAGGCTCTCAAAGATGATTTATAGAACATTTTGGAAATGGGCCCACTTTGTTTCCAAAGGAAATTTTACTTTCAAATTAAAAAAAAAAAATTTACTCAAATGAGATTTTGGGGGATTTCATGTGATTAACTCTTTACATTATCTTGTAGTAATTATACAGAAATCTCTATTTATGTAAACATGGTGAATGCATCATAACACTAGAATAAGTGTACAAATACTGCATGTCAAATTAGGTTATAATCACTTTCAAGGGACGTGATTTCCTAGTTAAACAGATTCGTTTACATCTTGCGAAATAAAAAATAAGTGAAAATAACTATATAAAATCAGGCTTACAGCTGGACAGATCTTCTTGGCAATGGTCCAGGCACTGAGCAGGGAAAGCCCCTCCAGCTGAGAGAGGCTCAGGGTGCCCACGATGACTGCAGGCTGGGCCTGGAGAGGTTCCTTCTGCTGCCATCCTGACCGCTCTGGGTCCCTGGCTATCTGTGGGGAGATCGGCTGTCTTCACATTTCAGACGAGATTCTCCACCGTGAGGGCTTGGGGAGGGATGGGGGAGGGAATGAAAGCTTGCTCAGGGGAGCAGAAAAAGCCGGTTCAACATAGCACCCTTAGGTAAAAAGTATAGCAGAATGAGTTAGGGATCCTCTACCTAAAAAGCAAACAGTTGAAGTAGCATTGGCATCCCAGGGGCTTAGAGTCCCAGTTTGAGAACCACTGATTATCTGGTCCAATGCTCATAATACAGATGAGGAAACCAGCCACGAGGCGAGAAGCAGGACGAGACAGAGTCCCATAACTTTCCTTCCCAAATCTGGTGCTTAGTTATGGGACAACTGAAGCTCACCCTTTTGTGGGAGATGACTTTTTAAACACTGCTCATTTTGATGCCTATTTTTAAAAAATACATTTCCCATCACCCTGACTCAACCAATTCAGCGGCAGAGAGGCATGTTGTAGACCTTGGCCAGACGTGGCACGGTAATGGGGTGGCCCTCTATGGCTGACCCGACGTAGATTGCCTCTCACTAAGCTGTGATGGGCGGGGGCGGGGTGGGGGGGGCTCTTGGTTACCTTTTCTCCGTGTCGCCATCAGATTCATCTGCTACTTATTTTCATTAATTACAAGGAGCTACTGAAGCAGAGATTATTTTTTGAACCCATGAATTCTGACTTGGCGGTAATTCTGCCTTTCTGGTATTGGGTATGTTTTTGTTTGTTTCACTGATACTCGTGTTTGTTTAAAATATACTTGTCGAGCACTTGTTCTCTGCCCCGCTGTGTGCACAGCAGCTTCTCCTCGTATTCCGTTGGTTGAGTTGTCCAAACCAGGGCGTGGCAAACGACAGCCAGTGAGCCGGATCTGGCCCACTGCCTCTTTTTGTAAATAAAATTTTGCTGGAACATAGTCACACTCATTTGTTCGCCTACTGTCCACGGCTGTTTCTGCGCCCCAACAGGAGCGCTGAGTAGTGGGGAAAGAGACCGGATGGCCCATAAAGACTGAAATATTTGCAATTTGGCCCTCGACAGGACGTTTTGCCAACCATGATCTTGAGTGTGAACGCTCGAGGATGTAGCCGGCTTGGTAGGAGAGTCAAATCAAATGGATGGCACTAAATTAGCCACCCCCCCTGGGCACAGCTCAGTCTCAAGGGTTTGTGGCCACGAGTCATAACCGCGGCACTGAGCAATGAGGAGAGTATGCACAAAACGGTCTTCTGAGAAATACAAGCCTCCTCCAGATTCATTTAAATTATTTTCAAACCCTGTTCCTGGAACCATCCCTAATCTGTACTAAAACTACGAACTTGTAGCTTTTGCATTACGAATTTATTGTTATTTCTTTTACCTCCTTTTTTTTCAGGGAAAAGGTAATTAGGCTATAAACAGAGGTCTGACAACTAATTTCAGTCAAGGCAAAATTAATACAAAGCAAGCAGATAATTTTAGTCACGTGAAATTAAAATAGATATTTTTTAATGACATTCTAAAAAAAAATCCAAGTCTATTTTTTTTCCCCTTTGTTTTCCCCTACCTTACCCTGTTCTCATGTAATCCCCTACTCCTGTAGGTAGTGACAAGTGCTAATTTAGGGGAAGTACAGGCCTGCAGCTGCAACTGTTCTCACCGCTCCTCCTTCCATCCCCACTATTGATCTTTGCATGGAGAACTGCTTCTTCTCTCTCCTTCTCAGGGATTCCAGGACACCGAAAAGACAGCAAGCACATCTAATGGAAAGGTAGGCGCTGGCCACCCCTCAAATCTCCAAATTTTCATTGACATTAATAAGAGCCCCTTTGCTAAATCTATTTTAGAAGTTCAAAAATTTAAAGATCAGTGGCACCGTGGGGGGGGGGGGTGTATTTCAGGGGGAAGATTCCAACATTGACATTGCTGCACTGTGTCACTCCAAGAACATATTAAATATGTATCTCCATGTCAGCAGCACCTTGAGATGCTAGCTCCAAAATTATCACCTGCCTTCTGAAAACCATAACCCTAAAAATATTGATTGGTTAAAAGGCAGGATCTGAAGGAATGAGCCAGTGTCTCTGTGAATTATCCTAATCAAATAAGGATAGTATTAACCTAGATACTCACTGATCTGCCAGTATTTGGTTTGAAATGTAGGCATCTCAAGTGAAGTTATGTGTTTCATTCTTTTGAATATTTCTCCCAGACATTTAAATACATTACCACTAAGCCAGAACCAAGAAAAGCATAAAAAGCATTTTAGGGAATAAATTCAGCAAGTTTCCATTTGTAACAGATAGTAAAATTGTTGACATGCATTATGAGGCCCGTGTATTTTTCAGCCTGTCAGGGCTCCGTCACATGCTCAAGGTGGACTATTTGGGCTGCTCGGGGTGAAGTAGGAAGGTCTCAGCCCATCCAGGTAGCGCTGCTCCTTCATAAGTAGAGAATCTCCAAGTCACCTGGCATAGCTATTTAGGCAAGTCTGAAGAAAAGCTTATTTCATTAATTATGCCTAAATGTAACTTCAGCCAAGGGTAGCCATCTAAATACAAGACAGAAGGGCTGGTAGGGATCCTCTCCATTGAAGTGTGGAGCTTCACGCAATTTTACTTAGTGGCACTTCCATTACTAAGGAGGCTATGAGTTGATCGACTGTGTCTTAGAATTAACTACAGTGGTGGAAGCACAAATTGCAAACCAGCATGAAGTCACAAAGGGAACGGAGGAAAGAGAAGAGGTAAAAAAGTCGGGGACTCATGTGTGCTCCTCGTTTGCCTGCACGGAAATAAGCGTGGGCCCAGCTGCCCGGAGCCGGCCATCAGCCGAGCGAGCCTGATTGCCACCAGGCAGAGCGCCTGATGAGACGCACGCTGCCTCCCTGTCTCTCCTCCTGTGCTTCCAGTGCCAGGGCAGCCTGGATTTTTGTTGGAGGGAAATGGTTGTATCCCCTCTGCTCCATAGGCTGGAATGAAATAGAACCAGTAAGGGAAGAAAGGACCTGGCTAGGAAAGGTCTTGGCCCTGAGTTATTTGTGTAGGCACCTGAGGAAGGTTCCAGGGTAATACTGTGTGGAGCGAGGGGAGGAGGCCGTGTGGGCTCAGAGCCCCCCAAGTGCCACCACCATCTCCGAAGCCTTGGGCGGCCGCCCCTCATTCCTGCAGGAGACCGTCAGCCCCAGCCTTCTCAGCGTGCCCCTTTGTCCTTTCCAACGGAGAAGGCCAGCGAAGATCAAAATTAAGCTTTAATTGTCTCTGAGAGTCACAGTAGTTTTTTTTTTTTTTTTTCCTCTTTTCCTGATGCCTCGACTGATTTTTTTTCCAGGTTCGGGGCTCTGAAAAATATTTAAGTTTCCCACAAATGGCTGGGAAGCGATTTCCTCATGAAAACCCTAAATCACAATCTATCGAAGAGTAATTCCGTGCGCTCTGTCATGCACGTCTCCGTGCTTCCTATGGTGACATCGGGACGCAGTTGGCGACTAAATCGATAATTGTTAAATAAACCCTGATGCTAATTAGCTTTTATTTGCACATCCCTTTCAGTTTACCAAGTAATTCTACAACTATCAGCTCTTTTGCTATTAGAAGATAAGCCCACAGCGGAGCAAACTTCATTCTCCTTGTGGACATGACGAGACAGACTCCAGGGCAAAGATTTGGCACAGGTTAGGTAGTGGCTCATTGCCAGATTCTTGACCAAAACCCCCGACTCTAGATTGGTAAGCATTGTGCTAACATCTTTGAAACACTTCTCCAATGTGGAAACCTTGTTTCTTACTGGCCCCCAGGCATGTGGGAGGTGCTGACGGCAGTGATGTGCTCGGTGCCTCAGCCTCACGGGGGCCAGGGGACACTGTCTCTTCCCACCTTCAGTGATGTCACATCAGTAGCTTGAAATTGGCCATGACAGCAGTGTTTACACCATGGAAATTGTCGACCACTGGGAATCAGAGAGACTTGGTTAGTTACCTCCCCAGAGACTGTGTTGTCGACTATCTACCAGCACACCGCTGGTTAGAAATCTGGGCAACTCAGCAAAAAACCTGCATCCAGGTTTCCTGACACTTAGAATATATTCCAATGGGCTTGGTTTGTAAGACACTAAATTTCTTTGTGAAACCTTTTTAAAATATCCTTTTGCAGTCTTTTGAAACTACGGGTAGGAGAACATCAAAGTATCTTCTGGGAGAGGGAGAGTGAGGTCTGGGAATAAAATTAGCTACTTGTTTAAGGCTATGGGTGTTTGTGAACATGCGAGTGGGCTTTAAATTACACATAATTTTAAACAACTGTGTAAAAAGAGTTTTAAAAGTTTAATGGTGCTGAACCGCGAATAGGAATTAAAAATTGAAAAGGAAATACAAAACTATACCTTGTTTTTCTGCCTTAAAAAAATAAGTTTCCTTCTCATTTGCAATTAAGATGGAAGAATTTGCATAAAATGTGTAAAATTAGAGATAATTGAACTACAGTAGCTATAAAAGTGGCTTTTCCACTTAAAAAATAAATCAGATGTCCACTAAAAGGGTGTAAGAGCCATGCCTCTCCCCCCCCTACCTCCCTCTCGCATTTGGGTCTCTGGTATTTTTCACACTTTTATAGCTGATTTTTATTGCCAAACAATCCTTGGAGTTTGTGGCAGCTCTGAGACAGCAGCTGGCCCAGGCAGGCCTGTTAACTCTGGCATGTTAAGGACCCTTCAGAAGATTTCAAATCCAGCCTCAGCACCCAGGTCAGTAGATCAAATCCAGGGAGACCTTAGGGAGGCTGCAAGTGGGCGTCGGAGGAAATGGGAACACGGGGAGAAAGGAAGACAAGAAAAGCCAAAGTACAGAAATGCCTTGAAACTAAGCATCAATAACTCTTTCTGTTTCTCTGTACCAGGGTCCACCCCCAGCCTGTCAGGTATCTCACGTTTTAAAGGGCCAGTCTGGAAAAGAGGGCACCAGTGATCCAAGTGGCCACATATGATGGTCCCAGACCATCTTCCGGAGATGAGATGTAGCCTCCACTCGGAAGGGAAGCTCGGGACCAGCCCTGAGCAGCTTTAGGAAGCACGTGTGAGGCCCACTGATGGCCCGTGGCTGCAGTGGGCTGGGCCTCTCCCGTCTGGGGCCCAGGCCTGTGATGATGCACCCTGCAATGGTAAGCCGTCTGTTGGCTCTTCTCCTTGAGGCGTGTGTAGCTTGTGCTATTGGGAGGGATTCTACCCGCTTCCCTCCTCTTCCTTGAAACCAGAAGCACCTCAAGGGCAGAGACTGTGCTCATAAGCAGAGCATTGCAGGGGGGCCAGGGGGATTACAGGTAAAATGTGGTCTTGAAAGCACCCACGTGGGGAAAGATGTTGAGTTCTCAGAAATGTGGTAAAGCTCTCAAAGCCGTATAAACGGGGAAATGCTAGTTGTGGTTCTCCATCTTCTGCTACAGAGTAAAAAAAAAAAATCACAGTTTTTTTAAAAATCCTGATAATAACTAAAAACAAAGCTAAGCAGTCTTTCAAAGCACAGTGAGATCTCTCCTACTAAGCCATTTTATCTGTAACCCTCGACATCTGCTTGTGCCATGCCTGTGTGTTATGCGATGGATCCCAGAGCGTCTAGGAGGTATGGGAAAGATGTGTGTGGATTTGATTGGACAGCCTCTATTCTTAGGAACCCTGAGCCTTCACGTTCCTACTCAATCTACATCACATCTCTTTAAAATAAATAACAGAAAAGATCCTGCAGTTCCCCTCACTCTGACCCTGTCTCTGGAAGTCATTAGCTGATTGCATAATAGGGAATAGGGCTATTGATTTCGTGTGTGAGCCCTGCCTAGTAGTGTGTTTGCCTTCAATCTGGAGCATCCTGGAGATAATCTGTCTACTCATAGCAGCAGCGCTGCTGGCCTCGGAGACCACAGAGGCTAGTGGGCGATATCAGCGGCAGGATGGGAATATTCTGAATTCCCAGCAAATCTACATGACCCAGAGAGCTGTCTTCTCCGTTTCTCCGTTAGGCCAACCTGAATGTGCTCTCCCTTAGCCAAGGGGATGTCCATTTCACTTACACCCGTGGCATGTCCATTTCCCAGAAGGAATCACCATAAATCAAATTATTTTTACGCCTTCCATTTTCCACGTGAAGGTGTGTGGCTAAAAACTGATTCATATTTAATAACATGTATGACAATGCTGAATGTCTAACGTGAATGATGTACGATCATTCTTTCTATAGTCTAACCCAAAATTCTTAGCCCGCGAGGATGAAGGTCTGAAAGTGTTCTGTGAGGCTGCATCTTGAAGAATGAGGAATGCAGAGAGGATGGCAGTGCTTAGTGAACTGGTCATCAGCACCGGGGCTTGAGAGGGCTGGATACACACGGCCATTCTCTTCTTTGTGCATGTTGAGGCCTCCTGTGATTTCAAAATCTTCCTCAGTGCAGGTGTCCCAAGAGCAGCTCACTGAGGTTGCCGAGAACGACAATGTGGCTTTGGCACTCTTGATATTTATCGTACAGAAGTATGGTGAATACTGCTGGAAGTAGAATGTGCAAGTTTCTGGATAATTTTTTTTCTAGTTGATGAGTAGAATCTCTTCCAAACCTTGGGAAAGACTTGTGCTTCTAGATACTTATTTTATTTTGAAGATTTTATTTATTTGAGAGAGAGAGAGCAGGGCAAAACAGCAGGCAGGAGAGAGAAGCAGACTCCCTTCTGAGTAGGGAGCATGATGAGGGCTCAGTCTCATGACCCCGGTATCATGACCTGAGGTGAAGGCAGCTGCTTAACCAACTGAGCCACCCAGGTGCCCCTCTAGATACTTAATCTTATTATTTTCTTCCTTAGGCTCCACCCCCAGCTTTTCAGCCTGGTTACATGGGTATGTATGAATGCAAAACTGGTTTTCATATAAAACCAGAAAAATCAAAAAGAAAAAAGTAAAATATGTACCATATGACCTTCAGCATTTTTGCACTTGTATCCCAAACTTGGATTTCAATTTTCTAGCTCTCTACTGTCAAAGCACATCCTTCCCAAGCCCATCCGACGGATGACCGGGACAACCAAGACAGGGCTCCACAATGTTTGAGGTCACTGGGGACCACCTTACCTTCATCTTTGCACTCCGACTGCCCTCATATAATTCATGAATGTCCCTTCCCTCCCCGTGGGACATGACCCTGTAGTGCCTTCTTTCCAGATAGGAAACTTCCATCTTCACAGAAGTGATACAAATTCCACTCAATGTAAATTCTATGATTTTTCAAGAGTCGTTTGTTTAATATGGAAACTTCAAGCAGGGACCCTGGGCCGTTTTCTTTCCTCAACCTGGCTCTAATTTTACTGGAGCACTAAAAAGAAATGTGCTTGGCTTTTCTCTTGTCCGGTACTCCACTGGGTCTGAAGCACATTCGAAAGCCTCCTCTCTGATTCGGAGATGCCTCCGCAGACTGATGTAATCGGACCAGCCTGGCCAGTCCCCCACACTCTCGCTACCCCACGTTATTGCCGAGCAGACTACTGTTTTGCAGACCTTCCTTATTGCGTAAATGGCTACATTATCACTGTGTACACATTAGGACAAGCAAATGGGCCCCTTAAGGCAAATAAGGGTTCAAATAACCCAGACAAGGTAGCCCGACTGAATTGAGGATTCACCCTTGTTACAACCTTATTGCTTTATGGCACATGAACCAGTGGAAGGGACAGACTGTTGCAAGTGTGTTTCTACTGATCCTGCTGGCAAATCACAGCTTTATTACAGTAATGAGCCTGACCATATTTCTGTGCTTATGCATATTAGGCACCAAATGTATTTTCTGGCCTGCCAGCCTGTGGTAGTAACTAACACGAGCAATTTGTCCTGGGTTACAGTGTGTGTGCGTGCATTAGGTATGAGCATGTTAGTTGCTTTGGGTGATAAAATACTACATGTTTCATCATGCGTATTTTTATATGCACAACTTAGCTGTATGCAAAATAGCCTGGCAATTAACCAACACAACTTATTAGCTTACTACAAGATTATCGCATAAATATGTGAATTGGGGACAACCACAATTTCGAGTTAGCGATATTAAAAATTCCATAGGATTATTAAATATCTAAAGAGAAATGGTGTCTTTTTTTTTTTTCTTTTCCCCCTCAATGGTATGAGTGTTAAGGTTCTTTAAAAAAAAAAAATCTTGATTCTCCTTGATTCTCTCTCAGTTTCATTTCCATAAATAATCCTGAGCGGCACCCTTTTTAGGAGGCTGTGGGATTTGAAACGGTGAATTCCCACCCCCCAACTCCCCTGTACTCATTGTGATCTGACATTTGGCCTCTGACCCCATCAGCTTTCAGGTAAAGGTGAATGGTCATTATTGTAATTTCGTCCTCAGGATCGTATTTTATGTATGCCAGTTATTGGGTCCATGATTATTAAAAAGTGACATCAGCATAATTCAGCTCAGCCCCTAAAAACAATGTGTATTTTGCCCTGTCTTTCGGCTGACCGCGGGGATGGGTCGTAAAGCTCGGGGCTGCTTGCTCGTGTGCACGCAGGCGCAGCGGGCAGGACTTACTCCAAAAGCGCAGACCGACAGAACCATGTCTTCCTGAACTCTCTATCAAGACGAACTCTTCTCCAGCTCTGCTGCAAGACAAAGACACAGACAAAAAATGAGTACGGACTATAGGATTGGTGCAGAATAAAGGGTTAGCTGGTTGGGAGGCTTCTGCGGAGGGGACCTCTGCTGTTGCTGCCTCCGCACGCATCACATACCCACCAGGGTGGTGTCAGAGAAGGACTTTTTTTTTCCCCTCCCTTCAGGTTGGATTTATGTAAATGACCGCCCGGGACAGGTGCCTTTATTTAGTTGCTACTAAAGCTGGAATCGTGTTGTACAAGAGCTGATAACATGAAAGAACACGAACTAAGTGGGCTTATCCCTTCTGAACTTGTTTTACAGTACTGGTGTTTCTCTTTCGCAAATCCTGCTGCGTTTTTAAGTAATACGATAAAACAACCTAAATGTCTTTGTGGCTAAAACTGATTGTTTCAGAAGGAACATGGCTGTTTTATTCTTGTCTTTTATCTCCTCGCCACTGAATTTTTGAAAACAGGACCAGCCCCCTCGCCTGTGTGTATGTAATAGGCTCTTTGCCTCGAGACCCCCCACAATTATTCATGCACCAAAGAGAGGGAGAGTGGGAGGCAACCCCCCGTGCTGATAATAGCAACACTCCAAATAAATATAAAACCAAGACCTGAAATGTGCCTTTTGCAGTCCTGTCACAGATTAATATGGCTCATGATAGATACTTAGTTCTCTGACAGTTTCCCCTGCACCTTCGCTGGGAAGTTGATAGAAATTACTCCAGCTGAATGCTTAAAGCAGATGTTATCCCATTAATTAGCTCTGGACCCGGGTACACTCGAGACTTTCCCATTTTCAGGCCGAAAGGAATTGGTCCCAGTGAGCGTGCTCTATATCCACATTTAGTATCATCTCATAAACAGCAGTGAAAACACAGCAGGCCCTTGATGAAGATACATTAGCTTATTTCTAATTTAAAGTTATGTTGCTTAACCTTAATGTAATTGGTCACCGGTGGCCAACTGTTTGTATAGTGTGTTGATGACCAAAGAGATGTAATAAATTATAAAACTCTCTGCTTAAATGGAGGGAATGACTGTTTTGTTAAAAGCTTTGCATGTAATAATGGTAAAATAATTACACCTCAAGCTGAATAACTGTGAAGCTGATAATACTAATAAAAGGTTTGTTCTTCAGGATAGCTCAGTTCATCCCCACTTAAAACAAGTCCGGGAACCCGGCCCTTGTAGGTAGCAGAAGAGTAACTTTGGAAGTTCAATCTCACATTGATTAAAGTCAATGGGTAGGCCATCCTGTTACCTTATTTGGGGATGGTGGGGATGGGTAGTAGGCTGGTGGAGTGAATTAGAATAACCAATTGCTGTGGGTAATGAGGAGACAGAAAGCACAAACAATTCTCTCCTGGACTTTGGTTCACAGTCACTGCCAGACACGTCTTTAAAGAAGACTTGATTAGCTGGTGCAATAATGGGGATAATAATCAAATATGAAAGTAATTGACACAACTTTAATGTTTAATAATGAATAGCATGCCAGGGGCAAAATAACGGGAAACTGTCTTCTTTTCTGAGAACAAGTTCTGACTTAAAATTTCTTAGGCCAAATAGAGCGATTACTTGAGGTTTGCAAACTACAATTCCAGGATTATAATTTAAAGTTATAAATATGGTTAAAGTGAAGTCACGCGATTAACAATAGTCAATCGATCAGGGGTAACGATATTCCTTCCATAGGTTTTCTCTGTCACTGTTAAAAATCTAGTCCCCCTCACTCCCACCCTCCCCTCTCTGTTAAAGGCTTGCGACTTTAGTTTGAAATGCAAAAGTGAAATAAACATGGGCGTGCTTCTGTCTGGATGTTCTTTCTTCCGTCCTGGTTGGATTGTGTTAACTAGCTTCGCCGTAACAAGTAAGAAAAGTTTCGGCTTTTCTCAAAAGATCGTCCTTTTCTCTAAATATTTGCGTTGTGATTTTGGATCACCTCCAAAGAGTACTCACTTCACAATAGAGAAAAAGCATTTCTCTCCCTTCTCCCATTACATTTCTTAGAAAGACCTTCCAATAATTTAAACTATTTACAGTACCTCCAGGTCATTATTTCCCCCTGCCCCCGCCCCCACTGGAATACCCTGGGACTCTATTTATGGCTGACTTTCTGAGTTACCCCACAGGATCAGTTTACAAAACGAGACTTCAGCATGTGAAAGTCATTATTTTGTTTAACACGACTTGCAATGTTAAGGGATTTTTTTTCTTTTTCTTTTTCTTTTTTTTTTAATTTGCCACTTCAGCACAGACACTCAGTGACTGGTCGTGTCAGTTCTGAACCCCCACAGCTCAGATAAGAAGGTATGTATCTCTTTAGGGCCAATCGACCAGTATTATTTGGGGCTAATTCATAAAATCAAAGATCCTGATGAGAAAACAAGAGGAGAATTAATGGATCTTTTTTACTTTTGGGGGGGGTAGGGGGAGGGAAAGAAAAACTTCCTATGAAATTAACAATTCTGTGTGATGGATAATAACCTAACAGAGACTTCTAGGCCATCAGAGGCCACCGGGCCATCCCAGGAAGACCACGCTAATTGAAGCTGTGAAAGGGGAAGTCCCCAAGTTTGTCCAGGAAACAGTTGTGCTCTGGGAATAAGTTCAGAGCTACCCTTCTTAACAGGTAAAAATGACTGTTGCTGTTCCAACTAAAAATCAATGTGGCTCACAATTTTAATAAGGAACATGAATCTGAAAACGTGTTTAGTATCAGGTTATATAAACACACCCTAATGAGATACCATAAAATCCATCACATTAAAGGCTGGTTTCCTGCAAGGTATATTAGCTAAAAATGCTCCATATATTAGGTCAGTATACAACAGTACACATAATAAAGCAGCTCTGTCAAGATAAGATGCATGTTTTGCCCCTTAAAACTGTTATGTTTTGCACATTTTATAAGGTTCCTTGAATACATGAATAAGATAAGTTATTCCCATCTCTTTCTTAAGCAATCTCAGAAATGGCTATGACCTGAAATTGGAATTCTTGTAAACACCCATCCGAAGAGAATGTGTGCGGCTCTGTCTTAAAGAGACGGTACATGTTTAATTATCCCAACTTCTTCTAGCCGAATACTATTAACATGCACATTAGCCTCATCTCATTGGTTCATCCTGCTGCTCCACCTTAGGGGCAGAAGTAGGAGCTAATCTTATTGCTCCCATGCGCATAATAATGAAATTTGGTCTGTCTCAAGGCAGCGTTCTTTGGTCGAAAGTACAGCTGGAGACATTGCTGTTCTGGAAAATTTCTGACCAATTCATTGCAAAAGATAAAGAAATAAAATAAAATATAGTCCCAAACAACGATTGGGAAATATATTGTTTTACCTTGGGTATCAAATATTCAGCGATGGAAGATACAGCTGGATTCATGTTTGAATAAAGACAGGAGTGGAAACTAAATTCTCAGATGCCTATGTTTGTATACATACCCAGGAGCACACCCTACATGGAAACTCCGGATAATCAGCAGACACCAGTGAAAGTTCGGCTCCTGAACGCTGTCTTCGGCTGTGGCTGGTTAGGTTAAAAATAAACCCAAACCATTGAAAGCACCCCTTTCTCATGTCTCTTTTATCCGTTTTCCAAGACGCAATGACAGAATCTCATGGGATATATAACACCCTTGCCTTTTTGCATGCAATGTTGGAAAACGCTAATAAAAGGAATATGCATACGCCGCCCAGCACACACAAAAATACATGTGAATCCAAGGCTACTGAATTAAGGGAGGTTGTTCCAACATTTCCCCCACTGTCCATTATTTGTATTCAAGGTTTTTGAAATGACATTGTAATCTGATGATGCACCAGCCTATTATATTGTCTAGCAGGACAAATATCCTTGCGTTTTCTCTGTAGAACTAACACAATTTTTCCATGTCAGAGGTGCATAATATCCTAGCGGTCATAAGGAATGACGCTATTAATCCTCTTGGGCAATCTCCAGGTCTGATTATTAGGGAAATAAATTTGCATGCTGCATATGAGCTAGGTGAATCACCGGGAGCACAAATTATATTTCCTGACAGCAAGTTAGAGGATGGAGCCGTGTCGCTTTTTTATCTTTCCCCCCCTCCGAAAGCTATAGAATTTCAATTCATTACATGAGATTGGTTAGAATTCAAGTCTCTTTTTAAGTTGATATTAAGTTGAGTCTGTTATCTCTGTGAAGGCTGGTAGGTTCCCCAGAGTATCCACCTAATCACTACTTAAAAAAATCGAAACGTATAGTTAGTGTCATGATTTAGGTACCAGAGCTCCTTTATTTATCAGCACAGAGCGAGATAATTTCAATTTGAGCCTCCATAGCCCTCATGAATTTAACTGACTTGAAAGCTTTTCACCCCTGCTCCCTTTCTCCCTCCCCCTTTTGTTGCATATTGTAAGAATAGTTATTCCGGGCACCTTCCTCGCAGCAATGCCCAGCACCGCACCGGGCGCCTTCCTCCATCGTGGAGGCTCGCTTCCCGCCAGCCGGGCTCGCGTCCGCAGCCCCAACTTCTCTCTCCACGTCTGACTGCCTCCTCTTTGCCAGTAGTACGGCCAGGCGTGTCTGCATTCAATATCCATGATGAATGTATTTTTATTATTTCCAGGGGTTGGCATCTGAGAAACCTTTTTGCATTATTAAATTTGAGCAGGGAGAATGATAGCAAATAAGAGCATAATAAATTGCTTTATGTCCTAATGTATTAATTAAGCAGACATTTATTATAATGGTTGTTTTATAGACCCATTGTAAAAATGTATGATTGTGTGCTGATTCTCCTAGCCGGAGCCACATATGGTAACCCGGGTGGATGGGTTGTGACATTTGTCAGACTCGGGAGGGTTCACCAGGTCCGGTCTGCAAATTCACAGGGAAGCACAGAAGCTGGCGGAGGGGTGAGTTTGGTGAAATGGTAGCCCTAGCTTGCACCCAGGTCAGGAATCCTTTGATTATTATTGTGGTTACGTATAAAAGTAAAAAAAAAAAAAAAAAAAGATACACCTCACACACGCAGTAAATACCTTTTGTTGTCTAGTGCTTTGCAGTTTTTAAAGTACGTTTACAGATGAATGCACCATGGAAAGATACACTAGATTATAGAGCCTTCCTTCAATTCAAAAATGTGTATTATTTTCATTGCTCAAAACAGAAATATGTGTGCACTTTGGAATAATAAGAATAACGGCAAATCCAGGAGACAGACAATCTTGGCATATGTAAGATCTAAGTGTTTCGGGGTATATTTATTTATTCGGAGTGAACCCAGAGAAGCACAGCTCCGAGGGTTCTCTCTTGGCCTTCTGATTACTGGAGCCATGGGTAATTGTCAGAAACACAATTCTTTCTTTACCTCGCTTCTTCCCAGTGGATTAAGGGATTCATCTACCATTTTCCCCAACAAATAAAACGTTCTAGCAAGTTCTTCCATCACTTTGCTTTCCCGTGCAGTCGACATAGTTTCAGTGTGATCCTTTTGAGAACAGAAATACCCGTGTGTCACAGGCGTGCTTTGTAAGGCACGTGGCGTGCGATTTTTGCATTGTCAGAAAATATTCTCTACATTTAAGGAAAGGAAGTTGGAGGGAATTCAGGGAATGTCCATGGGGAAGGATACCAAGGGGGCTCGGGGCCCGTTTCCTGTCCCTCTCGTAGGGATACTTTGGGCTTCAAATTGTAGTGGTTTTCGACACCATTTGCTTTAACTCCTGCCTCATTTGGGACACCGAGGCTGGTAATTAGAGGCAATGTGTGACGAGCTCAGAAAAGGCCATGAAGTTACAAGCTAAAAACGCCTAAAACCAGTTACTGCAAGTAAAGCAAGCCAAACCCGTTCCCTGAGCCCTCCTGGACTCCTCTTCGGGACTTTGGCACTGGGGCGGCCGCAAAGCAGGTGTCGGAATGACCAGGGAGGGTAGAGCTGGAGGGGGGGACAGGGCTGGAATATACTGATCACCGAGCACGTGTGAGAACCCTTGAGCCCGACCCCCCGACAACCGTGGAAAACAATGATAGAGGTCACGCAAGGGGCATCCATGAGCTGGTGGCCAAATGCCATCCAGAAAAAACACTGCCTCCCTCTGAGTGATGTGAAAACAGTCGCTCGATTCAGTGCGAATACATCAATGTGACAGGAATCTTTATATTTAAAAAGTGATAAAATCTGAGTTGTCTGAGGTTGCTCCTCCCAGGCCAGCTGTTCAGATATTATGTACAGGTTTGAGAAGGACTTTCTCTTCGTTAATGGAGGGCACCCTGTCAGGGACCTTGTTTGTGCTGTTTCCCATGGCCCACCCATAGCCTTACACAGAAGGAAGGAGTGTGGCTTCGTCCCAGATGTGAGGACTCTGAGGTGCGGGCCATTCAGTCAACACCGAAGCTCAGAGCTAGGAGGGAGTAGAGCCTGTGTTCAGATATGGATCCGAGGCCTAAAAATCCTGTGTTCTTATTCCTGGGCTAAGGTTTCCCCTAGAGAGAGGGAGAGAGAGAAAAAAGGGGTAGAAGTAGACATAGGAAGAAGGCAAGAGAAAGAGAGAGAGAAACAGGGAGGAGAGAAAGGAGGGAAAGAAGGAGAGAATTTGCATCTTCTAAATGAAAGGAAGAAGGAGGTACATTCGAACTAACACGTTCTGCTATTTTTTTGCACACTTCCAATTGGAGACTGGGTGTTCTGTCTTTACATCTACAGGAATCACATGTAAACCATCTCTAGGTGCTCTTGAGAATTAAAGGAAAGAGTTTAAGGTGACATGACTTAGCAGTCATTGCCTTTCTCAGAAGATTCATCGGGTAAAGAGTCTACAAAGCAGCAGGCCTCTGGGTTATGCCGTTTGGACCCAGACAGACTTAGGTGTAAATTAAATCTTGATCTTTATTAGCTATTATGTCTTAGAGAAAGCCATTTACCCTCTGTGAGTGTCCAATTATTATTATTATTGTTATTATTAATATTATGATACGTAATAGACTCAATTGTAAAACCTCATGAAGCACAGTAAATTCTTCCAGGTCTCTGGTCAAAATGCAAATTCATATAGTCCAGACCATAAACCAGGCAGAATCCAATCCTCCCAGGTCGTTATCGACCCCACATTAAACCAGCAGCCCAATTGGCCGGGCCCCACACACCGAGCATAAAACTCAGCGCCGAGAAGGCCAGTGATTAGCCTCTCACTGTGATTGTGTGCGATCTGATAACACGTCCGACTATAATCATAGTCATTTCCATGCTTACATCCGTCCTGGCCTGTGCAGTGAGCAAGAATTTTTACTTCAGGCTTTTCCCATGAGTCCCATAATTACTCCAAGAGAGAAATGGTACTTATGTTGACATTTTACAGATGTGGAAACCGAGTGGCAGAGATTTGTGGAGACGGGCCCAGTGCCTCCAGCAACTAACAGAATGGGACCCGAAACTCCAGGTGTGGGCGTCTCGTGGTCCTCTTTTGGGTCCTGAAATTCAGATCTTGAACCTTAAGCTGACGTGTTTAGAAAAGAGAATGAAGTATTTTCTGCCAAATTACTCCGCCAGCATAAGGGATAGGACCGAGCTCTGCATAGGGTCTGGAGCCACAAAGTAAGTCAATAGATATGTCTTTAAACATCGCACAATTAGACCAACACTAATACCACTTAAAATTGTATAGGGCTTGGATTCCAACCATCGCATACTCCTCCTGAAAACAAAAGCCAGCTTTTCAGGATTTCGCCCTGGGCCCCCGGGCTCCACCCGGGAGACGGGAGACGGCTGTCCTCTGTTAGCTTCTGTGCAGTGACCTATCATGACAAAAAAGGAATTTCACACAGCCCAGGCAACTGACAACCCAGCTCACCTTTCAGGGAAAATGTAATATTTTCTGATAAGCAGCTTATGCTAGTTTTCTTAGCAAATAGCCCGGAAGCGTTTCTGTCTGTGGCATTTCCAGATGTGATGAGTTGAAGGGAACCCCCCTGACCATGCCAGAGTCGGGCAGACCCTTTTGGTTCAGGGGACAGCTATTTGGAAAGATGTAAACATGCGGCAATTTGAAAATGATATAAAGTAATTGATCACGGAGACAGCCCAGAGCATGCATTGTTAAGAGAAATACATGTCCCCTCTTTATGGAGTTGTAAACAGAGAAGTGTATATTTATTGTTGGAGGCAGAGGCCAAAGCCTGGGGCAAGATTAGGTCAAAGCCTTGTCACTTTTGCACATGGCCATGCATAGCAGCTCTGCACATATTTTAGCAGTAGTGTTTTCTAACGCGCGTTCAAAGAACAAGGCATGGGGGCTAGACGTTCCCATGCTGGGGCTTGTTTGCTCGTTGTGGCAACTTAATGAGACGCTACTATACCCATTTTGTGACTGCGGAACCGAGGGCCAACATCTAGCAGCTTGCTTTCTGTCAGGAAGCTCACTGACAGCAAGAGTTACAATCTGAACCGAGTTCCGACTCCAGAGCCCAGGGTCTCCGCCACACGGGGCTCCCCCCAGAGCAGAAAAGGCGAGGTGCGTTGCTGGGCCCCGGGCTTGCCTACATGGGCTCCTCGGTGTGAACCCCTCGAGGGACACTCTCGGATCACGCAAGGGCGAGCGCCATGGTATCTCGTCCCTCTCTAATGACACAGCCAAGAAAATTAAGGAGGTGCCGTTTCTCCGCCCGTGTCTGAGTACCACGGGCTTGGTCAGGCTCTGGTGAAAGATGAAGACAATTCTCCAGGGAAATTTCCAAGTGGCTTACAGCCTCTGCATTGCAAAGAACGCTACGGTGCCCGCAGAGTTTGCGTTCATAAATTCGGTTGCAGGCTATTTTGAGGGAAAAGGCATCCCATCTTCCCTTTACCTTGCAGGTATTCGGTAACTATTAGACCACATTTTAAAATGAATTGTGTGCACTGATGTTAGAGAAGGTTAGACTCTCCGAGCTGCCACCAGTGACATATGACTACAGTGACAGACAGTCAGCGGTATTCAAACTGAATTAATCAGAAAACACAACCCACTTCAATGTGACGTTTAGAGGGAGGAGGAATAGCTACTTATTTACCAAAGGGATGTCACTGAACCATCCTTCTATCAGGAGATAGCCTATGGCTACAGAATCCTTTCAAACCAGCAGGAGAGCCATAAACCATACTCCGAGCCAGACCTTTTAGGCCCGGGCCTCTTGTTTTCTCCTCTTATTCCTCAAGCTGGCCCCAGTTATTTTATTTGGGGCCAGACCACCAGATGAAGTGGGGGCTTGGGATGCCTTGTGTGGGACCGCAGAGACACAGGCAGCCTTTGGAGATGGAGGCCTGGCCTTCTGATCATTCTCGAAAGTGAACACGCCTAATGAGGCAGCACCCTGCGAGGAAGGAAATTTGGTGAGAGCGGTGAGAGTGGGACCCACATTTTCCAAACACGTGATGCTAATTCTGCGAACAGGTGAGAACCCGGGAAATCTCTTCATCGTGCGTGTCAGGCAGCGGAAGTATCACGCAGCCTACCTCGACCTTAGACGGTAATAATGTTATTTCACACTGGCTAGTTGACAAGCATGGGCCAGTGCTGTCTGTCAGGTAAAACTGCTGTGCCCAATTGTATCTTGGCGACAACGGAGGACCCACTCGGAGTCTGTGTCTGTATTAATCAAGGCCTCGGGCTCACATCCCTCCTCCAGACGCAGCCTTTACTACAAAATATGAGACTCCTCCAGATACAAGGTGTCTTAGCTGGAGCAGCCACAGCGAAGTACCACAGACCGGGTGGCTTGCACGACAGAAATGGATTTCTCACCCTTCCACAGCCCAGCAGCGTGAGATCAGGCTGGCGGCCTGGTCGCCGTCCCCTTCCTGCTGTGACCTCACCTGGCAGAGAGAAAGAGGGACCGAGGCCGAGACAAGAGATAGGCAGCTTTCTGGCGTCTCGTCTTAGAAAAACCTTACCCTCGCGATCTCGTCTGAATCTCACTTCTCCTCTCCTTTCCTCGCAAACGTTTATGTAAGCTCCAAGTATATTGTGTTGAGTTCTTAGAGTTCGTTCCATTTTTCCCTAAGAGTATAGGAAATCATCTTGCTGTAACTCCCCAAATTGTGTATGGCCCTCACACTTAACCCAAGCGAGACAGACACTGCAAATTTGCCATAAAGGCAAGCGAACGACTTTGCATCCAGGACCAGTTAGATGTGGTGAGACTCGTGGAATGATTATGACACTCGTCCCAATAAAAAGTACTTTTGCTCCGACAGCAGATCCCAAAATAACGTGGACATTGTTACACTAAGTCACCTCTCCTCCTTTCTACTTAGTGCTTAACAGACACACTTATTTTGTAACACTCTGTAATTGTCACAGTGGATCGGAGTATTCAGATCGCCGTGTCAGAAAGGTCTAGGATTCCAGTCTGAAAACCAAAGCTACAGGGACAACATCTGTTGGGCGCCTGAAAGCAACACCAAGGATTTTCTTTACCCAGTTAGTGCTGGAGTATCTCAAATGAGTTGAAATAAAAATGCCTTGAGCCCTTAGGTGATACCCGTCTAGGCAGAGGTGAAATTCTTTCGTTTCCTTGTTTCTCTTTCCTTCCTTCCTTCCTTTTTGCCTTCCTTCCCTCCTTCCTCCCTGGAAGCTGTGAAAAAACCGAGGGCTTTATACCACTGAAGGAAGAGATTATTGAGTAATTACTAGCCAGGACTGACTTGTGAAGAGCTTGGTGGAACTTAAGGGCTGAGTCTACAGAGCACAAAGTGAAGAGGATATTTGGTAATTATTATTTAATTTGAGCAATCTTTGCCAAGAGGTCCTTTTACAATTAATTAGTCTTCATTTAAACACAATTTCATAAGTGGACTTCCAAGTATCACCTCAGGAGAAAAATACAGTACCAGTAATGTTACTGGAGCAAGACATATCATAACGGAGTCTAGGACATGGTACAAATAATTATCCATAACCCAAACAAGGCAGTCCTTCACGTTCAGAATAGCAAGCCTGTATCACCCCCTCTCTCTCTCTCAGAAAGATAAAACATTTCTCAAGACCTGTATAGAAAGACTTAGTAAAATGTTTCAATTAGCGCAGATTAGTTATGCTGGGTGACTTGAACTTAGACAATGCTGTTAAGGAGCACCTGGGTGGCTCAGATGATTAAGCGTCTGCCTTCAGCTCAGGTCATGATCCCAGGGTCCTGGGATCGAGCCCCACATCAGGCTTCCTGCTCAGCAGAGAGTCTGCTTTCCCCTCTGCTTCTTTCCCCCATTCATGTTCTCTCTGTCTCTCTCTCTCAAATGAATAAATAAAATCTTTAAAAAATAAAATAAGACAATGCTGTTAAGTAAACTTTCCAAGGATTTATCAGGAAGTTTCTTCTGTAAGTCTGTAGCACAAGCCAAGAAGACCTTTCAGTCTGACCTGGAGATGATGCCAGGATAGGAGCAAACATTCTCTTCTGTGGATTTTAAATCTGCTCCATAGCCAAATAAGTAAGTAAGTAAGTAAGTAAGTAAATAAATAAATAATAAATCTGCTCCATTGATTTCGACTAGCTGTAAGGGACACGGGTACGTGAGACCCCCTTTGTTGTAGGCGCTGTGCTTTCTAGCTCATGAGCTCCGGCCAGGCAGGCAAGTGCTTTTCCCGGGCAGGAACTGGATCTTAATAGACTTGGCGTCCCTGATGCCTAGAAACGACAGGCAAGTGGTGAGCACAGTGTATTTGGGGAACTCGGTCCCAGACAGGACCAGGTAGTAAGTGGGAGGGTAACAGGGTTGGGGACCTGATCACAGAGGGTGTGGAATACCTTCAAGAGAGTCTCAAATAATGATAAGAGAAACCGGAGAACGTTCCTGTGGTAAGGACTTTACTCCACATAATATCCATGCCATTGTCTAGTGCAACTTATCCAGTTGGCAATTTTGGGGGGTTTTTTGGTCTGTAAAGAGTGAGAGAGTAAGTGTTTTCTGTTTTATGGTCTCCGTTGCAGACACTGAGTGAAGCAGTCCTTGTAGCAAGGAGAGCAGCCACCGATAATATGATAATACATAAGCAAATGGGCCATTTAGCCCAAGGCCCATAGTTGGGTGACTTTTGATCTGGTTCCATGCTTGCTTCCCCTCCCCACCCCAACAAAAGACCTTTTGACTAAGTTTTCTGAATGACAAAAGCAGTCCCAGTGAATAGTATTATTAGTGTTTTTTTAATCACCACCCAATATACAGATCAAAAAAAAAAAAAGACGCTATAACTCAGAAGTCGCCATACCTTCAAAGCCTATATTTGTCATGCTCAAGTTGAATTATAGGAATATGGATTGAACAGTGAGTGAATACTGCCAAGATCCTACCAAAAATAATGTTCAAACAGAAAAATCGAATTTCAGTGACCTGGTTAGACTAATTTAAAGTCAAAATATCAAGAAACCACTCAATTATTCTGAGAGATCAGCAGCCACATCCCGATAACCCTCAGCAGGAAGACAAAGAAAGCAGAGTTCTTTGACCTGGGCCAGGTTTCCTCGAACACGGAAACTTGAGTCACACGAGGTACCTGGTCAGATTCTCGGGTGAGCCTCCAGCCATTCGCGTCCGGCAGGGGAGGAATGCAAACCTTCGACTGGGTCTGGCTTCAGAAGGTAACCACTGGCAAGAGTGAAGATTGAGGGACCTTTCCTTTGCTTCCTCTCCACCAGCTCCCTGAGCATCCCTTCTGCCCAGGCGCGATTTTTCTCTCGGTAGTAGTTTTTGAGTATTTGAATGGTAGATCACACACCTTTCGGGCTGTTATTTTCAAGTTTTAATAATGTTTTGCAGCTCGCTTCCTGTTTCTCAGCTGCCAACCTTGCCAGAAGCATTCCTTGTCAGGTACTAATTTGGGTGACGTGACGACCACTTGATCTAAATTTTTGGTGGGTAATTACTGAGTCAGAAGTGAGTAATTTTTTGATATCCAGTGGCAGTCAGAAAGGTGGGTATTTTACTACCCACTCATTAGAGATTCTCCAGTAGTGAAATGTCCTGGATTTTGCTCTGTTTGCAGACAGAAGAAAAACCTGACTGTTCAAATGAAAAGTAACTTCCTGCTTATTTTGGCAGCACTTATGGGGGGTGTATTGAAGTTTTTTTATTAGGAACCCACTCCCGAGTTTCATTGTAACTGCAATATTAATTTTGTATTGATCAGAGTCCCCTGAAATGACTTTCTCCCTTTTCTAAGTTATAAAGATCTTGCATTTAATTTAAAAAATAGTTGAAGGTATTTCAGTTATTAAGGATTTAAGGAATAGTAGGAGAAGTCCTCAGTAGTAAATCTGAGTACTTGAGAGTAAAGAACGCAGCCCTTTCTGTGAAAGTGCTAGCCCTTTTCATGGAATGCATTTGAGTGGATACCTTTAATATTTCTAAAATCATTCATTTGATTTTTCTACCAGAGGAAATGAACAATGGAAGTGTCTTGGGTGAGAAATGAAATATCATGTAACCTCCAAGCAAGCCCATGTACCCATTTATTAGAAGTGGTAAAATGAAAGATGACATTTTTATTATGGTAAACTTCTAGTTAACAGACATCAGAATACCACATCATATTCCTTCAACTTCAAGCAGAAAGTTGAATTGGTGTTACATACACTCAGAGATTCTTTCCTTTAATAATGTCTTGTGATTAAGTCACAACTTTGGGTTGTAATTAGCCCAAACGCATAATATAGAGTTACACCTTTATAATGCAGTTTCGCTATTGAGAATTCTAGGCGCAAAGTTTAAAAGTGAAATATTATTTAATTGATTTGTATAAATTATTTTAGAAATATTGAAGTGCATTGATACGTCCGTGTTAGTTTCCTGTGGCTGCTGTAACAAATTTGCACAAAAACCTACGTGGTTTAAAGCAACATAAATTTATTCTTTCGTAGTTCTAGATACCAGAAATCCAATATCTAGATTATTGGTTCTAAATCAAGATGAGAGCAGGGCTATGCCCCCTGTGGAGGCTCTTGGGATAAGTCTGTTCCTTGCCTTTTCCAGCTTCCTGTGATTACCAGCCTTCCTTGGCTTGTGGCTGCCTCTCTCCACTTTCTGCCTCTGTGGTCACATTGCCTTCTCCTCTCCTCTTCCACGTGTGTGTGCATGCTTGTGTGTGTGTGTGTGTGTGTGATCTTCCTTGTGTCACTCTTAACAAGCATCCATGTAATTGCATTTAGGACCCACTTGGATAATTCAGGGTACTTTCCCCATCTCATTAAGACCGTTAACTCAGTCATCTCTGCTAAGACCTATTTTTTTGATATATAAGATAACCAGCAGGATCCAGGGAATAGAATGAGGATTTCTAGGAGGAGAGCATTTTTCAATGACCCCAAATCCTTATTGAATATTGACACTGTGCAATACAAAATACTATCTACATCCTGATTGCAGTACTATCCTTTGCAGGGGGTTGGACAAAATAAAACTCACTCCCACTTGAGAATAGCAGAGGTTATGAAAGAAAGGGAAGTATAAATTATGCCTTGAAAATAAGTATGGATTTAAAGGCAGGAATAAGGCACAGAGAAATTCCTAGTGAATGGAAGATTTGGATAGAAGCTATAGAAAGAGAAAGCCTAGCATGTTGATTGGAGCACTGGGATAGAACTTTGGGTTCTAAGATCAGATCCTTGCCTTTATCCAGATGTATGTCTTTGTTTGATCTCTCTTTACATCAATTTTTTTCATATTTATAATGGAATTATGAGTATCTAACTCATAGGGGTTTTGTTATAATACTGAGGGCACTTAGAACAGTATTTGCAACATGGTAAAATGTAAGTTGCTCTTATTCTCTTAAATGTCTAATATCACCTTGTGTTATTGATTAATTGCATCCAGATCCCTTCAGAAGTAGGTAGGGGTGCAAGTCTTACATGAGTTACTGAGAGGAATTAAGGTTTCTCAAATGAATTCTTTTCTTTATTAATCACAGTCCCAGGGTGCCTGGGTGGCTCAGTCGGTTAAGTGTCTGACTCTTGATTTCAGCTCAGGTCATGATCTCAGGGTTGTGAGATCGAGCCCCATATTGGGTTCCATGCTCAGCAGAGATCAGGCTTGAGATTCTCTCTCCCTCTGTCCCTCTCCCCTATGAGTGTGCTCTCGCTTTCTCTCTAAAATAAAAAAAAAAATTATTTTTGATCACCATCCAGCCCTATTAATCACAGAGCTCTAAAATGAAATTGTATGATAACACTCCAGTATGGTTGGTTGGTTGGTTGGTTGGTTGGTTTTTTACCTGCAGAACTTTCAAGTAAGGAGGGGGTTGATTTCAGCAATTCTGAGATGCACATTCTCTCACTGTGGTGCCTTATAATCACTGTTATGTCACAGTTTAATTGGTAACAATTTTTCTTTCTCAGTGGCATATAAAATAATGGCAAATTTTATAACCATAGCCCCTTGGATTTGATGAAATATGGGTCTGTCTGTCTCATGATCTAGGTGGGGAGACTGAGACGCTATGTGCTTTGTTCAGGTGAGTCAAAGATCCAGGTTTCCTGATAACCCTCAATTTCTGGCTCGGTTGCATATTTTCTACTCCAGACCACGCCTCTTTAGTGGTCCCTAAAAGACCCTTTGTGCTAGGGCAGGGGCGGCATGTGACAGCAAGAAGAACATGTGCCTCACAATGTCACAGAACTGAGTTCGTACCCAGACTCTGTCACCTGTGTGACACTGACCAGCTTACTTGTTCTCTCTGAGTGGCAGTGAGCCCGCTCGTTCAAAGGGATTGACAATGCATTTCTCAGAAGGTCAAAGTAACAATCTCCTCATGTTCTTTTGGCAAATCGAGAAGGGAAGCCAAATACCCCAGCGGCTCCTTCCCATCTTGCTACTTGCTACCTTGTAGCGAGGTGGTGCCAGGTGACTAGTTCTGGCCCCGGGGGCTGCAGGTGCCCCGCAAGAGCTGGCGTGCGGCACTTCGGGGGCCTCATCCCTGAGCATCCGAGGGATCGTATGTTCTAGGAAGTGCCGTTCCTGCTGCGTTTCTGCAGAATCTGGGTTGGTATATCGCAGTCCAGCTCCAGACTTTCACGAGAGCCCCGGAGCCGGAGGAAGAGGGAAGCGCGTGTTCTGTTAAGGGCTGAGGTACCGGGAGGTTATTTATTGCTACAGCTTGCACAGCTGCATTCCTTCCACCGTGCTGCATAACAAAGGACCACAAACGCAGCAGTTGAACACAACACACATTAATGTTTCAGTTTCTGCTGACCACAAGTCCAGGTTTAAAGGGGCTAGATTGTTTGCTTTGGGTCTCCCCGGGGTTGGAGTCGAGGTTTCAGGGAGACAGCAGCTTTCATCTGGGGTTAGCCTTCTTCTGATCTCACTGGTTATTGAGAGAATTCCTTTCCTTGAGCTCCTGAGGCTGAGGTCTCGTGCTCTTTGCTGGCTGCTCGTAGCTCCTGGAGGCCGGCTGCCTTCCTGAGCGCATGCTCCCTTCCACCTCCAGGCGGGCCTCAGAGCACGGCATTCTTCACGTGCTTCAAATCTAGGATTTCCGTTTCTGTGGCCAGTCGGAGAAGACTTTCTGCTTTTAAAGGGTTCATGTGATTAGTTCAGAGCCACCCAGATAATCTCTCTATTTTAAGGTTAATTGATTTGGGGCCTTAATTACATCTGAAAAATCCCTTCTCAGCAGTACCTAGATTAGTGTTTGTGCGTGTGCACCAAGGGGTGAGAGTCCTGGGGATCATCTTATAATTCTGCCTATTACAACAGCATATCTTAATTTACAGAATACCACCCACCTAACAGGTGCTTAATAAATATTCATCTTCTCATCACCACACTCTGATTGGACATTTCTCCACATAGCAGTATTTCAGAGTATTTTTTGTTTTTTTTAAACAAGGAAATACTACAAAAACACATCCTCCTCGTGAAGAGTCTTCGTTCTTTCTCCATTTATAAGAGAAGCTCTGTTATCAGTTTGGTGAGAATAATATCAAACCACTTGCTATTAGTTATATAAATACATAAATAACTGTATCAAACAAAGAGTGTGGCTTGGTGTGTGCATGTGTACGAGGTTTCAAATGTGTGTGTGTATGTGTGGGCACATGAGTGTGTTTACACAAGCAGCATCATACTACTGGTACCCCACACTTGCTTTTTCACAGAAGAGCACATCTTCTAGATGTTTCCATATTAAAGCATATGGAACACATCCTGGTCCATAGTTGTTACTCTGTATACATCAAAGGCTATTGGTGAGCACTTAGGCCTAGTCAAACTTCCGCTTTCACAAATAATCATGTAGTAAACAGTCACGCATATGCCTCTTTGTAATCATGTACAAACGTTTCTCGAAGTTAGAAGGTGGAAAATGGATTTGCTGTGCTATAGATATGTAGGTTTTAAATTGTGATCAGTGCTGCAAAATTGATCTCTTAAGTTTCTGTAGCTCTCCTAAGTTTCTGTAACAAATTTACTCCTGTCAGCAGTACAAAGGAGCACCTTCTTCCACATATCCTCACCACCATTTGCTATTGTTCACAATTGTTAACACTCTTGCAATATGTGTGAATATGACATCTTACCATGGTTTGGGGATCAATCATTGATAATCATATCAATCATGATATGATTATCAATCATAATGTTGGGTTTTTTAAATATTTGGATTCTGAGTAACTTACAAGGCATTGAACTGCCCACTCTCAACAATGCAACAACATGTAGCCTTTTATCTACCATGGTCTGATGTTTTGAATATTCACCTCCTTATTCTTTCTTTGAGGTCTAAGAAGGACCCATGTCTGTGGATATTCTTTCTCATGCCCCTGAGTCTCCATTGAAGTCATCAGCATTTGGAAAAGTCAGGTTGGAGACAAGAAGGAAGAGGGTCGTGGGAGATAATAAATATTATTATCCGAATAATAAATATTATTGTTTATAATATTATAAAATAAATATTATATAAATATCATAATGTTTATTTTATAATTTAAATAATATTTATTTAATACATATGAATATTTTTTCCCAAATATGTTTTATTTTTTCAGTGTTACAAGATTGATTATTCATGCACCACACCCAGTGCTCCATGCAATACATGCCCTTCTCAATACCCACCACCAGGCTCACCCAACCCCCCACCCCCTCCCCTCCAAACCCCTCAGTTTGTTGCTCAGAGTCTACAGTCTCTCCTGGTTCATCACCCCCTCCGATTTCTCCCCATTCAGCCTTCCCTTCCTTCTCACAATGTCCTCCATGATTTTCCTTATGTTCCACACGTAAGCGAGACCATAAGATAATTGACTCTCTCTGCTTGACTTATTTCACTCC
>CM052811.1:64512578-64826413 GCA_028533885.1 Nasua narica
TAATCTCTTCTACTCCCGTCCATGTTGATACAAAATTGGATATTCATCCTTTCTTATGGAGGCATAATATTCCATTGTATAGATGTACCACATCTTCCTTTTTTTTCCTCCTCAAATATGTTTATTTTAATTTTTCAGTGTTACAAGATTGATTGTTCATGCACCACACCCAGTGCTCCATGCAATACATGCCCTTCTCAATACCCACCACCAGGTTGGCCCATCCTCCCCTCTCCTCCAAAACCCTGTTTGTTGCTCAGAGTCCACAGTCTCTCCTGGTTCATCACCCACTCCGATTTCCCCCCATTCACCCTTCCCTTCCTTCTCACAATGCCCTCCATGGTTTTCTTTATACTCCACACTTAAGTGAGACCATAAGATAATTGACTCTCTCCGCTTGACTTATTTCACTCCACATAATCTCTTCTAGTCCTGTCCATGTTGATACAAAAGTTGGATATATAAATATTAAGGCTCTCTCCGTGGGAGAGATATTAATAATAAAAACCATCCTACTGCCCCTACCCCCAGATGGAGCTGGTAATTTTAATGATCAACTGTGCTGTGTGCTCACGTGCTTCTGTGAAGATTCCTAGAGCAGCAAGCCCAGAGCCACCAGTTAAGACTAAAAGAGTTAGTAGGACCTTTTTTGTAATACGCATCGAAGGCAGCATTGGCTGGTCCAATGCCAGCTTATCATTTGCTATCTTGTACTAGTAAAACTCTTTCAGTGAATATGGAATTAATGGGGAAAATATTGATTTTCGTTGTTAATTTGCTTTCAAAAATTGAACTCCCGCAATCTTGGAAGAGTAAGTCTAAGACATATCTGTTTATCCATTTATTCCTATTAAAATGGCACTTCTAGAAAATATTATCTGGTATTAATCAGGTGAATGGTGTTATAAATGCCAGGGTTTATGTTTATTATACTTATTAAACTGGTCCTGATATCTCATAAAAATAAAATAAATGGCAGGGTTAGAAATGGAATACTTTGTATAATTCTTCAAATCTTTAATATTCTGTTTATTAAGTTTTTATTGAAATACAATACATGGAGGACAGAGTGAGTGAGTGGTATAGCAGCTACATAGTAGCTGAGCTCCAGCAGCCCTGGGAGAAAACAGAGTCCTGCTTCTATTTTTTTTTTTTTTTAAATCTCTCTGACTTCTAAACTCTCTCCATTCCTGGAAATTTGCTTTTCAGAGCTAGCAGGGGAAAGTCACCTTTTCCTTTAGGAAGTGCTTTGGTCGAAGAGAAAGGGCAGACTTAGAGACTTTGCAATCAGCCAGAGCTGATTGCATTTGCCATCGCCACTTTGACGTGGAAACAACCTTAGCAGTGGGAGCAGAAGGAGCAAGGAAGGGAACCATGACAGAGGCTTGTAGAAGCTCACGTGCAGAGAAAACAACTCCGGGGATTCTTGGGGACCAAAATAACAGTGACGCTCGTGCCCTCGCTGCTTCACCTAAAGGAACAGTGCTGAGTATGGGATCTGCTCTTGCCCCTTGCCGGACACCCTGTGGGGACAGAGCTGCGACACTGAAATGAGCACTTGGAGGAGGAAGTTCATTGCAGTCCAGTTGGGCGGAAGGCTGGCTCTTTCATGGGGTGGAACTCAGGAGTAGCCCTGTTGCTCAAACTTAGGAGCGACTTTCCCTGTCGGGGAGGCCAGCCCTTTGGTGAATCACTTAACTCACGGCACGGGGTCACAACTGGACAGCGATAATAGCGATGTTTAAAATATCCCTAGTATCTCAGAGAAAAGAAGCTAACTCTGATAAAGCAATCGGAGAGCTTCCGAAGTAAAGCAAGATAGTATTAGAGCAATACTAAAGTTTCCCCTCTGCTCCTCAAATCTGAATGGTCACATTTCTTGTTTCTCTCCCACCTGCGCGTCAACTCTGATCTAGATGGAGGAGTAACATGTAGAGTGGGCACAGCGGGTTACTGCTTTCCTGGGACAAATGAAGAAATTCCAGAAATACCTCCAGTGTCCGTGACTGGGTACAGAGACTGCAGAATCATTTTTGTAGAAGTAATTGAAACCTTACAAAAAAAAATTCTCTAAGAGAACTAGGGCAGTGAAAGCCAGACCAGAGCCTATCGGCATTCAGCAAACTTTTTTCTGTAAAGGGCCAGACCGTAAATATTTTAGGTTTTGCAGACCACACAGTCTCTGCGGCAAGTACCCGATCCCGCTGTTGGAGTTGTGGCAGGAAAGCAGCCGCGCACAATACGTACACAAATGAGTGTGGCCGTGTTCCAGTAAAACTTCATTTGCCAAATCGAGTGGCAAACGGGATTTGGCTGTGGGCCCGGTGTGATGGCTCCTGTTCTAGGTTGTAAGCCTCTTGAGGACAAGGACTCTTTCCTATTCATTATGTGTGTCCCCAGTAACCTCTGGGACTGACAGAGAGCGGAGGCATGACTAAGATTCACGGAATGAATAAGAAACTATTACTTTTCTCGGTTTACTCATTCAAATTCAATTTTGTGTTCAGATTCTGTTTCAACACACTTTTTGTGGGGGCCTAAAATGTAACAGGCACTGGGCTATTTAATCTGACAGCTTTAACTGTTTTCCTTCTCGGCCTTATCCTTCTTTAACATCAACTTATTTTTTGTTTTTGTTTTTGTTTTTGTTTTTTTCCTGGTTGCTTCTGTTTAGTAGCTTATTTTGACTGTCAGAAATCCCTCAGAAGGGATTGAAAGTAGAAAAAGCATATGTGAGAAAATAAACAATGAGTGGTTTATATGAATTTGCATTTTTGATGTATTTATTTTACTGAAATTTATCCTTTAAATGAGACATCCTTTCCTAACGTGCATTCTAATGTAACACCATTCCTGCAAGATGCTTCTTGAGAAAAGGTTTCTTAATAAAAAAGCCTGAGAAACTGTATATTCGGTCTTACCGGGGAGTCAATCGACAAAGATGCTAGGTCCTACGGTAAAGAATCAAAGAATTCTGAAATTTTTTTTGTTCGACCCCTTCATGCAACAACCTGTGTGCAAACACCAGCAAATGTCATTTGGTGCCGGGGCTCAGCAGGCACACGGGCCCCTTGTTCTCTCAGAGTCCTGTGGAGATGTGAGGCTGGTACGCTGGGGCAGGCACAGCAGGATCTACTGAGGGGCTGGATTCCTGTAAAGGAATCTGCCACCATATTGGTGTCCCCTGTATGATGCAAGCACGAGGACAGACTTCGGTGGGGGGAACTGGGCTCAGACAGCTTACAGTCTGAACTTGGACACCAGCCACTTGGGGGATGGCTGGAAATTCTAGTCGCCTGGCATCTGGAATTTTAATGGGCCTTTGGGAAATTGAATCTCATTGCCACCCTGATGCTGAGAAAAGAAGGAGCCTCTGAACCAATGGGGAGCTGTAGCTGACCCCAAAATGTGGGGTCACATTTTGGTCAAAATTTTGGTCAAAAATGACCCCACTGGCTCATTTCTGGGCATGACAGGTAGGGATCCCGTAAGTGCAGTTTTCCAGTTGTCTCTCATCATGGAAACCCACCCTCGTCCCCGTTTACGTGTGTACATGTGTGTTGCTTTGCAAACTATCAGTTAATAGTACAGGAAGCCAGTGGTTTGTGGAGCATGCTTTGGAAACACTGTATTAACTACTGTGATAGAATGGTTTTTGTTTTTTGTTTTAAATGGCCACAGATGTTCGCTTGTCCCTGCAGCCACACCTTTTGTAATGTAACTCTGTGGCTTCTCCAGTAAAAAGTGGAGTCTCTTCCCTCTGCCTTGGAACCTGGTCTAATGCTGCCAGCTGCTTCTGCTAACGGAATTTGTGGAGGTGCTGTGCACCAGCTCTGAGGTTTTCCCTCACTCTCGTGGACCACCGTCACCACCATGTGAACAGACGTGGGCCAGCTTCCTAGGTGTTGGGATAATGCACGAGTCACCCCTATTGTCCTAATCGAGAATTAGTCAACCACACTGAACTCTACCTCTGGAACTAATAATACACTATATGTCTGTTAATTGAATTTAAATTAAAAAAAAAAGTATTAGTCAACCGTCAGACAAAATAGCGAGGCCACCCTAGACCAGCCAGCCCCCTAAAGACCCCAAAACATGGGAGAGATCCCAGCCATGACCATCACTGCTGCTGACCCAAGCCACGGCTGATAACAGCAAGCTGAGCAGAGACCAGAGCTACCCAGCTGGTTTTAGAACTCAAGAGCAGTAATAAGTGTTTAATGTTTGAAGCCACTGAGTTTCGGGGTCGCTGTGGGCTACAGCTGGGATGCAGTAATTGCCCCTGACACAGCTACGAATTATTGGCCTTTTTATATTCCATCTCTTATCTATGAAATCAAGGCTAGGCAGTGACGTTATTGAAAGAGAAAACTGGATCCTACACATAAAAATGATAATCAGGGAAGAGTATCATACCAGGAATATATGTGTTAAGAAAGGATTATTGTGGATGTATTGTTTTCACTCAACACGGGCAACCTTCAACCTTGTATAGTCATAGACCAATAATGTGAAATTAGCGTGTATGTTGGAGAGGGGATGGATCTCGGTGGTCTAAAAGAGCATTTACAGAGATATTTTGTGCTTCTCTCCTATAGAGTCTTCCCTCCTGACTGAACCCACACATGCAATCAGGCGACATTT
The DNA here is from genome assembly GCA_028533885.1 of Nasua narica. Taxonomy (NCBI): domain Eukaryota; kingdom Metazoa; phylum Chordata; class Mammalia; order Carnivora; family Procyonidae; genus Nasua; species Nasua narica. The sequence continues at coordinate 64,517,226 of CM052811.1, forward strand.
CTGGAGATTTTTTTCCCTTCTGAATTTTTTTGATAACCTGTTTTTGTCTGGAAATAATAACGATGATAAAAACGAAAGCCTCTTTGTTATTTGGTTTTAAGCTTGAAAGGTAGAAGAAGCAGCTTCTCAAATGGCTAGAAAGATAAAAACAGTGAAATGACACAGTAATACCCTCCTTCCCCCTCCCCCAGCTTCTGTCCAGGGGGAAAATACCAAAGCACAGAGGCCTGTCTCCTCTCACAAAAGCATTCATGGGTAAACAAATCGGTGCCATCTTGCCTGTGCCCCGAGATGCTGTGAGTGTAGCGCGGGGAGAAAGGATCTATCTTCTAGGGCAACCGAACAACCTCGGAGCTGCTCACAGAAATCCGGGGCTCACTGGACCAGTGGAATTCCCACACCTCGCACTTAACTAGTACCGTTTGCTGGGATGTGGCTGACTAATTGAATTTAAATTAATGATGTACATTTCTTTTTGTTTAAGTTGTTAAACTGTATTTCCATGTTTGATAGTCATTTGCTAAATCTTGGGAAAACATTGCATATATAATACTACGCTCTAATCCCCTGTAGCATTAAAAAAAAAGCTAACAAGTTACATATGATTTACTCATTTGAAACACATCTGTATTTTAAAGAAACATTAGGATAATCAGGAGAGGGATTGGGTTATTGATTTGAATTCCAATTCAAATATTATTTAGGAAGTCTGTATCAGAAACAAAAGGTGTGCTTCTGTGTTTCTCAAAATGGAAAGACCTGGGCTCACCTTTTTAAAAAAAGAAAAATGAGACGTAGAGAAATAGGTAATTTTTTATGACAAAAAGAATTCTTTTTTAATTTAATCAGGCATAATTCTTTTTACTCTTCTTTAGTTCTCTGAACCCTAAACAGCAGAGGTAAAAAATAATTTACTCATAGGCAACTAATTTGAAAAACTAAATATGTAATCTTTTCCCAGCATAAATGACTTGATTTTTTGCACTTTGCTAATTTGGGAAAAAATGCATAAGGTTGCAAAAAATTAATGAAGAGTGTTTAAAAGCAGATTTCTTGAATTTTTTCTCATTATCTTCATCTATAGTGAATTTATTACAAAACAAACATAGACAAGATGCTTGCGTTTGGTTTATATTAAAGATGGGTGTGCTCTTTCTTTATATATAACATTGTGATGGAGATACACAGAGCTAAGGCTGAGAAGACATGGATTCTGGTTTCCACTGTAGAAGTTAGGAATCAGGAAAACTCGAGTGGCTTGCTTAACATCTCTATCAATCAGTTGACTTGTGTATTAAATAGTTACACTAATATTAGGTTGAAATATATAAAATTGCTGGTATTTGGCCACTTTTGACCAGCACAAGTGACAATTTTATATGGTTCAGCCTAACACTGCTCTGCATTACAGGGTTACTGCTGGAAATAAATTTTTTGAACATTTTGCAATACTGTAAGATGTACGTAAATGCAAAAATGTTAGGTTATTATCCGTGTGTGTGTGTGTGCGTTCACAGGAAACCCATTTGGTGCAACTGTGATAATAATTGATACAGAGAACCACACATTTGATTTACCTGGGGTGCAAAGAGGATTGAGGGGACTGCATAGCATGAGCCAACTTTTCTAATGGATCATTTCCTCTCCATTGAGATATCTAAAATTTGGCCTTCACTGCAAAATATATGGTCAGAGAATGAATAGCAAGCCAAGGATTTGCTGCTTATCTACAAGTCTTTCTTGACCTGTTCGGCAGACAAATTAATAAACTGGCTTCTCAACATGTACCCTGGGGCAAATAATACATTATATGTTAATAAATAAATCAATTAAAAAAAAAAGTTAAATAAATAAATAAACAAACTGGCTTCTCTGTAGCCATCATCTGAGTGCAAAGCTTTCAGGATCTGGTCCAAACGTGCCTTTCCTTCTAAGACATTTAAGCGCCAGATTCTGATTCCAAAGCAAGCCATCTAGGATAGTCACAGGTTGATTCCCAGACAGCGGACTTACGTCTTCAGCTTCCCTTTGGGCCATGTAGACACCTAGCCTCCTCGGCATTCCACTCCTGCGTGTCCGCCTGCCTCCCCCACCCTGTGCCCTTCCTCCCACAGCACGCCCACGTGAACTCAACAGCTTCTCTTTCTTGCTGACTTAGGAGTGCCCATGCCCTTTCAGCCACAGTGGTTCTTTGACTCGAGCTCCTGTGGAAGTCGCCGGCCCATCCGCAGGGTCAGACTGAAGAAGGGGCACCATGAGATGCAGTGATGGGATCTAGAGGGGTTTCAGGAAAAGGTCAACGAGTTATGTTTCTCATGGCTTTCTAATTTGTGACTCTGGCCTGCTGGAGAGCCCAACTTACCTTCCTTCCCTAAGAGTTTGTGAACTATTATACATTCTTACAATTTTTACTTATCCTGGTCTGAGTGAGTTTCTCCTACCTACAAACACGGGGCTCAGGTTCAGGGTATGTGCCTGACCCAGAGACAGCCTGTCCTCGCCTCCACAGACCTTTGGCTTCCCTATGAATCCCTCTACACGATCCTTCTCCTCCCTTTAGTATCCTGCTATTTTATGGATGTTAGAGCATCATACAGATTTTTTAAATGCAATTTACTTATCAGGTTTATATTCAAGTGATATTGGGTCTTTACTCAGAAATAAATTCACTCTAACTTTTAAAAGAAAAAAAAGTAATAATTGTCCAGGCTTTCAAAAGCCTGTGCTATTAGACCAGAAAGTCCACATCCAAAGGAGGATTTCCAAGAACCTTTTGATTCATTGTAGCACTGTGAGAATATGCAGATAGCCTCCCACACTGCCTCTGTCTGAGGTAACAACTTTCAATGGTCACAAAAAAGTTACATTTCTGAGCTGCACCTTGAAATGCAGACTTCAAAGTCAGTCTCAGTGACAGTAATGCTTTTTCCACTGGGAACCCCAAATCGGTGCTTTTTAACAATTGAGATTGACAATGACAGCTATATCAGGAGCTTAAAATAAGTAAACCTAAACAAAAAGCAGAAACCCCAAATCAATTTTTTCCCCCAGTCTAACTGCCTCCCAAAGGTGGAATCAGAGCAACAAGGCAGCGGTGGACGTTCTCGAATCTGTTTGGATGGAGCCTCTCACAGATTATAAAATCCTGGCATGGGTGTCTTTTTGTATTTTGCAAGCAAGAGAAGTCCTTATGCAGTAGTCTCATTGAAGGACAGAAGTGACACTGCACTCTAGGAGATATTTCTTGTTTAAACAAGTTACAAGAAGATTATTTGAAGGGTAACAGCCAGGTTATGTACCCCATAAAAGTACGAATGATTTACAAATATTTAACAAGGAAAAAACTAATTATGCTGCTCCTGTCACACAGAGGCCAGCCTCAGAAATGGTATAATCAATATGGGAATGTTCGCTGTAATACAGTCTGTCAGCTTTTTAACCAACCAACCAAAGGGGGAAAAAAAAGGATCAGAAAGTCTATAAACAAAGTTGAGACCTCTCCCCCAGCCTTGTGAATCTTATGTATGTGGTTGTCGGTACCTTCCATGTGTAAGGTGTCTGGACATTCAGAAGTTATTTCCAAGGCCATTTGGGAAGACCCATCTGACCTGAGTGTCAATGGAATATTCTAAGGGAACTGGTGGCTTCACCATGGGTCCCTGGACACAAAATATGACATTTGTTCTCTGGCCCCGGTTTGTGTTTTTGAGAACGTTTGCTCTTTTCCACCAAGTTAACAGCAGTTTGACTCCACTCTTTTTCTAGGATGTGGGTATGTTTGAAGACGTGCACATTGTTGCATATTTTTGCACCGTATTACTGAGCGATCTAAAGGTAATGATACAGGTGTATTCGTGAGTGTCGAAGAGCCCAGGAAAATTGCCTGGTAGAGAACCATCCTCCTGGAATACAGAGTCCCAGAATGGATCTCAGAAGAGGGTGAATAAGGGGGAGTCGCAGAGTGGTCGCGAGCACAGCGGGAGTCAGACTGTGTGAGTTCAGTTCCCGGCTCTGGTCACTTTGTGTTGATCATGATGGGCGAGACAAATGTGGTACATAACATTTCATCTGAGAAGGAAGCAGACAGTGGGATTTATTTTAAGGGTCATGGTGAAGATGAAATGAGACATGGCAAGCTCCCGAAGACATGTTCTAGAATATAGTAATTACTCAATAGATTTTAGTGATTAGCCTTTTCCACTTGTAATTTATGTTGTCTTAGCCTCGCTAACCTCCAGGTACAAACGGGGTCACAGTCCTAGGAACACTTACACTAGGTCACAAGTCCTAGTCCCAATTTTTTTTGTCGTTTGCCAGCAACTACCCAGCATTTGGAAACGAGACACTCTGTGCGGTGCTCCCCTACCTCCCTCTCCCTCCAGCCCCCACCAACTTTTCCTGGTTTTCCTGGACTGCTTCACATCAGTTCATAGATGGTCTCTTACTTTTCTTAGTGATATCGGTTCACCTCCGAGCCCCTGATGATGATGGGTTGCTGTGGGACTGAAGCCAAGATCTACTGGGAAGTTGAGGCCAATGCCTAGGGCTGTGTCTTCCTTCTGCTGCTTCCACAATTACCAATTGTGAGCAGTCAGGCTGCTGTCCTGCCTCTTGCTGTCTTCACTGCTTGGAAGCCCCATGGCGGAAATGTCTCTCTCCTTCGCTCCATGGTACATTGTATTACTAGGGCGTTAAAACAGTTCCTTCACTTATGGTTCCTTTAAAACAAAACAAAAATAAAACTTCAACCTTTGCCCACAGCACCCTCCACAAGCGGCAGGCATGTGTTGGTAGGGCCCGAATAGGGACCAATATGGAACCTCAATACTATACTTTCCTCGCCCTCTCAGGCTTTCTGTCAGGCATCTGTACAAAAGAGCATTTTCCCAGCCAATTTTCTCAGGAAGTTGGTACCTTGAGACCCCGGCCAATATACCAGTTCTTCATACGTGCCCCGACACATCTGAATACCAGCATAGGCCCCGTGGAGACTCCTTTCTAGGTGATGTAATTGGCATGGAATTTTTCTATATTCCCACAGAATTTTACCCCATATGGTTTTGGGGAACATGATTTAACCCACAGCGAATATCGGAGTCGTAGAACATCGACAGCTATGGCAGGCCTCCCTGTGTTACACGTTCAGAGGTGGGAACCTCCTTGCTTCTATGCATAAAGTTCTCAGAATTGGGCCGCCTCTGATTTGTAGCTTTGTTTCAGTAGTTTGGGTTGGTTACCACATTTTACATTGTAATAACTTTACTTTATTGCTACTGTCACAACAAAGCAAAGCAGCTATTATCTTATAACAAACTAAAGCTCCATTTCTAAACCCTCGCATCTAAGCAAACTACAGTGCTATAACACCTAATTTACAGTTTATTCCAATTGCGTGGACACGAGGAGCATAAAATAAAAATAAAAAAATAGATATCAGGTTTCATGGGCTCGTCTGGGCCGAGTGCTCTGAAGTTTGGGAGGCTGGTTATAAAACAGCCAAGGTTCCATGTTGCTCAGGAGACTTCTGTTTAGCGCCGGCAAGCTCTGTGGGGCTGACTTAAAAGTGTCTCCGCGGTAGAATGGCATCACGGCCGGGTTCCCTCCCCTCTGTCCAACCCAGCTAGAGCCTGCTCCCTCCGGCTTGTGCAGAGCTGCCTTTGCCGAACTACACACGGGGGCTGCTGCATGAGGGCTTCTTAAAGGTCCTCAGAAGGCGAAAGATTCTCAGAGATGAGCCACCAGGCCTGCCAGTTAAGGGTTCGCAGGGGTGATAGAGGGATGCCAAGTGCAGAGGCGGAAATGGAACATGGCTCCTGGGTGTCCTTACACAGTGTACTGGTGTGTTTCCATTGAGGAGTTTCTGGTTAAAGACAGGGATGAGCCACCTTTAAAACAAACTAGGGAAATGACAGCCTGATTCCTTTTTTCTTCTTAAAGATCATTCAGGTTCAGAATGGCCTTAGCTCTCCTCTCTCACCCAAGACCATCTGAGTCTTTCCTTTAAGAGCCAGGCACTTCCAAAAAATAACGTGTGAGAAGTTCCATAACACGGACCTAACCTGGGTGTTGGCCCCCTACCCTCACCCCCCACCACACACACATCAGCCTGACAGAATGAGCTCTTCCCTGAGCTTCCCTAACTCTCAGTTATTCTCTGAACCGTGGCCCCTACAGTAACATTGCACTCAACGATCTGAGTGAAGAAGCATTTGGAAAATGGAATGGCTGAAGCATAATATGGTAGCCGGGGACTAGGAGAAATGTAGACTAACTTCCGGGTTTCTGGTGGTCATGGGTCAATGTGATGGTGCCATTTATTGAAGAGATAGAGATTTGTGATGCATGAGAGTTGATTACCTACTTTTTTATATAGCCATTTAACTACCCGAATCATTTATCACTTAAGTTGTATCTCCTTACACTGCTGGTCATATTTTTCAGTCTAGCATAGTGGTTTCCACCAGTTAGTGACCCGGAAACATCAGTTAATGACTATGGGGGCGGTGCTCTCCTCAAAGCTAGGCAAGACAGGCCTTGGATATAAGGCTTTAGAATGTTTCTCTCTGGTTCTCTCTGGCTGTATTCCTCCCCTCAAGGTGAAGAGTCTGCAGGATTATGGGAGTGAGCCCAAGCAGAGATTTTGCCCTCACTTTTAGACCATGTTCCCCATATCCTGAGCCAGCTCCCAAGGCCAGTGCAGGCTTCCCCCAGCTCCAGCTCTTACAGAGAGACTACCCGACTGGTAAGGGCACATCTGGGCCTCCCGAGTGGTCTGGGTAAGCCAAGGAATGGCCGTTGGCGGGGCTAAGAGGTGAAAAAGTCCAGATGTGCCGAAGGAGGTGTCCCCATAGACGTGGTGTGGATGAAAGCCTCTGTGGGAAGTGAGGGTGTTTGTTCAGGAGGCAAGATTTGGCAACTAAAGACCAGCCTTCTCCATACCTCCAAGTTCCAGGAGAGCATTCCAAAGACTCTAAAAATTTTAATTTGGAACCTGAATTTCTAGATTATTATAACTGTGTATTCACCGAGGTGGGGGATAGAACATATTTTTTTAGAATGGATTGTTAGCTTGATAGACTTTAATGTTTAGATCCACGATATGAGTATTCTTCACCTCAGTCCTAAGATGTCAGAGCTGGATCCGACTGGGGGCACCAGGAAGCGCTTGATAATCAGGGTACCCTAAACTCTCCTTGCAGAATGTGACCATCACAGCTCCCAGTGTTGAGCCTCATGGGGCTCTATCACCGAAAACTGGCATTTCAGTAGGTCTGAGACGCGGCAAGGGAAACGTCACGGGCTCAGGAAGTTGGACAGCAGGAGGGGCTTGGTTCTTCCCTCCTAAATTATTTTGATCTCTCAGCACTTCAGACTCCGTCCCACTGCCTTCAAGCTTAATCTATTCTCTCTGATCCTATCATACTAATTTTCCTTCTTTCCTTTGAAATAATAACATTACAGCATTTGATTTTGTTTGTCTCTCCCCACCCTACCTCCTGGGTGTTGGACTGAATTTCTTCCTGTTTTCATAAACTGTGCCACTCCTCCACATGCTGTCCATCATCGGAAGGGTTAGAATACTTTATTCTCCTTCTATTTTTAGGAACATCTGTATTTCTCAAATCAGAAGTATTGCTTTGACTGTTTTTCAATTCTCTCACCTTCTTTTCCTACCACTCATTCTTCCTTCTCAATCTCTCCATTCATGTCAAGTGGAAAGCAGTGCATGTGAATATATCAGGAGCATTTTATTTTCTCAAAATACACTGGGCAAAAATTCCCAGGTAAGAGTACAGAGGGGTATCTCCAGGCTTTAAAGGGAGGCTGTGGAAAACCTATTTCCACAGGTGGGACCAGAGCACACTTGTCCATCATCCCCTGGTTTTGGAGGTTGTCAGGCAAAGCCTGGAAGGAAAGAGAAGGTGGCTGCTGGGAAAGAGGAGACCGAAAAGATGATGCAGAGGGGACTGCAAGAGAAGAGTTCGGGGGCACCTGTGAAGGAAGGGGACGTTCACGACTGAGAGTTGAGTTTCTGTGGAGAGTCACTGGGTCACAGCACTATTTTCCTTTACTGCTCACCTCTTTAGCAGCTACAGCGAAATGGAAGTGAACGGCCATTGCAAGGACAGCTCCTTCACCTGATCCTTATTGAAAGGCACCTGTCTGCCCACCTGATGCTTCTACAAGGAAGTGGAAGGCAGCTCCTACTCTCGCGACGCTTACAGTGTTCCTGGGGCACCAACATGCACACACATGCCGATGACACGGGCTCGAGCTGTTTTCTCAGAACAGGCAAAGGATAAATCCCCACCTCACCTGTCAAATGGTTTTCATTGACGTATGTCCCACAGGGAAATGGAGGCATGTCTCTTTTCTGCACAGCCAGGACAATATACCCAAATATAAGAGCGAATTTCATTCTCCGCAAGGCATCCTAGACCGGCCAAAGGACTTGCATTTCCTCATATTCTGAGCCCCTCTTCTGGGCACAGGTCCTTGGCCAAACTGATTTAGCATCTTCAGCTCTCCATGTAGCCCAAACCTTTTATGGCGGGCACTGCGTATATAAAACAAGTAAAACAAGGGAGTTGTAACTCCTTTGTGCCTTCTTCTATTTTATGTGAAACATTCAGTTACAACATTCAGCTTCTTGTCCTACTCACCTTGGTAATACTTATTATTATTATTATTATTTTTGATAGCCATGAGCCACAGACAGTAGGTGGGTTGGGCATATTGTATACGTGTTCTTTGGACTTTAAGAAAACAGACTAAGGTTGTACCAAAGTTAAGAGCTCCCAAGTTAAGAGACTTTGCAGAATTCGTTTTCATTCTTGTATCCAAACATTTTTTTGATGGCATAAGAGATGCCATTGACACTACTCTGTATATGGATCGTGTGATTTTGTCCCCATATTATAATGAAGGGTAGTTCAACATTTTGTCTTCAAAAGGTTGCATGCTATAATAGGGCAAGTTTAGATTTTCTGCAAAGCGTCCAAGTTCAAAACCAGTACTACAGTTTGTAGTTGTATGACCTTGACCAAATTTCTTTTTTTTTTAAGATTTTATTTATTTATTTGACACAGAGAGAGAGATCACAAGCAGGCAGAGAGGCAGGCAGAGAGAGAGGGGGAAGCAGGCTCCCTGCTGAGCACGGAGCAGAGAGCCCGATGCGGGGCTTGATCCCAGGACCCTGAGATCATGACCCTAGCGAAGGCAGAGGCTTTAACCCACTGAGCCACCCAGGTGGCCCTCTTTTTAAACATTTTTCCAGTTTTGTTGAGATGTAATCGACACATAACATTGTAGAAGTTTCCAGTGTACAGGTGTTGATTTGATACATTCATATGTTTGCAGAATGACGACTGCCACAGCACGAGCAGCCACCCACATCCGGTCATGTGCTTACCATTGCTTTTTCATAGTGAGAATATTTAACATTTACTCTCCTAGCAACATTCAGTTATATGATACAGTATTATTAGCTACCATCACCATGATGTACATGGGAACTTCAAACTTACTAATCTTGTAACTGGAAGTTTGTACACTTTGTCTACTATCTCCTCGTTTCTTCCACCCCCCAGCCCATAGTAATTACCACCCTATTCTCTGTTTCTCTAAGTTTAACTTTTGTAAATTCCACGTATAAGTGGAATAAGCACATTGTATTTGTCTTTCTCCGTCTGACTTATTTGACTTAGCATGATGTCCTCAAATTTCATCCAAGTTGTCGCACATGGCAGGATTCCCTTCTTGCTTGTGGTTGAATAAGAGTCCATTGGATCTCTATATCACATCTTTTTTATCCATGCATCCATGAAACAACACAGGTTGTTTCCATATCTTGACTCTTGTCAGTAATCCTGCACTGAACTTGGGAGTTCAGATAGCTCTACGAGATCCTGATTTCTGCTTCCTTGGGTAGATACTCAGAAATGGGATTGCTGGATCATTTGGTATTGATCAAATTTCTTAATTTCACTGGCCTTGACTTTCCTCATCTATGAAGGGGGTTAACAGAGATATTTATCTCCTAAGATTTTGAGGATCATAGCAGATAATTTTCCTAGTAGGACTTGGCACACAGATTCTTAGGGTATGGGAGTGTTCCCTCCTTTCCCACCCCTTGTCATGAGGCCTCCTGTGTTCCCAATAGGAAGTAAAATTGACCTATTAAATGAATAGGCAATTATCTTATGGTCTCACTTACGTGTGGAGCATAAGGAAAAACATGGAGGGCATTGTGAGAAGGAAAGGAGGGGTAAATGGGGGAAATCGGAGGGGTAAATGGGGGAAATCGGAGGGGGAGATGAACCATGAGAGACTGTGGACACTGAGCAACAAACTGAGGGTTTTGGAGGGGAGGGGGGTGGGGGGTTGGGCGAGCCTGGTGGTGGGTATTGAGAAGGGCACGTATTGCATGGAGCACTGGGTGTGGTGCATGAACAATGAATCTTGGAATATTGAAAAAATAAAACAAAAGTATTTGGGAAAAAAATTTAAAAAATAAATGAATAGGCATTGGGGTTAGATGTTATCACTTTTCTGCCCTGGGACCTGGACAGCTTACTTAATCTTATCTTTAAAATTTTAATTAATAGGGGCGCCTGGGTGGCTCAGTTGGTTGAGCGACTGCCTTCAGCTCGGGTCATGATCCTTGAGTTCCGGGATCGAGTCCCACATCGGGCTCCCGGCTCCACGGGGAGTCTGCTTCTTCCTCTAACCGTCTCTCCTCTCATGCTCTCTCTCACTTTCTGTCTCTCAAATAAATAAATAAAATCTTTAAAAAAATTTTTTTTAATTAATAAATGAACCTTCTTGACAGACTTATAATATGAATGACCTGAGTAATTATATAAAATGCTTATCCCTGAGACTTTTCTTTTCTTTTCTTTTCTTTCTTAAAAGATTTTATTTATTTGAGATAGAAAGAGAGAGAGAGAGAGAATGAGTTGGAGGGGGAGAGGAGTGCTGAGGGAGAGGGAGAAGCAGCCTCCCGCTGAGCAGGGAGCTCAACACACAGGTCTGGATTCCAGGACCCTGAGATCATGACCTGAGCTAAAGGCAGTCCCCTAACCAACTGAACCACCCAAGAGCCCCTCCCCAAGACTTTTCAAACAATGCCAGGAAATGCTGGATTTATTTATTTATTTATTTAAAATCACATGAGGATGTGTTTGCCATCTGTGGCCTTCTCCAACTTGACCTAAGCAGAGAATGGAAGCGGTCCATGGATCCATTTTAACCAGTTCCCAGGGACCAGTCGGGCCCGAAACAGAGAAGGTATTGTGATCTAGAATTGCTCTGTAACGGTATTCTTGCAGATACCCCTTATGCATTTTAATTCTCCTCTTAAAAATGTGTTTCCCTTGGAGCCTTTTCCCTTCCAGACTTCGCCCTGTGGTATAGTGCACCAAGGCAGGAAATAGAGGCTTCTTGACTCTTTAGCAAGACAGAAGATTGAGAGCATTCCGCGAATGCAATGACAAAGGGTTTGGTTACAGGAATGGGGGGAGTGGGAGGGAAAGGGCGGGGCTGGGGTCAGGTAGCCCAGCTCTTCTCTCCTTAAAGAATGGAGGAAAGAAGGTTGATTTGTGGGGAAAAGGAAAGCTGTTAGAGGTCATGGGACCTGATGGCCTCTCTTTGGCTGCAGCTTGGAGAAGGCAGATGTGTCACAGAGGTATACAGGTTACTGTAAGAACGTGGGGCCTCTGTCCCCATTCCAGCTGGGACTCTAGAATAGACCATCCCTTCTCGGCCATTCTCACTCTCTTCCATCCACACTCTTCTATCCTAATCCCACTTTACCAACTTTTAATGCTGCTATATGAAAGGAAGTTTGGCTTCCCAGCCAGTGAGGCAGAGAGAAGTCCTTCAATTTATCTTTCACAGGTCGCTCTCCTATCCTGTGTGGCTCCGGAGAGACTCCACAGTCCCTGTGTCTTTTCTAGAAGGGGTTTAGAGGGCAGTTAAGTTGGGGTCTAGTAAGATTATGATAGCACATCCTATGTTTACCTAAGTCAAAGTAGCTTTCAGCAGAGGATGGGGATTGGACACCAGCCAGGGGTGGATGGAAGATGTGGCAGGTCTTGATACAACCAAGAGAGGAAAGATTATGAGGTATACCAGCCACAGATGTCATCCATGAGCCCGAAGGGCAAGAGGTGTTTCTGAATCTCCTGACCCCCTACACCCAGGTAATGTTAATCCTTAGGAAAGTTGTACGACAGGGATTAGCCTACGTTCCGAGTGGGTTTGGGTCTGCAATGAACACCAGTACAGTTTTTGTACTGAAGATGAAAAGGTACAGGAAATCAGCTCTGTCATCCAATTTCCGGTGGCCACACCCACCCCACTTTTGGCTAGGCTTTAGGAATTTGAGCTAGCTGCCCACCAGTGAGAAGAGCTGGTCACGGAGGGGAGGGGACAGTCCAGTGCTGTCTTGAACCCAGCCAGTTAGCAAAACACACATGGGCAAACTGGCCAGGTGATAGGAACCAGAGAGTTTAATCTGATTTTAACAAAAACGGGGATTTTACTGCCTTCAACAAAACAAAACAAAACAAAAAACAGAAAAGAGAGAACCACTGCAAATATCCCCCCCTTGTATCCATTCATGCCTTGTGGCTAAATTTCAGCTCTGTGCAGAGAGGGGCGTTCTCCGTTTCTCTTCAGTTGTGCTGAAAGAATACATTTGCTTCCTGAAAAATACTCTACAGGCATACATTTAAATCCTGGACCTCATGCATAAAACGTCCGCATTTAATTATGTCCAAAAAAATGAAACTCACACATATTTACAGTTAGGCACCACAAGAAATAGAAGTAAAAGGATAAAGCTTGAGGCCGGCAATCAAGTTGCAGTGACAGACATTAATTAAGGTGTGAGAAGCTAGTGACCAAGGAACAGGACAGGAAGAGCTGGACCCTGGCTGAGGCTGAGCACAGCCAGTGGCAGAGACACAGAGAAGAGATCACATCCGCTTATGTGGTTGGCGGGGTTTACCCTGGAGAAAGAACCAGATGAAGGGTCGAAGCGGCCATCATGGGGCAGGCAGAGCAGTCTATGAAAGGATGCTATCAATCTGAAATACGGTGGGCTTACCCCAGCATGAACCTCCTTGCACAAATTCAGGCTGTCAGTCGGTCCCGCTACCGAGAAAGCAGGCAACACCACGGTGTGGGAGAGTGACAGTCCCCTCAGGGGCACGACTCGCTTTGAAGAGGATACTTGCAAGTTGGAGGGGGGGCATAACCCTGGCTCGCCCCCAATCGCAAGAGCAGCTGGCCCGGTGCCACCTGATATTACAGTCACGGGAAGCGGACATTCTGTAATGAAATGGTGGGTGCTTTCATACAATTCACCGGCATCAAGACTTTACCAAGTGTAAGTAAGTAGCATGAGCCAATCACAAATAATAAGGGTGGGCTCGCGGAGGGGAGGGATCTGTGAAATGAAAAGCAATTCCAACGAGATTGAAATAGTAGGGCCCATTCAATTCACATTATGAACGTGCGGCAAAAGGTGTAAACATTCTATTATTTGATATTTGGCTTGTGAAAGGACGCCACATCGTCAGCTGTCCACGGTGACCCCTCGTCTCAGCCTAGCCCCGAGTAGCAGCGACATTTGAGCTGGGTGTTGAACGAAGAGCATGAGGTCAAAGTGCAAAGAGTCAGGAGAAATATCAGGCAAGAGAAACGCACTTCTGACAGGGAGGACTCGGCTTGTCTGGACTTTTATTCCCTCATATGGGAAATTTGGGGAGTTCACATGGCAGTGTTTGCTGGGCTCACCTGCCAAAGAGAAAAGCCCTAACTAAGGCCCTTCTTCTTGGCAATACGTATCCCCGCTGCCCCCCTAACCCCTGCAAAAAAAAAAAAAAAAAGAATTCTGGCTGCTTGGCTTCCTTGGGCATGTTGGCCAGACTCGGGGATGGCAGCGTGGAGATCAAGAATCGGAGCTGTGAAGTCAGGCGAGCCCGGGCTTGACTTCTGGCTCCATCCCTTACCGGTTGTGGACGTTAACCAAATATACTCATCCTTTTTAGGAAGTCTTCAGTCGCTTCGTTTTAAAAATGAGCATATTATCAGTGAGGACGTAGAAATATTGTATTGCTTGAAATTACACAATTAAAGCACCTATCACCTGGGAAGAACTGGATGAATGGTAGCTTTGATCATTACTATTTCAGCTTGGTCTTTATCATTGCGAAACTCGTGGAGAAGAGCCATGGTTATTCTTTCTGCTACATCCGACCTTTCCCTGCCTGTTGTATTGAATATCAGGTAAAGCTTTTATTTATTTATTTATTTGAGAGAGAGAGAGAGAGAGAGAGTGCACGAGAGGGAGTAAGGTCAGAGAGAGAAGCAGACTCCCCACCAAGCAGGGAGCCCCAGGCGGGACTGGCTCCTGGGACTCCAGGATCGTGACCTGAGTGGAAGGCAGTCACCCAACCGACTGAGCCACCCAGGGGCCTCTTGACATTTTCTCATCTGATAATTTACTGACCTCTTTGCCCCAGAAAATTCACCAAAACGTGACCGAAGGTGGGTTTTCATGACCCATGAATCAGTTGCCATAGCAGGAAATCTACCTGCACATTTTTTTTTTTTAGTACTCTAAAGTAGACTATGGTGGTTGTTGGTTTTCCCTGTCCATTATGCTTTTTCATCGCTCTTCTTTGAGTAGAGTCTCTTCCCGTTAGTTACAGGATTAGAGTTTGACCCAAGCCTAGCCCTTCACAATACTCCATCCTCTTGGCTGTTGTGCTTGGCGCAAGATATAGCCTTGTGATCCAAGCTGGTCTAGTTGATGCACTGGGAGAAAAAAGCCGTGGATTGCTCTGAACTTAGTAAGCTAGATCTGTTTCATTTGGTGCTGTCAGATGCCATTTCTTTATCATATGAAGGGAAGCCTGCTGCTAATGCTAAGAGCTGGCATTAGTTGAATGCTGACTATGTACACATACTGTTCTAAGAATTGTATTTCTATTATCTTACTTGATCCTGACAATATGCTCATCTTGTAGATAATTCCATAATCATTACCTGAGCGATAAGGACATTCCTGCACAGAGAGGTCAAGCAACTTGTTCCATGCCACAGAGCTAGGAAGTGATGGAGGTAGAAGTTGAATCTGTGCAGTTTGTGTTATTAATCTCTTGGCCAGTGGTTCTCCATTGTGGCAATGTTTTCCTCCAGGAGACTTTTAGCAGTGTCTGGAGACATTTGTAGTTGTTGAACCTGGAGCAGGAAGCATTACTGGTATCTGTGGGGTAGAGGCTAAGAAAGCTGCTCGCCATCATGCAATGCAGAGAACACCCCTCCCCAAAACAAATAATGATCTGACTCAAAAAGGGAATAGTCCCGAGTTTGAGGAACCCTACTGTAGATTATTCAAGTCCCCAAGTCTTGATGGACAGAAGTGAGAGAAGCTCATCCCTGAGGCTAACCTCAGAATCTTCTCAGCTGTCTAAGCCAGAGATGCTCTTTATATGGAGTACAGTTTCGAATGAGGTGTTTCTTCGGGTTGCAATCGGGACAACCCTGCCTAACGCATTTCCAGTCACAGATGTCTGAAAAAATGTGTATGATTCCGTGTGTGCTGCCGATTTTCCACCTCCGACCATCAGGATTATAGGGACTGTTTTTCTCTCTACATATCAAGAAGCTTAATTAGCACTTTTGGGGAAATGTGATAGTGATGAGCCATAAGCCATCACACTTATCACACAGGTCAGGGTGGAAATGATCCTCCACAGTGTTTTTCTCTACCTTTAATTTAGAAATTATGATTCAGTGAGAGATACTTTCTCAAACATTTAGACTTAGAGGCAAATGCAAGTTCAACACATCTGCTCCAGGAATCATTCTTAGGTACATTTTATTTTCCTCTCTTTGCATCCCCTTTGGAATTCTTTCTCATCCTATGTGCATCACAACAGACTCATGTGCTCTACAAACATACCAATAAGTCCACATGTCTGTGTGCCTGAAGGTCAACAGACTGCTCTCATTTTTAGGCATAATCATATGACTATCAACACCTAAAAACTAGAAACAACTGGAGAGCTGGAAAAAAAAGGTCCACATGTAATCCCTAGCATATCTGCAAGTTGAGGAAATTGGAACAGACCTGGGAAGTAGCCAACAAGCTCCCATTTCTATGTATTTCACTGCAACTGCCCATAAATGGGATGTTAATATTTATTTACAGTCTCAAATTTAGGAATTCTGCTATGTATTGGACATGTCACTTGTAGCAATGAGGTGAACACTTTGATACTTAAGAATAATAAATCTAGGCAAATCTTTCTGTGGTGTGTGTGTGTGTGTGTGTGTGTATGGCTATTTTAACAGGTCTGGGTCCTTCATGTACAGATACTTTAAATTATGAAATAAATCTAAGTAAACCAAAGCTTAAATAACTCATTGAATTACATTGAACTTTTTATATGCTCTTAATTGTTTTCTGTGGGGCATGTTGTTTTAAAACATTTCAAGTTGTCCACTGAAGCTAAAATGTGTTTGGTTTCTTGCTATTAAGGCCTTTTGTCTAATTAAAATAAATGCTCTAAGATCTCTGTCTTATAATGGAGACACTAAATAATTCTCAAATAGACTTCTTCAGGGGGTTGCAGAAATACTAAAAAGATAAAAATGACTTTGCTCAGCCCCACTGAGACCACTGTGGATGGCATCAAGATGCATTAAAATCAGAAACTTCTCACCAATGCCAACTACCCCCTTGAATAGTATCTTCTAGGTATTATATTTTTCTCTCTTTGTTTTACCTATACTTTTTTTTTTAAGATCTTATTTATTTATTTGAGAGAGAGAGAGAGAGAAAGCATGAGAGGGGAGAAGAAGGTCAGAGGGAGAAGCGGACTCCCCACAGAGCCGGGAGCCCGACATGGGACTCGATCCCCGGTCTCCGGGATCATGACCCGAGCCGAAGGCAGCCGCCCAACCAACTGAGCCACCCAGGTGCCCTTTACCTATACTTCTTTTATAGACAAACATTTTTCTCTGTTAAAACTACTTTGCAAAACATTGTCTCCCATCAGCTTTAAACTTTGTGAGCACAGATGTTAAAATTCAATGTCTTATATTGTTTTGTGCGGATGCATCATTGTTTTCCAATTATATAAATTTGAAGGATTCTTTCAAATCTAGCAATCTTCTATCTATATGTTCCGTTAATATATTCTGGATAGTTAAGAGCAGCATGATAGAGGGGAAAAACTATAGTTGGGGTTTAATCGTATTTGTTAGTTGTGTACACTGGAGAAGGTACACTGAGTCTCAGTGGCCCCAATTGGTATTAATACGCAAATGTTTCTGAGCACAGAAGATGAACAGACTTAGAGAGGGCAAACAACCAGTGAACTGGACAAAATATATGAAATGTTTTTCAGTTGTTGGACACCAGGCAATGCAGAACTGTGATCCCTCAGAAAAGGAAACCAGTGAGGTAAACCCTACAATTGCCCTGACTTTTAGCCTAGCTAGAGGTATGTAAGCGACCGCAGGAAAAGGAGGGAAATCAAGGACGGAAACAGTCATATCACCGACGTGAGGAGACAGAGGTTGGAACTTGCGCTGCGGAGCAGTATCGAGGAGCCCACAACGAACTGCTCTAGGAACCTGGGATGGATCTTCACGAGTCTCTGGCTGGAAACTGCTCTGGGGAGATTGATAATACTCAGTGAAGAAACACTGGGAGCCACCAGCTGAACCACCCCCAGCCTCCACACAGCACCGGAAGACTTTCCTGTTTGCCTCAGCCAGGTTGGAGAGAATAAAGATCTGCCCTCAGGAAAGGAAGAGGGGATACTACTGCACATCCGAAAATCATTAAATGTATATTAAGATAATATAAAAAACATTAAGCCAATAAAGTTGACAACTTGGATGAAATAGATCAGTCGTTGAAAAGCAGAAATTACCAAAACTGACACTAGAATAAATAGGAAATATAAATAGCAATATATGTGTTAAAACAAATTGAATTGGTAATTTAAAAATATTCCCAAAATAAAAATTCCAGGCCCAGATAGCTTCGCGGGTGATTTCTGTCAATCATTAAAGGAAGACATGATACCAATTTTATGCAGATTCTTTCAAATACTAGAGGAGGACAGAACGTTTTCCAACACGACTTATGAAGCCATTATTACCATGACATCAAACCAAGACAGACATTATAGGAAACAATCACAGATCAGTATCTCTCAAGAACATAGGTGCAAAATTGGACAAAATGTTTGCAAATCAAATCCAGCAATTCTATGAGATGGATATACATAGTGACCAACTGGGTTTTATTCCCAAAGCGTAAGATTAGTCGGACATTCACTAATCAACATAAAATCACCACACCACCAGAATAAATGAGGTAAGGTGTGTATGTGTGTGTATGAGAGACATAATCCAAACAGATGCAGAAAAACTGTCGTCAAAATTCAACATCCATTCACGATATAGTCAGCAAACGAGGAATAGAAGGGAATTTCCTCAAACTGAGACAGAAAAGTATCTGAAACCTACATGGCTAGACCCCATTTCCAAGCACTCAGCCTTCCATGGAACAATGGCTTACCTTCCCTGATCACCTCCTATTGCGTGGTATGTGGACTTGCCCCAGGCTGGGCCCCATCTTCATGTGAGTAATGACTTTATTGGGTCGGCCCAGACTTGCTCAAGTCAATGAACTTAGGTTCATCGATCTATAGATTAGTGCAAAGACTGTCTACATTAGTGGTTATTATTCTCATGTTCGTTTCTGATATCTTCAAACAATCTATAATTTCTTGGAATGCAAGGACCAGTTTCACAAGTCCTCTACTGCCATTCCCCAACATTGTATTTGTTGTTGCTCCAAACTTAATAAATGCTCTGTTGTTGATGATGATGGTGTTGATTTAATTCATGGTAGCCAACAGCATGGCATAAGCTCGAATTTTGGATAATCATGAGCAAAGATAACAACCTTATTGTTCTAGCAAACCTTCCATGGTTAACAAGCGCACAGGTTCTGATTATAGATGTTTTGATAAGAACAGGCATTGAAGCACCGCGTGTAAAGATCCATCACTTTCATAAGCATGGACTTTAGTCACAGAAATGCCATCCAGTGATGCATATCAGGGAATAAATATTTCACACCCATAGATGCTTTCAAGAAGAAAACATGGGTTATTAAGTAATATGCAAATTATTAATAATGTCAGCCTGATTCACATTAGTGTTTTCTCAGTAATCTCTAAATGTTGCTAATTTTCAGCAGTCTCCCAAAATATATGAAAGCTACCACTTAAATATGTCCTCTCTAGTTGCCAAATACAGTGATAGGTTTCTATTCCATTTTTCATTTTCCTTAGTGTATTGTCGAAAAGTGATATTCATACCCATTAGACAAATGTAGTTGGAATTGTTGCAGTTATATATAACACATCAACACCTGCTTGTTTCTTCTCATTAAAAATGTGATATGTCCTGAAATCTGGTTGCATTTGAAAGGGTGAAAATGCATATCAAAAGCAAATCAAAGATTTTGTAAAAGAGCAGTGGTGCAAACCTCTGAGAGTATCACTTCTTGAAGATGATGTATTGAAATCTGTCCTTTCTACGAATTTCCATGTGCAGCCTCTTTAACTGGTGAAGGCTCCCTCTCCTAACCTGATGGGTTTTTAATGGATATGTTGGGGGATAAGGTGTAAGGCTTTCATTTATGTGACCTTTCCAGTAGTAGGTGAATAATGAGAGTATTCAACAAACATCTTTTTGACTGCCACGTCTTATCTGGCATCACTGTGCAGTGCACTCAAAGGACACTCGAACTGCGTTGGCACCTCAAATTTGTGAAAGACTTAGTTTCCAAGTGTCCAGAGCCTACCTATGTTTTTCAGGATGGTACAGCCAGAAGACATGAAGCTGCTCCAAGAAGCATAAACTTCCTTCCATGATGACCAGAGTTTTCAAAGGGGGGTTTAAATAAGTCTTGGTTATCTCTAGTTTGATGCAAGAAGACATGGGTTAATGATTACTGACCCAGGCATTTTCATGTCTGAACTATGTTTGATCAAATCTGAAAGTTTTTTTGAAAGTTTTTTTTTATTTTAATCACTGTGAATCGCGTATATGTTGCTTTTTTTGACGACCCCTCTCCAAGCATGATGCAGCAATCTATGATTTGCTTATATTTAATATTGTCCTTAGAAGGGTGTTCCTGTGATTTAGCTATTCATCCTTTCTTCTCAACAATAAAAGCATTTCTTTTACATAGGTCATTTCCTTTTGTTTATTAGGTACAAGAACATGGACCAGCTAAAATTTGGTCACGAAATCGAAACATGTGAAAAAGACACAGGAAAGATTTTGTATTTGAAGAAATTAGAGAGTAGGCTACCCACTGGAGCAACCTCAAATTGGGTAGTGACTCTACCCAGTAAAGGTGGCTTCTTGCTCATTTTAAAGTGAAAAGAAGACCTTTTATAGTCATTCAGGAACTAGGTTCCTTCCACACTGTGTCTCCACCAGACCTCTCCATTCAACTGGCACAGAGGGAAAGAGTTGGAGTGAGGGTCCCTTGGGGAGTTTTTATGGACCAGTTCATTTGCCAGGACCTTGGAATGATGGCCACAACTAAAACACAAGGGAAGCCGAGAAATGCAGTCTCACTGTGTGACCCAAAGGAGAGGGGACACTATTTGTTGTATTTGTTGGATTACTAGCAATCAGTGCCACAGAAATCGATGTGCCAGTTTCAGAACTACAATGCAAAACTCAGAGACTCAGATAAAAATCCAAGCCTATCACTAGAGCCTTCTCTGAACCATTGTGTAGGATGTTTACTCATTGAACCACCCTGAGAGACCTACCATGAAGTTTTCTTCCACAATAGGCTGGCCGTGAGTAATGAAAGAATCACATATCTTCACTCTAATCATCCATTTTTTTCTTTGATTGGCAATTGATTGGCAACCACATTTGCTGAGTTCTTGAGCTCCCAGGCTTAAGGCAATATTAGTCTTGAGTGTGAAACTATATATCCCTCAAACGAAGATTCCCAGAGGCTCATTGTATAATTAAAACATTTCCAAAATAGTCGTCATGTTATATTCATAGTAATAAGTAAGGCTGTACCAGAGACTATAGAGCTGTGGGGAAAAAATAGGGGTCATTCTCCTTTAAATACAATGTGGCATATTTTCTACTAAAAATGAAATTTTTTTGAAATAATAGGTAAGCTGTCCTTGTTATTCATAAACATCTTATTTATGCATCTTCACTGTTGTGATAAATTAGCTGGGTTTGTTTTATATTTCCCTACAGTTTACTTTAAATAATCCTTCACAGTCGTTCACCACAAGACCACATAAGGTTCTTTTTTTAATACCCAGAATGCTGAAATAGCATTTTGAGCACAGACTGTAATGCATAACAAGTGTATTATTTCTTCTTGGGAATGCCATGCAAAAACTCATTCCTCTCATATTGTCTGTTTTTAGCTTAATTCCTTAAGGCTGCTCTGTATTTTAAAGGGTGATATTCTTTGACCTTACAACCACCAATCACCCCCGACTTCCCTTTTCCTACCCTCCCTATCAGCCACATCCTAGCGTAACCATACCCTAAATTTCATTGCCACAGAACACTAACCATTTAGATGAGATAATTAACATAAGACACTGCTCAACCTTTTTCTCTCTAATACCATCTCTTCAGTTTTTCCACCACCCCCACTATGCCTGTTCTACCTTCTCAAGGGGCATTCCCACACTCCACCCGCCTCCCTCACCCAGTCCAAGACTGCCAATATCAGGGACAAAGGGTGACTTTTAAGAAAAAAAATAAAGCCTGAATGCTGATTTTCAATTCTAACATCTGCCAGCCACCCCAAATCCGTGCATCCCACCACCCCGATCACTGCCTGTATGCCCAACTGCAGTCCATCATCTTACACGAGACACGTGTTACAGGAGATGCACTTGACCTATTTGAATCCCACCTGAGGTGTGTCTTCTTGTGCTGCAGGCCCGACAGACCGAGGAGCATAAAAATGTAAAAGTGCTTATTCCCTTTTTTGAGTGAAAAGCTGTAGGGACTTTTATGAAGTCATTTATTCAAAAGCATACTGAGGAGCAACTCGGTGGGTACAACGAGATAAGAACTACAGTGTGATTCTTGGAGTTCACTATCAAGTGGGAAGAGACAGCCACATCAGGGGTAGAAATGTGGTAAAGGCTGTGAGAGTAGGTGCAAGACACCATACAATTTCACGTTTCTCTGCTTTTCCCTGTTATACCCTCTAGCCCAGATGACATTCCACTTTAAATTTTAAAACACTACTCATCCAGTGTTATATCCAGTATTTGACGGTCCTTAATTCATGCCCTACTCTCCCAGGAAGAAGCACGATTTCCTTGATACTGATAGTAACCTTTCTGTGTATGCTACATTCTCTATGTATCACGAGGTGTCAGAATCACCTGTTCACATACCTTCTTCCCGGTGCGAGTTCTTGAGGCTGGGATCGCTTCTTATTAATTTTACATCACTGGTGCCTAGGACCGTGTCTAGAAAACGGCACATCTATACATACATTTGAACTCAATGGGTTCCCTCAGGACAAACCAGGGAATATTTATACAAAGGATGATATTTGGGGAAGAAAGAGGGAGAAATATACCGCAGATGTGAGAACAGTGTGCGGAGAGGCATGAAGATAGGGGAAATACAGAATTGAGGCACGGTGGGGATGAGGACTCGTTTTCCATGTTTCAGTGTTTCACAAGCATGCAGGTGATGGGAAGGAAGTAGAGGAGTGTAGAAAATGAACTTGCAAAAAAAAAAAAAGAAAAAAAAAAGAAAATGAACTTGCTGAAGAAGTTTGGGCAGACAATAAAGGTCTTCATAAAGCCACATTCTGAGAGAAGACCTAATTCAAAGCATTGGTCCTTAATTTTTGAAGAATCTAGAGCCCTTCAAAAGTTTGCAGGCATCCATACACCCATTCCGTAGAAAATAAGCAATTCGTATGCACAACTGCTATCACTATTTTGAGGGCCTTGAAATACCCAAAACTCATTCAAGGAACCCTGGGGGAAAAAGAAAGCCCGTTTGGCTTTTGCCTTATCAGTAATCGAGAGGCCTCAGCTTTATAATATCGCTTACTAATGACTAAGTTGTCATGCCTCCAGAACTCACCCCCTGCATCTCACCTGTTTATTAGAATGTTAGGAACCTGTCTCTGCGTAAGCTTAGCAGAAAGGAGCTGAAGAAACCACACAATCCTGGGCTAAACGAGGCCAGAGCTGATAATGGCCAAAGGATTCTTGTAGTTCGGTTCATCACAGTGGGACAACCTTATTGTGCTAAGCCTTGCGCATCTTTGTGGAGTGCCTGGCCACCCAACTTCCTAAGAAAGCAGTAATCCATAAGCATGCCATCCCGAGTCAGATTCTAAAGTTTGTCCAGCCCCACATTCCATCTCCCATACCACGAATGGTTGTGGGGAGGTATGGCTGGATATGAAAACAGACTATGACACGAAACTTGGAAACTTATGGATGTTTTCTATTTAAGCCTCACATCCCTCCATCTCCTGCTGTGTATCTATTTTTCATAAATGTTTTTCATTCTGTAAACTTTTCATGAGACCAGTTATTGGTTATCCCTACACTGTATCTTAGATTAACATCTTTTATAAGCTAAAGAATTCTCTGCGGCAAGAGTAGTTATGCAGAAATATTAAATAGAATATCATTCCATGCAGGGGTTCCTGCATATAGAAAATGCGGAATGTTCTTTTCTGGGCTTTTTATGTTTTCCTCCGAAAGTTTCTTCCATTATCAAGCTCATTACTATAGAGGTTTTTCAAGCACATTCATTTATGGTCCCGAGATTGAGGAAATAATGCAAGCCAGGTTTCCTTATGATTTCTCAATTTTTGTAGAGCAGAGAGAATTAGTCTCCATACATTACAGAAACATGTAGTAAATCCATGAATTCAATGAAAAATAATTCAAAACAATGAGTTTATTCATTCAACAAACCTTTTAGTACCATGTTAAAGCTGCAAACACACACATGGTTTACATTAAATAAACATCGAGTGATTGTAGTTGAGAAACAGGGAAAATAGGGGAGGGAGTTTGTAGATTTTCCTATAAGAGCGGAAAACAATAGAAGAAGCGGAGAAAGGGAAGTCGTTTTGTTTGGGGTAGTCTACGAGTGGTTCTGAATTATAAGACTTTAGAGGGAACTCTGATACGACCCTGAGAAAAAAAGCCTGATCTAGTTAAGTAAAGGGAGAAATGATCTTTATTCGCCCAATTTAGGCTGAAATAGGTGGGAAGAGGCTTTAAATTATGAATTTCGCAGCAACAAAACTTACTGAGGCAGTTTCTTAAAGCCCCGGAGAAATTATTATGGTTTTCATCTTCAGGTCGGCTCTGGCTTTGAATAGCGGCCTCGGAGAGTTTGAAGCTTCCTCTCTGTACTCCCATTTCCCCCTCTAGCCATCCAGCGTTGGAAACCTTTTCATTTCAGAGACCAATTGAGTATGTTTGCCAAGGAGAAAGTTTTCACTCCACTCACTTCTCTATTTTCTTTCTGACGCAGAAAGTTGGAGTCAGACCTCTGGCCAATAGGAGGGCATTGAGAAATCCCCCTCCTGGCCGGGCCATAAAATATTTATACTCAGAGAAAGCCAGACTAAGTAGTCTGCAGAGTATTTTGTGGTGTAGAAGCCAAACACCTCCCTGAAAGAGCAGAGCATGTTCACAAAAGCTCCTCTCAATAGATCGAAAAGTAAACTCTGATTTCCATAGTAGAGGATTGCTTGATGTTCCTTTGACCCGTGTACACCATGGACCGTCTTAAAACCCAGATTGCTTGATTGAAGCTCATGGTGGGTAAGGAGGAGGGGGGTGGGGGATGTTTTTTGAGTCACTTATTTATTTCCTTTTCCTTGCCATTGTCAAAGACATCGACTGGTGGGCGGGAGGGGTAGGTTTCAAGGAGGAGGCAAGATTCCCCTTCCTGGAGACCAGTCATCCAGCCCCTGACCTAGACAGTGGCCTCGGCTGGGAGTTTGGAGCAGGGCCCCACTTGTTTCACCGCCTCGCCATTATTTGGAATGGTGGAGAGGGGAGACGAGCTTTGATGTGGAAGACGCTCAAAGGAAAGCAAAGGCCGAGGGGAAAAGCGCTGTGAGGATAGCACTGCTGACCCTGGACAAGCCTTGGCTGGGCCTCCTGGCCCCGCCTCATCGCCACGGCCTCTCCATCAGCAGTAAGGGGCAGAGAGGGCTTTCCTTTTAGTTGAAAGCAGAGGGTGAGCTGAGCAGGCGGTTCAGAGGGTCATTAGAAAGCATCAAAGGAGGCAGCCTCATGATGGTAATAAGACGGCCGTGAGGAAATAAAGTGGGCATTGATCTGCACTACCGAGTGTGACATTTTAACCGAAGCTAAAAGCCAAGAGCAAATCTAGCCCTCTTACTCGTCTGCCTGCCTGTTTTAGTAAATTGTCTTCCCCCTCCCCCAAACCACTGGCCTCAGAGGTCACTTCATATTAGCTGGCTTGTTAATACTGAGGCAATCAATACTTAATCAACAAGTAATGGGATTTTGCAGTCATCCTGTATGATCTTTCAATA
Organism: Nasua narica; assembly: GCA_028533885.1. Lineage (NCBI taxonomy): Eukaryota > Metazoa > Chordata > Mammalia > Carnivora > Procyonidae > Nasua > Nasua narica. Next base: position 64,542,898 of record CM052811.1, read on the forward strand.
AAGCCCCGAATCCATCTCGGCCCATTCCAAGCCTGACGAAAGGTGTGCGGTTGCAGCAGACCCCGGATTTGATGGTCTGATGCTCTTCGGCTGATCTGCATCTTATTAAGACACCAGGCAGCCACCGTCCTTCACCCCTTTGTTTCCTGATCCCCACAGAGCACAGCGTGGCATGGAATCCAGGCAGCTGAGATTTTACATGCATCAGCGGGAAAATTCAGATGTCTTTACTGCAGAAGGTTCAGGACTCCTTGGTAGCATCATACAATTAAAAAATGAATAAATAGAGGTCCGGAGAGAGAAGAGCAGTGGCCAACGGGGGAATTGAAAAAGGGGAAAGTGGCTGACTGAATAGACGGTATGAGGCCAGGAGCCGGCATCCCCACACGTCCCAGGGCTTGAACTCTGGGATGCCCGAGCCCTTCTCCAAATGGGCTCCATGACTGATGAGGGGAGAGAGACAGGGCTGGGCATGGGCTCCGGACATCCAAAGAGGGCTCTGAAGGAGCCACCTGGGTACTGCAATACCGAGAGAAAACGGTTTTGTGACACAGGACTTGGTTTTCAGTTCTGCCTTGGTATCTTGATGAGTATCAGTGTTTTCTCCACTTGTAATACTGCAGTGGCCTTCCGTAGATGTTTGAAGGGGTCTCACCGCCAGGGAAAGCCTGGCCACAGGCCTCCCAGCGTGTTCCTCCCGAGCATGTTTTCTTTGGTGAATTAGCCACTTGCCATTGTCTCACCTTTAGACTTCCAGGCTTAGAAAATAGATCGTGACAGTGTCTAACTCAGTGGTGCCGATTCACGCTAATGAAGGTCAGGGAGTGATAAATTCAACTGGAATGCTGACTTATTGTTATAACTTCCAAGCAAATAACCTATCAGACAAATGGGGAAGACGCAGGGTCTCGCGGCATACCCTGGTGCTTTGGAAAGGAAGCTACTTTATTAGAAGATTGATTGGCCATCACAGAATTAGATCGAGAGGAATTAGGAGACGATTTAATGGCAACAAGATCTAGCCCCACGATGCATCCAACTCTTCGATGGGCTAGGCCTGCTATTCTGCAATTTCCGCCAAACTTCCTGTCTGTAAACACCTCACCCATTATGGACGTGTATTATTTCATGACCACCTAAAATACTAGGTGTTATCAGTAGCCACACTCTAGAGACGAATAGATTGAGACTTAGAATGCGGTTGAATTATGTGCCCAAGGTCATATAGGAGCTAACATATAGGAAAGCAGATATGCAAACCCATACAGCCTGACCCCAGAGCGGTGATAGAAACTCCCAAACCATGTTGCCCCGGCTCTGCCTTTTACTAGCTGCATGACTTTGAACATGGTCCTTAAAGCGGTTAGGTCTTTGTTTCTCTAAACGATACACTGGGCATACCAATCATGCCTATCTCATTGGGTCGAAGATTAAAGGAGCTATGCAATTATAGCCCTTAGTCTAAGAGTTTGGCTTAGAGGAAACACTCACTAATATTAGTAATATTATGATATCATTGTAGCATCATCGGGTGTGTGGGAGGTGGATACATTGTCTTCTCTCTTGCACTCTGTGGATGGGCTCCGCCAGCAGTTCCCCCAGAATACTTCTTTATTTAGGGCAAAGGCCCACTTACCACTCCTGATTAAATGGCACAGACTTCCTTTGCTATGTTTGTGGTCTCAGTCATGGAGAAGAATATCTTCTGGGAGGCATAAGAGCTATTCTGTCACTTTCTGGCTCATACTTTATCTCCTAGAGGTAAAACAAGATTTTCTAGGTACTCTGATGGAAGCTGGGAGTGGCAGGGTGCCAGCTAAGAAAGTTTATGGGTTTTCCCTTTATAATGCCCATGGCTACTAAGAGGATGCATAACATCAAAAATCTATTTTCAAGAAAGTCACTAGAATCACATGAAAAATAGTTTTGAGGTTCCTAGCAGCAAGGGTAAAAAGAGAAACTAAAATACAATGTTTCCTTTAACTGACTTGATTTAACTGTTTTTAAGACAGACAAAAATGTTCCTAAATATTAAACTTTTCTTCTAATAGTTCATTTCCTTGTAAAGACTCTCTTTCCTAATAACAGAAACAATTCGCGTTCACCTTTTACAATTCACGCTGTATAAAAATTTCCAAAATAAAAAGAGAAAGGTTTGGGTAATGTAACTCCTTAGCTGACCTTGACTTTAGCCATTGTGCTTTCCATCACCGACTTGGCTGGACGGCTCTTTCCTAAATATCGTGCTCATCAGGTCCCTCGGCTGCTAAATAATTGCTTTTGACAGCTACCAAAACACTACTGCATAAAGCTTCCCTACCTCGTTTCTTTCTTCACACCTCACCTCGCCAGCAAGAGAGCCACAGCCCCCCTGGGCAGATCTCTGTTTAAGTTAGAGTTGTGCTCACCTCCCTTGGTACTTTCTTCCAGTTGGTATCACCACAAAGAATGTCCCCACCTTAGCTTCATTAACCCACAGCTGAGTTGAAGATCCTTTCTCCATGAAATGAATCCTGAGACTTCAATCCTGCTGATCTTCTTCCCTGAGCCTCTCTAGCACTTACCGTCTATACTCCATGATTGGCCAAATTATGTTGTCCATGTTCTCTGTTCTGTTTCCTGCATATACACCTTATCTCCCTTGTTAGATCACAATTTCCCTTGGGGAGGGACCCCGTCTTAGACTTCTCTCAAGTTTGTATGAAAACATTTAAGTGCATGGTAGGATTTTAATATATACTTGTTGATTAAAATGACTGTGTTTAGACAATTTGTTATCATGGTAGGAGTGTCAAAACATTATTATTATCATCATAATTATTAAAAGTTATAATAATACATGTTTTAGAATCATAAATATAATAATTGGTAAATTACTATTTACCAATCAATCTACCAGCTACAGAGTTGCCACACGTTTTCTCATTCAACCCTAAAAAAGCGATCTGGGCTAGGTATCACTGCCCTTACTTTATAGCCGAGAAATCTGAGCTTCTAAAAATTTAAGCCATTTGGTCAAGATTGCACAATTGGGGGAATGGTGGGCTAGGGAGTTGAAAGCAGGTTTATGTGCTTCTTATTTATTCACACTACACCATACGCACCTGTCTTGCAAATGTTCTTTTAGTTCATTTCTTTGTAAATTGACCCCTGACCTCCAGTCTGTGAAACTGACCAAGAGAACTTTCTTTGAGTGCAGGGAATTCTACCTTTTGCTCTGCATACATGTGATGTTACTGTCCTGGGCAGCCCGGGCTTCTTTCTCCCAGCCCAGAGGACAGCCCTTCACCTACACAGCTCCTCCCGACCCGCAAGAGAATACTTGCTTCTTCTTATTGCCTAGGCTTTCTCTCACTTTATAAAACTGAATATTCAGGTCAGATCCTTAGAAAACACGTTAGAAGAAACACTTCTTGTGCAGTCAACTACAGTCTACTTTTCTTTTGGAAAACAGAAGTATCTACGCAATAGTAGATAAGTGACTTTGAACCAGGTCCCTGAAATTCGTAGAGGAACTTCTCAGAAAAGGGCTGCTGATTTTGGCTTTATTCTACTGCTTTAGGATTGCTGAGTGTGGGGATCATGTTTGGAAAGGGATTCTGGTAAAGAGAAGTTTTCTGGGCTCTCCTGAGTTCAGAATACTTCTTTAAAATTAATGGCCTTCATTTTTGAGAGCTGTTTTAGGAATGGAGCCAAACTGAGAGGAAGGTAAAATACAGACCCCTGCTTTTCCACGTGCATGGCCTGTCCCATCCCCTGAGTCCCACACCGCAGTGGTACATTGGCTACATTGGATAAAGCTTCACTGACTCTTCATTGTCCTCTGAAGACCCGAGTTTACATTGCAGGGCACCCTTGGTGTTGAATGTTCCATGAGTTTTGGTAAATGTATAAATTACATGTCTCCACCAGGATGGTATCATACAGAACAGTTTCACTAAAGCTCTTCTGTGCTCTGCCTATTCATCTTTCCCTCTCTCCTAACACCTACCAATCTTTTTCTTATCTTTTTATTGTCTTCTCTTTGCCTTTTTCAGAATGTCATGTAGTTGGAATCACAGACTATATAGTCTTTTCCAATCGGCTTCTTTCATAGTCATATGCACATAAGTTTCCTCCATGCCTTTTCGGGGCTCCATAGTTCATTTCTTTTTCACACTAATACTACATTAACTGCATGTACCCCAATTTCTCTGTCCACTCATTTATGAAGGACGTCTTAGTTGTTTCCAAGTTTTGGCAATTACAAATAAAGTTGTTCTAAACATCCACGTGCAGGTTTTCTTGTGAACGTAAGTTTTCAGCTCCTTTGGGTAAAAACAAAGGAGCATGACTGCTGGATCGTATAGTAAGAGTGTGTTTAGTTATGTAGGAAACCACCAAACTTGTTTTCCAGGTGGCAATACCATTTTGCATTCCCATCACCGTGGAATGAGAGTTTCTGTTAGGTATGGTGCACCTTTACCAAGATTTGCCGTCAGGATTTTTGGATTTTGGCCATTCTAAAAGATGTGCAGTGGTATCTCATTGTTGTTTTAATTTGAAATTCTCTACTGACATGTGATGTTGAACATTTTTTCAGAAGCTTACTTGCCATCTGTATGTATATTTTCCAGGCTGAGCCTCCTGGTATCCACGGAAGGAGAAAGGCGCACGTTCATCATTTCTCGTTCAAGGTCGAGCATTGGTCTGCCAAGCTGAGCCTCAATCCGCAATGGATGGGAAATATGAAAAGAGGGAATGCAACTTGTTCTACCTGTGAGGGTAACCCACTGAGGTGAACAGATTCAGTAAGACTTTAAAAAAATTAACTTGTTTTCTTCCAGTTTTGCAAACACAACAAAACAACTTGAAAAGTCTGTCATTTCTATTCATTAAGCTGCGGGGCCTCTCCTTTGCTTGTAAGTTGACTGTCCTTTTTTCTCCCTTGCTCCTAGAGCATTAGTACTGAAGAACCTTCGGTGTTCCAAGTGTTCTGGTATGTAAGTAACTGTACAGGTGGATGCAAACCATCAAACTTCAAGAAGTTATATGTCAGGGAGTAAGAAAGACATGATTGCATGGAAAGACTACTTGAAAGGCAGCCATAGCAATAAACTACACGCCATAGAGCTTAGCTCCGGGACCTACGCACTATGTCAATCCGCACTTCTCAGCATCAGCATCAGCAACATTCTTTTTCTCCTCTGCTCCACTTGCCAGCACTGTGAGGCCCTTCTGACTCCCTGATCGTTTTGCAGCCTGTCCTCCTTAGTTTGCCTTTTAGTGAACTGGATCTTCTTGCAGACTCACACCTGCCTTTCACTTCTTGATGTTGACTTCAGAGACAGCCAGCGACCTGGACCCTGTACTCTAGGGGGCTGCTGATTTTACAGCCACTGGTGTTTGGGGTCCTTGCAGGGCTTTCAAGAAAGGGCCACTACGGTTCCCAGGCTCCTCTCTCGTTCTGCCTCGAAAAAATACCCAGTCACCACCTGAAGAAATTGGCCCTGCCCCTTTTTTGTGAGGAAAGCAGATGAGTATTAGTTGAGTAGGTCCTTCTAGTCACCAGTTGAGGAAGGTTACTGAAGAGAAGTAAAGAAAAATCTCAAGACCACCTAGAGGGAGGGACCCAAAAATCCACATCTGTGAATACATTTAGCTTGGTTTCTTTTATGCCTGGATCTAGAGATCAATGCTGACTTTTCCAGCTTTTTAGTGACTGTAGAAGGGATTTTGTACTTTCCACGGGACACCAGTTGTGATGCCAAGAAAAATTCAAAGGCTTTAAAGTGATCAGATGTGAAAGGAAAGAAAGCCCGCATCTATGTGCCCTGTAGCTCCCACTGCACCCCCACTCTCCCACCTCCCCAGCCCCCGCCCTCTCCACCTCTCCACCTTTGGGTGGAGAAATCCCCATATGTGGACTATTTCCATATGTTCCTTACCATCTGGCTTATAGTTGCTTTTGGCTAATGGGAAGCACCAGCAGGAGATCTCCAGGTAAGAGGAGAGTAGGGTGGGTATTATTCCTTCGGCTCCCTTCCTGCTGGGTCCCTGGGCGTTGACTATGTTTCTCTAGTGAAGACCCGGACTCCTGTGAGGCAGCCTTTTCCCCTGCTACGGCCAGCCTCTCTGTGTTCTGTTCTTCCTCCCTTTGCCCATTCAGTCAGGAGTGGTAATTGATCCCAACTATTCCTAGACTCACAGTAGTACATACACTTTTATGTTTCCCATATCCCTGCCCTTTTAATTGCCCCTTTATTAGGCTTGCTTTAATTATCCCGCTGAGTGCGCTATAGCAGACTTTCACTGATACCGTATACATTAAAGACACATTGAGAAGGAGGAAGTGCCTAAAGACTCTTAAGACCTAAATAAAAATTCAAAATTTGGAGGGCTTCCTGAAAAAAAAATATCGTACGCTATTTTACCTTCTAACTTGAGAGGACTCTTTTACGTGAGCTATGAGTATAGTATATGTTTATATTTTGGAAAGGGATGGTGGTAAACTTAGAAATTAGGATGAGCATCACATGTGAAAATAAATGATGCTGTGAATGGCATACTTCTCTAGTGATTATGATAAAGCCCCAACTCTTAATTTGGATAAATTGCTAACAACCCAACTTAGCACACCCATTTGCAGTAATCATTATTTTGCTGACTTGGCTCTATGTCTGGCTTGCATTTCAATAGTGAATGCAAAGCCTATAAGCATTTAAGGGCTTTCTTGCTACACATCTCCCTATTCACAAGAACCCAACCCAGAATCAGAATGTCCCAATGCCTGTGCTATATTTCTGGTTGAACATAAAGAACTTTGGAAGTGTGCTTTAACTCTTAAATGCTATCAAGGGTCTTTTGAATCAGTTGCTAAAGCTACTTGGAAAGTTCAAAAGACATCATTTCAAAACTAAAGCCATTAGCCAACTGCCTTATTAACATAATGAATTGTATTTAGATGGAGCGCTTAACCTCAGCATGCACTCAGTCCTTGCTCTGTCACACGGGCGTGAGAAAGGACACTATCAGGTATATGCATCAAACGAGCCTAGTTCAATCATTACCTGAATGTCTTTCTGATGATCAGCCAAATTAACAAACTGCGTAATTGTAATGATTTTTCCCCCAATGGCCCCTTTTGTGAGTTAGGAGATTGCATCAGTCATTTAGAAAAGAGCCTTGGTCTGGGAGTCGTGGCGCTAGGTCTATTACCGACCAACCAGTTGGAGTGTTTTTGAACAAGTCATTTAACTTCTCTGAGCTTCTGCTTCCTTACCTATAAAGTGGAGCATTTGCTAAAGTTACTTTGCACACGGAAGTGGTCTGGCCAGGTCCTTCCAAATGTGTGTGGGCTCCAGTTCTCCGCAGTGGTGTTACTTCGGCATCTTGACGAGGTCTGGAGTTGAGCAGGGCATTTATTTGAGTGCCTAGACATCTCAAGGTAGTTGAGAAAGAGAGCTATGTATTCTGCACATAGATACTCAGTCCCCAAAACACAGCGCTACCCACCTCTGCTCTCCAGAAACCAAACTCATCTGCTGGCTTAATATCAGCTTGACCTTCCAAGTCCATAGCTCCGTTCCAGGCCAGCTTTGATTTCAGTTTCAGCTGAGTTGTCTATTTTTCTTTGATGTGATAGTTTATAAAGCGAACTTGAAGGGACTCTGAAATTGGTCTGGGCAGTGTTGTTTTAGCAGAGGCCTTGAACCTCAGTGGAAGAAGGCCAATCATACATTCTGCATGTATTTTACCAAAGATGACAGTCCGTAGCTAATGCCTCAGAGCCTGCATTTCGAAGACCCCTTTAACTGAGTACAGCTCAGATGGAGCGAAGGGCAAAGAAAGGCAAATGAACATCTGGCAAGGCCAAGAGTGTTATGAGTTGTATCCAATACCAAGCATGTCCTGATTAAATATTTCATGCTTTCCCCAGCCAGACATCACCTAACTATCAGCTGTTCTTTTCAGCAGGGATAAATTCACCTTTATGAGAGGATGCACTAGCTGGGGTTATAACAACATGTTTAAGAAACATCATGAAAAGTTTGTTTGCACCTGCTTATGTGACCCACCTCCCTTCCCTCTGTCCCACCTCTCTCTTCCTTTCTCTCTCTTCTTTTCTTCCTACCCCACCCCTACCATATATTGGAGACAGATTTTACCCAGCAGGATCAGGCTGAAAATATTTTCTTTCGTTCCAACCCCAGGATCCATACTCTCTGCAGGCTGAAGGTGGCTACACTCTGGTACCTGTTGGCTCTGGAACCTTTCAGCATGGTCCATAAGCCTGGCTGGACTGTGCCACGTGTCTGCAAATTTGGTATTTTTTTCTTTTGCAGAATTCTTAGCTATGTTGTTAGGTGAACAGGTTGTGTGGTTGCTGTATCTTTTGTTGGATTCTTCACCATTAACATGTATTCTTAATCCTATTAGAGCTTTCCGCCCCTTAAATGTTATTTTGTCTTATATTAATATTGCTACCACATTTTTAGTGAGTATTTACATTGTGTATATATTTTTCTTTCCTTTGTCTTTAATCTTTTAATATGGCTTTGCTTAGGAAATGTCCTTTGTGTAGCATATAACTTTATCCGTTTAACCTAATCTGATCATCCCTATATTATATATATAATATATATAATATGTAATTTTATATATAATTATATATAAAATCATATATAATAATTTTATTATTATTTATTAGTGATATTAATAAATCAACATTTAATTTTAATTAAAATGAATAATTTTTTTAATTCAAATAAATAAAATAATATTTAATTTAAATAATTGATATTTAATTTATTAATATTAAGAATGATTATTAAAAATATTTACATGGTTTTATATATGTTTATGTACTTAGTGTGCATTTGTACATATCATTTGCATTTACTGTGATTACTGGTATATTTTTGGTTATTTAAACCATCATATTATGTGTTTGCTGTTTCTATACTCCTTTTCTTCGTTTCAGCCTTCTATTAAGTTGAGGTCCTTTATATGCCTCTCCAGCCATCACCATCTATTTTCTTTTTACGTTGATTTGGAATGTATGCATTACATTTCAATTTGCTTAATTTTTTCACACGCTTACATGACTATACATTTTTATATATATCTACAAAAACTCACTTTTTTCTATTTTTGTCCCAAATAGTAGAATATTAGCACAATCTAGTTATAAACATTTCACTCTCCCTGATTCTATCATCCAGAGTCATAATTTTGCTTATATTAACTTAAAAACAAGAATTTGAAAAGGTAGTCAGTATAGACTTAAATTGATTGTTAACTTCAATCAGTTTCTGTGCTCTTCACAGTTTAATTTCCCACCTAAACCTTTCTTTTGGTATGTTTCATTTTATTTTTGAAAAAGTGTATATTTAATCATTCTTTTAAGGGGTACCAGTCTGGGGAAAAGCACCCTTCATTTTTACGTGTCTAAAAGTGTATTTATTTTATCCCTATTCTTGACAAAAGATAACTAGTATAGCTAGGCATAAAATTCTAGGGTTGACAGTTAATTTCCATCAATTCATTGGAGATAAGAATCCACTATCTTGTGGCCTCTACTGTTGCTACTAACAGCCTATTGTTTCCAAAAAATAAAATAAAACCGAATACCTATCATCTCCTCTGAGTAACATGACTTATTTTTTATGGGAATGTTTAAGATTTGTTTATTTATTTATTTATTTTTGTTAACGACATGATAGTTCCAACTGCTCAACATCTTCAACAGTTGGCATTTTTAATTTTAGTCATTCTAGAAGGTGTAGCATACTGTCATTTTAATGTGCATTTTACTAATGATTAATGGTGATGAACATCTTTTTATGATTGATTTATTTGTTTTTATGTAAGTACAGGTTTTTTTTTTTTTAACTAAAGTGTAGCTGACACACAATGGTACATTAGTTTCAAGTGTTCAACATAATGGTTCCATAACTCTATACATTATGCTGTGCTCAGCACAAGTGTAGCTACCATCTGTCACCATATAATGCTATTATAATACCACGGACTATATACCTTATGCTGTACCCTTCAACCCTGTGACTTATCCATTCTATAACCAGAAGCCTGTATCTCCCACTCCCCTTCTCCCACTTTTATCGAGCCCTCTTTCCCTCTCCTCTCTGGCAACCATCAGTTTGTTCTCCATATTTATGGTTCTATTTCTGCTTTTGTTTGTTTGCTTGTGTTATTTTTTAGATTCTACATATGAAAGAAATCACACAGTATTTGCCTTTCTCTGTCTGATCTATTTCACTTAACATAATACCTTCTAGGTCCATCCATGTTGTTGCAAATGACAAGATTTCAATTGATGAACACATTTAGATTGTTTCCATATCTTGGGTATTGTAAATAATATTGCACTAAACATAGAGGTGCATGTATCTTTCTGCATTAATGTTTTCCTTTTCTTTGTGTAAGTAGCCAATAGTGGAATTACTGGATCATGTTGTATCTTTATTTTTAATTTTTTTGAGGAAACTCTATACTGTTTTTCATGGCACCCTTCAAGGCACCTTTCAAGGCACCTTTCATGGCACCTTTCAAGGCACCCTTCCTTTGTCCATTTTTAATCGGATTATTTGTTTTTTTGGTGTTCAGTTGTATGGTCTTTATATATTTTGGATATCAACCCTTTACCAGATATATCATTCATGAATGATATGATATATCCAATAAGGGGTTAGTATTACTTATTTTTTTTTTAGATTTTTATTTATTTATTAGAGAGTGAGAGACTGAGAATGAGAGGGGAGAAGGTCAGAGGGAGAAGCAGACTTCCCGCAGAGCCGGGAGTCCGATATGGGACTCGATCCCGGGACTCCGGGATCATGACCTGAGCCGAAGGCAGTTGCTCAACCAACTGAGCCACCCAGGTGCCCCTACTTATTTATTTATGCATTTAGATTGGAGAATATATGTTGAAGCATGAAACTATGTCTCCACCTTGAGGGTCCCCTGGGTGGCTCAGTGGGTTAGAGCCTCTGCCTTCGGCTCAGGTCATGATCTCAGAGTCCTGGGATAAAGCCCCGCATCGCATCGGGCTTTCTGCTCAGCAGGGAGCCTGCTTCCCTCTCTCTCTCTGCCTGCCTGTCTGCCTACTTGTGATCTCTCTCCCTCTGTCAAATAAATAAATAAAATCTTTAAAAGAAAAAAAAGAAACTGTGGCTCCATCTTGAATGAGCAAGCTTTTTAAAAAAGAAATTAAGGTGATATTTTAAAAATGTTAATAGCTAGAAATGCAAACAAGCAATGAAAAAAATTTAATTCAACCATATAGAAAATCTGGGGTCACGTATATTTTTGTTTCACTATGTGTTAATAACATCTTTCCACTTTGAGAGAAAATCATCTATATCATACTTTAATGTGACTTCCTGGAGAAACATGTGGACTTTAGCTAGAGGCACTCAACGAAACTTCAGGAAAATCCCATACACACGTTGTCTCTCTTTTCTGAAGGGCATGAGGAAAGGATGAGGCTATATCCATTTCATATTCTGAGGAAATGGATGGGTAGAATAATAAGTAAACAATGAATGGTTAAGTGTATCAATAAATGAGTAAGCAACTAAATAGTAATGTAAGCAAGAAAGCTACTACACGTTGCGCACTCCCATTTATTTAGTCATCTCCTCAGTCATGTGGTTGGAAGTAATGATGCTACTGAGACCCTTAAGTCTTCTAATGATTATCAGTGTGTTTTAGTTTAGGGCCAAAGGACAGCACTATTTAGAGCATCTTCTTGCATAAGGAGTGGCTCTATTGCTGCCTCTCAGATTTCTCTTAGGTCTTGGAATCATTTAGAGGATCACACATTTTTTTAAAATGAGTAATTTCATATTTTTTCTAGAAAAGAGTGAGTCCGTTTGCATGTCTGTTTATACGTTGTCTAGAAATGTGTGTGTGTGTGTGTGTGTTTGAACACACACATGTGCACATCAAGCACATTATTCAGAGTGACCCCAGCACAAATATTTCTGCATGGAGTTCACACACAACCCAGGTGCAGGAGATCAATTCCTTTCTGGAAGTTCATAATGGATGAGAGTCAGCAGTCCTGTGTCAGGGCCTGACAGGCCATGTTCTGAAGATGCAACGTGAATTGACATTAAAATCTTGCTTGAGCTTATTAGATTTGCAGTAGAAAAGACCCTATTTCTGGACCAGAAAATGCACCTTTGCATCTAGTCATGCTCTCTGCGACTAAGAGGACCAGGCAAGAGATTGCATACCATTTGAGACTCATCTCTTACACCAGAAAATAATTTAATGCTCATCAGCTGATGGTTGGTTGGTAAAGGCTACCACAGTATATTTTGAAAATCGTCATTATTTAAAATAAAATAGTCAAATTTAATTTCTATCCATTAGAAATGTCTAATAAGTAGCCATAAATTTTCGAATTGCAGGGGCTCTCTAGAGAGCATCTCATTCAATGTCTCATATTCATGCAGGTAAAATGCTATTATTTTTTATTTCAGCTACCACTATTTAATAATACTATATTTCAGGTACTGCAGTGGGCCCTGGTGAACAAAATACAAACCCTACCTTCTAGTAACTTTAGGTTCGGTATTTTACAGATGGGGAATCTGATATACCTCGTGTTATGTAAAGGGTCTTGCCCATAGACATATAGCCAGTCCCTGACAGAGAAAAGATCAGACCAACACTTCCTACAGAGAAACGGCTTGCAATTCATTTTACACAGAGCAAATCCTGTGTAAAATTAACTGATATTAGTGTAGTCAGGTTTTTAAATGGAGTTCTAGGATATTGAAACAAAACAAAATATTGAAACAAATCCAGTATCACTTATTGTAACAGTAATCGTTACTCCTTTAAATTTACTAAATAATTACTTCTCATAGAAACCCAATGGAATAGGCTTATTAAACCCATTTTACAGAGGAAAAAACCCTAAGGCACTAAGTTCATAAGTAATTTGCCTTAAAAAACAGAGCTTATAATTGGCAAAAGAGGATCTCATATCCTGGCTCCTGCCCACTGTGCTATCTGGCCTCTCAGGAGAGTGATCATTGATGTTACAAGGTCAGGAAATAGTTTCAAATCATAAATAAGTAATAAACCTATTTTTTGCTGCGTGCTCCCTTGTTTAAAAAATCTTTGAAAAATCAAGAAAAAAAGAGAAAAACCCCAAAGCAGACCAAACTGGTGGTCACCAGAAGGGAGGTGGGTGAGGGAAAGGGTAAAATAGGTGAAGGGGATTAAGAGAACATTTATCATGATGACCACTGGGCTATGTACAGGACCGTTAGATCACTGTATTGTACACCCGAGCTAATGGAACACAGTGTGTTAACTACACTAGAATTAAAATAAAACAAATTAAAAAAACACACAAAAAAGGTCTTTGAAAAATCTATAGCTTAAATTCCTACTAATTAGAAGACCTCATATCTCGGCTATGCCAAATAAAAGGCCATTCTTGAGTGCAGCGGGTCCCCTTTCTCTTTGAAACTGGGTACTTTCTTAACATTCAAAATTCTCAGGTTCCTATTTATACATTTAGTTTTTCCTACAGGTCTTGTCAAACCTATAGATCTCTGAGTACCTTATAATTGTTTATAGTCCTCCAGGTCCTAAAGTTGGATTATCACTGGGCTAAAAGCATTTGAAAACCAGAGATGTTTTTCTTGATCTACACTTTTTATATCTGTGTTTTAGTTTTGTTCTCTTAAATGCTCTATTTTTCTCCGAAACAAAATTAATACTTTTTCTTTCAACTGTTCGTATTTTGAAATAATCCCACCAGGACCGAGACAGCCTCTTTAATCTACGGTAAAATAGAAACATTTCACCAGAGAAGATTTCATTTCATTTTTAGCCTTGGATTTATATCTCCTATGAAAATGAGCTTCCCACTTGCCCTTGCGTACCCCTGCAGCTCTCACCAGAAGGAAAAAGAAGGAAGAAGGAAAGCAGGAAGGGAGTTCTTTGGGGCACTTGCAAGTATTACACCGAGTCCTAGATTGTGCTTTTAGTCCTAAGAATTGGAGTTTATAATAGCTTATACTCTCTATGGTTGCAAGTTAAAAACACAGTATCAATTTCTCAAAGAAGAATGTAGAGTTTTTCAGAGTGGCGGTCTAGCAGCATCTGCATTTATAATTACATAAGAGTTCTCCCTGGTTGACTTGTTGAAGAAGTTATTATAAACATTAGGTAGAAAAGCTAATAATTGTTCTTAGCCTGTCTATATCATTTTGATGTTAGCAACATCCAGAGTCCTAATCTTTATTCTCTAGTTTCTCACGAAGAAAGCCTTATGACTCTAAGAATATGAGTATTGCCTAGTATACCCTGTCTAAACAATCAAACTTGTGTATTGAAGAAAGAAACTGTGGTTCCTGGGTTATCCCACTGCAAGACACAAGATAAAACTCTTAAAGTTTTTACTTCAAAAATAATAAGCTTTATGTACCAAATTTAGGAAACACATGCATCACAAAGCAAGCCTTTGTGTCTCCTTATAAAGCACTTAGTGGTCAATTTCTTTGAAAAAATTGAGCATGATACAAAAGTAAAAGAGTGTTCAATAGAAGAAGCACAAATGTAGGGAAGGCCCTTGTGGGTAGAGACTGGTAGCTGTTCCCCAAATAAGTATGCTCCCCCAGTCTTCCAGTCAAAACTTCAGATGTGTTTCCATACCTGGGATGGCGGAGTCCACTTCTACTGGCTGCCTCCCTCCCAGTTAACAACTATAAACTATGGACAAAATATAGAGAAAATGACTCTAAGGCACTGGCAATTGAACAAAGCAAGTGGAGTCGGGGGGAAGTTGACACTGTGAGAAAAAGAGAATGGCAAGTTGATTTGCCAATTTTTTATGACTTTTAGACTAAGGGCAAATCACTTAAGGGTAAGGCTCTTAAACTCTAGTAGAAAACCTATAGGCTTTTGCCACAAAGGAACAGAAGAAAGAGTTTAAGGCAAACATAGCAACTGCAAAGTAGGGGTCCAGAAAGGAGAAAGACAGGGAGAAGGACTCCAATTTCTGTGCCTAGAATCTTCCCAGATCCCTGACTTTCCTTTGGGAACCATGCAAGGGAATAGAGTGCAGCCAGATAGTAAAGAATTGAACTCGAGAGCTCAAGAGACAGAATTTTTGGTTTGAATCTGGCCAACTCAAATGCCTCCTAAAACAAATGGAAACAACTTATCTTTCTGGAGGGATAAAACAGAATCCAATGTCTTTATAGTAGAATATTTACAATATTTGGAATATACTTCAAAATTATTTGACATACAAAGAACCAGGAAAAAACCAACCCTTTGATGACCAGGATTCTGGAATAGACAATTATAATTATGCACAATCATGTAGAAGGCAATATGCTTATAATTAGTAAAATATAGGATAGTTCAGCAGAGGTGTAAAAACTTCAAAAGGAACTAACCAGAAATTCTAGAACAGGAAGATTCTAAAATATGAAAGAAAAATATAACTGGACAACGAAGGAGATTTGGTGAACTGATAAAGACAGGATTAGAAATGATCAAGTCTGAAGAACAGAGAGAACAAAAGATCTAGAAAATAAGTCTCAGGCACAGGTAGCGTATGCACATACCTTGTTTTGCTTTATTGCGCTTTGCAAATGTCAAAGATTTGTGGCGACCCCGTGTCAAGTGAGTCTACTGGGGGCACTTTTCCAATGGCATTTGCTCACTTCATGTCTCTGTGTCACATTTTGGTAATTTTTGCAATATTTCAAATGTTCTCATTTTGATTAAATGTGTTATGGTGGTCTGTGATCAGTGATTATGACTTGAAGAAAGCTCAGATGATGGGTAGCATTTTTTAGCAGTAAAAAGTATTTTTAATTAAGATGTGTACACTTTTTAAACATAGTGCCACTGCACACTTAGTAGACCACAGTAGGATGGAAACATAACTTTCATGTGCACCGGGAAACCGAAAAATCCATCTGACTTTCTGTATGGCGATTACTCGCTTTATTGCAGTGGTCTGGAATCAAACCCACAGCACCTCCCAGTTATGCTTGTCATAACAAAAGATCAAGTACACATGTAATTGGAGTCTCAGGAGGGGGAGAAAGGGCTAGAGAAACTATTTGAAGCAATAGTGGGTGACCAGGTCTGAAGTTTGGCAAAGGACATACATTTTCAGAGTCAACAAACTGAGAACATTCCGAGCAGGATAAATGGGAAGGAAAAAATGTGCCTAGATACATCATAATCAAATGACTAAAACAAAGATAAAGAAGAAACTTCAGATGTTCAGCTGCCCATTTGGTTGCCTGAAATAAAACTACACCTCCCTGGGGCACTTGGGTGGCTCTGTAGGTTGAGCGTCTTGCCTTCAGCTCAGTTCATGATCCCCAGGTCCTAGGATTGAGTCCCACATCAGGCTCCCTGCCTAGTGTGGAGTCTGCTTGGGATTATCCCTTTCCCTCTGCCCCTCCCTCCACTCATGTGCACACTCTCTTTCTCTCTCTCAAATAAATAAATAAAATCTTCAAAAAAAAAAAAAAAAAAAACAACACCAAAAAACCTACACGTCCCAGTCTCCTTTACAATGAACTATGCCCAGGTGACTTAATGTTGAGCAATTGTATCGTAGAGAAAGTGAGGCATATAATTCCCAGGACGTGTCCTTAAAGAAAAAAGATGTGCATCTTCTTCTCCTTTTCTGCCTCCCTGCTGACTGTGGTGGAAGTCTTCCTGGACAGTGAACAAGAGCAACACCTTCGATGGAAAAGAGACAACTGGGAAGGAACCGGGGCTTCTGATGCAGAGGACCATTCTGGCTTTGAATGACTTCACACCGGCCTCTGGATGCTGTCTGGGACAGAAATAAACATGTCTCTTTGTCTCAGAGAAAAATGAAACTTTTATCTGTTGCTTTTGATTTTCTGATCCTACAACTAAGCTTAGACTACATTAATACAGCTAAAAACATCTTGTATCAATGTCAGGGAACACTTTACACAGGGCAAAAAGCAAACATGAATAAGTCAGAAGTCTGGCAAAGAGGTAATTAGATTTTTTTTTAATTTCTACTTTAATAAGGTAAGAGGTTATTAGTGGAATCAAAGTGCTATTCTCTTTGGTATTTTTCCCAAGCTTAATGTAAGTAATGCTTTGTTAAATGGCTCAGAGGAGTTTTCAATCAATCAACTTCAAAAAACAAAGGAAGAAAGTCATAAACATAATTGAAGGAGCCTACTGATATTTTCCATTTTCCTCCCATCCTGGGATTGTTATAAGTTAAAGCCAGTGCTCTCATTCACCGTCTCTTACCTGTTCTCCTCTAACTTCTCCCAAAGGTCTTGGCTTGCCATGAGGTTTCCCTGAGCCTCTACCTCTTTTTACTAGACAGGAAAGGCTCATTGTTTCAGCATGTACGAGAAGTGGCTGGGTTTCTCCACTTCATGTTGGGGTAGCACTGTGACCCCGCCACGGGGTGGCGGATTATGGCGTGTTCTTCTAGATGTCTGATTAGACTGGCCCCATCCTCATAGGATTTTCCACTCTGACCCTGGCTCTCCCTGGGGTTCAGTGAGATAGGGACCATTTAATGATGGCGCCCCATGAGAGAGCAGGTACCTCCTGCATAATTTGTCAGCACAGTTTGTTTTTAAGGGTATAAAAGATCCAGTATTTTTTTTTAATAAAAAACATCAACAATGACATCTCTATCTATGTAGTTGTGTCTCTACCTATAGGGTCTGTCTAAATACTCTCAGACATACATATGTATCTCTATATTGGACAAAGTGTTGGGGAAACAAACCATTAATTTAAAGCAGGATCTTAAAGCCAAACACTTCATTAGGCCACTTAGGTGGCTGACGATCTACTGGTGAGTGTTTCTCGGGTTTTCTGATTCTTGTGAGTTGCCTCTATTAGGGCCGGCCAGCCAGCTCTCATGTGACTCTCACATGGCTTCATTGTCAGCAGCTTCTGATGCTCTAAGGATCGATACTTTAGCGCTAAACATCAGGGCAATTTGATGTCAAGGCTTTCTCACTAAACAGTGCTGCCCAACCGATACCTCCTCTGAACATTTGTATGAGGAAGCAGAGCTCTCCTCTCTGCATCTGTTTTGCACTTGATGGCAATTTAAATTAAATACAGACAGGAGGATAGCAGCTGCCCAGGCGCCCTCATTTCCCATACCTGTGTAATGACTAATCAAGGAAATTTTGATACATTGCTGGTGGCAGTAGCGTCCGTATCACCTCCATAGACTCCCCATGACTCAGCTTCTGTGGCCTCCTCACGCTGGGAGCTCTGGTTGCCCTGGAGGCTCATCATTTGCTCTCATGCGGGCCGGCTTCAACCTGCCTTCAATCCAGGCTCTTTGAGCCCTGACGGGCACACACGGAGAAGGCTGAAGAAATTAACCAGTGTCTCAAAGGAGCTTAGAAGTTGAAGAAGATTGGGAGGCTATGACTGTCCCCGTTACAGGTTGAATGGTGTCCCCATCCCCCAAATTCATATGTCCTAATCCTCAGGACCTCACAATGCAACCTTATTCGGAAGAAGGGTCTCGTAGATGCAAGTAGTTTAGAAGCGGTCATACTGGTGGCTGGGGGGGCGGGGCGCCTAATCTAGGCTAACTGGTATCTTTATGAAAAGGGGAAATTTGGATATATACACACACACAGGGAGAATAGCAGGTGAAGACTGGAGTTCTGCCGTCTCAAGCCAATGAACCACTAGGAGCTAGGAGAGGGGCCAGGAACAATCCTTCCCTAGGGCTTTCAGAGGGAGCATAGCCCTGCCAGCCCCTTGATCTCAGACTCCAGGCTCCAGAGCTGCGAGACAATTGATTTCTGTTGTTTACACTGCTCAGTTTGTGGCACAGCAGCCATAGGAAACTACTATGGTGAAAAATACAGAGGCAAGAATGTACAGGGCAGATCCTAGGGAATGCTAAATCTATAGGCACTATTAATATCTAGTACTTTCCAAACACATGTGTTCTTCCATTTAAAGCTCACAACCACTCTCTAAGGCAATCTCCACCATCATCTCATTTTATGGATAGGAAATAGAGATTCAGACTGGCTAAGGAAATTGCCAAAGGTCGCATAGCTAGGACAGCGCAGGAGGTCGACGAGGGAGACACTGAAAGATCTGGGGAGCAAAAGTGGGACAGAGTTCGGGGCCAATTTCAGTCTCCTTTATTGATGCATCTCTCTGGACCAAACATGAATCACAGACTAGCAAAACTACACCGCCAAGGGAAAGAGAGCCACCATGTTTTGCTCCTGGGAAAAAACCACCAAAATGGTTCTGAAATTCTCTCATTTGAGCAATGTGAATTAATACCCAACAGAAATACAAATTTGTATAAGACCGAACCGCTTGTGGGGGATCATCACAAGGGACCATGCTCTGCGGCCCCTTTTCCATATCTCTTCACTCCACCACCTACCTGTGTAAATCATGTTGACCAGGGAGGCCTCCGGGCCACATGCATGCCCTTCCTGCCTTTTCTTTTTTTTTTTTTTTCCTGCCTTTTCTTTTAATGGGAGATGAGCAGAGTACCCCTGTGGCTAGAGCCCACCCAGGTCCAGGGAGGAAGATTTCCAATCAGTGGTGCCTGGCCCTCGGTTTTGCACCCTCTCCATGCTAGGACAACAAGAAAAATGATACCTCTGTTCGGAACTGACACATCGCTCTTTCACCAAACATGCAAAGGTCCTGCTAGGCCTTCTGGGTGAATATTCGCCTTGCATCGTCGTGGGCCTGAAACATCCGCTGTCCAGAGGAGCAGAATGGTGATTTTGGACATTTAGAATCTGGAACCCGTGATGACTAGAAATACAACCTTGCATGCCGTCAGAGTCTCTGGTCTGCCAAGGGAAAATGTACTTTATACAGCCACAGGCTTGACCTCCAAGAGCCTTAAAAGGCCTCTCATACTCAAAGGTACATTACCAGGCCTTACACTAATTCATCATGATAGCTAAAGTGCTCTGTGTAAACCACAGGAGATCTCAGTCCCCTGGGCATCCAGGAGTCAGATTTAATTGCTTCGAGTTTAGCATAGGGAACCATAAGTGAACATGGGGGAAAGACTATTTGCATATTGTTTGCAATAAAGCTTAGAAATGGTTCCAGATGTTGGAGCTGAAACCTTCTCCCCAAAAGTTTATCCAAGGTTGGAACTCAGCGTAGGCCAACCTGATAGACGTTCCACTCAGCTTCTCTCTTCCTGCTCTGAGTCCGAGTTTGCAGGTTGCAACAAGAATACTCAAGACAAATTTCTATTCTGAGCAGGCTGGACATGATTTATTAATTCACTTTTGAAATAACAATTGCAGTTGGGAAGGATCTGCTGAAAGCCTTAATTACATTAGAAAATATGCTTCACTGTAGTCTGCCCCTATCCAGCGTACAGAACACATAATTATCATAATTTTCAAATTTTATTATTATTATTTGAAAAAATTTGATGGAGAGCAGACTCTCCCAACTTAGCTGCTTCAAAGCAGTGACAGAGTCACATTTGAACCTTCGAAGAGATGATTTCCCCAGCTCGCTCGTGAAGGCCCCTTCAGTGGGAGAGTGTCTAATGGCCAGAGTGGTCTCAGATACTGTGTGCCCAACAGAACTAGCTTCCCCGTCCCTCTCTCCTCCTTTGTGCCGAGAGGGAAATGCTCAGGTGTGCTGTTGCCAGAGTGATTAGACTAGCTGGGAACTCTCCTTGGACAGGAGGTTGGAAAGCCTTTGGGATCATGCCCTCTTATCCTTGTTAAATGACTGTGAGTGTGTGTGTGTGTGTGTGTGTGTGTGTGTGTATGTGTGCTGCCTGTGTGCGCACCTGCCTAGAGGGAAGCGGTTTGATGTCATTTTGTTTTAAAGGCCCAGAGTGTTTTTTTTAAAAGAGAAAGCCAAACATTTCCAGAAATGAGGGGGTCTGTGTTGAGCGGCAAGGGTGCCTGGCAGAAGTCTCAACTGTTATCATTGACTTTGTTATCAACGGCCCCTGTCTTTAGAAAGCCTCTGTCTCTGGGTTTTCTATCTGTCACCCCAGGGCGAGCCGACCCTCCCTCTGTTTCTTTGGGTGGCTGTGATGTTTATCAAACTAATGAGTTCAGTTCTCGCGTCGATGCTAAAGTGGCTGAGCTGTAGCAGGTCCCTGCCCTGGGTCCCCCCCTCACCTATGGATTATCTGCCTTCATTCTCCAAGCCTCCTCTTTCCACGTTCCTTTGATCTTTAGATATTAAGGAAACTAGGGCTTGAGTTAAACCATTTTGAATAATTCAAACTCTCTGTTCAAGTGGATCCATTTAGAAAAACCAAATTAAAAAAAAATCTAAGTTTTTTTTTTTTTTTTA
This sequence comes from Nasua narica, assembly GCA_028533885.1. Classification (NCBI taxonomy): domain Eukaryota; kingdom Metazoa; phylum Chordata; class Mammalia; order Carnivora; family Procyonidae; genus Nasua; species Nasua narica. Next base: position 64,564,246 of record CM052811.1, read on the forward strand.
ATAAAAAGCAACAACAAAAGTCATAGGAAAGACTGGTTGACTCAAATTTAGCTTGAAGATAATTTATTGTTTTGTAAACTCTCCCCTCCCAGAAAGGTGTCTAATGGTGATCTGAATAGGGGACAACAGAGGAGAAAGCACAGTGGATTTGAACCAAGCGAGCTGGAGGCCAGCCCTGGCTCAGCCAGGTACCCGGACAAGACCTGTGGGGACTCCCTCATGGGTGTGAGCTTCTGCTTCCCCCCAGGTAATGCCGGAGTCATAATCCCGGGTCCTCTTCCTCAGAGAACGTCTCTGAGGATCCTATCTAGACCTCACGTTGACATTGTTTCAGATCATTTAAAGTGCTTTGAAAATGCAAGATGGCGTCATCAGAATTGACTCAGGGCCCTGAACACAATAGGAACAAAACAAACATTTCTTGAAGTGAGTAGACTCCCTATTTTCCATTTTATAATAGGAAACAAGGCAGATGTTTTGCTATCCCCTGCCTACATACTCTCTGAATGCCTGGGCTCGGGGTTTCTTGGTGAGAAGAACTGCAAAAGCCAATGTGTACACTGAGGGTACCAATCTTTCCTAGGAAAAGCATTTTATTCTCCCCCCAAGGACATAGACAAAACATATCTGTGGAGCAAATAACAACATTTTAGTCATGAGCATCTACCTATGAAGGGACCTCAGTGAATTAATGCTCATTTTCTATCTTCCAAGTTCATTTTCAGAAAAAGGAAGCCAGAGCTAAAAGTTTTAGTGACTTTCCTAAATTGTTTGGTTTTTTCACACAGTAGAAGGTCTCTGATTTCTCCCCAAGTCCTATAATCTTCGTGTTCCTTTTCCACTAGGCACCCAGTAGGACTGCTACTCTGAAGAACATAACTTCAGAGGGACTGGCCTTGTCTAAATGCCACATCTTACAGATCAAAAGCCTGAGGTCAGGGGCGCCTGGGTGGCTCAGTGGTTAAGTTACTGCCTTCGGCTCAGGGCATGATCCTAGAGTCCCAGGATCGAGTCCCACATCAGGCTCCTGCTCAGCAGGGAGTCTGCTTCTCCCTCTGACCCTCCCCTCTCTCAAGCTTTCTCACTCTCTCAAATAAATAAATAAAATCTTAAAAAAAAAAAAAAAAGCCTGAGGTCCACATGGTCCTCCACTGAGTCTGACGCAGGAGTAGCTATTGTCACCTGGAATGACACAGGGAAAAGGTTTTTTTCTTCAGGCTCTATGCAGCTCCCCCATGACTCCTGTGGACAGCTGTTTCTTGAGAGGCACCCATGTAAAGACTTTCCTCTCACAGCTGCTCTGTTTCGGAGGGCATATGTGACAAAGAGTGCTCTACTTTGGTTATCACTGGTAGAGATGACCAGAGCTTGTGTTCCAACCCCTCCTCCCTGGGAACATCCACTTCTCTCTTCAGGTCACAGGTGAACCCTGTCATGTGCCTGGCGCTCCTCCTGGCATTCGCTTTGGTTTAGAAAGTTCTCTGGGTTTCTTCGTTGGGCTGCAGAGCTGACAAGGAAGAGTAAAGCCCAAGGAAAAAGGTTAAAGAGTTGGCACTTTTTCAGATCCTCTTCCGCAAGAATAAGTGCACCTTTAAACAAGGGGAGATTGTGTTAAACAGCCCTTCTTTCTACTCAAGGGTTAATCAGTTCAGTTCTTGTAGTTCCAATGGAAGAATTGATTAAAGCCTTCCCTCAAGGACATATTACCTCCAAGCACTATTATTTTAGAAGTCAGAGTATATACACTTTGACACATACTCTGGAGACCCGCAAGGAGGAGGCATAAACAGACCATGTGACCCCAGGAGTAAAAGGAATAAAATAACATGGAATCCAAAATCCGACCGCACTATTGGCTTAAAAATTTAAGAGTACTTCACCTAACGCTTTCACTCTTTGCCAACAATTCAGTGCATGGGGAGATCCCCGTGCATAGTTCCTCGTGCAGCAGAGCGATTGGGAAGAGAGAGGGATTTGGCTTGTGTTTCCGTTCTTCCCACAAACACCTCCTTCCTCTCCTCCTCTCTGCCTCCAAGCTTCTCTAGCACAACTATCTTATTTGTTAACCCATCTAACTAGTATTGTCAGTAGTGAAAACATGATCATCAAAATATCAAAAATTGGAGCACACCAACATGGACCCCACCCTTGGGAGTGTGATATGGGAAGAAGGTCCATCATTCCTGGGGAGCAGCTGACTCAAACTGTGAGTGCTAAAACCAGGCTGGGACTCTCCCATGTCTGCTAGGTCTGCAGTCTACTGTTTCCACATCTCTGCCATTGTAAGAATGCCTTCATCCTGAGACACATGTCACATTTGCCCCTCTCTCTTTTCAGTCTCGCTGCAGGTATCTGTTTCATCTTGATTTTATCAGTTGGAAATGGGATGGAGCATAACAGTGCATTCTCAGCCCTGCCCTTGAATGAACTTCTTGATCAGCCCAGGGATGATGGAGTGGACCCCCTGAGGGATGGAGGAGAATGTGGAAGATGGAGGAAGAGCTCAGTGAAACCATTGGACAATTCATCCAAGTGCTTGGATCAGTGACTGACTGAGCAGTGCCACGGCACTCTGCCTTGCGGGACAGTGGTGAGTGGAAAGGGACGCAGAGAACCGAACCGTGACTCTGACAGCTGGTGAGACCAACAGTGCTCACTTCTTTTGGCTTATCCTGAAACTGAAGAGATGCCTTTCGCACGTTTGCTTTTAAAAAATTCTTCACCTCCCTTGTCTTGAATGTTTACTGTCAACATCCCTCCTCTCCTCCCACTCTTCTCCCCACTTTGGAAAGGTGTAAAAGAGGTACCATATGTGGACTCCCTCTGCTGACATGTTTCTAAAAGACCTTGTCAACTGGTACTAATTGTTGTGACTGCAAACTTTCATTCATCTTGGATGCTGCTGCACACTTCCCTTGCCTTTAACATTCTGGGCCAATCCCGCATTCCTGTGCAGTTTCCTCGCCACGGACAAGACTTAACTCCCAGAACTTCCTCCTTCGCCATCACAACACCCTTCCCATCAGTCCTTCAGCTGGTGGCCCGGCATTTGTAGAGCTTAGTGCGACAGGAAGAGAAGGCTCCCAGTCCTCGAGACCTACCCTTCCCTCTGTGGAGAGGGCCTGGGCACCAGCTCTATTCCTTCCTTCACATTAGAGGCTATCGAGCAGCATATTCATTATGGGTGGGCCGTGTTTAGGGACTCAGTGCATTATTCATCAAGTTACCTCGGTTGATATGCGCGTTGTTGACCTGCACCTCACAAGGGCACCAATCAATGCTACAACTTTCTATCTCCAACAAAACCCCTGTGATCTGATGGACTCACCGGGCAATATTAAAACCTGAGGAGGGATGCGAAAAGGGAGGCTTTATGAAGGCGACTTCAGAACACTATCCAATTATTAGTATGCTTTTTCATAATACTGACGGTTTCACATTTTATTGAGAGAGCGAATTTTTCCCTCGCTCTCTTGGGAATGATTTTATTGAAAGCATCAGAACGAAGAAGATGGCTGCATCATTTCTGCAGTGCCAAAGGGTCAGAATCTTTGACTGGTTCGGTGTAATGTGCACATATAAAATTTCACTCAGTGCTTATTCATTGCCTTTTATTTAATATATAATCTGGCTAGATCCACTTTTGTTTCTTTACATTTACTGCTTGCCTGCGTTAAGCTCTTCTTTTGGCTGCTTTAATATGTGCATATTAAGTTGTGTATACACACACACACACACATATTTACTCTGATCAAGAGTCTTGCTTAAAGGGAATACTTCCTTGCTTTTGCTCTTTTTACACAGTCAGTCCAGTGACAGAGGTAGAATGAGAAACTGTTCATAGGAGAGCACTTTGCCGGTGATCGCCATTTAGTTGAGAAGTTTTGTTCCTTCAAAAGTCAGTGTCTGCTCCTTTCTTTCTCCCTCTTTGCTTTCTCTGTATTCCATACCCACCCCCATCCCATTAAAAATCATTCTCACTCCACAGCCAACAGAGAGCACTTTAAAATACAATAGATTTTTTTTTTAGTTAAATTATTAAAATGCACAAAACCAAATCCAAAGAGCCAAGTTGCTAAGGAGAGATTTCTGACTAAAAGGAGTGACCTCTCTTCCAGGTTCTAATCAATGGAGAAAATTCCCAAGGAGACAAATGGAGAATGATAAGTTTTAATAGTGAGGGTCCGATAACTCTCAAAATATGGGACTCCTTCATAAAGTTGGATTAAAGAATGACTTTGAGATCTGGGCCAAAATCATTGCTTCTTACACCTCCCTGCTGGATTGATGGTAATGGACTCTCGTGAAAAATTGACCTATAGGTTAGCAGTTCCCATATCTTTGGATAGAAAGATCCAAAATAACACTGCCTAAACAAAATAGAAATATGTTTATCTCCCAGAAAAGAGGTCTGAAGGAGGCAATATAGGGCTCTTGGTGGCTCCCATAAGTCATGTAAGTCATGTAAGTCATGAAAGACCTACCCTCGAGGTCATGACTTTGCATTGCAAATGTCATGAACCTATACTTGTGATCCATTGAAGGGGACCCCTCACTCTTAAAGACACTTTCATATGTTCCAGTGACAGTCTCACTTACATCTCTTTGGACAAAACTTAGTCACATGGCCTCATAGAACTGCAAAGAAAGCAGATCTTTTAGCTAGATACTTTTGAAACTACTAAGCATCAAGGTTCTTATTTTTAAGGAAGGGTAGGGAGAACCTTGAGAGGCATGTAGCAGTCTCTGCAAAACCTGGCTGTGAAAAGATTATTTCTATAACCAGAGTCTAAGTTTGTCTCCTTATTGACCCCACCACCTATAAAATAATAACAGCTTTATAATCATGACATATAAGTAGGGTGGCTGTATAATTTATCATCCAAACAGGGAAATCTTTGCTAATAAAAGGGAAAACTGTTAATAATACACCAGGATGACCCCAACCGTCCTCGCAGATTGAAATATATGCACTAAGTCCCAACTTCCTTCCACTTCCCCACTTGCACTTCATTCTGTATCTATAAAAATAGTTAAAATTCCCCCAAATGCAATATGATTCTCTTCATGTCATTCCTTGGCCTAGAATTTCCTTGCCAACCTTGAACCTGGCACATCTCTGTTCATGCCCTTGGCTTCCTAGCCCAGGTTGGCTATTGCCCTGGGAAATCTCCCCTAACCAGTCTCTATCAATTTACAGAAGACTAATCACTTCCTCTTCTACGCTTTTGTCCACTGAAAATTACTTGCTTGCATGTTTACCTGGCCATCAGTTTGGGCTCGGTTATGCTGTCACAGCAACCAAACTCATCAGAATTTATTTACGGCTTCAACTTCAATTTGGCTGAAAGGCTCTGTTTTTTGTCGTTCACTGTAGGTTGAATGAAGCTACAGTGAGTTTGAAGCAAACAGCCAAGTAAGTATCTGTGTCCAAAAGGACTAGCTTAGTAATAATCTAGATGGGAAGTAAGCTCCCCCCCGAAAATGAGGTCAACATTCTATTTTTCAGCCAGCTGTATAGGCCAGTATTCCAGTCCCTATAAGTTAAATGATCATTGATCAAGGATTAAGGTTGGCTGAGCTCTGTACTGTTCTTTAACGCCCTTCCAGGAACACGTGCATAAGGGTTGATAGGCCAGCCTCAAGAGCCACAGAGAGAGAAGATATCCCTCAGATGGTGAGCGCAGTTGGCAAATCTTATCTAATGGAAAATATGTTCCCAATAACTAAAGAATGGTCAATTATTATCATCAATAAAACTAAGTCCTTCCTTCCAACCAAGTTTCTTTCAAGCAGGCATGCCATATCGTTCCTCACCTGAGTCACCAGAGATGCAGTGGTCAACTTCTGAAGAACAGAGGAAGCAAATGGCAGTTGAGTGCCTCTCTGCACACCAAGCTGGGGAGGGACAGTCCAATACTGTCTCCCGGCGTGACTAGAATGTCCGAGGACGTAAGCACGCAGTCTGCTCGGCTGTCAATGACCATATAGGACATTGGGGAGGCCCTTGGTGAGAAAACAGGCTGCAAACGGAGCCATTCTAATTAAGGCTCACTGAGGTGTCCATTACTCTCAGGGAATGTCTACTCGTAGTAATACTAACAATGGCCACTTTCTCTCTGCTTCACTTGTCATCTGTAAGATGGGCTAATCGAGTCTTTATTCCACACCCCACCCATGTCCTGAGAACAAATCTCTAACAATCACTCAGTCGTCATGCATTTATTATTCAACACATAGAAGTGCACCAGGCTCTTACCAAGGGACCGTGTAAGTGTGCAAAAGCTTCATCAGTTTGACATTCCTTCTGAAAGCACTTCCTCATGCTGACTCTTCTTACTGGACATGTGGTCGCATTAATTATCTCAGCTCTGGAAGGAAGGGACAGCGGACGGCTTCCACGCCACACACACCCGATGGAACCGGAAGCAGAGGCAGTCTCCTGCCTCTCTCGGCTTGGATAATGGTCTGGGATGCAGTAAACGTTAGGATGAGGGAGAGAACCAGACTGTCATTTTTGACAACAGGTTTCTCTCTTTATAGCCATTGGTGAAAGAGGCCCCAGGCTGTTCAGGGGCTGCTGTGAATTCCTTTAGCCTTCCGTGAGGCCAACCCGCAGAGCTGAAGGGGACTGTGAGAATGTTATTGCAACTTCTTAATTCAAAACATCACTGGAAAGAGACTTCTTGGGATGGGGCCGGAGAGACCGTGTGGCTCAGCTGGGATGAATTATTGGGACTGCAGGGTTGGTTGGTTTTGCCCCCTAGCGGTTAGAGGCTGAGGGACCCCAGAGTCCTCACCTTTGAATAAAGAACTGCAGCTGGGTGGAGAAGAAGGACACTACTTCCGATCCGCAGAGCATAACCCGGGGCTGTGACCCCAGCTCTCAAGACCCCAGTCCCCACGTGGGCAAACTGAAAAGGACGGACTAGATCACAAGGCATTCAATTCTTTCTGCCTTTACTTGTGGAGGACTCTAGAAACATAACCTGTGACCCTGGGATTCCCGCCACGTATTTCCAGAGGGCAACAGAGGTAGAGTTGAAGTCCCAGGAGTCTCTCCTTTAGCGGCCACTAACTACATCTGAGTGAGAGCAAAGATAGAGACTGTAATTCCTCGAGGAAGTTCCATTAAAGGCAGCCCAGGAGGATGAACCTGTGGTGGCCTTTGGAACAAAAGCTTCTGTCCTTCACGGACATCCTCTGTGCCTTGTCTGAATGCCCTGAAAGTGAGCGGGGAGGGGCCACTGAGCAGGGCAGACGATCCACTTCTAACACCCATCCGAGTGAACCTACAGAAAATACCACTTTCACAAACAGGAGCACTGTCCGCGTCTCACTCACTGTTTCTCAAATCCTGATAGCTTAGGGACCACAAATCACAAAAAGTGACGCACTTTCACCCAGAAAGGATTAAGAACACCCCCAACTGCTGCAACAGGGCACCTTGAAACTCATGCGGTGAGAAGTAAAACGGAGGTTCTGAATTACAGGCATATCGACCATCTATTGCTCTGTGTAAGGAGACCCCCTCAGACGTGATGGTGTAGGGCTTTCTGCCCCCATCCCGCTTTCTGGAACTTGCTCACTGAATCTCACAACATCACAAAACAGATGAACATGCCATTGATTCTTTTCTTCCCATGTCACCTTTCTAGCTTTTCTAATGCGTTCTGTGGTATGAGGCAGATTAATTCTCAATCTAAAGGTTCTGACCAGATCAAGCGACGGACATGCATTCTGGGGCCTAGTGATTCCTAACTTGGTGGCTTGTAACCACCTCTTATTTTTTTGGCCCAAAGAGAAATGGATCGTCTGTTCTTTTCTGTAGCAGGTTTGAATAAAACTAAAGATACTATTTAATCAGTCAGATAGAGGAGATGAAATGAATGAGGGGTACATTATTCAAAAGAGGGTTATAGTTAAATTTCTTAGGGTGAGTGACTAATCTTCAGTCACCAGGGATTGTTAACAAGAAGAATTCCAGGTAACTAGAAAAAAGAATGGATTACACTATTCAGTTAAAAGTGGCAGAAAAAAAAAAAAAGAAAACCCAGAAACTCCTTTACCAAAACCTGTTTCTCTCTGGCTAGAGTGAAGATGGAGACAATGAAATCATTTTCAGCAAATTATTAGTGCAATATATTTTTTGCTTTCAAGAAAAGGAAACTAAAGAATGGTTGTGGCCTTTTGTTGTAGATAGCTTTTCAGAACAGAGTAACGTAAACAGATTATCTGCAGTGTTTATTCAGTGTGAAAAAACAGTTCCAAGAGCCCCAGGTGCTTGCCAAGATCATAATTGTACCTTCTTAAATACTTTCATTACTTGGAAGTACAATAAGCGAAGCAGGGACACATGCTTTCCATTTTCTTGTCAACAAAACACCTCCAAGAAATTAAGCTCTATTTTCTCTAGAAAATCTCTCTAGAACTGTTCAGGGCATATGAAAAGAGAAAGGAGGTAGGGCTTTGGTTTCGTTTTTTTATGACCTTGAAAAGAAGACCATAAAGTGGCCCTTCCAAAAAAAGGGGGAGAGGAGACATGAGTGTGGGGCACATGGTGGCTCAGAATCAGAATGTTAAAAGTAAGGTGGCTTCTCTTTGGTCAAACATGGCTAGGAGAGTGCAGGGTATTCAGGTCACATGTCCAGATTTCCCGCATGCTGGAATTTTTCATGGGAATTGCTGAGCCACACTCAGGGAGGGACGTGAGGAAGCCACGGGGCAAGCCTCGGGTCCTTAGCTGTATGAATTCACTGGGCCAAGTGCTGTCTTCTGGGTGGGCTGAAAAGTTCATGTGGACCCTTCACCAGAGCTAGTCTGATCATAAGGTAGAAGCGGCTCCATCTCTGCCCCGTGTATTTAAAATAACTACTGAACCAATGAGATACCCCAAGCGCCCAGTTTCAGGATGGAAAGTCAAACTGGCATATGTGCCCAGAGAGGCTTCACCCCTAAGAAGAAAGGCTTTTATGTCTTAGTTCACTCCTGTCCTGTCTTGCTCTGTTCTTTCACTATTTTCATTGAGCTTCTACCCGTCCCCCCTCCTAACCTGGCCTTTCTCTTTCACCTTCAGTCACGGCGGTGTTATCATCAGCTTCATCGGGCTTCAGTCCCCGCGGAATGTCGCAGCTGCTGGTCGCATGCAAACATCTACCTTCATGAGGCCCCTGATGCATCCCTCCTAGCTTGCTCAGTGCATGAGAGTGGTGGAAGGCCTCTTAGATCCCGAGCAACCTGGAAAGCTCTCTCTTCCTTCCTTCCTTTGATCAGATGTGCCCCCAACCACTGCGTGGAGGAATATGCTGACTTCTAGAAAGTATGAGGGAGTGGGGGTGAGGAGGGGACTTTGTGTGTGTGTATGTGTGTGTGTACGTGTGTGTGGGAAGCAAATTCACCGGAACTTGTCTAAGCAAAATGGTGCATTGATTTTCGTGCCTGAATTTTAGGAGGAACGGAAAGGATGAAGGAATTAATATCGAACTCTTTTGCCAGATGCTCCTGGATGCATTGTCCTAGTTCATCTTCACACCTACCCTGCCAGCTGGTTTTCTAGGCCCATTTTACCGACGGGGAAACTGGGGCGTAAAGAGTTTGCAACCGAGGCCAGCAAAATTATGGCACATGGACCAAAACTGGCCCACTACTGCTTTTGTAAAAAAAGACAAAGAAACAAAAAACAAAAACAAAAAAAACCCCCGCTTTATATGACCTCAGTGACACCTGTAAGTTTGTGCACCGCTGATGACTGCTTTCACACGACCACAGCAGAGCAACCGGGACTGGAGAGCCCGCAAAGCCCTTTACACAAGTTTGTCAGCCTCCGGTTTAAACAGCGTCAGTCTTCACCCCAAAAAATACATGCTAGAGATGGGATTTGACCTTTAACCTACAGATTTCTGGTTCCAGACCTCACTGGACTTTGAGACAAGACACAAAAAAATAAGGTGATCTTGGGGTTTTTATGGACTAATAGCAATTTCAAATACCTACTTAATTTACAAAAAAAAATAAAGAAGAAAACGACATTGGAATGCTCGGGGGTCAATTTAGAGTTGATACAATTTTTACAGATCCTTTTTTGGTCCTGGATCTCAGACGTGACCCAGAGGTACTGCAAGATCTTGCCAATTATACGTGCACCTGCTACGGAAAAACAAAAGTTTTACAGTGATTCAGTAGTTCTGGGGTGGGGCTGAAAATTTGCATCGATAACAAAGTCTCTGCTAACACCTGTGCTGCTGGTTCCTGGACCACCCCTGAGTAGCAAAGGGTTAATGCACTCCTGCCAAAACCCTCAATGAAAAGATTTTCAGGTCAAAGTTAAATTATAGAAAAATTAGATAATCTCTACTTGCTCCCATAATCCTTGGGTTAGTAGCTATTTGACCAAAAGTGATTCAGGTTGGCTTATGCACCTGTTTTCAAAGTATGATCCTAGGGTAGAGAAGCATCAATAACATTTGGGAACCGTCTTCTGTGTTGGACAACTCCTCCAGGTGATTCTGTTCTACCAAACCCATTCCAGTAATTCTGATGCAAGCTAAAGCTTGAGAATCGCCGGTTTGTGCTATGGATATTGACTCATGAGTTGGCTCATTCATTCATTGAACATCCTGAAAATCTATCTTTATAATATATTCAGTCTCTGTTTACACAGTGCCCACATCTTTACTCAGCAGAGGAGATAGGAAAATGTGAAATGAGGAAAAGCACATTCTGACATTATTCCAGGCCTTCCTTTCCTTTTAGTGGGGTACAAATGATTCCACAGGACTGGTATTGATCTTTCTTCGGCAAAGTTTCTTATTTAATTAGTAAAGACTACCGCGTTTGTCTAAGATGAAACAGGCCCTAATAAATCCTAGGGAAAGGCCTGGGAGGGCAATGGAAGGCAAGTTTTGATCTCCAGGGCTTTTTGTTCAATGTCTTATTGTTCATTCTTCCAGTACTGCTGTTTTTAAGATCGCCATCTGCAGATTAAAAACTGACCTCATCACAGAATTAAGAGAAAAGGCTTGTCATATGAGTCAGGCACCTCCGTGTGCCATCAGATGATCTCAGTTCACTTCTGGACGAAGCTTCTGGACACAACTACCACCTCAGGGATGAACGGGTCTATATGTGCGTGCTCCCCACCCTGGCTTTTTCCTCTATTGGCACAAAGGTGTGTTAGGCTGTGGGACAATGGAGAACTTACCCATGCGCGGCCCCAAAGTGTGGGGAAGTTGATGTCCCACAGAGTGAACTTTTGACCAATGGTAGGCGGAAGCCCACAGGTCCATCTTCCCCCTGCCTCTCACCAACCAAGTGTCATGGGATGCAGCAGTCAAAGGACATCCTTGTAGAATAAAGTCCTCCACACGGAACAAGCAGTGACCTTGCTCCCCAGTAGCTCCAGCTCAGCACCCTCCCTCTTGTCTTATCCGTTTTTCCTTCGCTTGCTTCCTGGGCTTCCCTCTCTAATCAAGGAGAAGCACGTACACCATTGCCCGAGGCTCTGCTTTCTGTGAAGCCCAGGCTAGAGCACCAGAGCAGAGGTCAGAAATTTCTTTCTTAGGTTCATCCCAGACCATCGTCAGTGGAAGTTCCAGCTTATCAAGAACATTTGAGAAGTAGGGGAGAGCTCTTAGATGAAGGCAACGGCTGACTTCAGGAAGGATACAGAGAGCGCCTTGGTGGTGGAGCGTGGGGTTGGGCGGACGTGTGCAGGACAGAGGTCCACACTGCTGCCTGGGCTTCGGAAACACCTGCTGAGACTCACTCGAGCCCCCGCCCAGAAGCCTGGCTTTAGAATCTCATGGCGTAGGTTGTAGAATGTTTATTATAGTTTTACATTTCCAAGCATGATTCCCATGGGCAAGTAGAGTTGTGAACTCTTAAGGCCGCATAAAAATACACACGGGAGTGAACAGATGTGATTCTGAATGCTCGAGTCTTCCACTTAACCGCCTCATGGCCTTGGGTAAGCTATTCACCTCTTGTGAACATCAGTTTCGTCATCTCTAAAATGGCGGTGATGATGATACCTATGGCAAAGACTTGTGATACTTAAATTAACTCTTAAAGAACCTGGTGCATCATCTGTGCTCATAGCTGTCAATTTCCCGGTCCCCTCTGCCTTCAGGCCTTTCCAAGAACCTCACGTTGAGTCTTCTCTGACCACGCATTGTTACCAAAAGCCCTTTGCACATACCTGGCCCCTCATTGTGTACCCTTCCTTTCCCCATTGCCTTTCACTGCTTGGAATTCCCATCCTCCAGACCCGTCAGGATTGTACTTCTCAGGGGAGAGCCTGCCCTGCGCATAAAGCCCTCCTTTGTGACTTCAGCCTGAGGCATGCCCTCTGCCTTGGAACTCTGGCACCCATTGTCTTTTCTGCCTAACATTGTTTCCTTCTCATCTTTGGTGTGATTTTTGCAATCCCCTCCCCCCCGCTTTTTTTTCATTTTAAGTTCTTATTTCAATTTCTATTAATTTCAGGCATGCAATATTGCGATTTGACACTTCCATACATCATCCGATGCTTATCCCGACAAATGCACTCCTTCATCGTGGAGTGATTTTTTTTAAACAAGATTACACTGCTTGAGGGGAGGCACTGTGTCACCTACTTCCTGGTGACCTTCCAGGATTGGCTGCTAGTTTCAGTTGGAGAGGCCATTCTCCTTTCCTGGAGAAAATGGAGTGAGGACGAGAAAAATGGTACCAATTACACACTCCCAGTCTCCGATCCTGAATCCAGCCAAACTGCTTAACAACAGAAAAGTGTCTGTTTTTCCTGGTTTGGTTTAATGATTTTCCTGTAGATCCACATCTCTTTCTATCACAAAGAAATCACTTTATCCTGCTGGGTAATTAATACAAATGTACAGTATGGCAAACATATTCCTGTAGACTGCTTATTTTGCTGGTAAATTACAGGAAATCCTATACAGTACACCTGGGATACCCTGCAGTTTGAAATTAGAATATAAAGTGTCTCCCAGTTCCTCCTGCTTGGCCAGGATACTGGTCTGATTGTGCAAGTCTTTCTAGTTAGACATGAATAATAAGCGGGGATGATGGCAAACTCATTTACTTTATTTCTGCCTAAAATTAATAAAGATTTTCATTCTAAGCTTAAAAACCCCCCCACCACCCTGTTTACAGCCGTCAGAGTTACTGGAAGGGGACGGGAGGTGGTGTTGGCTCCCAGTTGTGAACTCATTCAAAAAACACATGCCACATACAAATTTGTAACCAAATCCTTAGAGTCGAAGGTATTTGCCAGTAAAACTCCTTGGCCAAGCTTTAGTTCTACGTGATGTCACATCTATATGAGCCCTATGATAGCATTAAACTGGCCACAGCTGTTTCTGATTAGAGCGGTAGAGCCCCTCTTAAAGGCAGGGTGCACTTCTTCTCCGCCCCTCCCTTCCTTCTTCCTGAGTGGCTTTCTTTAACAAAAGGACTTCTTCATGAACATGGTCAGTGGGCTCTAGCTGTTTATTCTCACAGCAAGTATGTGGTCATTTGGTTCAGCCTTCCAATGGTTTTTGTATACCACGTGTGGGTGAGGACATACACACACACAGGGAGAAGGCCCAGAAAGGGCTTCTTCTTGATAATTGGCGTGTAAATCCTCCCTAGGCCTGTGCACTGGCGGATAAAGCCAACACTTCGCCATCTTCCTTTTGGGACAGAGTAGCCCAATCCAGAACAAGAAGCTTGTGGCAAGTGTCAGATTGCATCTCTTCTTGGAAGAGGAGAGAGTGATGTGAGGCTAGGTGCTGTCAGCATGGCTGAAATTGACTCCATCTTTTTGTTACTTGGTGGGACTCATTCAACAGGGGCCCAGAAACTGTTTCTTAAAGGGCCAGATGGTAAATATTTTACGCTTGCAGGCTCCATGCCCCGTCGCAACTTCCCAACCGTGCCGTGGGAGTGGGCAACGTCCACAGAAAACTCAGACGGGTCTGACTATATTGACAAAACCGGGTGCCGGTTGGATTCGGCCTATAGGTGCAGTTTGCTGACGCTGCTCTCGTATGGCGGGAGGGTGTGGTAGCTGGGCGCCGGTTCAAAACTGTTTGGAAATGTCCCATGAGTTGCTCCCCGACATGGCAAGTCCCGACATTGAGAGTCAATGGTTAGCAGCAAGCTGACGTTGCCACGACATTCAAGTGCATGAACAGAAGAGGTTAGTTCAGATGCTGTTGACCTTAGGGAGGGTTCTCGCACGCGGTAACATTGTGTACTGGTCGTGCTCAGTGGGATCCATATTTGTCCCTGATGGATGTGAAAACCAAAACTAAAACCAAAAGCAAACCGATGAATGAGTCGTTCTGCCACCGACGGCTGCAGGGGCAGCTCTAGCAGAGTCCTGAGCGAGAAAGAGGTCACTGTTCTATCCCGATTTCTAGCCCTACTTGCCTCTTTGGGAAGAAGTGTTTGGGGAGTAATCTCCCTCTGCCTGTGTGAGACCCTGCAGCACAGCATCTCCAGAGGTGCGGTTGGTGGTTGAGAAACAAAGGACCCACGCCTCTGTTTCTGGGAAGTTCGTGCAGTAGCATCATGAGGAAGGTTGGATTTTTTTCTTTCTTTCTTTCTTTCTTTCTTTCTTTCTTTCTTTCTTTCTTTCTTTCTTTCTTTCTTTCTTTCTTTCTTTCTTTCTTTCTTTCGGTCTTGTGGTGAATAGTATTGGTCAGAGTGGGCCCACAGGGAATAGGGAAGGAGGTGCAAATTGCTGGACTTGGAGAAAAAGAAAAAGAAAGCATTACTTCTTGAACCCAGACTGTTTTTGTCTCTTTTCTGACTCTGTTGAACCTCCCTCCAGTCAAGCCACCTTCCCAGCCAGGCCTCTTTTATAAGGTGCTACTCACAGGGTTGGCCTCACAGTTTGTAAACACATAGAAACTTATCTGGGATCTAGGGTTGAAGTCTTCAAAAACCAAAGAAAACTTTGGAAACTTAAGGTTGTTAAGGAAAAGTATTAACTGCCAAGTTTTGATGGGTTGGGAACATTTTAAGATACTGGTGCCATTGGATTCCTCGCCTGAAAAGCCATGATGTCACCGTAGAGGAATATGATGTCAGGCTGTAAAAAGATCAGAAAGCTATTGAAAATTCCTAGGCCATGTTGGGAAGTTTATATGCAATGCTGAACAGAAAATACAGTGTTCTTTTTCTTCTTCCCTCCACCTCCTTCACAAGCAGCCCTGCCAAAAGCATGAAGGTGAGGCAGGCGCTGCCTGGGAATATGGCTGGCTTTTATGACTAGAACTTGTTCATTCTTTAACAGAGTTGCAGTAAAACTTTTTTTTAAAAGTGCCTTGGCTTAACTACTACATGAAGTATTAAATGGCCAGCCATCCCCTTTTAGAAACAGCACTTACTTTCCATGAAGTAGGGAAGACCCTTTTTCTTGTGTTGACTCAGGGCTCTCAGTAACATGGCAGTTTGTGTGTTTTCATTTAAGGAGACTCTGGACTTGGTGTCTTAGCTCTCTCATTAAAGACTTACGGTGGTTCTCTCTGTGAGCGCTCTCTCTCCCTCTCCCTCTCGCTCCCCAAGGACTCAATACTAATAATGTTTTTTTAAATAATTTATATTGATACACTTTCAAAGACAACGATCTCACATTCAGATGGTAAACTATTGGGTAAATCATCTGTCAAGAATGATTAAGGAGCTGGAGAGACTGATTTATGGGGAAAGATTAAAAGAGCTAAATGCGTAGAGCTTGGCTAAGCAGAGACTTGGGGCACCTGATAGTCATCTACTAAAATCAAGAAGGCATGGGACTGGAGGAGAGGGGAGAATTATCTCACCTAGAAGCTGCGCTCTAACTGAGAGTAATGTGAAGGAATTCCGGAGAGGAGGATGTGAGATGGGTATCGCGGAAGTCTTTCTGACATTGAGATCCATTAAGCGGTGGACTCATCTCTCAGGACAAGTGGAGGTCCCATCTTCTGAGATGGGAGTGCCCAGCCAAGGAGCCAGCTGTACTTCAGGGACCCTTTAGATGGCTGAGTGGGAGATGGGCAGCTTCCTTTTGTTTGGTTCTTTGTTTCATTTTTGCTGGGTTGCCGTTCTTTGCCTCGAGTCTCTGCAAAACCTGTATAGAACCCTAGCAACAAGAACCAAAAGGAGAAGCCAAATGGTAGGTGGGCCTGGGACCCGGACCTATTGGTTCCTCCTAAGAGATTATCTCTTCCCAGGATCCCAAAACCTACTGGAGGCACAAGGGGTTCTTTTAAATTTAAAAAAAAGAAAATAAGGGTAAAAGTAGAGGAAGAAAATATCCACTTTTCATTCGTGATTTGGGAAAGATGCAATGCCTTGGACAGTATTAGAAAAAGAAAAAAAAAATCACCTGAAATTCCATGGACAAAGATGAATAATGTTCACAAGTCTGTGTATATCATATTTTCACTATCACGTATGCATTGAATAATTTTCACTATTCTACAATCGTTTTAAATTACTACAAGTTTGGGCTGCTTCTACTTTCTACCACACTGCATATTTGGTGGCTCCAAATACAAGCAGAGTGTGAAGCCCAGGCCCGTGTGATTGCCTTCCGCCCCTAAACAGAGATCCTGGTTTGTACTGGAATTTTAACTGACCCATTGTGGGAATCCTGGCCAGATACTGTTTAAAATACTTAAATACTAGAGAGGTGGGACCACAAGATTTTAGAATAACACTTCCAATTCTAAATATTTACTATCTTCCTCTTTTAATTTTCTATCCACTTAATGTGAATAGAGAATTATCAAAGGCAGATGGGCCTATGGAGGTGAGAGATTAAAAGAGAGAGATACTGAAGAGGGAAAAAAGAGAAAGGAACAGCGAGAGGAAATAAAACTGATTTCAAGGGATTTACAATCTGGTTAATATTTCCATCCTCTCAAATCCCTGAGTTTCATATGTAGTTTCCGTGTGAAACACAATATCAGCATAAGGCTAATATTAATTTGAATCTCTCTTAGCAACGGGTAAAATACCCTAAAATTGTGATGCTATTTAAACAAGGTCGAGAGAGAGAAGGGCATATATTGATGTGACAAGTCACTTTGAGAAAAATGAGATTACATAGCTGAGGAAAGATCATATCCAGTTAGGAAAGAAACGAAGTTTTCTGAATTTTGGATTATCTTACATGGAACTAAAAAACTCAGAGAACGCAATGGCGAAGACAAATATTTAGCAGACCTCACCTGACCTATATATGAAAACACACACATAAATTTTCCAATATACTGATTTTTCCAGCATGAAATCAATCCTCTGCTATTATAAATCAAAACTACCGGTTGTTTTCCTTAAAAGTCATTCTATGGATTTTAGTGACCCAAATATTTAAGTATTTCTGTTGAAATTTTAAGCTTTCATTGAAATCTTCGCTAGAATGAAGACATAACCTCAACGTCCTGAGACTTTTCTGTAAAATTTTGGAACTCACGTCTAAACTGAAAATGTAGGGTTCTTTTAGCCAATAAATGGGCTTCCTCATGTGTATATGACACCGGTAACTGGTCAGTAAAGAGAGAGTGCCCAGCTTTACTTCGCCTTTTCATACTAATCCAAAGAGAGTGGAAAATAAAGCCTGGTCCCCTCCCCATGCCCTTCAGCTCCAACTGACTTCTGCCCATTTCCCTTCCATGAGGACATGCCTGGACTAAAAGGTAACCAAAAATTAGATTTGAACCTCGCTTCTAGCTTTTCTGGGTTTTCAGTTTTGTTTTCCTCTGCGGTTTGTTACTTCTATGGATGTTTTGTGTGGGGGAGAATGTGTGAGTGTGTGTGTGTGTGTGTGTGTGTGTGTGTGTGTGTGTGTGGTTTAATTATATGAAAATTATACTGGGGGTTCAGTAACCAGTGGCTTGAAAATTAACTGAATTATGAAAGCTGAAATGTTGCTCATAGCATCAGTTAATGACAAGGTCGCCGCCACTGTCATATTCAAAAGAAATGTCACACTTGAGTGGGGCTGAGATGGCTGTGTTGTCCCAGGGTCCCAGGTAGAGACAATGAAACAGGGGCTCCTTGGGCACTGTTTCATCCAATGTTTGCATCTAATGCATTCTTCTTTCAACTCATTTTGGTTCTGCCGTGTTCCCATAACATATGGAGTCCCTAGGTATTCTGTTATAACGTGGAAACTTTTGGGGCTGGGAATAACAGATCATGAATAGATTGGAAATTCTCTCTAAATGCCCCCTTGGGTGGTTGATGTAAAGGCTCATTGTGTGTTGTTCCTATCTTTTACAAAAATCAAATATGTCTAGAATTATTTGAGTCCAACAGGCTATATTAGGGATCTGAATGCCAGCATACCCCATACACTACCAGATAAATGATGACAGATGTATGCCCCTAGTATCTCCTCCTATCTCCCCAGCTCTGGGCAACTGTAGTTAATTGAAAAAGAGGAAAGAGGAAATTGAGTTTGGGATGGAGTCAGTTGGAGATGAAGGGAAAATCCAAATAAAAGACTTTGATGTTAAGTCTGTCCCAAATCAGTTGGCAGAGTTGATGCGAGGACTGCCTGGGAGCAGGGGGTTGGGTGGCTGGAAAAGTAATTCTGCAGAGCAGTGAGCCAGAAAGGGAGCAGGAGTGACGGGCGACTTGTACCCCAAAAGGAGATGAAGTGTGCCCCCACTCCCCTGGACCCCGGCGAGCCCCCAAGGACCAGAGTGGGGCTTCAGCAGAAGAGGAGGCAGTGAGCTGCCCGGCCACTCCCGGTTATTGCACCCCTGCTCCCTCAGCAGAAACACATCAAGTCGGATAGCGTACATGCGCTGTTTCTTTGCTCTCCCTTTCTCTCTCAAGATGAGGGTTACCTAAGACTTAAGGCAGGAATCCATAAACACGAATATGCTTTTCTTCTTTCAGTTCTTCTCTTTCCTACCTGGAGCCCAGATTCAAAGTGTCGCCTTACGGTCCTCAAGAAAACAACCCCCCCCCCCAAACCCAACCAATGAACAGCAGCTACTGTTTTCCTGTGACCTCATTTAGGCTCCACTTCCAACACCTCATTTACTCCTGACCACAGCCCAGGGAGGCCACCAATACTATCCCAATGTTCGAGATGAGAAAACCAAAACTGAGGGGGGGAAATGAAGTGGAAGTTGCCAGAGGCCACCGAATGGGAAGGCAGCTCAACCTGGATCCGCTGGCGAGTCTGTCAGAAGCCGACATGTGTGTGTGAATCCATTTGCGACCACCTCCAGGCTCCTATGGCCCCTAGCGAGGGTAACTTTAGTTCCTGCTTTCCCCAGGACAAAACTGCTGTCGAGTTTTGTCCCAGGCTTCTGTCTGTTGAACCTCAGCCTCTGGCAGGCATTTCCTGGGACGGCCCTTGCAGCAGCTCCCCACGTAACCAGCTCACAAGTGTGCTGGCGGGCTCATCCTGCCGCCGTCCCAGCAGCGGGAGCAGGGCTTCAACTCGGCCTCCCCAGAGCCCAGGGAAGTGGAGGCAATACTTGCCCTGGGTTGAGTGCGGAGGGCCCACAAGACCACAAAACGATGTGCAGACGTACAGTACCTGTTCTCTTCTCCCCAGTTATATGGGCTCAACCTCTCTGCAAACTAGAGGTCAAAGAGAGTGGTGGGGAAGTGGGGACCACCAGAGCCGTGAGCCCTCAGTTGAGAATTAATCAATAATTCTGTCTAATTAGACAACTAGACAATATGTTGCAATTTTCTCTGACTAGTCATGCTGAAACAATAACATGCCGGGGAAGGATATTCCTCAGTGTTTATAGTTCGTAGAGTAGGGAGTGGTTGCGAGGAACATTTTTGCAAATCTTAACCTTGGGGGAGAAAGTGTATGGACATCTAAAGAAAATCCAGCCTAAGGTCTGGGCATTCGATAGGAAAAGCCTGCAGCATGCTCTGGGATGGAAATGTTGCTCAAGAAGCATCCAGGGAGGGCGCCTCGGTGGCTCAGTTGGTTAAGCAACTGCGTTTGGCTCAGGTCATGATCCCAGAGTCCTGGGATCGAGTCCCACGTCGGGCTCCCAGCTCCTCGGGGAGTCTGCTTCTCTCCCTGACCTCTCCCCTCGCATGCTCTTTCTCACTCTCTCTCTCAAATAAATAAGTAAAATCTAAAAAAAAAAAAAAAAGAAGCATCCAGGGAAGAAGGCAAAAGGAGAAACCAATCTTGACCAGGAATTCCACAGGCCTACATCTTCTGAGACACATAAATGTCACTGGTGTCCTGTGGGGAGGAGGGGTGTCGAGAGTCCCCTCCCTTAAAGGTGAGGAGAGAAGCATGTGTGCCCACTTCTAACTCCCACTCTAACATCTGCCACAATGCCCACATTGGCTGCCCCGGTTCACTCCCTCAGCAAGGCAATATGTCTGGGTTTGGTAGGGTTGGTTTGTTTGTTTTTTCCAGAAGAAGTGGGTGCTATGTCCTGTGTGTGGAGCCTACATCCCATCCTTGAACTGGACTCTATGATGAAGTAATTTGTAAGTATTTGGAAGCCAGTGTGGGGAGAGCTAAAATAGCTAACCTTTTGTTTTTTTTTTTAAATAGCTAACCTTTTTTGATCCCTTGCTAGATCATGTTCTAACGTGAGGATTTCACTTGGATTAAGTTATTGAACATCTTCACTCCACACCTAGGGGCGGAGGGACTCTTATGCTCCCCACTTTAAAGCTGACAAAACTAAGATTCCAGATGGACTATGACCTCCAGAGTCGTGTCATTCTTTAGCCCATGGAGCTTGGCCTCCCCTGGGGGAAGGCTCTGAACAAGATGAAGAAGAGTCTGAGTTTCCTTGGCTTCAATCTCGACAATTATTCTTTTTTTTTTCTTTTTAATTTTCAATCTCTGTCAGAGACAGCCTTCTCACATCTCCATCATGTCGGCTCTCTCACCCACACGCGTGTCAGTGAGAGGCACAGGATTGGCACTGCCTAAAAGCTGAGATAGAAATCTGATCACGATCTGGATGGCAGCACAGATTACTTACTGTCCTTCTCCTCCTTCCTTCAAGCACCCATTGGGCTGGGGGCAACAATGTGCTCAGGCGCGAAGAAACGACAAAAATTCACGCCTGCATTCCCCAGACTCCTTTGCAGATATGTAAGCCCGGGTGACATGAGTCTGACTCCAAAGTATATACAAGATACTTAAAGATGTATCTTAGGGAGGAACTTACGGAAGAGGGAGGGGAACTCCGTGGGGGAGATTCTCTTTATGCATGTCTTCACTCTTCCTGATGTCTAGAGCTATCACAGACAGTCTCTTGCAATTGAATATGAGGGAAGGACAATAGAATCGCAGAGATGTAAAGCTTTGAGTCACCGCATCAACCCTGAACCTGCACCTTCAGATCTCTTATTATGTAAGAGAGGAAGTGATGGAGATTAAGTGGGTAGATGTATGTAAAGCTTATGACAATAAGTTCACAAAGTAAGACTGTAAGTATGGCTGTCACAAGTATACTGTTACAAGTTACAAGTATAGCTCTTATATTATTGAAGCCACTGTTATACAGGCTTCTCGTTATGCACAGCAGAACCTAATCCTTAATGAGTGTAAGCACTAAGTGGGAACTGTTTACTAACAATTTATCTGATAAGCTCTTTGAGGACATTGACAAGGCCTCCCATAGGAAGTTAACTTGTATCACATGGAAAAAGCGTCTTATGGTCGAGCAAGCCTGAGAAATCTTGGAATAAACAAAATTGACCAGATTTCTCTATTGCAGTACTTCTCAGAGCCTTTAGTAATTTCAATGTCCATTAAGAATCTCCAAGTGGGAGATTAAACAGGCAGCATTTTCCAGACTTCTTAAACCAAAGAATAATTTCCTTGCATTTTACAGGACTGATGTTCTACAGGACACCCTTGCAGGAATCCTAAAGTGAATGTTTCAAAAAACACTTTCAATTTCTATTATGTTATGATTCCTTTCTCAGAATTCCTTTATTTAAAGAATTTCTGAATGCACTGTGCTATTTCATTCCACCTCTGCTCCCCGGCCTGGAATACAGCTTTTTAGCGAACATGTTAATTGGGTGCTATTTTGTTCCCAGTATTGTGGTAAGAAATTTTCATACATTTAATATAGGAAATTAAATGTATGAAAACTTAATGGCATAAACATAAGAAATACTTATTTGTTTCTCATGAAAAACCACAGACCTGAGTGACCCTTCAGGACAACTGTCCTCTGTGTGGTATCTCAGCCAAGTAAATAGGTGGCTTTGAGCTCATGGCTCAGCAGCTCCGCCTCCCCACAGGAGGCTTCCTCCAAATTCACTGTTTCAGGGAAAGAGAGAAAGGCAGAGGCTGTCTGCCACCACGTGTCACTTCCTCTCACAATTCATTAGCCAGAACTGGTCAGGCGTCCCCACCCAACAGCAAGAGGGCTGAGAACCTTGGTCCCGCAGGTGCTAGGACCCTGGTAAGCCCGTTACGGTCTATTACAAAGTCTGTAAGTTGGCTAATACTGTCCTCTTTTATTTCATTGCAGATGAGGAGACTGAGGCTTTACGAAAAGTAAAGTAACTCATCCAAGACCACTCAACATGGCCAGGATTTTAATCCAGACTGTCTCTTGATATCACTAACCTCCTCTTTACTACGGGTGGATTTGGGCAATAAGCCCCTCTCTACTGGGCTGCCGACCGTGTGAAGGAAATGCTCAGAGAAGGGGCCAAAACCAACCAACCAACCAAACAAACAAACAAACAAAACACAAATCCAAACAAACAAAAACCCAAAAAACCAACACTCTGATAGAAGGAATGGTGTCTGCAATCCCTTTTTACCCCCTGGGTGGACTGTGCCCCCTTTACTTTTCACCAACACTTAATGCACATCAATCTTAAAGAAGAGAAGAAGAAACCCGCCCCTCCCCCGGCCACACACACACAAGTGCTGCCCTTCCCTGCTCTACAGAATAGAGAGAAAACAATGGGTCCCTGTGTAGAGAGTTCTAAGTCTTTTATCTTTCTACAGATTCAACCACAGTATTGATTCTTTATTGACCTAAACTGTCCTAAGCACGGCTGTGGTTTTTTCTCATATAGTGTATGGGAGAGTTAAGGCAGATACTACTTTAATATTGATTTTTGTGAAAAAGGTGCAGGAAAGAGGGCAATTTGTGTCTGCAGTTGCTCTTCACTATAAAAGATACCATTGTTAGGAGCTTATAGCATTATATCAAGGGTCTTAATCTGTAGCAATCTTTTTTTTACAACTTAGAAATAGGCTTGGGCAAATGTGTTATTGGTGTTAATGATATTTTGAAGTGAAGCAAATTTGTCAGCCTTTCTAAGTAAACTGCTCAACTTAACTATTTGAGGACTTGGCATGTTGACTCAGTGATTGTGCAGAAACCCTAGGATTTATTTATTTATTTGAAAGTCCTTTGGAAAGAATGTTTCCTTGTACAAACAGGGACAACAATGTTTGCTCAATGGATCTTTGAGAAATGGGAATGATTATCTAGGGCTGAAATAAGCTATGCATCTCTCTGTTGAAGAATGTTTCTTCTTTAAGGATCAAAGGATTCTGGTTCCTGGAATATTATTCTGTGATTCAGGAGAGAGGAGGGGGGAAAAAATTCACTCAACTGAAGATGCTTTTATTGGTCAGAATAATATGGCTGTTGAACTTGTGGGTGGGATTTTCATGTTCTTGAATGAATAAGTATTTTTAGAAGCAGGTTCTGTTTGCATGATAGAAAAGCTTCTGAAAAAGTTTCAAAAAAGCCATAAGAAATGGTAGCTCTTCTGAAACTGGCCAGCTTAGTTTGTTTTATTTTTAGCAAACGCGCTAAAAATGGGCATTGAACACTAAGTCTAGAGATTTTTTCAGCCGCTGTAGTGTGGTTTTATTGAGGTTACTTGCTTCCCTGCATGTGGGAAGAGCCAATGAGTCAGTGAGAAATATTAATTATGTATCTACTGCACACAGAACATTCCCCAGGGCACTGGCCATAGAGGAGTACAAGACAATAATGATTTAGAGCCATGACCTCAGATAATGATGACCAGGGACTGGCAGGGAATGCCAACACGCCAAGCTATTTGTGGGTAGGGTCCTCTTCAGTCACTGGGTAAGTGTCTTATGACAGCCCTCAAGGTTTAAAAAAAAAAAAATCTAGTACTTCTCAAAAGGCTGAGACCTCTCATCCTGATGGGGAAGTCTATAACCTGTTTAACAATATTAGAATGATGACTTCCACTGATGAGTGGTGTATTCGTGAGCTTTCGCACTCTCTCTACTGGGCAAAATGCATCTCTTGGGTCTGATTCCTGCACACAGATGCCAAGATGTATCAAATATTCAAATTATCACTTCCTTGTAACACCTGGTTTCGACTTAAAACCCCCCAAAATTCTAAAATAACACCTGCTCTTCAGATCATTAGTTGTATTTTAAACATTTTTCTTTAATCTAATGCTGTTGTCTGGAAACGTATAGTACTGGGACCATATTGAGCTGCTTTGTATATAGTAAAATATCATAGTACCCTGGTACAGGTTATATAAGAAAAAGGCCAGAACAGGGATCATTCCAGAAGGAACAGAGGGACTGGTGATTTGATAACACCCTTCATCATCTTTTCTTTCTTTCATTTCATTTTAAATCTCCATATTGAGTTACCTGACAAAATTTGCAAACGTGCAAAAATATGCCTCATATCGATTGACTCTTTGACATAAGAGTAAATTATCCTTACAGCTCATAAATATATTGCATAGCAAACAGAGACACAGACATGGACACACATGTAGACACATACCCCCTCACATATTATGTCACTTGAAAGCTGAACAGCCATGAAAATTAACATAGGCCAACATGCCAGACTCTCAAAGAAACCAGTAATATGGTAAAATAAGCATTTAATATTCTTTTTTTCTACCCATAATTCCCTTTAAAAATTTTTTTCCAGGGCAACCGGGTGGCTCAGTTGGCTCAGTGTCCGACTCTTGATTTTGGCTCAGGTCACAATCTCAGGGTTGTGAGATCAAGCCCCGTGTCAGGCTCCATGCTGGGCATGGAACCTGCTTAAGATTCTCTCTCTCTCTGCCCCTCCCTCGCCTCCCTTTCTAAATATATATATATATATATATATATATAAATAGGTATTTATATATATTTACATATAATATATGTATATATGTATAGTTTTTTCTAGAATCTCAACTTGTGGGGGGAATTCAGACTGTCAACTTAAAGAAATTGAAAGCCAAAGCTTTGGCTTAAATGACAAGTGAGCTGGAAGCATTGAGCCGCCAGTTGGGGAGATCTCCCATGCGGCTTGGAGTGGCCCAGGAAGTTAGGGGAAGGCTAGTAGTGCAAACAGATATTTTTTATTTGCTTTGTTCAACTAAAGCGTAAATAATGATCTTGGTGAACAAGTGGCATGCCTTTTCCTCAAAAGTTTAGACAGCAGTGGAATAAGTGGAGATTGAGAATCTGTGGAGAGAAGCGGTCACAAAGAACAATAACATCATTCAAGCTGAAGCTCCGGGGTAGGCAGGCCTGCAGGATCCCTTACACACCCATCCTCCCCCACTGCATATATTCTTAGCAATAACCACTGAGGGGATGAGCAAGAGACGGAGGATATTCTTGCTTGTACAACATGTTTTGAAATCTTATGAAGCATTATTGGTTCTCACAATGGCCAATCATGGCCAAGGATTCTAGAGGACCTTGCACAATGAAGAACTTCCCTCCACCCTATAAAACATTAGAATTCCCCACAACCAACTGCATGTAATAAGTCTACAATCAATCCAGCCTGTGGGCACCTGGGTGGCTCAGCTGGTTAAGCGTCTGACTCTTGGTTTTAGGTCAGGTCATGATCTCGGGGTCGTGAGATCAAGCCCAGCATCAGGCTCCCTGCTTGAGATTTTCTCCCTCTGCTTCTGCCCCTCCTCTTGCTCACACACTCTCAAATAAATAAATCTTAAAAAAAAAAATCCAGCCCAGAGCACAATTCTGCTTTAATATTTATGTGTCTAGCAAAATTTCAGAGTATTGCCACCATGTAAGTCAAAGGAAAACATACTTTGTCTCATTAGAGTCAATGGCAGGAAATTGTTTACCGTTTTAACAGTCACATCCCTCACCCACTTGTGGTATTGGATTTACCATTTAATCCACCTGTATTTCTTAGTCTGCATGTGTACCTATTTGACATGTACAGTGATTCTATGTAATTTCAAATATCTAGTTATTTTAGTATAACACACAATAAAATATATGTTTTAGGAAAAGAGTATCGGGTTTGATGGAGTTGAGACCCAACAGTAAACAAATAAGTAAATAAACAAATAAATAAATAAATCCAAATTATCCATATAGTATCTTAGTTCAAAATGGCCATCTTGGTTGGCTCAGTCAGTTAAGCATCTGCCTTCGGCTCAGGTCATGATCCCAGGGTCCTGGGATCGAGCCCTGCATCGGGTTCCTTGCTTAGTGGGAAGTCTGCTTCCCCCTCTCCCTCTGCCTGCCGCTCTGCCTACTTGTGCTCCCTCTCTGTCAAATAATAAATAAATAAAATCTTTTTCAAAAATGGCCATCTTTAGATCTTTCCTCATACTTGATTACCTCCAATTTCTTTTTTTTTTTTTTTTTTTTAAGATTTATACATTTATTTTAGAGAGAAAGCAGAGAGGAGGGGCAGAAGGAGAAGGAGAGAGAAACCTAAGCACACTCCGCACTAAGTGCAGAGCCTGATGGTGGGGCTCGATCTCACAACCCTGAGATCACAATCTGGGCCGAAACCAAGAGTCGATTGCTTAACGCTCTACACCACCCAGGCTCCCCCAGCACTTCCAATTTCTGACTTGACTCTCTTTTTCATTCTTTACACTAGGCACTTAACAGTCTTTCTCTGGCCACAATCTTGCCACAGTGCCTTTGTCTATCTTGGATAAATCACTCTCCCGGGTGAACTTGCCTGTGGTATCAACTTCACTTTGCCTCTGCTTTAGAACTAGAGGAAACTCTCTGATCAAACAATCTGCTCATTTCAAGATGGCAAAACTGACCCTCAAAGAGGTCTAGGACTTAAAGTTTTCCTACGGAACATGAGGCAAATAAGACTGATTATTATTCTGATAATTATCTGATTATTATTCTTCCAATCTGCACATAAGGATCAGAGCTGTATTCATCCCATTTATCTTCAAGAGGCTTCCAGGTTTAAAAGACTGGACTGTGATATGATAGCCATCTTCTGTTTTCAGAAATGCTAATATGCTAAGTCGGAAGCTTCACAGAAGAGATGCTGACAGAAATCTAAGGTCCATCTAGGGCTGAGAGAACGTGGGCCGTTTGGCTTTGGATGTTCTAGTCCTCTGAGCAATTGTGGGATGGCTGAGTCTGGCAGTCTGGCTAAGTCTGATCCTACTAACCTTTTTTTTTTTTTTCCCCACTGCTTTATTCCTAGTGCCCAAGAGTGGGTGGCGTATCTTTAACGTGGATGCGTACTGCTCTGGAGGAGACCAACTTCTAGCTCTTCCTCTGGGGCAAACCCCACCCGGACTCCCACACCCTCCATCACCACTGGTGTCAGTCATATGTACTTCTCCCCTTGTCAGCAGAAACGGGTGTCCTGACTGTCTTTCCTTCCTTTCTTTCATCAGCCCATCACATCAGCGGGAAAGGGATGTATATACCCCCGTACCCTTGTTCATACTCAGAAAGGACAAACAACAATGGGGACTAAAAGGAGCAGGGTGTGTGTGTGTTTGTGTGTGTGTGTGTGTGTGTGTGTGTGAGAGAGAGAGAGAGAGAGATTTGGCTTCTGGCAGAACTGAAGAATGAGAGGAATGGGGAAGGAAACCATATGAAAATGAAGACATTAAGGGAAGTTTTCTCTTTTATTCATAGCTCTTTTATTATCTTTTGCATGGCTTTCAGCAAATAAAGATATGGATCATTTAGGTTGAACCTCATGAATTAAAATTCAGGAAGATAAATACACTAAAGACTAAAGGTGTCAGTTTGTTTTGGTAATACAGGACCTTCAACAAATGATGGGGACTTGAAATAATGGTGGTGGTTTTTGGAGGGGATGAGAGGTAAGAGGATAGACCACTTTCTTCTAAAAGTTAGAGTCTGAAGGAAGTGAGAGAAGGTTGTAGCTAAAGCAAAGCCATAGTCAAAAGAAGTTTATATTTATTTTTAAATTCGGAGATACTTGAGTATGTTTTGCTGCTTGTTCTGACTGAAGATATACTGGAGAGGGACTAATCCATGAAACAAGATTCTGCATGAGTTGGGAGAGGGGAGCGCACCCCTAAGGTAGATTCTGTCAACAGCAACTCCAAGGGAGCTCCCTAAAACAATTTCAACTTCTGTTATGTATTAGAAATCTCACAAGAGGGGTGCCCGGGTGGCTCAGATGGTTAAGCTTCTGCCTTTGGGTCATGATCCCAGGTCCTGGGATCGAGCCCCACATCGGGTTCCTTACTCAGTGTGGAGCCTCCTTCTCCCTCTCCCTCTACTGTTCCCCCTGCTTGTGCTCTCTCACTCTCTCTGTCAAGTAAATAAATAAAATTAAAAAAAAAAAAAGAAATCTCACAAGAACTCTCTTGCAGAGAGACATCTTTGATAATCTCTCAAAGAAGCTTCATCATATAGCTCTGAAATCACCTTTATATATTTCCATCTGATCTTCCTTGTATTGCTTACCTTCTCCTGAATACGCAGCCCACTCTTCTTTGAATTAGTTCACGGTATCCAGAGGAAACAACAGAAGTACAATAATCATACTGTTCTTATGTCTTTAGAACCATCTTCTTTGCCGAATTTTTTCATTCCAACTTGATAGCAGTCCCTTGTACCGTGGTGCTTCTGTTTGCTCTATAGTATGGTGAAAAGAAAAAACTTAGACTTGGTTGGAAAAAAAATAAAGGTTAGAACATCATGATGGATGAATCTCTGCGTGTAGAATGATAAGAGATCCCAAGTGAAACCTGTAGAAATCAGCCATGACACCCAGGTGAGTCTCTCTGGCAAGTTCTTAACAATATGAGTATATAACCACTTGAAGTCCTTTTTCTTTAAGTGGCAGATTCTCAATAATTTTATGTCAAGGATGGAATGAAGGAAGACTTCAAACCTATGCACTTGGTGAACTTCTCCAATCTGAACATACATATGTAAATACAGGAACATAGATGTCAATCTTCACATAGAAAAGTCTCATAAATTCACTTCAGCCAACTTTTCTGTAAACAAGTTCTTTAACACAGAATCAAAACAAAACATCAGCAGGCCCTTAGTTCATGGAGACAGTTAGATAGAGTCTTCATCCTTAGCCTACGTGCCCTTTGATTGATATAAATCTATAGAAGTGCCTTGGGAAGTCACAGGCCTTAATTCTTTAATGACATAATCGTTAGCACAGTGTGGATACTTCTGCCAACACAATGTACTTCATCCATCTAAAGGATAATATTTAAAAGATTTGAGTGAAAATAACTTGCTAAAAATAGTTATTCTGTTTATCTTTTCTTATTTTATGACAAATATGGGTTTACCATATAGATTAATGAAAGCAGAGTGAATCTAGGGAAATAAAAATCATCCATAATCCCAACATCCAGAGGCCTTGGATATCAACTTTCCTTCCAGTTTCTTTTCCATGAATTGTGTACACAGTCAGTATTACATTACAAAGCAATTTATAGTGTTCTGATTTTCTTGTAAAACAGAAGTCCCCTTATTATTTCAAATTTCTCCAGAAATTTACTTAACAAATGCAAAAAACAGCATAGCATATATTAAATTGAATAATTTGAAGTTGCTGATATTTAACCTTTTTTTTAACCTCAAAAAATGTCAATTTCATAGAGTTTAGCTTAAGTAAGTAAGAATTTACCTATCATTTCTCTATTAAATTGATGGATGATTTGGTTGTTTCTTTTTTTTATTATTAATAACATGTTGAAATGTGTGCGTTTTTGCATAATCTTTATTAGCATTTCTGATAACCTCCATAGGCTATATTCCTTGAATTGATATAAGTGAGAGCTGACATTAGACATCTTTATGGTATTTTTAACTTCTATTACAGAAGGTTTTTTCCAAAATACTAAGCAAAATCAGGGGCGCCTGGGTGGCTTGGTGTGTTAAGCCTCTGCCTTCGGCTTGGGTCATGATCTCAGGGTCCTGGGATCGAGCCCCGCATCAGGCTCTCTGCTCAGCAGGGAGCCTGCTTCCCCCCCTCTCTCTGCCTGCCTCTCTGCCTACTTGTGATCTCTCTCTCTCTGTCAAATAAATAAAATCTTTAAAAAAATAATAATAAGCAAAATTAATTCCAATCAATAATGTATGAAAAAGTAACCACATGCTTATCAACAGTGAATTTAAAAAAATTCTTCATTTACTGGAAATTTAATAGAAATACAAACAAAAAACCAGTATAGAACCAAACAAAAGCCCAAAGATTGATTTACAGTTTATCTTTTTTTTGAATAGTCACATAAGATATTTTTTCACATTTGTTAGCCATCTTAATGTCCTCTTTGGGGAATTTGCTTGTTTTGTTTTGAAGGCATAGAGTTCTCGTTCAAGTTTTGGTTGTCATATATATATAGCCTTTCCTCTCGAGTCTGTTTTTTGCTTTGATTTTGTTTATTTGACATACAAAATCTTTCATCACATATACAACTGAGTCTTTTCTCTCTGTACCCATCTTGTGCCCAAATTTCCGCTTCCTGTAAGGACACTTGTCATATTGGATTAGGGCTAACACTAATGACCTTCCTTTACTCTCACCTCTTTAAAGACCCTGTCTCCGGGGCTCCTGGGTGCCTCAGTTGGTTAAGTGTCTGCCTTCAGCTCAGGTCATGATACCAGGGTCCTGGGATCGAGCCTCATGTGGAGCTTCTTGGTCGGCGGGGAGCCTGCTCCTCCCTCTCCCTCTGCCACTCTCCCTGCTTGTGCTTCTCTCTCTCTCTCTCTCTCTCTGTGTCAAATACATAAATTAAATATTTAAAAAAATCAAAACAAAGACCCTGTCTCCAAAAATAGTCACATTCTGAGGTACTGGGGTTTAGGGCTTCAACATGTGAATTGTCGGGGGACAAAACCTGGCCTATAACAATAATTCAAACATGAGCCCTCTGGCTCCAGAGTCATATCTCTTCTTTTTTTTTCTTTTTCAACTTTTTATTTTTGAAAGAACTTCAGACTTGTAGGAAAGTTGCAAATATTGTATAAAGACTTGCCACGTTTTTTTCACACAGATTCCCTTATGTTAATGTTTAAATACATTTGTTTTATAGCTCTTTATACATTACAGTATTTATCAAAATTAAGAAATTATTAACACAATACTATTATCTAATCCTCAGACCTTAATAAAATTGTACCAATTAGCCCGGTATTGTCCTTTGTAAAGACAGAGAAGCAAAGCCTTCTTACAGTCTAGAGGCCAGTGTTTTATTTAATTGCTACATCTCTTATATTTCCTTTAACTTTACATATTATCCTTTTTTAAAAAAAATTGTCATAACCCTGACAGTTTTGAAGAGCATAGGCCTGCCTGATATTTTCTAAAATGTTCCTTAATTTGAGTTTGCTGATGCTTTTTCGTAATTAGATTCAGGTCACGCATTTCCGGCAGGACTTTCACAAAGAGATACTGTGTCTCTCAGTGCATCTTATTAGGAGGCACGTGATACTGATTTGCCCTCTTACTGGCGATACTAACTGATCACTTGTTGAGATATTATCTGCTGGGTTTCTATGCTGCAGAAGTCACTATTTTTAATACTTTGAGACAATCCAAATATCCTTTTCCCATCACAATTTTACCTACTAATTTTGTATCCGCTGATGATTTTTGTCTAAAATAATGATTACGATGTCAGTTCGATCATTCTTTCTCTATCTATGAATTGCAATTCTACAATTTGTAAGAAATCCTTCCTCCCCTAGTTTACTTATTCATTCATTTGTATCAGTGTATACTCATGGATTCTTATTTTATTCTATGTTTATTTTGTTTTTCAGATCATTATCAGTTTGGCCATGAGGTGGCTATTTTCATTTGCTTCGAAATCCTTTTGACAAGTCCCTATTATTCCTTGAGAATTTTCTTAATTTCTTGCTCACAAGAGGTCCTGAGATCAGTTTACACCTTCTCAGTTTCAGTCTTGGAATTATCTATCTCTTCATGGATTCATGGTTTCCTTTCCTGGAGAATGGCCTTTAAACAATAAGATCTGGCTTCTAGGAATGTTCCCTGGTATTGAGGAGTAGCTGATTCTCAATAGAGAGCTGGGAAATATATGTTTGAATGAATACACCAATGATGTATATACATCATTCATCTATCTGTCTCTATCCAGATGGATTCTGGACATCTAAAACATGCTGACACATTCATTTCAAGTCATGAAGAGGATCCTGACTTACAGTCCTTTATTTAAATCTATGATTTAATAACCCTTTGTTAAAACTGCTCAATTTTCATTTCCAGTGTGTCTTTCTGATTTTTTATTCTGGAGGTTAATACCAGACCTCACAAATCTAGGATTAGGAGTACATGAAAGTTAAGTAACATTCCAAAGGAACTGTATAGGAAATGAACGGAAACCCTACAGACGGAGTTTTGATTTTTTCAATCTTTTTTTTGGTTTGCAATTATCTAAATCTTTAGGGCATGTACTAGTACCATAATCAGACCGACCCTGAGGTTTTAGGATTCCTAAGTCTCTGGAGGCATAGATAGCTGAGGGATTGGTTTAGGAATGCTGAACTCTGTCACAGATCTGGCCTCAATCCCATACCCGAGAGCTCTGTGTCCTAGATCAGAGGTCAGCAAGTGATGACCGCACCCATTCATTTATATATTGTCCAAGGAAGCTTTTCTGCATCCTTGACTTGACTTGAGTAGTTATTATAGACTAGGGCCTGCAGAGCCTTGAACATTTACTATGTGGCCCTTCAGTGAAAAGGTTTGCCTATTCCTGCCCTAGGTCATCCTAAGCCCTGATATCGATCATCTTTTTGCCACATATACACGCACATACACACGCCCACTCCGCATCCGCATACCACATCCACACATAGCATTGCAAGACAATGCCATCAGGAGTTATTTTATACATGAGTGCTAGCTGAGGGAAAAATTCTGCCCGTGGTTGACTATGTGTAACATCAATGCAATTGCATTGGCAGGATGGCCTCGTCTTAGACTTCAAAGTATACTATACCCAGACGGTGCATCCAATTCGTCCGTGATGTCTTTGAAGATTGGACAAATAAACGAGACCCCCGCCATTTGGCAGCCTGTGTCAATTCTGCGAAACCTCTCAGTTTGGCTCTGTGGTACCATCGGAGGTCGAGTGTTCCTATGTCTGCATTTCTCATAATTATTTTGAGATCTAAAAAGAAAGGGAGACATTTGGAAAGACGATGAATACAATACCAAGTTAGAAGCCATGTGGAATGGTGTGATGTCTGCTGGTAGTGCCAAATTACCGCATGGTTGGGCCACTCACCAAAGTCAGTAAGAACTCTGGGGGCAACCCCACACCCCCTTTGTTCTGCCCATAATCAAACATGGAGAGCTATGGACACCAGCAAGCCGAGTTTAACTCTGGTTTTGTCTTACTTTTTTTGACCATCCAGGGAAGACACTCTTGATGTTGACTTGTTTTTTGTTTTTTGTTAACACCTTTTACTTCACTGTGAATTAAAAATGAGACTAGGCTTCTGAGCTTCTCCAACCCGTGTTTGCCTCAGGGCCCTCTGAACATTGTATGGCACTATGAAACAGTCTTTCTGGAATCCAAATATTCCGTGTGAAAACATCTTTGTTTTCTGATGACTCAGGCTGCTACTTACTTTGTGCACCTATTCAGATGTATTATGTTTTTATGTCCACTTCTTTTACGTGCCGTAAAGCACCATCACTGCGCTGCCGGCTAAGCATTTTGTCTCCGAGGTGGCGAGGAGGACACACGCGCAAACACGGGCACCCACCTCAACTCTTCGGTTGCTCGAACGCGATGCCTTCTAGATGCACCTGAGGTTGGCTTTGGGAAAGTGACTAAATTTTAGTCTTACAACGTACGGTTTTTTAATCTGTCCTCTGGTCATTTCCCAAAATGTGTGAGTTCTTTAGGTAGAAAGTTTGTCTCCTCGTATTATAAAATTAGTGTTCCTAGAGGATGGAGGCTCTTAAGGAGCTGGAAGTAAACATTGCAGGACTCTTGAGAGTAAGAACGCTACTTTTCGTAGGTAATAATAGAGACAGTATTTCCAGTCTCTTTTAGCATTTAGGCGTCTTGTTAACATCAGGGGTATTGCTGTTTATGCTTTCACACTTTGAATGCCCACAAGCCTCAGTGTAAGATTCACACCATTCACATCACCTGTGTGTTTCACCAGCCAACTCCTTTAGTGCTGAGTAGGAGCACTTACACTCATGCCCCTCCCATTCCCACTCGATAGACCTGATATCCTTGGTGATGGCCAATAAGGAAGCCTTTTTAAAAAATATTCTTTTATCCCAGAGTTTTGGCATCTTTGATGCACTAAATTTAATCCAAAATTCTTGGGGCCTGACATTTTTCTGGATTCAGAATATTTTGGAGTGTAGAGAGATGTAGACTGAATATTATAACACCCCCCTGGTGGAGGGGGTGGATATGGGACAACTCCCTGAAATAAGACCTATCAATATTTCTACAGTGTATCATATCAATATTCCCAGTGGATAAATAAAAGCTATCCATAGTCTCATATCATTGTAGGTAGGGTCATGTCATTGTTACAAAAGACTAGAAATCAGTTCAAGTTTTGCCACCAAATACGTTTTTTAAAACTTCAGATTTGGGGTATTGCAAATCTAGGATTGTTGATCTCTACCAGAGGTCAGCAAAATTTTTCCATAAAAGGTGAGACGGTAAATATTTTAGATTTTTCAGGGTATGCCGTCTCTATCTCCTACCATTCTCTGCTGTGGGCCCTTAGATAATATGGAAATGGGTGTGGTTGTGCTCCAATAAAACTATCTACAAGCACAGGCTCTGGACCAGATTTGGCCTGTGGGTCATAGTTTGCCAACCCCTGATCTATATGCAGTAGCCAGCGTGTTAAAACCCCGTACCCTGGCTGTCTAATCCACTGACTAGTTTGCAATAATTTCTTTGAATTAACATTTGGAGGATGGGAAAACTTTTTTGAGTAGAGGAAGCGGCCTCTGCTGCTTGTCACACCCATTCTGTTACCTCTTCTCCATTTCACGAGTGAAAAACATATACAAGAATAGTACTTAGATCAAGAATAGTACTTAATACCTAGATCTGAGTAGGATTAGAATGTAATTTGTCATTGAACTCCTGGTGAATATTATGTGATGGTAACATTTGAAAATAAGGAGTGGCTAGAATCTAGTGGTGTTAGTGATTGTCACATTAATGATATTAACAGGAAAAAAATGTAGTTTTCCAGGCTTGATATTAACTTCTGGTTCACTTCTTTTCTGTTGACTGAAAACATTAGCTTGAGCTTTTGTTCTCTTCATATCTTACTTACTCTGCTTTATGTTTGTTTCCTTAGATATAAAAGTATATGGGGGCACGTAGGTGGCCCAGTCAGTTAAGCATCTGCCTCTAGGTTTCAGCTCAGGTTGTGATCTCAGGGTTGTGAGATCGAGCCCTCAGGGTTGTGAGATTGAGCCCTCCATCAGGCTCTACACTCAGTGGGGAGTCTGCTTGAGATTCTCTTTTCCTCTCCCTCTGCCCCTCCTGCTCATGCTTGGTCTCTCTCTAAAATAAATAAATAAGCCTTTTAAAAAGGCAATAAAAGTATACAGTTTTAGATTAAAACAAATAACTCGTCAGCTGTTCATGGGAGTTTGTGTTTTTCTCCACACGATATGGAGCAAGGCTTTAATGGATCAAGTCTGAAGGGTTTCTTTGAATGGGCTTGTCCTTTTAGTGGGTGTTGTCTAGTACTTCTGATCAAGAATGGGAACAGAGAACAGAGCAGTGTCCCCTATGGGTGGCCTCCCAGTGTGCTGAGAAATTATGGGCCTTCAGCAGATGACTCATTGATTTTTTTGAATGAGATTGAGTTTAAGAAATATGACAATAGCTTTTGGAAGTCTGAAGAAAAACTTCTCGACAAACTCACCAGTCTTTAGGCTGGTTGTATGAAAAGGATGATTGGAATAACCTCGAGGACTGGCTAACATTTTTGTCAATTATCTGCTAAGCTGAGTAGTGCCCCACACGAAGCATGTGGCATATTTAGGCACTCCTTCCTAGCTCATTGCATCTGCTTTCTTGCTGACTTCCTGTCTTCATGTGGGAAGCTGCCTTCCTGATTGGTCCTTATGAGTATGTTGATCAGATTTTGTGGTTCGAGGGGCCATGATCTTTTCTCTTTGTAGTTACAAACTTTCCAGACTTGACCTTAATTCTTAGGGGTGTTGAGTTCTTCAAGGGGCTCTTGTGCATTTTGAGGTATTTTTCATAGTGTTTCTCATGTAGCTTCATACCTTGGTTTCCCTGGTAGATCATAGGCTCCTTGAGAGGAGAAACAGGATTTTTATATGTCTCTAATCTCAACATCTCCTGACATACATGGACACTAGACTTCAGATTAAATAAACAAATATGCATTAACACGCACACATTGTAATGATGATTGAACGTTAACCCAGATCAAGACAATGACAAATAATATTGGCACATCTACTGGAAACTGTAGGAAAATGTAGAAAAAAGAAAAAAAAACTGTAGTAGGATAAAAAAAGGGTAGGTTCGAAGGACCAACTTTGTCGCTTTAAACAGGTTTGACCAGGCCAATGCTGAGGGCATGTACAAAAAAGAAAAAATGTTGATGGTAATAATTTCTGCTTAATTTCCCCTGGATTTAACCTAGTCAACTAATTGATTTGGTTGTATTATGAGACAATGAACTTTTATCACCTATTTCTCCTTAAGGACTATTCCTTTAGCAAATGAAGAAAGAAGGGTCACTTGAGTTTAGAAATCACATGCTAAGGCATGAAGCTAAGCTGGGGTTTGGAGGACCAAGCACAAATGAAGTAAAGAATACAGTTTCTGTGTCATTACTGGTTGAGGGAATGTCGTCTATCGGATCCTACAGGTATATATTGTAATATATACTGTTTCCCTTCTAGACTGAATGTGCCAGAGACAATCCCCCTTGTCTCTTCCATCCCATCTGGAGATGAGGGCATGGAGCAAGCAGACGATGACATCTACCCAGCTGCCAGGGCTGTGCAATGAATGAAGCAGCCCCTCAAAACACCCTGAATGGATTGCCAGTTTTTATTATGTTTAAGGCAGGCAGTAATTTCAGTTTTCAATTCCACTAAGTAATAATGGTTATTAATTAGTAAATTAGGCCACTGGGTTCTAGAGGTGAGCTAACAGAATGATTAAAAATGAGAGAGAGAAAATTCACAGATAATGCTCAGGTTTCATAGAAGCCTGCCACGACTGAGAGTTTATGTTTGTACATCTCTTCAGAATGGATTGCTGCACTTAAGAGCACCTTACATCGCCTACAGTGCTGTCTGCTCAGTAATTGCAGCAAAGTGAGGTACTGCACCATACATTGTCATAAAGATGTCAAGAAATGAAGGGAGATGTTCGAGGGCTCAGCTTCGAATACTTACATTTTAAATCTGGGGGCATTAAATCCAGGGAGGAGAATTCCTGAGTATTTCTCCCCCACCACCACCCACAAAGGGCTTAGATATTTCTTAAGTAAAGGCTCTGAAATCAACCCCAGGGAGGATTTCTGGACTGCAGGTAGGTCTAATTCCTTTTAGAGGCTAATTTTTTGGAGCTTTATATTTCAAATATGATAGCCTTCACGGAAGTTTGTGCACTCTCTTTAAAAGTACTTTTCACGGCTGTACCTGGATAATAACAAAATCTCTAAAATATCATTAAGCTCCTTAAGGACTTGAAAGGCTAAAACTGAAGTTTATCTTGCAGGGTTCTAGATGGGCAAAAATGCAGGTAACATATCTTAAGACTATTGGAGTGTATTCCTGATACTAAGAGAAATAGTTGAAAAGTGGAGACATCAGTTAAATTCATTCTGAAGGTACAAAAATGTAGCAATTTGTTGGAGTTTAATGTGATTTTAAAAAACTGTATAAAAGCAAACCAAATCTATGTATGATTTAGGCAAAGTACAGACTTTGCCTATAATGGCAAAGTGAATTAAATCATTAGGACAGACAGATCCCAGAATACTCTTTCTAATAAAAATACCAAAAAAGAAAAGAAAAGAAAAAATAGCATCTCCTCATCCATCTATTAAAATTAGCTATTGCATGAATGTTGTTTAAATGAAAAATTGATCTATTTTACTTTGCTTCTGTAGAAATAAGAAATAAGCATTACTGGAGACTTTCCAGATCCAAGTATTCTTTTCATGCCCTGACTTATCTTTATTTTTGCTGCTTCTGTAAAGATTCATGCTTGATGGATTTTTCTTTCCATTTTTCCTTTTCTTTCTACTTTTTTTGGGTCTTTTTTGAATATTTGCCTTTAGGGTTACCATGATATAATTAGAAAGAGTGGGTTTTAGTCTGACAGAAACTAAGTTAAACCCTTGACTCTATAATTCACCAGTTATTTTGACCTTGGGAAAATTGATCAACTTCTCTGAGCTTTGTTTTCTCATCTGTAATGTGGGGGACATGTAATACTGACCCCACACAGTGGTTTTGAGTTTGCCATGATGCAAAAATACTTATTCTTGGAGTAAAGAAAGGAGAAAATATCGAACTGGGTAGTTGGCACATAGACAAAACCTTTTGTACTATTATTAGTGTAAGACTAGATTAACTAAGACATAATCATTTGAGAGGTAGACAGACTTTGTAGCTATAAGCACTGATACTGAGTATGTAACTGTGACAGTTAGCACTTAGTGGGTACTTAACATATGTTAGTTTCTTTCCCACCTTCCCGACCCTATTCTTACCACAGACCACATGTGTGTGCACATGCACACACACACACACACACACTCACAGACACCCCCATAAATCCATCCTTGCCTTAAGTCAATTCTGTGTTTTTTAGGTGTGTGGCCTTAGTGACCTCCCACCAACACTTATCTATGCCTAGTTTCCACCTAAAAGTGTAAATTTCCATGTTATACCACCTGACCCCATTCCATTATTTTCTTTTTAATGTTAATGTATTAGGAAGTCTCATTTGCCATGAGAATAAATGTTAGGTCTGTCCACTGGGTTTTGTAAATTTGGAACTCTCATCTAATTTTGAATCTACAATGTAAAGAGTATAACCATCAATTTCCATTGGTGGAAGATTGAACACAATTTTATAGAGAATGTACAAAAACACACTGGGAAGGAGAGAAGAAAGGGTTGACGGTGCTAAACTGAAACAAGATTTTCAAATAAGATTTGAAATAAGATCAAGTTCATCAGCTCTTATCATAGTAGGTCAGCCTGAATCTTGTCCTTGACTAATCAAGCAAGCAAGCAAACAAAAAAACAAACAAAAAACAGAATGATCTGTGGAGGAGACTGAGAGAGTAGATCTAATATTTGAACATCAATTCACTGTTGATGGAATTGACTAGGAAAAACAGATGTCTCTGTGTCTAAGGATGTGGCATATAAGTTCCTGAGAATCTCACTCAAGGTTGCAAGAGTTCAGCAAAGGAGCTGATGAGATCGAAAATGCATTTGAAGGTTAAGATGCTCTCCAGGAGTCTCTGCTTCAGTCACTGCTATCACTGAACTTTTCTGCCTTTAAAGGTTTGTAATATCTAAATTCAAATTATTCCATCTCTAAAGCTACTCAGTGATTTTTTTCGACCACCAGCACATTGCAGTTTTCTTTCTCCTATCACCTCATATCATCACCTATGACATAGCATTGTGCAGGGAGCACAAGCCTAGAGCTTTCATTCAAGGTCACCTCAAGCCCTCCATGGTGAGACTTTTTTTGAATAATTTGGAATTATTTTTACTAGATATGTTTGTAACTGTCAGACTCCAATCTACATGGTTCATAGAAGCTCAATTTATTTTCTATATTAATAGCTCATTGAGCGAACATACTATGCCAGGCCAGGCTATATATATATATATATATATATATATATATATATAGCTTTTTTCCCAGTGAACACAGTGGTCTTGAATATCCAATGAAAAATGTTTCTATTATCTTTGCCTGTTTGCATTTCAAAAACTATACGAACGTATTGATTTTTGAGACAATTATTGGGGGCTTATAGAACTTATCCTCCTGCTCGGATATGACTTTTAGAATTAAAGGATTCATTAGATGTCCCAAGGGGAGTTTTCGTATTCCAGGACAGAAAAGGGATACCATGGGTTATGCAAATGGCTCTGTCAAATGTGATGTAAAGTGCTGGGTGAAATTGACAATTGCAGTCAAATATCTGAAGGTGTGATCTACATGAGACTATCTTTAAAATATTCAGGAATCCTGATAAGCTGCCTTTCAAATTTCCTTTATATTTCATGGCTTATATTTGGTACTTGATTATACATCAGTTAAGTTATTGTACCAAGCAGAATCCAACCCCTCCCAGGCACAGGGGGCAAAACAAAGATATTTTGAGGCATTTACCATGTAACTGAGAAAATGAGCCTTGCATAGATGAAACAATTAGAAAATTGTTGAACCACACAGTGAGTGACTAATCAGTATTGGAAGGGATAGATCAGTGTGGATTGTTAATAGCAGGTGATGACTTCATGAAGGAGAAAAAAATTGAAGGAAGTGTTGGTATTTAAATAGAAGGGAGAATGGATTTGGGTAAATTTCAGTGTGGGAAAATAACATGAGACAAGGCACAGAAATAAAAACAGATAGTGTGAGCCAGCTTAATAAAGTTGGAAGTGAGAATTAAGAAATAGTGGGGATAATTTGGACAGTCAAGGAGAAACTAATTTCTGGAAGTTCATGAGATATTAGGAAGCCTATGCAATACATTTTTAGGAGAGACGTGGCGTGTGTAAAAGTGTTATTTCTGTAGTATTATTCTGAGAGCATATGCCAATGACCAATGTTCTCAAGGCATTGGTTTTGAGGCAACTATACAGGAACAGAAAAAAAACATGCATAAAATGTGGGATTCTCAGTATTCTTTGGAGAATTTTGTGGAAAACAGGAATGGGAATGGTACAAGAAAATAGGAAACAGGCAAAAGTTCCAAGAACCAAAAAATAGGAAAATGCTTTCTGGAAACTACATGTTAATAATTTTCACATCCATTTCTTAGAAGTTTGCAAAATAATTTTAAATTTCCATCTTGTAAATAATAAAAAAAAAATCCATGAGCATTGAATGCTTCACAGGTTCACTAAGAAGAACTGACAATAGGTAAGAGATATTGTAATTTTTAATAACATTACTATGCCACTAGGTGTTAATCTTGTGTTCTAAGAAAGGGTCTGATACATGGTAGGTGCTTAATAGCAATATTTGCATGGCTGCTTAAATGCATAAATCAGAGGAATAGATTTGTTTAAATCTAGATTTGTCAAAATCTCTGGTAATATTCTATGGGGAAAAGACAAAGAAGTGTGTAGAAACTGATTTTATATTTAGGTTGGCTTATCCTTGCTGACTGGTCATGGTGTTTTGATTAGCACATTGATTCCAATTGGAAATATATTCAGTACCAGTACACAGACTGTGTTCTTGTCCCATCTCCCCAACATTTCTATTAAGTTTCCATGTTGATAAAAAATAAAATGCTTATTACATTTGAATGGGTGATACCAAGTTGCAAGGTTTGGCTATACATTTGTTGACAGGTTCAAATAAAAAAAATCTAAACAGGCCAGATCAGTGGCCCCAAGAGAGTTAAATACATGACCTGAATGAAGGAATGTGACTGGGCCATAACAGAGAGGGCAGATAGAGCTTTAGTTCAGCAAAAGAAACAGCCTGGAAATTTGTTCCTCAGATCAGGGACTCAGTCAGGAGACATATCACACAGAAGAAGGAGGCCTCTGAGAAAAAGAGGCCCTAATTAATTATGTAACAACTTTTCTCTTCCTGGAGGTGGAGGTGGAGAACCCAAAAATGGCCTCTATTAATCTGGCACTATGACTTGTTGCCAAAAGGTCCATTTTAGTCCCTGTTCATCTATTAAATGGAGTTGCTCTCCATTCAGAGTTAATTGCTATATAAATAATTGAAGCTCCCCAATGTGAAGATTAAGAGAAGGGAGCTCTGGCAGAACCCATTAGCCATAAGAAGGCAAAAGATACGAATTGATTAAATCCAAATGAGAACCTGGAGCACTGGTTCTAGGCATTCTTTTTCTATCCCTCGGTGGACAAGGGGTGGTTCTAGGCTACTCTTCAACCGGGGACCGTCTTGCCACGGTGATCCAAGGAAATTTGTCTTTTTCTGATGGGATAGCACTGGGCCATCCTCAGACCTCTCCCTCCTGATTAGATAGCCCATAGTTAACATGATGAGGCAGGTAGTTTATTCAAATGCTCTCTAGTCCCCATTAGTAGCTGAGCTTGTCATTCTTGGGATCTTTCCTCCAGAA
The DNA here is from genome assembly GCA_028533885.1 of Nasua narica. Lineage (NCBI taxonomy): Eukaryota > Metazoa > Chordata > Mammalia > Carnivora > Procyonidae > Nasua > Nasua narica. The sequence goes on from CM052811.1 coordinate 64,606,811, forward strand.
CACATTCTCCTTCTGATTCCTTATAGATGTTTTGAATCACCTAGTTCTTATTACCCATCTCTACCTGTCCTTGGGAAACATCTCAGATCTCTACTCAGAAACTCTTTCCTTTAGACCAAGTCTATCCAGTTTGTCTCTCAGGGTTTTCTGGGATGAATAGTTATATAATCTAAATAAGTAAATTAATGAAATCTGCCACATCCCTAACCACACAAGCACACGCGTGCATACACACACACACCCACACACACCCCTACTCCATTGCTCTTTGCTTTAGGAGAACAATGATGCACCTCTGTGTGGCAGAATTCTACATAGTCTTAAAGAGAGCACCTTGATAAGCTAGCAGCTTAGTTAACTACACAGTGGAGGTGGGGGTTGGGGATGACAGCATCTAAAACAAATGTGGACACGGTGTGTACTCAGTAAATATTTATCAAATAAATGAATTACGATTCTCATTCTCTTCAGTCCATCTACTTGTATGAGATATGACTAATGTCCTCACTGATTTTCCCAATAATCATGCACACCAAGTCATAATTTTTTTCAAAAAATGTCTCGTAAGAGAGTCAGCAGGATTTCTACCTTACCCATTTTGAAGCAAAAACCCAGAAATAATTTTTCTAAAAACTTTTGACTATTTGCAGAGCTGAACTTAAATTTCAAGATCCGTAACACATTCAGAAGGGATGGCTTCCCCCTTTGCCCCTAATGGAAAGGACCCTGAGACTTCCACTGTATTCTACCAGGCCAATAATAGAAACCATTTATGATGCTCTATTATGTGCCAGTTACTTCATAAGGTGCTTTACATACATTATTGGCTTAATCTTCAAAACAAACCCATTAGGTAGCTATTATTCTCATTTTAAAGATGAAGAAATATACTTATAAATGCTGTGCCTGAGGTCACAAAGCCATGTAAGCAACAGAACGAGGGTTACATCAAGCGATCTGACGTTTTGGTCTTTCCAGGAGAGCCGTGGATTTGAGCCAGGGTGGCTAGATTCAGTCCTGGCTCTACCACTTACCACCTGAGAATTTGGTCAATACATGGGACCCCAATGCCCCTCAGTTTTATCATGAGTAAAATGTGGAAGGTAATATATTTATTCACAAGGTTAACCTAGGATCCTGTTACTTAGTTCATGTAAAATATTTAGAGTAATGCTTGGAACATAGAGAGCACGTAATATTATCTTAAACATGATTATTTGAATTCATGTAGAACTAGCACTCAACCTTTTTGTAATTTAGCAATTAATAGTTTAATAATTCCTTGTTTTATTCTCTGTGGTGTTATATCAGGAATTAGATGACTTCATGAAGGAGTCACTTAATAAATTGTAAACTCCTTAAGGAAAGAGTGCTTTGTGCTCTTTCGAAAACTAGAGGATTACTCAGCGACTATTAGACACACAATTAACACTTATGAATAAGGATGAAAAATCTACCCTCCCCAAAAAACTACCCTCCCCAAACAATGCCTTTTTTGCTTTTGTGTGGAATTCTGTAGTTTACAAGGTGATTCACAGACTTCAAAAGAAAAACCTCCCCATCACCCCTACAGAATATGTACCTTTATTTGGCATATCATAGCTAAGAAAGCCAAGCTTCAGGATGGCCACCAGATAAAACAAGTCAAGATTAGCTTTTGTCACATAACAAGGAATGCAAAGCTGTGTGGTGACTGGAATTGTTTTTCTGTCTTGATGAGGTTAGGTTTGTCTCTGCTGCCATTTTCTTGAATTTTCTTTTGTGGTCATAATATAGCTTCTTCACTTCTGGCCAGGATGTTAGCATTTAAGGCAGTGAGAAGAAGAAAGTTTCAAATGGGCCTGATTGTTCATTGTCCTTTTATATGAAGGAAGAAATGCTTTTCTAGGGGCTTCTGAACTCCCCAGAAAACTTTCCTTACATGATATGGATCAAAAGTACATTGTATGGCAGCCCTTCGTTGCAGGAAAGCCTAGGAAAGTCAATATTTGAAGGTGAAAATAAGCATCCTTATTCCCACTGTTGTCCTCTGACTGAAGACATTGATGACCAATATCTGGGCAGTTAAAAGCACTCGACTCCTAAGTTTGTCTTCAGGCAGGAACCCAGAGTTGTAGCTTGTGTGTTCATGAGTCCCTAGTTATGTGATGACTGGAAGGACCCACACTTTGAAATACCAAGCTCAGAGGAAGCTTGTGACGATCTCTAAAGGATTTGGTTTGGCTTCAAGCAGAAGGACGGAATAAATACAAACCAAGTTGGAACTTTACCAGTCACATATCTTTCACTCTAAAGTGGTTTCCTGGGAAGTTAGTAGAGCCTCAGGGGCCTCTCCCAAATATAAACACCTTTGCAACATCAATCCTGGAGGCAGGGCCCAAGAAGAACAGAGGAGGGGAAACTAATTGAAATATTTCTGAGTTTCACAAATAAAACAAACTCTCCCGGAAGAATTAAGTGAAGAGATGCTGGCATTTGTGCAAAGGAGGGTCCGATCCGTCAGCTGTTTCCCCCTCTACGGCCCTGCTTGCTCCTCCCCATATTTCCAGGGAGACGCAGACACGGACACGTCTGTTTGGAGAAGTAAGGAAGAGTCCAGGAGGCAGGAGAAGTCAGGAAGCTGGGGAAAGAGGGTAGGAGGAAAGTGTAATGGAACTGAATCAAATATGGCTTCCTAACCAAGCTGGCATGAGCTGGGAGCTCAGGACATTTTGAATTCAATGTCCCTTGGGAATTCTCTAGCCATTCTACTGTTGGTGCCTCAACTCAATAGCAGTTTGGGAAGCCAAGACTGGATTTTGGAAATGGGCAAGTAAAGAGAACTTTTCTATTTATTGGCTGTTTGGGAATGGAAGAAGTGGAGAAAACATGCAGAATCGCTCTATTATTCAAAAAGTTAGAAGGCCACTGGCAGTGTGTTTGCCTCCCAGCTACGGTGCTAGCCGACCCAGCTGAGCTAGACCCACTGTGCTTTGTCTTTAGCATACATCTGAAAGTATCTGCAAATGTTTGGCACTTGGGAAAATGATTCTGAGTCAAGTACATTTTCTCTTAAGATAAAATGAGAGAAAGAGCGAGAAAGAGAGACAGAGGGAGAGAGACACAAACTGCTTGTTCAGAGGTAGGGGGGCCTTAATCTGATCTGTCTGCTTCATTTATACTTAACTCATCAAAATGGGTCGGTGTTGGGTTCTTTACTGTGCAAAATGCAGTGAGCTCCCAAGGACATTCCTTTTCCTAGCGAATAGGCCAGCTGCGACAGAATGATGTTTCAGGATATTGGTCCCAAAGCTAAGATTCGCAAAGTTTGGCTGAAGGCAAAGCCTATTCTCCTCTGCTCATTATCAAACAGTTACACTGCATGCAGTTGGCCATTTAGCTGCCTCCTAACACCTTGCATCACCATCTTCTAAATGCCGCTGCTTTGTTGAAACACCTGCAGAGTTTCTTGGCTTATTAGCACCATTTGATCACACAACAGGAGTAAGGGAGGCTCATTTGCCTCTTGGCAAAACAGGTGAGGACACATTGCGCACTGGATTACCCCTTCCCTTAGTGTGGCATCCCGTTGGCGAGAGAGCTTCCCTGCCATCAGCGGAGAGAAGCGGGTACCAGCAGATTGAAGCAAGAGGAAGTCTCCCACACAGCTACACAGTCTATTACTAGTAGACTAGGTAACCAGCTTAACTAGTATTTCCCTTCACTTTCTTTTTTTTTAATTTTTATTTTGTTTTTTCAGTGTTCCAAGATTCATTGTTCATGCACCATACCCAGTGCTCCATGCAATACATGCCCTCCTCGATATCCACCACCAGACTCCTTGATGCTACCCTCAGTGTTTTTCTTTCCTCTTGATTTTTCTCAGAATAATATGCATTCTGGAACAATTTAATTCTAAGTCAAAGGTAGCTTTATGATTTTGGCAAGAGGTAGAGGGAATAAAATATGAAATTGGAAGTATGCATATTTATGTCCTAGTCCTAAAGTGACTGTTTAACTTTTTGATTTCAGGACTCCTTTACGCTCTAAAAAAATTACCGGAGATCTCGTACAACTTTGGCATGATAAGTGACACTTCTATATAAAATAGGGAAATTTAAACATATATTATTGCAAAACAAGACCACAATGTATACAAACTTCTTGTTGTCTTTCCAGAAAAAGAGAGATTTCCAAAGAAAATGAAATTTTGTATTTCAAAATACTGATATACTAGATAATATTAGGGTTCACATATGCTATAGCTAGTATACACAAAGATAGCTAATAAGACTACAGGAGAAGTAATGAGAAAAAACTGAGTTTGTCTCTGAAAACTCACACTTTTAAAAAGACTATTTCTCATATACCAGCTGCCTGCACACGTGCATAGCCTCCCCTATTATAAACATCTTCCACCAGAGTGGTAGACTTTTATAATTAATATATCCTCATTAAAAAAAAATATATCCTCATTGACACATCAAAATTATCCAAATCCATCCATTTACATTAGGATTCAGTCCTGGAGCTGTACATTCTATGGGTCTGGGCAAACATATAACGAAGATTCTCAAGCTCCACTTCTTCAGGCCCCCCTCTTCACCTCACAGACCCTTAGAACCACTAGTTTTTTTACTGTCTCCGTAGTTTTGCTTTTTCAGAATGTCAGATTATTGGAATCATACAGAATATAGCTTTTTCAGATTGCCTTCTTTGACTTAGTAATATGCATTTAAGTTTCCTCCTTGTCTTTTCATGGCTTTATAGCTCATTTCTTTTTAGTGCTGAATAACATCCCATTGCCTGGCTGTACCACAGTTTATTTATCTATTCGCCTAATGAAGGACATCTTGGTTACTTCTAAATTTTGGCAATTATGAATAAAGCTGCTATAAATATACGCGTATCCCTGATTATCTAAATACTCACAAATCCTTTCTATGCGCATGTAAGTTTTCTATTCCTTTGAGTGATACCAAGGAGCAGAATCGTTGGATATGATAAGAGTATGTTTAGTTTTGCAAAAATGACCAAGCTGTTTTCCAAAGTGATGGTACATTTTACATTCTCACCAACAATGAATGAGAGTTCCTGTTGCTCCACACTCTCTCCAGAATTTGGTGTTGTCCATGTTCCAGAATTTGGTCTTTCTAATGGCTAGTTAAGTAGTAGTATCTCATCTTTGTTTTAATTTGCATTTCTCCAATGACATATTACGAAGAATATCTTTTCATATACTTATTTGCTGTCTGTATATATATATACATTATATATATATATATATATATATATATATATATATATATATATATATATATTTTGGTGAGATGCTTGTTTAAGGTCTTTGGCCCATTTTCTAATTGGAATGTTGTGGAGCTTTAAGAGTTTCTATATATTTGGGATAACAGTCTTTTGTCACATGTGTCTTTTGCAAATATTTTCTCCCAGTCTGTGGCTTTTCTTCTCATTCTCTTGACATGGTCTTTTGTAGCACAGAAATTGTTAAATTGAATGAATCCCACTTATTTTTTCATGGATGTGCCTTTGGTGTATCTAAAAAGTCGTTGCCATACCTAAGGTCATCAAGTTTTTCTCCAATGTTACCTTCCGGAAATTTTATAGTTTTGCATTTTGCATTAGCTTTGTGATCCATTGGAGTTAATTTTTGTAAAGGATATAAAGTCTGTGTCTACATTATTTTTTAAAATTTTTTAAAGATTTTTATTTATTTATTTAACAGAGAGATATGGAAAGAGCACAAGTAGAGCAGTAGGCAGAGGGAGAGGGAGAACCAGGCTCTCTGCTGAGCAGGAAGCACGATGTGGGGCTTGATCCCAGGGCCTTGGGATCATGACCTGAGCCAAAGGCAGATGCTTAACCAACTGTGCCACCAAAGTGTCCCTCTTTTTTTTTTTTTAATGTGGATGTGTAGTTGTTCTAGCACCATGTGTCGAAAATATAAAACCATTTGTTTTATTTTATTGATTTTATACCTTTATCAAAGTTCAGTTGACTGTATTTATGTGGGTCTATTTCTGGGGTCTCTATTCTGTTCCATTAATCTACTTATCTATTCTTTCACTAGTACTTTCACCAATGTCTTGATTACAGTAGCTTTACAGTAATTCTGCAAATCAAATAGTGTCAGTCCTACAACTTTGTTCTTCTCCTTTAAGACTGTACTAGCTATTCTGGCTCTTTACCCTTCCATATAAATTTTAGAATCAGTTTGTTGACCTCTACAAAATAACTTGCTGAGATTTTGATTGGATTGCATTGAATTAATGGATCAAGTTGGGAAGAATTGACACCTTGAAAATATGGAGTCTTCCTATCCATGAACATGGAATATCTCTCCACTAAAACTCAAATATTATTCCCTAAAACTACTACTTTAGGAAATTCTGGAATATATGGGCACACATCCTATTAACGATCAGAGTGATATCATCATCATTGCTCTTTATGTGGCCTCTGGAAAATTCCACCACATATTCATTAAAGAAGGAGAGTGAAAAGGCAAAAAACATTTTGGTACACTTGTAAAAATAGTTTTGATCTTACAGACCCTCCGAATGGTTCTTGAGAACCTCCCAAATTGATCAGCTATTGAGCATTGCTGGGCTACGGGACCAATGCCCAGAGTTTCAATCTGAGATGCATTACTAACTAGCAGAGGGGCTGTGAAGAAGTTAGTTAACTTCTCCATCTCATTATCTGTAATATCAGATAATAAATATCAGAAGGTGAATGTTGAATCCGTTTTACGAAGGAAACGTAATGCAACTTCTCCTCCCTCCCCTTTCATTTGTTGTTTTAAAAAGATTCTAGCATTTGGGAGACAGTGGTGACCTGCTTCTCATCACTCCAGCCACTTTAAAGGAATTTTGGGAGACAAATTGGCACTTCCCTCAGGTAAAGGTGGACCAGCTCTCCTCCTGTTAATATTGTGGCACAATTGATACTATAAGATTTATTAAAAAAAAAAAAAGAACTTTTGTCCACAAAGATAAAGGTGATAAAATGGTAGCACACTGAAAGAGGAGAGGGCTAGCTGGGAATTATCAGGTCTTAGAAAGCAGTTAGGGACCCTGGCTTGGTTGTTACGGGCAAGTGACACTTTTTATTGTTTTCAATTTACTTTAATATACTTCTACATATAGATTCAAAAATGCAAATATGTGTGGTGGCTGGTGTGTGTACAAGATGAGTCTGGAATGTCTTATGCAACAAAGGAAGGAAGTGCATAAAGAATGATGAGGGCATGTTAAAAGAACATGGGAGCTAGTTTGAAGGGGACCTCCACTGGCCAACTGGGACAATTGGTACATAAATAAGGATAGATATAAAGATAGATAGATAAGGATAGTAAGATATTATAACTTATGGGATAGCATAAGAATTCCCAAGTGCCTGATATGGACATATTTGGAGGAAGGGGAAGCTCTCCCTTGCAGTGGAAACCCAACAACTGTTTAAGGAATGATGGAATTAGGAATCATAATTTGTTTATGTTAACTCCCTGGTTTTGGTTATTTTACTGAGGTTGCACAGACAATGTCTTGTTTTTAGAAAAAATAGTAGGTAGTATTTTAGGTAGTGGGGGTGAGAGAGAATGAGAAAGAGAGAAAGAAGAAAGAATGCATCTTTCTGAAGGGTTTGGGTATCTGGGAACTTTTTGCCTTATTCTTGTAACTTTTCTCTATATTTCTGAAATCATGCCAGTTTTTTAAAAACCAAAAACAAGAAATACTTCATATAAACTATAGGATATGTGATATATATAAATCTGTCAACTTTACTGTATGCCATAAGGACTGTTGATTAACATCTAAATACCAAAATCAGATGCTGAGTTAACATTTGAAATATTAAAATAAGAAACTTATATCTAGAAATGGCTACATATCAGCAACTATATTTTTGATCAACCCAGAGGTACAATTAATCAGCATAATCTATGTTAAAAAGTTTTATCATAATTAATATAAGTAGTGTTCAAGATATATAGATTGGCTAGAAATACTCTAGTGTACTTTCATCCTTTCATCAACAGAGTGTAAGAATCTGGTCAGGTCTAAGGCCTTCATCCACTGTAAAGGGACCCCAAGCTTAGGATTCTAAATAAGTCCATACAAATCCTCTCATTGTAGGTTTTTTTGTTGCGTGCCTCCAACTAGAAATTTAGCTGCCAACCAATAGATGTTTCATCTACATCTGGTGACCCCTTCAGGCATCAACTTAAAGAAATCCATAATCCCTGTGTTCATAACATACATTGAATAAATTGTTTTTATGCCTACATCTGATATTTACTTGGTTTGAGATTTGGCTTTCAATAGAACACACCATTTGTATTATACCACTCTGGAGGAAGAAGTTTTCTAGGGCTGCCATAACAAAATACCACAGATAGGGTGGTTTAAACACCAAAAATTAAATTTCTCACAGTTTTGGAAGCTTCAAGTCCAAGAATAAGGTGCTGGCAGGGTAGTTTTCTTTTGAGACCTTTCTCCTTGGCCTGCAGAGGGCCACCTTCGTGATATGTCCTCACAGTCTTTCCTCCACCTGTGTCCCTGGTGTCTCCTCCTCTCCTTATGGAGCCACCAATCACACTGGTCTAGGGCCCCAACCTAATGCACTCATTTTTAATGTACTCACCTCTTCAAAGGCCTTGTCTCTAATCACATTCTGAGGCACTGAGGTTGGGACCTCAACCTACGCATTTGAAAGCAGTAAGAAACACAATTTAGCCTATGGCAATGATACTTAGAACCCAAGCATTCCTTTAATTGTCATAGGCTCCACATATGTTTCAGAAGACCCTAATAATTGCGAATAAAATAATTGCTTAGATCTGTTCGACCATCCCTCTACCTGAGGCCCGAGACAGTAGATCTAGTCAGAGCCACTGAGTCCCCAAACTTGCCAAGCTAGTTCCCAGTAGGCATAGGACCCAGATACTAACCAAAGCTCTCCTGAGTCATTTCCAAATACACTGGCTATATAATCTGAAAATGTTCCAAAATACCAATAAATGCAATGTATAGTGAAATTTACAAAAACTGTTTTTTTAAAATATGTGTGTGTGGGGGCGCCTGGGTGGCTCGGTGGGTTGGGGCCTCTGCCTTCGGCTCGGGTCATGGTCTCAGGGTCCTGGGATCGAGTGCCACATTGGGCTCTCTGCTCAGCGGGAAGCCTGCTTCCCCCCCTCTCTCTGCCTGTCTCTCTGCCTATTTGTGATCTCTCTCTCTCTCTCTGTCAAATGAATAGATGAAATCTTTAAAAAAATATGTGTGTGGGAATTAGGGAAGAGATTTGATCAAAATCCAGACTCCAAAGCTGGGATAGTACTTATTGAACACTGTCACTACAAACACGGATTTTAGGAATTCCTGTGATGATTAACACTCCTGGTACACAGCTGATGACCACTGACACACTACAGATGCTAATCCTATCCCGGAAAGCTAGTTAGCCCTCATTCAGTATGCCTAAAACTCACCAGATCATCCTGCGGTCTCCCTAAAAGTAAGTTACCATTTACAGAATTGATGGCAAAATTTAGTTTAACAACGGGTACAACAAATATTGATGTATGCATTTGGAATAGGAGATATTTAAATGTTACATTCTTCATATCTCAAAATGAGCAAGCTGATGAGTTTCCTAGTTATATTTAACGATGTGTGATGAAGATCCAATGTCATGGATATAAGCAACAAGTAAATCTGGGGGTGAGATATTAGAAAATGCTTCTCAATCATGCCTAATAATATCACTTTTGAGAGAACATTTTTAAATAATCCTTTTGCAATTTAGTTATTAATTAGAATCCAATAGGCATAACATTCACTGAGATGTATATAATATACCATACTCATGTGCAGATGTATATACATATATTCTTTCTCTTAAAAGATTTTATTTATTTATCTGTTTGAGAGAGAGAGAGAGAGAGAGTGGGGGAAGGAGCAGACAGAGAGGGACAAGCAGACTGCAGCTGAGTATGGAGCCTGACGCAGGGCTCGATCTCAAGACCCTGAGAGCATGACCCGAGCCGAAATCAAGAGTTGGTGGCTTAACCAACTGAGCCACCCAGGTGCCCCTACATATATTTTTTGATATAAGAGTTCGATTGCTCATAAAATAGACATCAAATGTATGGGAGGTTCTTTTCCATGGCTCTCAAAGGAAACCGGCTGATTCCTTAATCTAACGTTGATGCTCATCATTCCTTATGGAATTCCTGGCTGAGAGATTCCAGCTTTCAACTTTCAGTGATGGACACGTTCAATCCCAGCTTCAAGATGCTTTAAACTCCGTTGTTTGTTTTTGCTTTTTGGCAAAAGCGACACTAGTTAGATTTGGGGTGGGTTATGGCTTCTCACTCCCACCCCAGCCTCTACTGCCATTTTCTTTTGAGATGCAGAAGAAAAGTACACCACAAATATTTGTCCTCGAGATATCATGATTGATGGTACTTCTTCCTTTCTGGACTAGCCAGAACCATCTTTGTCCACCAACACAGCCATCTTTAGCTCCTAGTTCTGTGGCACTCACTCTACAAGCTTTGGGTGTTCAGGCTTAGTCACCAAGACCTGTGGTTGACGTGAAATGAGCTGCCCAGGTGGCCCTTCAGAGGGGGGACTTCCTGAGGCACTGCAGGGAGTGTGGGGGGCAGATTAGTACAGTGGGCAGACTGCCTCCAGTGTGGGTTCCTTCGGGGTCTGCTCTGCTGACGAGATTCACTGAACATGCTGCCCCTCTGGTGACATCCCACGTTGGTGCCCGGGTGAGGTGAAGGTATCACTGCCTGGCCACTTGGGCCCAAAGTGGGGATCCTGACAGGCAAGTTTCTTTCCAGAGCCCCCTCCTGGGGACCACAGATTTGTTGGGCCCGCAAAGCAAAGCAGGTAGATTCCTTTCTTTGCCCGGTCCTGCTTCTACCCTCTTCTTTTCACCGGTCTCGAGCCCTAAAAATCATCTTACAGCCAAACTTCCATTCGGGATCTGCTAGCGAACCTCACCAATGGCAGCCTCTCTTTCTATCTGATCATCTTTTGTCTGACTTGTCTGGCCTTCCCACATTCCCTGAAGCAGGGAAAGAGAATATCTAGTAATAGCCCTCAAATTAATATTGAATTTGCACAGAATTTTTTTAAATGTATGTGACTTTCATATGTAGCTTTCTTTTTCATATTTATTCCATCAACAAACACAGAGGGGTGAGAGATACTTCCTATTAGCAAAGAGCAAACATTCAACGGTCAGGCCAGTGCCACCTGACTCAAGGGCATTGGGGACATTTTATAGATTCTGGAGGGTTCTACCTAAAACACCAAAGGGCAAGATGTAAACTGGAGCCCACTCTGTTTCTCAACCCTGGTCAAGGAAGAACAGAATACCAAGAAGATTGAGGGGCGCCTGGGCGGCTCAGTCAGTTAAGCATCTGCCTTCAGCTCAGGTCATGATCCCAGCGTCCTGGGATGGAGCCCCACATTGGGCTCTCTGCTCCCTCTGCCTGCCACTCCCCCTGCTTGTGTGTGCTCTCTCTCTCTCTGACAAATAAAGAGAATCTTAAAAACAACAACAACAACAATACTGAGAAATTGTAAAGAACAATGGAAGGGAGGGGGAGGGAAATATACAGATCATTTTTCCCTCCACTTTCCCAGGAGAAAAGTCACAGTGAAATTCAAGGAACAGGAGACTTGTAGAGGATGACAAAATGGCCTCCGAAGAAAAGTGCTAAAATATTTATATATTAAAGGAAATTTAATATATTTATATATTTAAAAATTTATATATTAAAGGAAATTTCCCATGGCGGAGGGGAAATAGTGAGACTGGTCACCACAACCAGACACCTGTCTGTATTTTCACGGCATTGCCACCGTTCAGCATTTCCCCGTGGGTCATCTCCGTACACGTGGGCAGTGTCTGTGTTTTAAGGGGCCAGACCATCTGACACATGTGAGGAAACGACATGCGTTTTACACGAGGCTTCAATTCCTAGGCAGGAATGGTTGGCTTTGTCCTTGATCTGCTCACCGAACTCTTTTTAATATTAATGTGCTATTTAAAAATGCATCATTTACCTCCAAAGTAGCTCTGTGGGCGGCATTAGAGCCCACGGGCAAGCCACGGTGCCCGGAGTGAAGCCGCTGATTGCTGTTTATCACACGCTACTGCTGGCTCCCAAGGGTCAAAACTTCCAGCACAAGTTGGCAGAGAGAGGGGTTTCCGGCTACTCCCCGGCATTGAAATGCGTAGGATTAGTGTGACCCAGGCCACCTAATTCTTGGAAAAACACTAATACAAGAATACTTATTATTTTTTTTTTAAGTCAAAACTTCGTGGTTCCTTCATTAAGCGCTGTCTCCTGCGCCTTCCTTTAGAGCCCACCTTCGTGGCTCCTTTTCAGACCGTCGTACCTGTGTTTTGTAACAGGCTCAAAATACTCTTTTTGTTTCTACAGAGGCAACACCCTGAAAGACACATTTCCAGTCGAATTTACGGGCCGCTTCTATTCCCACCTCCATCCCGTGCTGCTAAAAAATATAGGATTAGACCAGAGCCAGACAGATGCTATAACTACTATTGGAAAGAAATATAGATTTTAGTTGGGAAGCTATAGACACCAAGATAGAACCATGAAAATGCGAGCTGAGTGGCTGAGCTTTAACTCAGCAGAAATACTTGTTCTGTTTAGTGTTTGTTATTCTCAAATGGTAAATCTTAGAGAAAACAGTGCTAGGGAAAGTGAAACCAGAGGTTTATTATGAAAATGAGCACGGAACAGAAAACAAGTTACGGGCCCCATTTAATTGCCTGACGGGGGCATAGCTAATCCAGCGCGGCACTGGGCGGAGGCTGGAAGCTGGATTCAGCACGGTTTGATCTGTTATCTTCCCCCGAATATTCTAGTGCTGTTTTGTTTAGGGGGTGTTTCCATCTCCCTCTCACATAAACAGTGCCCAGAAATCATGTTGTTTTATTAAGAGTAGGGACTGAAAGAAAAACAAATTTGTGTAGCATAGTGCACGGTTATTCTTTCCTGTGTTTGTAGACTAAAGTAAGCAGACGTTTTCTTCAAAAAGTAGGAAGATGGCTCAGCCTCCGTCAGAGCAGTGCTGTTCGTTCATTCACATATTCACTTAATCCCGGACAAAGCATTTACTGAGCCTGCATTACGGGGGCTGACTAATCAAATGAGATTGAGACAGAGTTCCTTAACCTGCCCCATTGCTTGTGTGAAAGCTCCGGGGGTTCACAATTGCCCCATTATTTATCCCTCCCTGGACCCATGACTTTTCCATGTGACCTTGGAGTTGCCTCTCCCTCTCCCTGAGTCCAGCCATGTGGCTTATTTGGCCAAAGGGATAATTACAGATATGGAGCAACCAGAGGCTTGAGAGAGTGGGTATAATTGGACTTGCTCATTCTTTTTTTTTTTTTTAATTTATTGAGGAATAATTGACAAATATAATTGTATATATTTAAAGTGTACGTGTGATGATTTTTGGTATCTGTACTTAGGGAATGATTCCCAAGAACAAGATAATGAACATATCGATCACCTCACCGGGTTAACTATGTGTGTATGTGCGGTGAGAATACTTCAGGCCTCTCAGCACCCTTCAGGTATTCAATGCCATACTAGTAACTACAGTCACCACGCTGAACTTTATGTCCTGAGAACTTCTTATAACCTGAAAGCCTCTCGGCCACATGGATCACATATACCATATGTTGCCACATACATTCCGGGTGTTTCTTCTGGCCAATATGGCTGTTCTCGGTGACTGAATTTCCAAATGAGTAGTAACACATGGGACTATTTTTCCTAACCATGGGCTCTCGAGGCTTACCTTCACCTGTTTCTGGCTCTCAGCCTCAGGCAGCCCTCGCCCAAAGGTTTTTCATGGGTCCCCCGATTTCACTGTATAGAGCTATCTTCTCAGGCTAACTAAATGAGTGGAATCAAATGCATATGACTTGATTTGGAATTAATCTTTTCAACTAATTTAGATATTATTTGGAAAGATTAATATTGGGAGGAATATTAATTAATATTCATTAAAAGTTGCATATGTGGTCATGCCTATGATCAACCGGGCATCAGACTCTTGATCCAAAAAGTAACCTAATAGATGACATGGGAAGCAGAAAGTTGTTTCAGATACCCTATAACAACAGTGTCTGGCCAGGGAATAAGAATAACCATACACTTCCAATTGCCTGCACATAGAATTGGACAATTTTAGATCTCAGAAGTCCTGGAAAATTATCTCCAGATCTGTGGTCGGTTTTAACAAGTGATGAAAATTGAAACAAAATTTGACCTCAAATTGGCAAATCTGAGACTCTTATTTAATATTTTAATTAGATTTTTAAAATTTAATTTCCTGTTAAAAACTTAAAGATGTGTCCTACCATCCAATTTCTCACCTATGCGATATTTGTGTGTGATATTTTAATTTGCGGGCATTTAAAAATTTTTCTTGATAATCCATTTGTCAATGTCAGGGTTTTAATAGCTATACTCAGGGAGAAAATAGAAAAAATTAAAGCCCAGGAATTTCAGAAAGATCTAGGTTCTCATTCTGCCTTAGGCAGGTATGGGCTACTGTTGGCCAAGTCACTTCACCTCTCTGAGCCTTGGCTGTCTCTGATGGATACCTCGCTCAGAGGTGAGAAATAAATGAGATAAATACACGAAGAGCTTAGTACAGTGTCTGGCAAATAGGAAACACTCAAAATTTGATAGCTATGTTAAGTCTCCACTCCCTGCCTCATCTTTAGTAATCTTGCGTCCGAGGCAGGCTGGGAGCGGGCGACCCTCGGCAAATTCTAAGAACCACAAGAGTAAAGTGTGTGCAGTTGGCCTCCTGGAAAATCACGTAAGAGCAAAGAAAACAAGATCACAAAGCCAGCATCGCATACAGGACTTTATCTCCACGTCAGAATGGGACGCCAGGAAGAGGCTTCATCGCGTGCTGAGATGCTCCAGGAAGGGTGTCGGAGGCATGAAGACTTTCAGCATCTGCTCCACAGAAAATGGCTTGTGTTTAAAAATAGCTATCTCTGTGTATGTATATCTGGAAACCCGCAGAAGATGGCGTCAGCCTCTCCTCCCTTGCCTCAGGCATGTGCACTCAGAAGTGTAGAGGAGGTCATGGGTATTACAAAGGCATCTGTTTAAGAAGTTAGAAAGGGGGATGCAATCTGGGAAGGTGACTTGGTCAGGACTGAGTTCAAAATTATGATGTGTAGGTGGAGAAATTCTAGCAAGGATCTAAATCAGTTTTTCATCCTAACAGTTCTTTGGGATTTGTGGGTATGGGTTAACATTCAGCCAACTAGGCTGGCCCATAAAATTATAGTTCAGGTATTATACAAAAAGTAATAGCACACAAATCTAAAATCCAAAGCCTGCAATTACTTTTGAAAACTGGTGCTTGGGGCACTTGTGTGGCTCAGTTGGTTAAGCTTCTGACTCTTGGTTTGGGCTCAGGTCATGATCTCAGAGTTGTGAGATCGAGCCCTCCATCAGGCTCTCAGCTGGGTGTGGGCCTGCTTGGGATTCTCTCTCTCCCTCTGCATCCACCCCTTCTTAAAAAAAGAAAAGAAAGAAAAAAGAAAAAAATGATGTCTTATAATCTTTCACCGTGAAACAAAAATGGAAATAATCAATTAGTATTGTTTCTGTTTTGTTTTGTTTTTGGAGAGGGGTGTCAATCAATTCAAGTTACTCCAGGATAGTTCATATTATTTACATGAAAGCAAAAACAGAAATAGCCTCAACTTGTGGTCCCTATTAATATTGTTCATATCAAACTGCACGAGAGAAGTCACCTTAAGGATTTAAAATAATCACAGAGTGCCTGGGTGGCTCAGTCAGTTAAGCATCTGCCTTCGGCTCAGGTCATGATCCCAAGGTCCTGGGATTGAGGAGCCCCTCATTAGGCTCCTTACTCCCTCTGCCTTCCACTCCCCCTGCTTGTATTCTCTCTCTCTCTCTCTCTGTGTCAAATAAATAACGTCTATAAAAAGCAAAACAAAAATAAAATAATTGCTAAGAAGGGACACAAAGCATGCATTCAGAATTTATTTCTATAACTGCAATGCATCTGGACATTGTATTAGTTACCTAGAGCTGCAGGGAAAATTACCACAAAATGGGAGGCTAAAACAATAGAAGGTTCTTGTTTCACCATTTTAGAGGCCAGAAGTCCTATATCAGGTGGTCTGCAGAGCAATGCTCCTCAGGAGGCTCTAAGGAAGAATCCTTCCCAGCTTCTACCACGTCCCAGAGATTCTTGGTGTTCCTTGTCTCATATCTGTATCACCCCGCTCTCTGCCTCCATCTTCACCTGGCTGCCTTCCCTCTGTGTGTCTCTGGATCTGGGCGTCCTCTCCTCTTCTTATAAGGACAACAGTCATATTCAGATTTACAGCCCACTCGAATCCAGCGTGAGCTCATTTTAATGAAATTGATGACACCTGCCAAGACTGTATTTCCAAACAAAGTCACATTGTGAGGTCCTGGTAAACATGAGTTTGGGGAATGCTCTTCAACCCACTCCAGACCCCCAAATCGAGATAACACTCTGCAGTCTTTCTGTCTGGCCTAAGGAAGTCAGTCAGTATTTCTTAAGTGCACAGCATTGTTTGCAGTATAATTTGTTAGATGGGAGAGCCAAGGGTGTGGCTCTGGATACGAAACTTGCCTCTGGTTTGTTTTTCTGTTTTTGTTTTCTTTATCTTCTCCTTTTTATTTTTTATTGTAGATTATATTGACATCATTCAACTTTGAATTTGAGAGAAAGAAAACAAACAAAACCCCCATATTTAGCAAGAGATATAGACACTTACTGTTTATTATGTCTCAAAATTAACAGCCAAAGCAAAGTTTTGATGGAGAAGAACACATGTAACAGATGCCTTTTTTTGTTGTTTTTTCAGTTCTTCATATGTGATGTTTATTTTATTACCAAAGAATTTGCCGGATGATGGAGAAAAGACAGATAGAGGAAAGACAGAGCTAAACAAAGTTAACTCGAGATGGGGAAAAAAAAAATCTTCAAACCCATACCTAGACACACACACACACACACACACACACACACACACACACACACAGTCTATCTGGTTGAATTATTTGATAGAAAGTAATATGTACCGAACATCCCTGCTTCCTTCCCACCTCTAGTCCGGACATTAGCGGTCCTGAGTTCGATTCTCACCTCCACCACTATATGAATGACCATGATTTATCAACCTTTTTGTCTCTCTAAAATGAGGATAATTTTATGTGCCCTATCTATCTTCCAAATTCATTGTGAAGATTAAATAGGATAACGAAAATGAAAGGACTTTCAATTCTAAAAGAAAAATGTTCTCATGACTGCCGAAATTATTATTCGATCCACTTGAAAACTGAATGGATATTCTTGGCAAAGGCTGAGATTTATTGCCTCCTCTAGCCTTATAAGAGTGGCCACCATTTATTGTAGCATTTATTGCTACAAAACACTGCACATTGCTTTATATAAATTATTCCTAATTCTCACAATGACGCTGCAAAATCAACTTTATCATCCCTATTTTACAGAGAAGTCACTGCGAAGGAAAAAGACTGAGTGAGCGCTATCCAGTCAACTCAAGCTGGAGCCTGAAAGTCGCACAATTTGCAAGTGGCAGGGATTCTCTGCTAAAGTCAAGTTAGTTTTCCTTTTGCTTCCCTCCACTAAGATTCTCCTGGGATTTTTTTATACACACTCGTCTGCATTGCCCTCCCTCTCCTCCATGCCAAGGGTATTGAGTAAATTAGTCATTTGGTTTAAAAAAAAAAAAAAAAAAGCCAATCTCAACCATTATTAGATGGCACTTGGGCTTAATCAAAAGAATTGTTTGAGAGAATTTTTCGGTTTTCATCTGGTTATTAGTGAGCTCTGAGTTTCTGTGCAGATGGAATTAAAATGAACCAACAGTGTTCTCTACACAGTTTTGCAAACCTAAGTACAACCGTTTTCCCATTTAATCCCCAGCTTAGTGCTGGTGCTCAGTGATGACAAACAAGGGTTTTCCACTTGTTCCTCCGTTCCAGTTCAGCTGAGACCCAGAGCACTCGGGGACAACTGGTACCCCCCCAAGTTCATCAGCCTCTCCACTGCTGGGAATGGGTATAGGAAGGCACATAGAAGATGGGGTTCAGGAAGATAGTACTGATCTCTATTTTTTAGCCTCTCCTTTTGAATTTTCTGTTTTGCTAATGCTTTATAATGTATCTAATTTATTAGCGCGATTGTAAATATATCGGAAATGTGCACTCAAAATTTTTTCCCTGAGCAGGGATATGATAAAAATGATGTTTGGAAGCTACTGAAACAGAGCAGTAGAGGCATTTGGCCCCAGGCACGGGCTCGGATCAGAGTTTTTAGAACTCCTGGTACGGCCTGTTTTCGTCATAACCTCCACGAGTGCGCTAGTTCTTTGGCTAAGTAGGATAAGAATGACGGTAACATTTCATTTGTTTTCCTTCCTGGTCATATATCAGGTTTTACCCAAGAAAATGAATCAACGTATTTATACCAAACACCCCGTTCTTCACAGCTCACTCTAGTAGTAACTGTGCAAGGGGACATATATAAATGGGAAGGAGAATCGACAACAATCAAAAAAAAGGCTCAGTTTCAACTGGTCTTTCTCACAGAGCAAACCAGAATCACAGCGCAGAATTCCAGAAGCTCGAAGCCAGAGAATAACCAGATAACACCGAAAAATTCACTCAAGCAATTATTTTTGATTAAGCCTATTTGGTGTCTAATAATGATTGAGATGAATTTATTTAAACCAAAGGACTAATTTTTAATGCTCGCTTTTCCAGTTAGTGACCGTTGTGACTCCTCACGTGACCCCAAGTCACCTTGGATTCACCTTAATTTCCTAAACAGGCATGCATATTCCGTTCATTATGCACGAAGCTCTTTTTGCCGTGGCGAGCACTGTCTCACCTCCTCTTGACTTCTGTTAATCTGACAGCCACACAGTCCTGTCTTGGGGAATATTGCAAAGCATCTCCAATTCAATAGCATTTCTGTGGTCGAGGGGTTTTACGTAATTACAGAAGTTCTGTAGTTGATTTGAATGTTCTATCCCTGTTGTGGAATTATGTTTGGACTTCATCCTAAAGGACCAGGAAGGGATGGTGTTTGTTTTATTTGAACATTTCTTATCACAGAACTATGTCGGAGGCAAACCCCAATGACACCAACATTCAAACGGCACCTTCAGCTGTAATATTGATTTATAAAACAACAGTGCACAGCTGCCAAGCTTCACTCTTGAATACCGAAGGTCTTCAGTTCCCAACAAATTGCCGGCATTTCTACCAATTTACAAATTAGAGTTTTCCTCCGAATGTCTCACAGTTCTTAATATTCCAGTCACCTTCCTCTTCAGCCTTCCCTCTTGAAATATGTGCGTGGGGACGAGGGGGGAGCGAGAAAGTAGAGCATTTGCAAAATTGGAGTTAAAAAAAAAATCTAGATCAACTTTTATCCTTAGGCAAATTATGCACAGAGTTAAATTAAACCACTATATGTACTTGTAGATTGAGAATCAGAGGTGGAGGAGGGGTCAGAGACACTGAGATCAAAGTTTCTGTTCTTTGAACAAAATCCCTTTGAAAAGCCCCCATGCCACCTACTCTGCTTGTTAATGTTTTGACTGGGAGTGTCTAGCAGTGTCAGCAGCAGCAGAATATTTTTCATACCATATTTTTTAAATTTTCTCTGTGCACTAGCTCTACTCAGCGGAGCACCAGATCCTTCGCCAGCTCTGTTCTATGTCTCTTAAGGGAATATTTTTGTTAATTGCAAATATTTGATTGACAAACATAGGATGCAATTAGCAGTCAGGCACAGTAGGAATGTGCAGTGAACTGGATCCCTGAACCAACGGATCTCAACTCTCTCAGCTTGATCTGAAATCGACTAGAGCATTTCAACCATATGTTTGCCTCAAACTTCCTCTTTCCTGTGAACGTTGTTATTTCCCCAAACTAGCTTCTTTTCGCGTTGGTCCACCAAGGGAGCTAATTCCTCTCTGATCAAGTCAAATAAAGAAAGAAAATTCTTCACAAGTTTCAGTCTGGTGGGGCTCTTTGACCGTGGTGGTAAAATTAATGTGGACAAGATTATATATGCCAGTTGTTCCTTTCCAAAGCCCTGGGTGGAAAGAGAGCCTGACCTCTTTTGAATTCAAGCATTTTTTTTTCAAAGCTATTGAAAACAACCTGGCACCATCTGATTATCTTTATCAATTACATTCTGCTTCTCTCTACGTACAGCAAGATGAGTCCTTTGTTTTGGCTTCTTGCAGCACAGAAAGTTCTGTTTTTTAAAATAGACGAGTCATTAAGAAAGGTATTCATTCCTTATGCCACAAAGCAGTTGGAGGTGCTGAAAAGTCTGATACTATCAGATATTCTGTACCCCCCTCCTCCTCGGGGAATTAATTAAAACTCACAGAATTTGGGGAGAGGGGGAAGGGACCCGCAAAGCCTTAAATCCTGGCTTTAAAAGTCTCAGGAAAATTTAAGCTGTTTTCGTACCTATATGATGTAAAACAGCAGAAAGTTGAAAAAACCGAAACAATCTCATCGAACAGGGTTCAGAATGTCGAATCCTGAGTTGTCAGTTTCTTTTCACTGACTGACGCCATTCACATGCATTTGGGGGGATGGCATACACACTACGAGTTGCTCTCTCTAAACGATAAGCAAATAGATATCAACACTGTGGATAAAGAGATGAGAAACCTCTCAAGGCAGGAGGACAGCATACCACACATTAGGGACACCCTGCAAGTACCCAGCAGATGATGTGGGGCCTTCAAGGAAGATGGGGAACCTGAAGCCCAGGGAGATTTTAAATGAGTTCAAGGACACACTGGAAGTGCTCGGTGATATGGAAATATAGGGCAGGAATCCTGACATGCAGCCCATGGAACCAGAATGCTTGTCAAGTCTGTCAATTATAATGTGCCACACTCCAAATAAAGCTCTAAACACGGGCATCTTAAGGCTGCAGGGCGCCACTGTGGTTCATCTTGACCATCCTCCTTCCACTAGAAAAGCTGCGATTAATTTTTTAAAAGTGGAGGTCTGCTCCGAACATACAAATAAACGGCGTTCTCCGTGTTTGGAATATAAATAAAACTGTGGACGAGCGAAGGAGGAATCTGGACAAATAAAAGGATAGTCTCATGTTGTCTTGCTCTTCTCTTCTTTTTTTTTTTCCTTCTTGCAATGATCATCCCAAGCTCTGTGACCGTGAAAATATAGGGGATGGGTCAGGTTCAAGGTGAGAGCACTGACATCACGGGCTTGTGGGGCGCCTCTGTGACTTTTGCCCATTAGTCAAGACGGTGTCTAAAATAATCACAAGAGCCAGAGTCCTTTACATCATGTAAACCCACCATTTGTCTGGGGGTCCTAGATCTTTGGAATCGACAGATTTAAAGGTGGAAGGGATCGGAAAGGAAATCCACCCATCCAACAGATGAGGCATCTGAGGTGCAGAGAACTGGTACATGCTTTGAACGATGGGAAGACACTGCCCAAGTCTGCTTCTGCGTGGACTGGTGGTTTTAGCCCCATGATTCGGAAAGAGTAGGGAGAAAGGAGAAGTCCATGCAAAGTAGAATAAATCAGAGTAGCTACACAGGTACGGGTGGCAGATTAAGGTAACAGCTTTCTGAGATGAACATTTTGCAAGAACGGGTGGGTGACTGGTAAGGGAAAGGGAGGTGTGCTTTACCAATTAGAACAGGATTACTCCTCAGATGGTGGGCCATAACCAGAAGCTTTCTTTCATATTTGCGGGGCTCGATCTCACAACCCTCAGATCATGACCTGAACCGAAATCAAGAGTCGGGACACTTAATGGACTGAGCCTCCCAGGCGCCCCACCAGCAACTTTCTGATAGGAAATCAAGAAGCACATCTGGTAGGATAGCTATATTTTTAAGGCACGTATTCACCTCTGGTGCTGTCTTCAGACAAGACCGCTTGCCCTCAGGGAATCAAGTTTCTTTTCAGACTTTTCTCAGTTTGCAGTTTGTTTGCTAAAGCTCTGGTCTCCATAGGAGTTTACAGCGAGGATTTTAAAGGCCTTGTATGTAGGGAGCTTTTTTTTCTCTCTATGGCCTTCTTAGGGGGGTCTCTGCCACTCTACCAGAACTTCTCAAACTTAAGTGCACATCAGAATCACCCTCAAGGCCTGTTAAAATGCAGATTTCTGGGCTTCCCCCACCCCCAGACTTTCTCCTTCAGCAGGTTTGCTGTGTAGCCCGGGAATCTGCATTTCCAACAAGTTTGCAGAGGCTGCTGATAATGCTGACCCGGGGACCACACTTCGTGAACCACCGCTTTGTATATAGAAGCAGTGCTCAGTGTATGATATTGACTAAAAAATTCTTGACTTCAGCCATATAGCCGTAGATAATAAAAGAGTCAGACAGTGAAATAGTGCCCGGCATGTACTAGCTGTTCAATAAATATTTTTGATTGAT
Source organism: Nasua narica (assembly GCA_028533885.1). Classification (NCBI taxonomy): domain Eukaryota; kingdom Metazoa; phylum Chordata; class Mammalia; order Carnivora; family Procyonidae; genus Nasua; species Nasua narica. Next base: position 64,629,377 of record CM052811.1, read on the forward strand.
TGAATTGAGGCTCGCTGTCACCCTCTATTTGCTTATATAGGCCCAAAACACAATTTATGGTGCTGAACAGGTTCCAAAACATTTCTTTTTTGGCCATACCCCAGGCTGGATTCAAACTGTGGCAGTCTAACTCTGTGAAACTGGGGAGCTTTCCATTGTCTAACATTTCTAAATAGGGCTTCCTCGGTTACAAAATTGGAGGAAAGGAGGATATTCTGAAGATTAAATAACTTTTTTTGCAATTCTTCTCAGCACAGTGGCTGTATGCAAAAATACTCTTTTTTTAAAAATATAACCACCGAGGAAAATAAGTTTTCTGTAAGTAACAGAGACGAATAGGAGGCATTCTTTAAAATAAAAAGTGCACCTTAAGTTAGGCCTTACAGTCCAGTTCTCTATAGAAAATCTACATGTAACTTGTGTACTGACGGGACTCTGCTGTGGAAAAAAGAAAAAAAAAGCATCCCTGCACTAAAAAATATTTTTATTAGAACATTTGATGCAGTTAATCAGTTTGTTCTAATTTATGGGGAATCACTAAATGGTTTAATGGGTAGGCACATAACGAATAAATAATGGGAAACTTTAAAAACCAGTGTACTAAGTGGCCCAGATGTTCATCAGCTGTTTAGAAGCCTATACACCTGTGGCTTGGTATTAAAAAGTGAATAATATTCCATGTACCTTTGTAAGCCTGCTTGCAGAAATATATTTTAAAAATCTTAAAGAACAAGAGTCTAAAAAGAACACATTGGAACAGGCTCACGGTTAGGTTTGACATATGTTGATATTCTTCGAGTCAGATATTTATACCTTTGGTTCTTTATATAAAGAAGAAAAAAGACTCATTTTCTAAATGAGTTCCCATCATTGAACGAAATTGGAAGAATAAGTAGATGATGCAATTCCATGTAACAAATATACTATATATGTATTTATTTTAGTCTAACTTACATAAAAAAAAAAGTTATGTGGTTCTTACTATGTTCCAGGCATTATTTTAAGTGCTTTACAAATATGAACCCATTCGATCCTCAAAATAGCCCTATGGGATAGATATAATCAACATCACCCCATCGAACAGTTAAGTGCAGCACAAATAAACTAATAAAATCGCCGCAAGTCAGATAGCTAGTAAATGGCACAGGCAGAATTCGAACGTAGGCCATCTGGTTCTGAGTCTCTGCTCGCTGCGCCCTACCTTCCAGTCACCCACTGAGCAGTCAGCACTGGACTGGATGGTGCAAGGGATAAGTGACCCTGCCTTCATGGAATCTACAACCTCTGGGATTAAGAATTAAGAACGTTACCAGAGTTCATTAAGTGACAAGGGCCAGTGTTTATGGTGTATAGATAGAGGCCACAAACTGGGGGAACCACGGATCGAATAGGGCTTGTGATGTTTTCTTTGGCTCATATAATATTTTGAAATTTTTGAGCTACTGGTTTAATAAGGAAATATTTATTTTAATATTCCAGATTGTTAGCTGTGGAAAAACTCTTCGTTTTAGAAATGCTCTGCCCTAGTATCTACATGAAACAATCAGATGGCACTAAATCCTCTCCTGTTTCCTCCAGTCCCTGGCAGATACTCACACAAGACAGTCACACATATGCATGCCAACTAGTCTGCTTAGCCCCTGAGTTGACCCAAATAAACACACGTATGTATACGTATATACATTATACGTCCTATGAAAGTGAAGTGGAGAGCCGTGAGGAAAGTTGTTGCCTGGAGTATTTGTAGAGACCCAAGAAACAAAATGTTGTTTGCACCGAACTTCAAAAGAAGAGGAAGACAGTTGTAACAACTGTGGTTGTAACAAGACTTGGACAAACCATCTGATTCCTCCTGAATACCCTAGGCTGTGTCCATACAAAATAAATTCTCAATTCAACCAACTATTGAATCACCATTACAGTTTTCTGATACTCGTTTTTGTGGTGATTACCATTTAGCTAGAGTCAAAATATTGTTGCCTGCATAGTGAATATTGTTTATTCACTAAAGTATTGCTAATCTTATTTCTCTGCACTGGAAAGAGAGCTCCCTCTAAAATGCTCGCTGCGTGAACACAGAGATCTGTTTGTTCTGATCAGTGCCACGTTTCTAGAACTAACACTGTGCCTGCAACGTTAGAAGAACTCAATAATGTGAGAAAGGGAGTGGGGGAGAAAGGGAGGGAGGGAAGGAGGAAGGGACGAAGGGAGAAAGGGAGGAACGGAGGAGGGAAGGAAGGAAGGAAGGAAACCATAGCATCTGATGATTCATTTCCCTGAGAGCCTTCTCCCTCACTTCCAGGCATGAGTAAGAGCTGCAGACCACAGGCAAGAAGAGTATAAGAACTTAGCGGGAATTGTAAAGCTGTACAAGCTCTTTCAGTGTTCAGTAAAGGTCAAATTTGTAACTTGTTTTAAGAATCAGGCAGAGCCACAGTTTCTCAAGTGTGGTCCCTGGACTGGCTACGTCCAAATGAAGCACTTGCTGAAAATATCAGCTCCCCCTGCCCCACCCCGGATCTAATGGCACATGGGAAACATCATTTCCCCGTGATAGGTAATTCCTTTATACACAAAACTTTGTGCCCCAGACATTGGTAGAACCATCATTCAGTAAAGGAGAGAGGGCTTAGCATCTCAAGCCTGTGAGTCTAGAATCACAAGATTCACACAATCCAATTCAATTCAATTGAGGTAGAAATTATACAGTGGCTTTTGAATAGACGTTAAATCAGTCTCTCACTTCCTGGTTCAGTTGACCTTTCACCTGGCCAGTGAGTACTTTGTTAATACAGGTTTATGTTACCATGTCTCTGCCAAAGTGCCACTAAAATCCGTCAGACCAAAGACTAGTAAATTGGTTGCTTTATTTATTTGTTTGATGTAACTAGGAAACATGCTTTACTACAGAAGTTGCAAAATTTTGTTATATTTGACTGATGCTATGGTTTAAAAATGAATGGGCATGCCTTCGTGGGCATGCTTGTGCTCAGCTGGGCCACAGATTTCGTCACTTCCTACTACATTTCACCAGGCTGTTTGACACACTTAGGTGCAACTCTACTCAGTATGGTACCCTGAGGCCAACCATTTCTTACCATCCTAGCCCAAGCTATATTACCTCTTACTGAATTACCACTATAATCTAATTATTGGTCTTTCTGCTGGTCCTTCTTGCCCCCTTAACTCTATATTCTCTACCCATGGGCCAGATGATCCCTTGAAAACAGCTCAAAACCCTCTCATGGCTTCCCATCTCACTGGAAAGAAATCCAATGTTCTTACCATCGAATTCATTTATGCTGTTTACAAAAAAATATATATAGCTCCCTGCTTAATGGACACATGGTAGGATTGTACTCCTGCCCACAGCTATCTGTTCTCTCCATCCCTACCATCACTGAATGTGGCCATATGACTGGATCTGCCCAATGACTGGTTTGTGTAAATAATGTGTCCCTTCCTCGATGGGACATTCATTGCTGACAGGAGACCCTTTGAAGATTTTTCCCCCCTGCTGCTGTGAGGGGCAATTCCTAAGAGGGGCTTCTCTCCCCTCCTTGCTTACCAAGATGAGGCTGACATATTACAAAGCCTCCATACTACCTGTGGTAGACATGGTGTTAGAAAGAAAAAAAAAATTTTCCTGTGTCTTTGGCCACTGAGACTTCGAGGTTGTTACCCCACCATGATCCTGCATATCCTGAAGGCTATTCACTTTTATCTCAATGGCCCACTACGATCTAACCCCCACCGACCTCTCTGAGCTCTTCACTTGCCTCTTTTTCCCTTTTCCATTCTGTTCTGCTACACTCGCTGTCCTAGAGTATATCAGCTTTATTTCCAACTTGGAATCCTTGCACTGTTCAAAAATGCTTTATGACTCTATCTTTATATGCTGCCTTACTTCATCCAGATCTTTGCTCTACCGTCTCCTTCTTACAGAGGATGTCCCTATGTGTTTAAAATAGCATCCTTTATTACCTTCTTTATTCGTCCCTTTTTTAGTTTTTCATAGTTCTTCTTTATCATTTTACATTGTCTCTGAAGCCAACATGTAAATTCTCTGAGGGCGGGGATGTTTTTTTGCTCACAGATGTTTTCTCAGCACCCTGAACAGTGCCTGGAGTGGAGGATTACTAAACGTTAATATTTGTTGAATGAGGAGCACCTGGGTGGCTCAGTCTGTTAAGCGTCTGCCGTTGGTTCAGGTCATGATCTCGAGGTCCTTGGCTCGAGTCCAGCGTCAGGCTCCCTGCTCCAAGGGGAGTCAGCTTCTCCCTCTGCCTGCCACTCCCCCCTCAGCTTGGATGCTCCATCTCGCTCTCTCTCCCTCTCAAATAGAGAAATAAAATCTTTAAAAAAAGATCTGTGGAATGAATGAGTTTTTCTGGGCATATCTTCTCATCTTCTCATCTCAGATGAGATGAGTGTTCTCATCTGAAAGCATGGATGAACAGGGCTCCCGACCTACCCAGAAGGTTAAAATACACTTTTAGAAGTCTATAGCAAATGTGCTTTATGGTCTCACCACAATGCCAGGTTCATTCACTGAACTCTTCCTGTCTAAGGCGTCAAGAAGAAACAGCCTAACAATAAATGATGCATCTGAGACAAATGGATTTGGCTTCCTTGGTTCCTTAGGTATTTTATATCCTCACTCTTATGCTTTCCATTGCAAGAATTTCAGAAGACACGGTGAGAGCCAGCAGGCACTGGAACACTGCACATGAAGTCAAGATCCTTCCTTCTTCTCAAAGGAGGATCTGTTTATCATTTATCTTGAAAGCACCAGCAGAGTTTTGCTTTGTCATACGAAGTTTATTGATTCTTTTATAGCAGCCTTGTTTGAAAATTAATTTGGAAATTTAAGCAATGACCTCTTTGAGAAATAGTGAACATTTAATTTTTTATGCTGAGCTTTCTGAACATTTAGTAATGGGGTATGAGTCACACTGAAATAGAAGCTTCATTTTCTACTGTGAGTTTTACACAATACAATTTTACCTATAAAAGACAGCACATCTCAGTAAACTCTGGAAATGTAAATTTATAATTTCCCCCTTCTTAGAGTTGGCCATACAATACAATTACCATAAGAAAATTGCTTTAAACATGCAATTATAAATATGGCATGATTCTATAAATTATCTGTAATTTATTTATAAATCTTCTGCTAGGGCTAATGTTTAACACACGCACATATTTTTTTTTATATTCCCTTTCCCTTCAGTTCTGTCATATCATTAGATAAATATACTTAATGAGGGTTTATTATGGAAATAAAATAATCTAAACAGCATTGTATGGCCTACTGTATTATAAAAGAGTTATTTTAAAAGCCTATTAAAGTCCCTGCTTCGGTTTGTCCAAGTCTGTGTGAGTGAGGAATGATAACCTAGAAGAAAATTCCTATTTTGATTATTCAATCAAATACAGTCTCTTGTATTATTCAATCAAATCAGCTTTCTTTCTCTTCCTGCCACTCCTTGTCTATAAGTCACAGTCGGATAAAACTATAAGTCAAAAGCATAATTTCTTCTTTATGACACTGCCAGAGGTATTAAAAAAGAACAGGTGGAGTCAACCTCTTCATGCACCAGGAAGGCAGAAGAAAACCATACTTCTCCTATAAATGACTGCTTTGAGGTCAAAGCATCAGTTTTTGTGGGTTTTTTTTCTTTTAAGAAATGTGTTAAGAATTTGTAGCTAGAATTTGCAAGGTGTATACATCACAGGCAGATGTGATGTGGCATTGTCGTCAAAGAGGTACACTTTAAACTTACTGACAAAAGGGCACTTCAATTTTGATTTATAAAATGGGATTCCTGGGGCACCTGGCCGGCGTCCCACTCTTGATTTTGGCTCAGATCATGATCTCAGGGTCATGAGATTAAGCCATGTGGCAGGCTCCGCGTTCGGTGGGGAGTCTGCTTGAGATTCTTTCTCTCTCCCTTTGCCCCTACTCTGCTCTCTCTTTCTCTAAAATAAATAAGTAAAATCTTTTTTTAAAATGGGATTATTCCTCCAATAAATGAGGCATGGTAGACTATTTATGACATTTTCATATTACAGAAAGGACTTCATATGCCCAATTCCAAACTATTTAATGTAATTCACCCACTTTACAATGCTCTCCAAATAAAACAAGCAAACATCAAACTAACCCCCATGACCTGAGTTCTGGGATTCTATCTTAATCACTTCTGAATCCTTAGCACCTATGTATACCCTTCACCTGCCAGCTGCTAATTAGGATCCTGTATACAAAGTGATAGACAAGTGACCGATCACCAGAAAGGCATTAGAACAAAGATGGAGGGAACTCGAAAAAAATTCTCCTTGGATCCCATACTATATGTATGTACCTACCCACATGGATAAAGATGGTCAGAGACAAAAAGGAGCTGGTAATGTTGGAAATGTTTTAGCTTTATATCACAGATGATCCCAATGTGTGTCTGATTCACAGGGCATTAGGCATCCCATAGTGATAGCATCTGGACAGGTGGCTGTATTTTTTCCCCTTACTTTTTACCTAGTCTTTTAAGGACAACCGAGGGCAATGAAGAAAACCTTCTTCTCCCTTTAAAAACAAAATTTTTAAGCAAAGCTTGCATTACCTCCCCTAGAATAAAATCTTACTCAAAATTTTAACAACCCCAGCATACAAAAAAATAAAAGTACAGATGGAAGACCCACTCTGCTGGTTTCACATTACTCAACACCTATGTATTCCCCATGACAGTGTCCACGGTCTTCATAGAGAACCTCAGGGGCCCTACTTAGAAAAGCAGAAGTAACTCAGATCCATAGGAAATGCATAGCTTTCAATTGTACCCAACAGATGTGTGTGTGTGTGTGTGTGTGTGTGTGTATCTTGATGTTGCATTTACTAAGTAAAGAAATAAATATTATATATTAATATTAAATGTGGACTATCTGTCTAATTATTTTGTTTGTTGAATTATTTGTGCAGATCTATATAAATAGACTACTCTTAAACTGGTTGGTTAGGACAAATAAAAAAGACAGAAACCATAATTTGGTTCCATATTGTGACTGTGGAAAAAAAGGAGTGATAGATTTTTCCTCTATTGGACATATTTTCAGAATTATGCGTGGGGATTTATGTGAATACCCCCATGCCATTTATAACAGTGCTACAAATAACAAGGATTATGCTCATTAGCAAACACTGCTAATTTTCTAAAGGAGAATGCTAGGCAGATGAGGCAGAATGAAAGTCTCTTTTAGGCAGAAGAGACAAACCTGGAAATGGGAATCTATATCTTGGTCCTGCGAATGTTTAGTGTGGTGTTTCATGAGAGGGAGCGATAGAGAGAGAGAGTGGTAGAGAGAGAGAGAAACGATGCATTGTATAATATCTTACGAGCACCACAAAGAAATCTGATGTTCATCTTAATCAGACACAGCTATGATTTTGCCATCTAGTTTCTCAGAAATATTCATCGTATCTGAAGAACTTTCCACTCTAAGAAACTAGGGCTACATGTGACAGGGAAGAGAAGGCAACAACAACAACAAAACCTTTCTTCTCTCTACCACTAAGTTTGGACAAAAAATTGACAAGAAGGAAAGACAGCTTTTTACAAGGAATTAAAACTTAGTTGTCAAGTTGCCCTCGGTTTTTCTCAATCCCCGTCTTACCCCAATTTTCTGATCTGTAGCGCTTTGTGTTGTGCTTGCTGTTGTTTTTCTTAAGGATAATTTTTGCTTCTAAATACTGAGAAAGAACAATCAGGTGCTTGAGGAGTGGTGTCTCCGTTCGTCTCCCCGCACGTGACTGCTTTCTGTCTGGGGCTTTGTCCTGGTGCCTCCAGAGCAGACTTCCTGGGCTTTCTTTGTTGTCCTCGCCTGATAAATAAACAGCACAAAATTACCGAACTTATTATGGTAATTGAGAGAAGCAAATGGAATGCTGCGCCTGTTTCCCCCCCCATTACACTGCCATTGCCAAAGTTGGCTAAACCTGGGCTAACCTCAGACGCTCGTGTCACGTTGGCCCCTCGCCTGTGCCCCCCCTTTCCTCCCACAGCCCCCCACCCTCCTTGATGATTGTTTTCTGTCCATCCAGAGCCGGGTGTCAGTTCATTTAGATTTACATCAAGTAGTAAATTAAAATAATCACTCAGCAAACACTCTGAGCTCAGTTTTCCCTTTCAGTCAGGAGTTGCGCGAGCTGCTTGAAGCATTCAAGCAGAAAATATTGCTGTCTAGATATTTGTCCTCTGGGTGATAAAGGAGGCATTGTCTTGGGACCCACTCAGGCCTCGGAGCCGATCGTCGCTGTGCATCACAGCTGTGAAGTGCGCTTTGTTATGTGTCTGAGGACTCGGGTTCAGGACCTTGTTTCTCTTGAAATACCAGACTGATCAGAGCTGCATATGTTCGGGGGAAAGCAGGGGTCGGTGGTTCTCTGTCCACATTTTTACTAGATTATTCTTGGACAGAACTCTGGGAAAATACCCTGCAGCCTAAACCATCCCAGGAGTTTTGCTTTGTTTTAATTCATTTCCTTTCTTTCTCTTTCGTGCATCTTTCTTTTTTCCCCCCTCCTTCATATTCTGCATTGTTACAGTCCTAGAAAATGCTGGAATTTATCTGCATGAGTCAGAAACAAAGGCTCACGGCACTGCTTTGAACCCAGTGCCATAATGTACCAAGTTATAAACCTGTTTCTTTGTGCTCTCATTACAGTACATCCACCTGCCCATTTAGAAATCAAAATGCAGAGTTCGGTCACCTGGGATGAAATATAGGGTGGGCTAAAGAGTTTTTTTGTTTTGTTTTGTTTTGTTTTTTGCCATTTGTAAATGATCAATAGAATCTTGAAACAAAACAAGGAGTCCATGGGGGGGCGAAAGAATCGGGAGTTTTTGATCTGAATGAAAATTATTTCTAGAAAAGATACAAATTATCCTTTGTAAATTTCTAAGCCATTACATTTTTATTACAGCTTTTTTTGTAGGTGGTTATTGCTAAGAGTGTTTGAAGGAGGAAAATATTTGTTGCTCTAAGCAGTCAGAGAAAAACATCAAATGATAAGGAGCGTGGTGGTAGGCATCTGAAGGCAAATCGAAATTTTTAGTCAATTATCTGAATTTTTCGAAATTGTTCCACGTGCTTGGCTAATTGACTGCTATTATCAATTTTCGGCCAGATATTTAGCGTCATATTATTTTTGTATCTAAGCCAAGGTATCTACAGGAAATGGGATACTTGATACATTTCTCATGTCTGTGGTATGGCAAATATACACCTTCCATTATAAATTTCTCTATTTGTACACAGAAATAGAAGTCCTATAATTAGCAAAAAAAAAATCACTATGAAAGAAATGGGATGGACACGTATGTATTTACACGTACAAACGTATGGTCACACATGACTGCCTTGTGAAGGAATGACTTCATATTCTGGATTTAAAATGCATTCTCCTCTGAGGTGTTCTCAGTCAGGGGCGACTGAAGCTGGGGCTCCCTCCCTGTCATGCCACCACAGCAGCCGCAAAGCTCACCCTTCGGACCACAGGAATTTTTCCAGTAAAGTTATATCTGCAAGAACAAGAAGTATCATTGCACTATCCATGCTAAACCCTCAGATCATGCCAAGGCCTCTCCAAGTAGAATCACCAGACCAGACCAGTAAGATCATAGATTGATTCTAGTCATATACATATTATAATTTGCTGTCTTGTCTCTGGTAGGTACCGCTGTAGTTCAGAATTAAAGGTTGAAGGAACAAAACCAGAATATTTGGTTCTGATTTGCTTGGGTTCTAGGGTCAGATAGCCTTATTTGATTCTCTGCCCTACTGATGATGGCTGAATAAGCTTGGGCAAATTACCACTCTGTACCTCGATTTCTCCAGAGATACAATGGAAACATTATTGATACGTGCATCATTTGATTATTAGAATTATTTCATGAATAATTCACATTAAGAGCTTAGAATGGTGTCTGGCACACAGCAAATATTTGGCAAATATTCTATTAACAATAGAGAAATAAAAATAATGATCCCCGCATGTATATAAGTAATCCCCAATCCAGGAAATACAATTTGGGTTGGATAGATGTGCCCTAGGTTTTCTAAGATTGATGTATATACATCAGAATGAGATTGTTCTGAATTAGAATCTTGTTTCAGCCATTTACTAACTGTGTGTACGAGCAAATTATTTAACTGCTCTAGGTTTTATTTTCTGTGTAATAAGATAACAACCGTCTCACAGAGTTGTTGTGAACATGAAAGTAGAAGGTGCCCAGAAGCCGCTTAGCATAATGCAGAAGCAACAAGACCAAAGGTAAGGTATGCAGGACCCCAGGCTAAACAAACAAGCACACAAAACCCAAAACAACAACAACAACAATGACAACCTCTCCATGTAACCACTTAAATATCACTACTAAATTCGAGGACCAATCATTGACATTTTAGAAAAATGGGTAGAGAAGAAAATCTGAGGCATTTTTTTTCTTGGGCAATCACTGTATATGAAAATCCTTCAGTGTCCAAGCTCTGTTTCTTCCCGCTCAGGTACAGGAATCTTTACTTCATGATTTGCTTGTTTTTATTCTTTCATATTTTAATTTTTAAAATTTCCCGTTTCTGACGGCAATCACAACTCCCACCATGATAAAAGAGAGTCATGCTGTTTGTTATGGTTATAATGCCACGACTCTTCCCTGGTACTATTTTTTTTTTAAGATTTATTTATTTTAGAGAGAGAGAGAGGGAGAGAGAGAGCACGATTTGGGGGAGGGACAGAGGGAGAAAGACTCCCCGCTGAGCTCAGAGCCCAGAATGTAGAGCCAGACAGGAGGCTTGGGGCTTGAAGCAGGGCTCAGTCTCATGAGACTGAGATCATGATCAGAACTGAAAGCAAGAGTTGGATGCTTAGAAAAAATAAAATAAAATAAAATAAAATAAAATAAAATAAAATAAAATAAAATAAAATAAAATAAAATAAAATAAAACAAAACAATAAAATAAAGAGTTGGATGCTTAACCGATTAAACCACCCACGCGCCCCTTCCGGTATCATTTTTTAAGTGTTAGTGACAACATCATTTATGTCACTTCATCATCCACTGTGCTGCCCGTGAATACTGGCTTCCAACAATTCTCTCAAAAGTTGTTTCTGTGCCTCATTGATGAAAAGCACGAATGTAAGTCTTGCCCAGGGTATGCAAGATAATGTGAAGAATACCTTGTTCTCTGATCATGTTAAGTAACAGTGCAGAATTCTATAGTTGGCATGTAGTGCAACTGATCTACCAACCGTGCCTTCTCTTGAACCAACTAGGCTGTAATCATTACATTCCTTCGATGTGATCTCTTTCACTGTTGTCTGCACCCCTGTCTTTCACACACATCCATGGGCAGGGAGGATAAACAAAGGACAAGCAGCTGAGCAAGAATGGTTCCATTTGCATAAGAATTGTCTGTCCTTGGACCAGCATGGCTTAAACCTACCTAGGATAGTATGATGTGAACATATCAATTAATCAATGAATCAGAAAATTAACGCAAAGGACCTATTGGCATTGTGGAGAAATGATCTTGGAAGCCTTCAGAGGAGATAGCTGTGGCCACCTGGAAGCATGTCTGACACATGGCACAGAGCCTGTGGGAGGGATGGGGAAACTTCTTTGAATGCCAACAATGATGGTGGACACACAGGGTTAGTGACATCTGTAGTTGTCCTCACCACCCTTAGGTATTGTAGACTGAAGATGTCACTGTGGTTGGTCAGAACATGGATGGGTGAGAGTTCACACGAGGGCCACCCACATACATGGCTCAAGTCAAAGGCTGGCAGAGGACTGCAGGTAGCCTACAGTCCTAAATTCCTCCTGTGTCTGACTTTAGAGTCATACCATTCTGACATTATACCCCCAAAGAAATGTTGCACTGACCAGCAGGGGCAGTCTAGCCTCCTGGAATTGGTTGGCTGTGTGGCTCCAAGACAGCCCAGGTCAACCCCACATGCTTAAGCCCCAGAGCTCCTAGAGCATCTGGTTGACCCCAAAATTGCAGGGAATGTGATACAGGTCAGGACTCAAAAGGATCCCAACTGGGGCTCAGATAGACCTGCTGACCCGGCCAGAGAGAGACTTACAAAAATTTGAGGATGTCACCTTGTGGCTGGAATGGGATTTTCTCTCTGGGTAAGGAAAGAGAAGGAGTGAAAAGGATGGGCATATGAGAGGCAAAAGAAAGGGAGAGGAATACACATGGCAAATAGTTGAAGAAAACGCAGTGAGTGGGCAGTGGGCTTGTGCAGGAGCTGTTGAGGGCACTGAAGCAGATGCAAATAGAGACACAAGTGAAACTGGTAATCAGTGGAGGCCAGGTTTTAAGAGTTTTGGGTAAAAATATATCTCTAAAATTTTAGGGGCTTATTTTATGACAGGCTATGGGCAACGGTTTGTGGGCAATGGACACGATTCCAGGTTTGGAGGGAAAAGAGTAGACTGTTAAAAGATTTTCAAGCAATGTAGCGATCTGTGTTTCCTCCTAGAACTTTAAGGGTTACATAAGAGTGGGAGAGGCCATAGAGAAGTCGAAGAAGAAGAGGGGCTAATCCAAGATTCTTACAGAAGTGAGATCAGCAGACTTTGAGAATTAACTGGATGGACGCTAGAGAAAGAGACTGGCCATGTGGTGTTACAGTATCTGTGGGATTTAGTCGTTGAGTCCGTGCAATTTTGTTCAGTGGTGTGTCTCCAAGTACAGAGTGCTATGAAGGAAATAACAGGAGGAGGAGCAGCTCTGGTGGTGATGGGCTTTCAGCAGGGAAAACCATCTGTATGTTAATATGCAGATTGCCAGGCCTCTTTGTAGGCGTGGGTTCTAGAGCCCAGAGATCTCTGTTTTTAACATTAACCCAGGTAACACTTTTCATTGGGGAAATCTGGGAAACACTGTATGAAATAATATGTCTGATTCTAGATGGGTGGAGATCGTCTATATAGATAGGTACTACACATGAACACACATATGGGGGATCCTACTACATTTACATGGGCATCGGACGCAAAAGATGTTAAAAGGAGGTTTGCTGAGCTACTCTCTGGGGAAAAACAAACAAATCAAGGAAGCTAAGACAGTAAGAAATAAGCTCTCCAGAGAGCACCTCTCTGGATATGAGAAATGGAGCTAGAAACCTCTGCCAATCGAACCGTCTCGTTCCTTGACGGAAAGATTGGCTCAGCCTCCCATCCAAATCCAGCTTCAGGCTTTAGCATCGATATGGTGATTGATATTGTAATTCTTCGTTTTGCCGTGGAGGGCCTGTCTTGAAGCCCACGCAAGGTTTATCCACCACTCCACTGGAAAGTCAATACCAATGAGGGCAAAGAACCTTCCTCTGATCAGAGGGTGGGAGAGAGAGAAGATGGTTTTATGTCTACTGCAGCGCTTTTCATCTTCATCAGGACTGTAAAGCCCATGGGATTTGATTTTGGTGCAGTCCTGAACCAGGATGCCCCTGTTATCCATGCAATCCCCACCCCTCTGAACCGTAGCCAAAGCACGCTGTCCCCTACAAGCTAGAACCCCGAGTATCTGGATTTTTTTTGGTTTCTACAGCTAAGATCTAGCTTTCTCGCAAAGTTCCATTTATCTCTTTCCTCCCAAAAGCAACACTGTTTTAATCTGACTACTTGATTTCTGTCAAAGTTTTAGTGCATTGGATGGCTAGTGTTTTATCTGACTAAGGTAATATACACTTTAATGGAAGGTGTTTGCAGGGATAGTGCCTGAAGCTAAAAGGGTGACTTTAATGATGGGATTTCAGGTAAAACTGATATTTTGTTTAGGTGGAGAGAAACTAATTAACTCGGACAAGCAGAGGATGAATAAGATTTAGGGAACAGTACTCTTTATAATTAAAATTTAAAATTTTTAATTATAAACTCCAAATATCAATGCAGGCAATAACAACTTCTTTATTGGACCATTTAGGACTTTTAAATGAGATAACATATATAAAGTCCCAGCTCTAGGACTTGGAATTCAATAAATACCAGTTTTTTCCTTAAATCCTCATCTCCATTTGGGTGGATGTGGGTTGCCCTGTGACCATTTGCTGTGTATTTTTTCCAAGTTATTCAGCTCGTAATTCTATTTAATTCCAAAGAGATAAGGATGTCAAGAAGGAATTGAGTGCCAAGCCTTAGAGCTGGGGATATGTATATATGTATAATCTCATTTAAGTATTGGCAAATAGTCCTATAAAAAAGTTATAAAAACACAGTAAAAGCAGTTGCTTTATGGTATAATTAAGGTGGGGATTCTGGCACGATGATCTCTGGGAGAACGCCATGTTGTTCCTATGATAATGAAGTTGCTTACTGCCCTTAGAAACAATAAGCCTGGCTTGACTTAATTTCAGTATCTACAGAACCTTAAAAAATGTGGAATCTTGCACCTCGCTGGCACCTGGGAACACCAGACTGGTACCCCTATTTTGCCGAGCACTTATAATACATCATACTTTGCCTGAAATAAATATACGATGAATAAAATGTTTGAGTTGTAGAGCATGGATATTATGATATTGTTGTGGTTGCTCAAATGCTTTTTCCCACCTCAGCTTTCTGTTTCGCAGGGGTGCTCTGGATAGCAGAGGTGTCATCAAAGAAAACGGTGTGCCGGTGAAGCAGCATTGAGCTACCATGCTTTCCTCTTCAACACCAACTCAAAGGAAATGCATGCGCTGTGCATTGGAAATGCTGTCAACAGTGTTCTGGCCGTGCTTAGGTACTCAAATTACTAACCTTGCCAAGGAATAAGTTTGTGAACCTCCCTTTCAGAGGTTCTGTCTCTGATATTCCAGAACCATTCAATTATAATTCTGATGCTGCCTTTTATGTGGCAGTCATGAGTTGTCAGCAAAGATAGAATTAAGAGGCATGTGAAGTGCGCTACGGTGCCTCATGCCTAAGGATCTCTACTTCCTTTGTTCATGGTGACAAATGACAGCCTTAAAGATATTTGTCCTGATTCCTCACTGTCCCTATGCAGGTAAAAACTTCCATTGAAGTCAAACAAGCTTCACTGAAGTTAATGGGAAGTAATGCCCTTGAAGGGAAGGAAGACTAGGGTGATTAATTTTAATTAGCCAAACATAAACAAGCATGTGTCTACAAGTAGTGACAGGAAACTGGTTGTTTGTAACTCGTAACCTAGCTTTAGGGGTCTAGGTATGGCAATTTTTGTAGAGAATCAAACAGAACGGTTTCAACCCAGAAATGTAAGAAGGTCCATAAGGAATAGAATCCTTCTCTATAGGTTTATCTCAGAGATATACCCTCAAAACATTAATCCAGCATATAGCTATTAAAATATTAGTACAGGCCAAATACTTTTCAGGCCTTGGGGACAGAAAGATGAGTATAATTCACTATCCACATAGAGCTCACATTCAGGCTGTGGAAATAGCTCAGTAAATAATTTTGGTACAATTCATTCATGAGTGTCCGTATCATTCATTTACTCATGTATTGATTCATTCAGGAAACACTTAGCAAAAAGCTTCTGAGATTTTTCTACACTGTTCTTGTAACAGGGAGGTGCAACATACTGTTGGAATCTAGTGGAATGAGAATGTGATTCGACATAGAAGGGTGAGTTCTAATTATGGAAGGCTTCACAGAGATAGTATCACCTGAGCTCAGTTTCGCAAGAATAGTATTTAGGCTAAGAAAAAAGAGACCAATGTAGGATATAGAAATGATATAAGAAGAGGTTTGGAAACAGAAAAATGCAGTGCATGTTCAGAAAAAGGGTGAACTTCTGTGGGCTCTAGTGAAAGGCTCAGCAAGCTAGAGCAGCCCTAAGGCCAAATCCAGACCATCAACTATTTCTGTACAGGCCGCAAGCTAAGAATGTTTTTTAACATTTAACATGGTGGAAAAAAACCCAAAAGACCCATTGTGTTGCATGTGAAAATCATACGAAATTCAAATTTCTGTTTCTATGAATAAAGTTTTATTGGAACACAGTAACACCCATATATTTACATACTGTCTATGGCCACCTTTATGCTACACAGCCGAGTTGGAAGGCACTAACAGAGCACGTCTGGCCCAGACAGCCTCAAACTGTCTGGCCCTTTATAGAAAATATTTACTAACACCTCCTCTAGTGTATAAGGTAGTGGTACACTGCGACGAGATTGTGAAGGATTCTAAATATTATTTGAATAAATTTGGACTTCGCCTTGCTGGAACCAGTGAATACAAAAGTTTAAGGGCTTATTTTTCTGTTATAAAATAGTTTTTTGACGCGGGGCACCTGGGTGGCTCAGTGGGTTAAGTGTCTGACTGGCTTTTAGCTCAGGTCATGTTCTCAGGGTCATGGGATTGAGCCTCACATTGGCTCCACACTCAACACAGAGTCTGCAAGAGATTCTCTCTCTCCCTCTGTCCTCGTGCTCTCTCTCTCTCAAATAAATAAATAAAATCTGTAAAATGAATAAAATAGTTTTATGATGGATTTCGCATTCATTAAGTTGATAAAAATCTTCCATTCAAAGACAAATGTGGCCACAGGGCCACAGAGCAAAACAATCCCTAAAGATCATTAACAGGTAGTTCAGATGGGTCTCAACGCCTAGAGGTCAAATTAAAAAAAATAGGAGTGTTATGTTTAGAAAGTCCCCTAAGTGACTATTTGGCAGAGATAGTTTCCTGAGGAGGAAAGTCAAACATGTACCTAGTTTTTGGCATAATGACTAAAGACTGGAAAAAAAAATGTTTGAATTAAGCCGTTGTTTACAATATTTTTGAACAAGAAAAATCCTTTCTATAATGCAAAAAAAAAAAAAAAAAAGGTCTCAGGTCATTTTCTTTGTAACAAGAATACACATGAAAGAAAATGCATAATGAAATCATGTATTTTAGATTAATTTAAATTTAAGCCATGTTTACAGACAGAGAAATAGTACAGATATATATAAACTGTATTCAATGTCCTGAATAATATTTGGTATATGTGGTTTCAGGGACTTCAAAAAAACTGTAGGAAACTAAATGTTCACGGTAAGAAGGCAAGGAGTCAACTGATGTTTATAATGCCATAGAACAATTTTGACTGAACTGCTTAATAAATTAACTGATTTGCATTTTACTTGTGTGATTTCTTATCTTTCAAATTAAAAAGAAAACCCAAAGCAAACAAGTTTAGTTTAAAAAGTAAAAAAAAGAGGGCGCCTGGGTGGCTCAGTTGGTTAAGCAACTGCCTTCGGCTCAGGTCATGGTCCGGGAGTCCCGGGATCGAGTCCCATATCGGACTCCCGCCTCTTTGGGAAGTCTGCTTCTCCCTCTGGGTTCCCCAAAGAACAGTTAATTGATATGTCTTCAGATAGCAGAGAAAAGAAAGAAAGGTCAGGCCGCAAAGTCAACCATACCACACCCTCTATTTGAGTTCTAACCCTAACCTCTTCACTTACCTTTTACCCAGACAAATTCTGAAACTGGCTCAGAGATCACTTGGAGAATAGGTCCAATTATACTAATCTTTTCCAATGTAAGGAAAAGTCAATAGCTTGTTCCTAACAGCATAGGAGATACCTGGAAAATAAAGGATGAATAAAATTTTGGCAGTAAATGGATAATTGGTGATATCATCAAAGTTAATCATGACACAGGGAGCCCTCACCTACAGAATCAAAAGTAACTACTGAAAACACAATATTCTGGTTTTCTGTTCGGAAACCTCAGCAGAGTCCAGCTTAAAACCACATTCAGTGACTCCTCTAACATTTTGACTAAGGGGTGATCTGGAGGTCAGCTTGGAGGTCACCAGTAGGGCAATGTGATGAAACTTCCATTTCATTGTCAACCATGCATTTGAATGCAGTTCTTTTTTTATAGGCAGAGTTAGAGCAAAAGGCCAGTAGGGATACTCTCACTTGTCAATTACTGCATGTTTTATGTCTTGAGTCATTGGCCCTAGAACCTGAAGAACTCTTTCTACTTGTTTGTTAAGAATTGATCCAAGATCCTTATTCTAACCCCAGGACATGCAGGAAATTTCAAGGTTATTATTTTCTTTTCTTTTCTTTCTTTCTTTCTTTCTTTTTAAAGATTTTATCTATTTATTTGACATAGAGAGAGAGAGACAGCAAGAGAGGGAATACAAGCAGGTGGAGTGGGAGAGAGAGAAGCAGGCTCTCCATTGAGCAGGGAACCCGACGCAGGACTCAATCCCAGGACCCTGGGATCATGACCTGAGCCAAAGGCAGCCGCTTAAACCACTGAGCCACCTAGGTGCCCTCAAGATTATTATTTTTGTGATAATTACGATTACTACTCTCAGTATCATTCTGTTTACATATTGCTTTTAACATTTAACATTTACATATTGCTTTTAACATTTTTATTACCATCACTTCTAATCTCATTTGATTTTTCACAATAGACTTGTATTGGTATTTCCATTAGACACATGAAGATACACTTGGTCATTTATCTTTTTTATTTTATTTATTATTTTATTTTATTTTATATTTTAAGTAGTCTCCACACCCAGCCTGGAGCCTAACACAGGGCTTGAACTCACTACCCTGAGATCAAGACCTGCACTGAGATCAGGAGTTAGATGCTTAATCAACTGAGTCACACAGCTGCCCCTTGGTCATTTATATTAAAGACCACAAGTCAGATGTTTTGTCTATTTTAATACAGGACATTTTGAGAATTCGAAAAAAACCCCAATTGTTCTTCTTAATTATGTATCTCCCCTTACTACTATCCTATAGCCAAATAAAAGAGATTTGGTCAGGTCATGTCCCTATCTAATTGCCCCACTCCTAGTTGAATGTTTGGGCAAAGATGAACTAATAGCAGATTGGTTGGTAAATAGGAAATTTAGCCCAGAGAAATTAAACTACAAATATAGTTTATAGCTAGTCATATGAATTACAGATAATAGAGGATTAGGAACCTGAATCAAACATCAAATTAGAATTCAGCAAACATCCATCAGGAACTTTTTATGGACAAGGCATTAGGCTAGGCACTGAAAGAGTGATAATAAATAAGATACTGCTTTTATCTTCAAGATATTTTACAAATTCATTGAAAGAAATGTATTAATTTATTGAAGCTCATATAGAACTTTTTCACTGAGCCTCCATCTAATTCAAGCATCTTCAAGGAAAAAAAAGTTAAAAGATGACCAAATTTAAAGTCCAATACAGTCTGTATGATAATTATGATGAATATATAATTATAATATTCTTTGATTTAAACCTTAACTGAAAAGTTTACATGCATACAAGTCACCCGAGACTTGATCATAGAAGACTCATGGAAATCCATAAAGAGTTCAAAGCATCATTTTCATTTAAAAATCTAATTTAAGACTGTATGGTAGAATGAGAACTAGTTTTTCAATCAGAATTGTTTGGATACAATCCCGACTTTGCCATGAATTAGTGTGATCTTCGATCTTAGTCAAGTTACTTCATATTTAAAATGGTGGTGGAACTGGGGTAGATACCGACCTAAGGCTTCCTTCACTTCAAATCTCCATTACTTTAAAAGTGTATTGAATTATTAACAGTAAGTATTATGAGATCTATGTATACACTAGCCCCACCCATGTTAAATAACAGCCTACTACCCACTTTCTACTGTGGAAGGTGAATAAGGTAACACTTTTTGAGAACTATGGTTTGAAATTTTCGGAGTTGCTGAGAATTCTCTCATGCTACGATAGTAAGTATGAGTGAGTGGTTTTCATGATTACATAGATTAGAATAAATGATGCTAGAAATGGTGAAAATCATAGCAGAGTGCAGGAGGGTAGAGAAATGAAGATGCTTACAGAAAAGTTTTGGTTTTCAACTTGCATGGAAGTAATTTTAGCCAGCTCCGTTGGGCCTTTTACATTAAGTTCCTCAAATCAGAGTAACAAATACATATGTACTCATGGAAAATTTCCTGTTATGAGAAGATCCACTACGTCATTTCATTGAAATGGAGATTTTAAAAATATATTAACTGTTCAGTAAACTAAAACACAGTCCTCATGAATATTTATTAAAGAATCATAAAGTATTGCCTTGGTTCCTAAGAAGACTAATAGAGATTTTCAACTCTGCTCAGCTTAGTTCTTTGTTGGAGGCAAAATGGCAGTGGAATATCAGCAAGAGTTCTAACCCTTGGTGCTGGAAGAAGTCTTTATCTCAATTGCTTTTAAATGGCGTTAGGCATGCCCATCCAGAGGAACCAGGGTGAAGGATCTTGTGTGGATTGACTGTTGGGTCTCTGACTGATAATTCCTACTGTGATACACTTCAATGCCAGCCCACAACAAAAAGCTGGGATTGGATTTAGAGCCAATGTAGGCTTTAAATGGAGTTTTACTGTGAAACAAAACACCTGTCTTTCATCCCAAGCTAAATTGACAAGCAATAATTTAGTTGTCTAAACTGAGAGCTTTCAGGATTCTAAGCTGCATAATGTCAAAAGACAATGTATAAAGTTGCATTTGGAAGGTTCAAAGGTAGAATGCCATGTAGGCAAACATATTAAATGACTGGTCTTTCTCTCTCTCTCTAGTTCTTTCTTCTGTCCTCTCTCTCTCTGCCTTTGCCACTTTGTGTTTGGGGGTGGGGTAGTGGGGTGGGGTATGGGGTAGGGGGTTGAGACTAGTTGTAGAAATTGAATGGGTGTGTAACAAAGGAAATCATTAAATCTAAAAAACCATTTTCCACTCTTGTGTTTTCCACTAGGTGAGCATTTCCTATGATCAGCTAAACTAATCAGAGATTAAGTGGAAGAAAAACAATAATATTTGGGCCCTTCAAACAAAACACTGCATGAGATTACTAAATTCCTACAGTCTCCCTATATAATTGTGAAGTAATGTAGCCTGGATTTTGTCGTAACTTTTTCCGCACACATTATTCTGATTCCCCTATCTTCCACTTCAGTTGTGTTTGTTGCAATCTGGGTACTTGGCATCAGAGCGTCCAAATTTAGGCCCCTACACTTGACTAAGTTTCACACTTCTCCTTCAAGAATTTTGGGATAAACCGTAAAAATAATCATGGCCTTTGTTTCCCACGAGCTAAGACCACATATAGACGCACACTGGGCATTTCTTTTTCCTTTTCTTTTCTTTTGCAGGTTCACATGCTGTCCCTTCTTCTGTTCTCTTTTCCAAAGGAGCAAATGAAGGAAGCAGGGTTATTTAGTAAAATGAAACAGATGCTACAAAAGTAGCCAGTTAGTTGTCTGCAGAAATATCTGATTGGACTCTGCCAGCTGTCAATTAGCATTTTCTTGATGAAGTGGTATTTACTTTTCTGGATGGCCATTGGCTGAGATGTTTAGTGTAATGAATGCTAAACTGAGCCTAGATCATTTTTTAAATAATAGCTTGGGGCTTAACAGCCCTTTAAATGAATTGTATAAACAGGATAGCTGTTAATTCTCAATCAATGTATCATTAATCATCAAATACTATGAAAAAAAGGAATTGTCTTTAAAAGCTCAATAAACTCTATTAAAGTTACCAAATTATTCATTCAGGGGTTATTTTCTTATTCAGAGTATGTCAAGATTTTAACAGAATTGCATTTGAAGATATGTATTTCTTTGGCTTAGTAACTGAGGTATATGTATTTGTCTTCATAAATTAATATGGCCTCAAGAAATTAGTAACTATGAGAGCCTTACATCTGTACTCGTTAATAAAAATAGAAAACAGAACCCACAGTGAGTTCCACATGTCTTCAGACTGCTGATACCTATTAGCAAGTATTGCACCAATTTCATGTTAGAAAATTAAGTGTGGCAAAAACTAGAAAAATACATGTAAGCCATTCTTTCCTGTAATATAAGTGCAATAATTTAAAATTCATCTACAATTCCATGGACTCAACCTTTGGGGAGCAGTCTAACGATTCTAGCTCACTCTATCTCTTCCACTGAACAATTCTGCGTCACTTGTCATGGGATCCTAGCTCAGTGCCTGGCATATAGCAAGCAATAAATATTTGTTTCATGAAGGAACAAGTGAAGATGGGGTATATAAAGGCTTAGGACTGCCAAGGCAAATGACATTTGTGAACTTTTTTTCCCCCTCATCATTAAGCTGTATGTTTGTTTGTTTGTTTTTTAAAGATTTTATTTATTTATTTGAGATAGAGACAGTGAGAGAGAGCATGAGAGGGGAGAAGGTCAGAGGGAGAAGCAGACTCCCCGTGGAGCTGGGAGCCCAATGTGGGACTCGATCCCAGGACTCTGGGATCACGTCCTGAGCCGAAGGCAGTTGCTTAACCAACTGAGCCACCCAGGCGCCCTTAAGCTGTATGTTTTAAACCTATTATCTCATGTAACCCTAATAATGACATTTGTAGGTAGGTAGTATTACTCTCATATGTAATATTTAATTTGATAGTTATTTATATATGTATTTATATACAAATATTTAAGATTACTCTTATGGTTATTTACATTAATTAATTTAATGTAATCAATAATATATAATCATATTTAATATATTATAACCTCATTTTAAGAAGTCAAATAATGACAAAAAGTTTATAGTGGTAGCTGTTTTTCTCTAAGGCCAGTTTCCCTGGAAGAGCCTTCTTCACCCTCTTTTTCTGTGGATATTATGATGGCTGGATGCCAAAGAAGTGAGTAACAAATTCGGCCTGCATTTTCCAGATAGATGTAATAGTAGAAGTATGTTGGAGGATAAATGAGATCTTTACCAGTTGGACAGAAATAGAGAGAAGAGCATTTTAAGTTAAAGGAGAAGCAAAGAGAAGACTTAGGTTTGTGGAAGTTGCTGGTACATGTGTGTAGCTGAGCGTGTAAGATATCTGTGTGTGGTTGGGTAGATGGAAGAATGTAGGCATCAGGAAATGAAGCTGGAAAGATAAGGTTGGAGTGCTACAGAAGGGATTTATAGTGCTGTGCTGAGGAATTTGCATTTTGTCATGTACACAGAAAGCCAAGCAAAAGCTCCAGGAGGCATCAAGTCCCTGTTTTGGAAAGATGTGACAACACTGTGGAGAATGGATTGGGGAGGAAAGGAAGCAGAGTTAAGTCCACTGGTTAGGAGGCTTTTACAGTCTTCCATACAAGAAACAATGGGGGCCCGAACCACCACTGAATACTCACTGTGGTCACTGTCTCTGCCCTGCCCAATGGCCCGATTCTCACCCCATTGTCGGGAATGGAATTCCAACTGGGTTTGTGCATCCACTTCTCAGTGAGGCACCCACATCCCCAGATCAGGAGGAAATCCTTAGTAGTCTAAAGCACTTGAGGAAAATCCACTTAATTTGCTAGCAATTGGCAGAGGGGCATGCCACGTGACACTGTCTGAACAATGGGAGGTGAAGGGACTTTTTGCTGGGAGCTTTTGAAAAATGGTTCCTTCCTTTTATGAAGAGATACTGGGCTGGACAGCACCTTCCACTAGATATTTTCACGTTCTGATGCAATGTTGTAAACTGTGGCCAAACATCTGACTGTGTGGGAGAGCAGAAAGAAAGAACCTGGGCTTTTTATGACACTGTTGAACTGCTGAGTTAATTAACTAACTATTAACTACAAGCGACACTACGGGGCTGGGAATGATACCCCATGGGAGCACTATCTAAGACAACAACTCTACAAGGCAGATACCATTTTTATCCCCATTCTATAGATGAGGACATAAGCTCAGTAAGGTTAAGTAGTTTCCTGAATATCGCACAGCGATTGAGGGGTAGAACTAGCCAGAGTTTGAATTCACCTTCCTATCCAGACTATAAACTTTAACCTCAGTGTCCCATTGCCTCTGAAGGTGGGATAGTAAAGGGAGGCAGGGTGGAATTCTGAAGAATGTATAAGAGGTTATATCCGTATCTATAAGCTTAGGAACTTGATATTCTGGATAACAGACACAGTACCAGATGTAGTTACAGGCATTTTTTTTTTTTTTTAACTAAGTGACATGATAAATGCTGCTAAGATTAATGGACGACTAAGAGCAGAGGTTTGGGGTAAGGAATTAGAAATGCTCTGTAGCTGAGTTTGGGACCTGTTAAAAGAAGAGTGTCTGGACTACGTTCAACAGACAGTTAGGAATGTGCGACTGGGATTTTTAGTTATTCTTGCATTGCTTTGTCTGGGCTGGGCACTTAGTAAATGCTTGTGTAATAAAATCAATTGATAAATAAACCACCTGCTCTTTCCTCTGCGTCCAACTTCCACCGCCTCACTCAGATAGATATATATAATCAAACATTAATGTAACAAGGGCAGAGAAAATATAAAATATCTCCACTGAAGCATGCTTAGCAATATGAATAACTAGCTAATAAATAGCAATGATGAAATCCTTTCTTTTCAAAAGATACATCGGTTGTATTTCTTACCTGTACATTTTCAAATATGAATTCAAAGTCAAATACACATCATAAATATTTTTATTCCTTTACTGGTATTTTTAGTTATCGCTAACAATTAGATCATCCCATAAGGTGGTTTTTCAAGTGCTTTGTGTATTGTTTTCCCTGAAAGCATTTTAGAGCAAAGGGTCAACAGCCCTATGATGGTTTGGAATGACAACCAAGTGACAACCGTCTGCACTGATGCTTCTGTGGCCAACCAGGTGCTTCAGGTGCACGGGGCAGAGATGTCAGTGAGAACACCGAGCACTATGCTCTTGAGCAGGAAAGGGTTTTCTTTCAGTGAGCTAATTTTTGGCAGTGGTAAGAGTTAAATGAATGGGGGGAGGGGTGGATAGCTCCTTTTAGCTGTGAGACACTTACCCAAGTCTCAGGGGTAACAACACAGTGAGAATGAGCCACTGATAAAAAATTCCAGTCATGGGGCACCTGGGTGGCTCCGTCAGTTAGTGTCTGCCTTTGGCTCAGGTCATGATCTCAGGGTCCTGGGATTGAGCCCCAACTCTTCTTGGGCTCCCTGCTCATCGAGGAGACTGCTTTTCCCTCTCCCCCTTCCTCTGCCCCTACCCACCTACTGGTGCTTTGTCTCTCTCTCTCTCTCTCTCTCAAATAAATAAATAAATAAAATCTTAAAAAAAAATTCCCGTCATCCAATTGCTTTGCCCATCTATTCCAGCTATTGGTTTATTTGGGCGCCATTTATTGATCATTTCCAATGGGCCAGACACTACCTGTGCACGTTTGTTTCCGCTGCTAGACTAAACACAACCTGAAGACGGGGAATGTCTCTTAGTCAGTGTTCTATCCCCAAGGATAGAAGTAGAGGCTAAAAGGCTCTTTGAGCTAACGTGAGTTATGCTAAACCTAAGGTGAGAGAGATATCAAAAGGAAAACTGGTCCCTAGGATTCAAATGTTGTGATGCACACGGTCTACTTGGAAATGGCTCCACCGCTGAACAACCAGGTGTCTTTGATGGACTTAGTTTTCAAAGGTGTTCACAGTTCATTCAGGTAATCAGTAAATAACTGACATACTCAACCACTGGCTTGGCAGTCATTTCATTCAATTGGCTTTAAAAATACCAAATATAGGTATTTGCTACTTTTTGAAAGTTTGATTATGTTGCTTCCCTTTCATGAAAGACCTACGTTAGTACTGCCTGTTTTTGCCAACCAGAAGGAATCCCAAAGGGATTTTCGCCATTAGGAAAGGCAAAAAGTGAAAACAGCATTAGCATTTGTTTTGCAGGGTCCCTCTCCAGCCCCTCGCAGCTTGAACTCTTCCCCCCTGCAACCACACACAGCATCTCAGCATCATCACCTTGCACTGTGTCTGCGAGAATTTGTGCTATAGCTCAGTTTATTTTGTGCATCCATTAGCAAGATGTGTCTTAGGCTATCAGAAAACTCAGAGAGGTTATTTTGCGGTCTGGGAATGCTCGAAAAGTCTTCCATGTAAATTAATGGTGATTGCTTCTTATGCCATTTCAGCCTACAAAAGGATTCATAGGGACACTCTCCGTTCGGCTAGTGGGACAAAACCTGTACCTTTATGGCAATAAAAGACCTGGATTCAAACCCTGGCTGTGCCACTCACCAGCTCTATGTCTGTGGCTATACCGGCTCTTGCTTTTAAAGTCTTATTTCCTCACTTCTAAATAGTTTTGATATACCTGTCACCTAGAGTGATATTTAAATTAGATAGTGAATATAAAATGCTAAGCATGGCATGGGGTAAAGTAAGAGCTCATCTAAAGGTAATACGTGTAATTAATTCTTTTTATCATCATGTTGTACATGTAGTGTTTGAGCAAGGGTTCCCCGTGGCCGTTTACTTTTGTTTTTGTTTGACCTTAGACTTCACTGGCAGTTAGGTATTATCGGTGGTGTGGTGTTTCACCATTGCTTTTCAGCTGTGATTCTAAACAAGGAAGTACTCTGAGGAAAAAACTGAAAAATATCGATTGCTACAAGGAAATCCTAGGTGAGGATTTGCCTTTGGTGGACACCACCTTTGCTCGACCCCACCTTAGCTCTGTTCCACAGCTATAGGCAAGACTATGTGCTCAGTGTCTCGGTTAAGAATGTCTTCAGTGGCAAATCAATACACAAGCGAACAGTACCTAGTAGCAGATTTAGGCGATCTAAGTTTAGTGCCACAGCTCAAAACTGTCCTTATGAACACAGCATTTTCTCTCTCTGTGCTCCATCATCTTCTGTGTACTGGCTTTGGACTTGTGTCCTATGGCTGTTGCCTTATGCTTATAAGGTGGCTGCTATGGCTCCCGGCTTTACTTCTGTTTTCCAGACACAAGAATGACAAAGGCCTTATCCTCCTGAAGCTTTGTATTTTTCTTCCAGAAATGCTGTCCTCGTTCACAGGTTTCCAATTATGTCTTGCAGGTCAGAAGTGAGTCAGACATATGCCTATCTTTAGACCCTTTGCTGGGTGAAGTAATGAGATTTCAATGATCAATTTTGATCAAGAGGATAGGTGGGGAACACCGAGGGAGAGACTGTATTTGGTTTTAAATTGAGGACAATTAGAGCATTTACATTACAAACAGGATGACCTTGGGCTAGTTCCTAAACTCCTTAGAGCATTAGCTTCCTCCTGTGTAAAATGGGGAAAATAAAATCAGTCTGAGAGGTTTGATCTCAGGGCCCAGTCCCTCCCGGGACTGATAGTCACTCTCAATAAGTGTTGGTTTCCTACCGCAAGATTTGGGCCAACTTTACTTTAAAACCCTGAAACTCAGTTTCTTCATCAGCAATATGGGCATAACAGTGAGGTAATTCTTGGAAAGCCTGCAACACAGCTTCAAAATCATAGGGCTCAAGGACTGCTGAGCATGATAATGGCAGAGGTTAAGGATAATGACTTCTGCTGGTTAGTCTATTAGGTTGGTTTTCTTTGACAGTCCAAAGAAAAATATTTTGGCTGAAATAGCTCCACAACCTTGAAGTTTTATTCTTTTTTTTTTTTTTTTAAAGATTTTATTTATTTA
This sequence comes from Nasua narica, assembly GCA_028533885.1. Lineage (NCBI taxonomy): Eukaryota > Metazoa > Chordata > Mammalia > Carnivora > Procyonidae > Nasua > Nasua narica. The sequence goes on from CM052811.1 coordinate 64,656,842, forward strand.
CTTGACCCAGAGAGAGAGAGAGAGAGAGATGACAAGTAGGCAGAGAGGCAGGCAGAGAGAGAGGGGGAAGCAGGCTCTCTGCTGAGTGGAGAGCCCGATGCGGGGCTCGATCCCAGGACCTAGAGTTCATGACCTGAGCCCAAGGCAGAGGCTTCAACCCACTGAGCCACCCAGGTGCCCCTTGAAGCTTTATTCTTAAAGGGAAATTCTTTGGGGCTCTTCTAAGGACCTTTGGTCATTGAGAATTTCTTCATTCGATTCAAAAGTAGCCCTGAAGGTTGGTGGTTCTTAATTTTATTAACTGTTATCAGCTAACACTTCAAAAGGGATGAGTGAGAAGTATTTGAGCCTTTTCTATAAGTGTGTATTTACTGGTCTGGTAAGGTCAGAGAGAAAATACTATCTCCTCCTCTCACCTTCCTCTGCCTATAGATCTAAGAAAATTCATTTACAGGACTCCGTTTCTTGTCAAACAGACTCTCTCAAATCCAATTTTTCCCTTATGATTTTAAGAATTCGTTTCAGTAGGCCTAGCAGGACAGGCTTCTGCCTCGGGCCAGACAAGCCGGCCTGGTCCGCGCTCACAGGTGAAACTCCGGATGGCAAGCTCTGCCAAGGGGGAATTCAGCAAAGATGGAGAGACCTCTTGGCCTCCTATAGGGGACCCTGAAAGGTCTCTCCTCACAGTTTTGTTTTCCTCCTTGTTGCCTATTCTCCCTTTCCTCATGGCCTAACAGTTTTGCCTTTAAAAAAAATTCCAAATATAAACCTTTTTCATACCTCTCCAGGGGACATGTTATCTTCTTGCCTTCATTGGGGGAGTCCTGGAAGCCTGAGAGTTTGGTGAAGAGCTTCACTAAGTAAAAATCCAAGAATCAGGAAGGAACCTTTCAACTCTAAGACTTTTAAAATAGGCAGAAAAACCAGATAGTGTGAGGAAAGAAAAAAAGTTAGAAAGAAAATTAAAATGGTTGGGTTCTTTCTTCTTCTTCTTCAGCTGATGATTTCCAATTTTTTGATTTGGCCTCTGGATCTTGACATAATGCCTAATCATATACATGTTATATTCTTTTCCTATTTTTAAAAACACCATCTTCCTAGTTTGTACACATCGATGGAGTTTTCCTTCTTATGTAGTTCATTAATGACGCAATTGGATAAGAAAGAAATTACATATATTTGGAATGTGGATTTGTTTCATTGTGTACAAGAGAGAAAGTATGTATTTGAGAAATAAAGCAATTAAATTTCTAGGCAAATATTAAAATTGAAACAAGTCAACAAAAATGACTTTCTAAAAATGCTGAATAAATGAATGGATGGATGCTTTCAGACTCAGCTCTAATTCTCAAACTTTGAAGCACTATTCACTACCCTTTTTCTTCTTGGGAAGAATTAGCTGCTGTAGCTTTGTACTTACTCTATCGTATTATAATGCCCCTCGACTGGGAGGCTGTAATTCCCTTGAGAGTGAGGATCTAACTCAGGAACTGGTCCATCCCTGGATATTCATTAACATTTGCTGGTCCAAGTAGAGCTGAAAGAGAAAAGAGTCGTTAATTATTTGTAGGATGGACATTAAAAACTACAGAATCCAAAATACTCCAAAAATTGGGATTAGCCATTTGGAAAGGCAAATTTTTGCCAGTATTAAAGGAATGGTCTTTCTTTGGTGGTCTGACCATTTTTTAAATGGACATGATAGGGGCACCTGGGTGGCTCAGTTGGTTAAGGGTCCGGATCTTGGTTTCAGCTCAGCTCATGATCTTGTGGCTGTGGGATCCAGCCCCATGTCAGGCTCTGTGCTCAGTGCAGAATCTGCTTCAGGTTCTCTCTCCCACCCTCTGTCCCTCTCACTCACTCTCTCTCAAATAAATAAAATCTTAAAAATAAAACAAAAACAGACATCATAGTCACATTTTTATCATGTTTATCATCCTAAACACAAGTTTGTTGAAACTTGGGTACCCCTAAATAATGGCATTCTCACTTATTAAAGAGATTAAGTGGGAAAAAAAGAGTAAATCTCTCTCTCACATTTTTACTCTTATTTTTCTTTTTGTATGTCTTTAACCAAGTTAGGTACTACTTGATCTTAGGAAGAAACAATTGCCAGCACCTAAACATGAAATGCACGTTTTTGCATTTTTCACCTTCTCAGCCACCCAGCAGGAGGCGCTGTGCTGCACACTGTGAAGGGTATAAATAGGGTAGAGACTAAAGAGTTGGCTTTCTAATCGGGAAGATGGAAATAATAGATATTAAAATAGAGAAATTCAAGCAATCATACCAACAACAACATTAATATGAGCAGTCATTGTTATAATAGCTAAGAGTTTAAAACTCCTCAGATTTATCAGACATTGTGCCAAAAGCTTTATACGCATTTTTCCATTTAATTTTCATAGTGATCCAATAAAGATCTTATTAATGGTCCCATTTTATGGAGACTGAGATTTGATAAAAGTTAAGAAATATACCTAGTCCACAGTTAGTGCCAGAGCTGGGAATTGACCCCAGAATCTATTGGACACCAGAGTCTATGTTCTAAGATTAAATCTAATAATGAAAAATTGAGGAGCTGGAAGCAGGAGGGGGATAGTTGCTAGGTCATCCAATATATCTCAAACCTAGGCAAGGACAACAGTTATTATAGGGATTAGTAGTAATTGCCGGCAACTATTATTATTATTATTATTATTAATTTTTTTTCATGGTAATGATAATGTTGAAATAGTAAATCAGGATTTCTTACATTCTTACCTACGTGAAGGAAAGATACTGAGTGTCTAAGTTGCAGATTATTCTTTTAGATTCTTTTTTTATCCTTTTTCTCCGGCTTTCTTCTTTCCTTCCCTTTTGCTGTCTGATATTGATGCATCATACTTCCATATCAGATCAAAAGCATATGGGATTTTGAACTTATTGACACTGTTCTGTTAAAAATTACATTTAGAAGCATGTTAAAAGGTCACCTCTCTGGTTACTTATTTCTTGACACTTTGCTAGCACGGACTGTAGCCTTGGTTCATTAGTCAAGGATATTAACAGCCAGGGTTCGGCTTTCTGAGGTCACATGCTACAGTCTGGGCCCACACATATTTCTAAGGCTTGTTAGAGTCTTTATACTTTAAGAATTTCCCATTAATCTCTGCCCAAGAAGTGCAATAATAGGTTAGTTAGTCATCAGATACAAATCAGAATCATTTCTACAAGTATCTTTAATAGCGTTCATTAGTTCTGTGCTTATGTTTTAAGGGAAATGAAGGAGGGGGAGGAAAATGCCCCCTCTCCAACACAGAACCTTTCCCTTCTTCAAGAGCATCTCATTTCGGAATCTCTGAAATTAAGACACTGAGAATGTGCCAAATCAAATGCAGAAAATGTGCTTTTCCTGTGGAAATGAGGGCTCCTACAATCCTGACTTTTTTTCACATAGAGGCATCATCTTTGATCATTATCAGATTTTACAACTCATTGTTCCCTTCCAGTCCTCAGGGTGAGAGGATCATGTAAATGGACAGGCAAACACTTGGATTATAGAAGGTGTCCGATATTAATAACAGCAATAAAAAATGTTTACCTAACTTGAGCAGATTGTGTGTCTAGATAGGATTTGTGTGTGTGCGTGCGTGTGTGCGTGTGTGTGTGTGTGTGAGAGTGTGTGTGTGTTCCCCCCTCTCTCTTGGAAAGGAAATATCAGAAGATCAGGAAATGCATTATAGGGTTTTTGTATGCAATATTAGTCCATTTCTTGGCGGAGACCCAAATCTATTGTGGCGAGAAAGTAATAGATGAACTAACTAGGGACTCAGACTTACTGGCTAGTGTCCAAGAAACATTAAAAAATTGAGTACTGAACATAACAAGTAGGATGGCGCATGCAAATTTAGATGTCTTATTGAAAACAGCACATTTATTAATATATTAGACTTGTAGACGTGAGGGTGTTTTAATACCTACTCAGAAATTACTCATGGGTCGGCTTCACAGAAATGTCACTTGCATAAGCGTGAGCTTACAGAAATGGTGCCTGGCATGAGTGCCTGAGTGACTGTGGCTGGACTATTCTAAAGAAAACTAGGAAATAAGCAACATGTTATTGTCATGGACAAGGCATCACCTTTCTTCTTAATTAACTCAGCGCTAATTTATTGAATGCCTACTATGTGTCAGGCCCTATTCTAATATGCTGGGAATACCCAGATAAAAAATTTGCAACATTATCGCATAGGAACTGTTTTTTTTTTTTTTTAAGTCATCTTCATTAAAATAGGATTTATATACAGTAAATTTTATCCTTTGTAGAGGTACAGACTGATGAGTTTTGGCAAATGTGTAAGACATATAACCACCACCACAATTAATATACAGATCATTTCCAGAATATACAGAAAGTTTCCAGTTGATTCTCTATAGTTAATATCCTCCTCCCAGCTCCTAGCCACCACAAATAAAATTTCTCCCTCTAGTTTGCCTTTTCCAAATGCCGTATTAATGGAATATTACAAATTCTGGCCCTTTGTGTTTGGCTTCTTTCACTTAGCATAATGTTTTTCATATTCATCCCTGTTTCATGCATCAGTAGTTCTTACCTGTTTATTGCTGAGTAGTATTCCATTTGATACATTAACCAGTTGATGGGCTTTCAAATTATCTCCAGTTTGGGTGATTATGGATAAAGCTACTACAGATATCTGTGTACAGATCCGGTCCTTTGTGTGGGTCTATGTTTTCATTTTTCTTGGGTAAATGCCTAGGAGCAGGACTGCTGGGTCAAATGGTAAGAGTATGCTAAACTGCAAAAGAACCTTCTGAAGAGTTTTCAAAATGATTATGCCATTTTGTTTTCCCTCCACAATGCATGAGATTTTTAGATGACCCACACTCTCATCAGCAATGGGTATCATCAGTCATTTTAAGTCATTATGACAGATATGAGATGGCATTTCATTATGGTATATATTTGCATTTTACTAATGATAAACAATGCTGAGCATCTCTGCATGCACTTATTTACCACCCATATCTCTTTGGTAAATTGTTCAAATCTGTCAATTTTTTAAAAATTGGGTTTTGCTTTCTTCTCATGGATTTGTTCTGAGAATTTAAACATTAAGTGGAGATAACTACCTCACTGTATTTTCGTGGAAGTAAAGGAAATATCACATATAAAAGTGTTGAGCATGATCCTTAATATATTGTAGGTGTGACACAAATAACTATTTATTAATGTTATTGTGAGACACAATTCTTGTCCTAAAGCGCTCACCATCTAGTTATTGATAGCTCTCACCTTTTCCTAGGTAATGTCCCACTCCATCCTGGTCATAATTCTACCTGAGCTTCGACTAAGCCCTAAATGATAATTAGGATATTACATGGTAATAGGTAATTGTATAATACCATAGGGTTGTCATCATTGGTTAAACTTAGAAATGGCATCTAAAACCTAGGGGCTATATTGGTGAAATGACAGGTTGTGGACTTGGTTTGTTGTGCAATGACTCTGACAGTTGACTCTAAATGGTTTGGATTGCAACTCTAGAGAAGTGATGCCTTTGGGGACCACATTCTGAGAAGGCAGGACTCAGTCCTTCTAGGATAGTTGAAGAGGGCCGTGAGGGACGGAGGCAAGGGAATTTCACTTCTCTAACAGTTATAAGGATGGGGATGAAAAGGGAAGCCCTACTGGCTATAAACAAACATATGGGGAGAAATGCTCCATTCCACTGTTGATTGGAGAATGCAAATTAAAACAATATCAAATACTATTTTACAACTCCTAGAGAAATAAAAATTGGAGACTGATAACACTAAGGATTTTGACAATGTAAGAAAATGGTTAAAACCACCTTAGAGAGAAATTTGGCAATAAAGAAAAACACTGATGATGCCCATTTCCTACCACCCAGCAATGTGACTTCTTGGTATCTACCTTAGAGAAATGTTTTTGAACTGTAAGGAGATATGTTCAAGAGTATTCACAGAAGCATTATTAACATGCAAAAGCATTCACCTGCTTTTTACTCCTAATCAATATTTATGTAAATAATTTCTAATCTCTAATTAGACCCATTTCCTTTTCTTTTTCTAGAAGTTACTTCTCCAGAAAATGTACCATGACCCTGTGATAAACTGGAATTCTAATCTACCACATATCAGGAGTACTGGAATCATACAGAGATGTTTCTGCTACCTGAGTAAGTTCGCTGTTGTATATAAGACAATCTGTACTCTGCAGACAAATTTGAAAAGAATATGTAAGAAGTCTTTAAGGAGCAAGTTGGGAAATTTAGTAATTTCTTGCTGAAGTGCTTAATATCTAGTAATATGAATACTTGAAACGTCTCTGAGATGCCAGTGGGGAAAGGAAAGAATTACATTTTTTAGAGAAAAACCTTGATCACTGAAGCCCTCAAATAAGTAGTTTGCACCCTCTGGTTTCCTCTCAAAAAGGGGGAAATAATCACACACTAAGTTCATATTAAGTACTAGTAAAAAAAAAAATAGATCTATATACCTTCAGAAACATTTCCTATACCTCTTGTATTTCCATCTGGAGTCTTAGAGGATTATTGGTATTTAGTGATTTAATAGTAAGTTTGAAAGCATCTCAATTGATTTAAAAAATTGGTTTTGCTCAATATGCTATCTAATAAGTAGAAGAATAAGACTTTTGAAAAACATGATTTGAAACAATCAAGTCTGGATTTGGGGCTGTCAGTTCTAAGGTATCAAGAAAATTTGTGTTTTACACATATCCATTTAGTACATCAAAAATTTAGATAATATGCCTCAAAGGCAAGGTTGTCAAACCAATCGACTATGCATTGCGAGAACCAAAATACCTACTGTGAAATATTTTTGTCAAAAGGGGGAAGTACGCACATTGTTTCACACAATAACGAATTTTATGGCAAAAGGGAAACCAACTATGTTCTTCAAAGATGTTCATTGCAACGTTATGTTAAGTAACAAAACATTGTGAAGATTATAATACCCCCAAAAATGTGATTGATTGGATTACTGAGCACAACCAATTACTTGAACATTATTCAGCTACTTAATATCCTAAATTAAAAACACTATATCAACAAAAATGGATGGCATGATGTATATAAAAATTGTATATCTATTCTATGATTGTAATTATGCCAAGTTTATGAGTTCGTGTGAACAGGAATTTGAGAGAAGATGGCAAATAGTCTTTCATTTTATTGGGTGTTTTGGGGTTATGAAAGAAATTCTTGTTTTTGAAAACATTTTATTACTTTTACTTTTTTTCTGTTATTTTAAAAGAATGGTAGATAAGACACCCTATCCCTTGAGTATATGGATTTATTTAGAGCTGTGCCTCCTCTCTTACACACAATGGCCAACAAGCATGTGAGTTTTCTGAAGATATTTAGAATAAAATGAATCTGCACTTTTTGCACAGAGGCTATGGTGTTCTCACATAAATCACAACTTCTTTTAAAAAGAAAGAATCTTTTCCTTCTTTTCCTTGGGGCTCTAGCAGTGGGATCACTTACATAAGATGTACCTGCGGCACCTTGTTTCCCTACTACATCAGCTAAGCTGTCCCTGGATTCATATAATCAAAACAACTTAAAAAAAAAAAAAAGTAAAGATCAGAAAAGGTGGACTTCCGAGCTGAAAGAGTTTTCTTAAGCTCTCACGGCTCTAATTGTTACATGCAAATTGTTCAATAAATAACGCTGACCATAAAAAGAAAAGATATTAATTAAGAAAAGGATTTAGGCTGACTCAGTCTCATACATAGACAAAAGGTTAAGTAAATGCCAAGGCCGCTGTGCCTCTTCAAACAATGAATATTAGTTTTAGAATCATTAATGTCTGCTTAGAAAACAGAGTCATATTGGAGACTTGTATGCCAAAATAACCAAGGCCAGAGCTGCTTCTTTTCAATCTGGAGCAAAATAATTCTCCACCTGAGGGCTAAATGTATACAGTTGGAGAGTGCTAAGTACCACAGCAGGGACTGGCACTTTTAATCTGAGATCACTGTTTTTCTTGACTATGGTAACTTATATGGTTAAAATGTATCAGCAAGGTCTAGATCAACTTTGCCTAGGAAAAGCAGGGCTGACTGGTGTTGGGAAGCCATTCCAGTCTCTGATGTGGTTACAGCAGAATTCCTAAGAGCAGACCAGCAAGGGACAGGGACAGGAGTGAAGACATGGCTGGGAAAGCTGTCTACCCCTGGCCAGGCATGCTTCTTCTACAAGCAAAAAAAAAAAAAAAAAAGATATCTTCAAAGCAAGATACTTTGTCAAATCACCTTAATATCCCCAACTGGTTGAGGCTTGGATACTTCCTTTATCAATGTGGAAATTCTGCGCTAACCTTTCTTTTGTACAGAATTTTCCACTAGGGTTACTCTTCAATCACCTTCTACCTCCTACCAAAAGTGGGTATTTTGTTGCAGTTGAGGTGAGCAGGAAGGGGAGCTTTTGGTGCCACTTTTGTTTTGGTAGAGTTTATAAATATAATTTCTATTTCTTCTATTTTTCTCGAGTTTTCCAAATACCTTGTGAGATTTCAATGCCTCTCTCAAGCCAGAATAACTCTTTTAACATTGATGCTTCCTAATTTGGGCATAAATAATTCACATTTTCATATTTAGGGAGGCAAAGTATGATACTCAAATTCTAAAATCCAGAGGGGTTTTTTTTGGTAGTAAATTAGTTAATAATTATTGTTAATGTTAATGTGTATACAAAATATATTTAACATGTAATTTTAAAAACTCCTCTCAAATCCCTTCTGCATATACTGTCTGTGGTATTGAGAATACTTTGGGTTCAACAAATGCCTTTTGCCTTGAGTCCTATTTTGCCAACTGTCTAAACAATGTGCATCTATTTAAAAGACAATTCAATCCTCTGCACCTGATGCGTTCATTTTTATAATGTTGGCTTCGGAAATCAGATTTTTTGTTGAGCTAACGATGGAAAATAAAGGCCTGTGATTCCAGGTTGATCCCATTAATGATGAAAGTAGATGCTGCGAGGTACAGTGTTGAGGATTCCTACACTGGAGCAGGACACGAGTATGAGAAGTGACATGAGAGGTGGCCGGGGAGGGGCAGTGGTCAGGTGTCAGCTCCAAGCTACCTGACAGAGCAGCTTCAGCAAGGCATTTCACCAAGTCCTGCCCTAGTTTCTCCATTTTGAAACTTAGACAATACAGCCTGCCTCCACTCTGCCCTGCTAGTACTTTTCCCACTTTATAGAAATGTTTTATGAGATCAAAGAAAATATATAAAGAAACAAAGCGACAATAAAACGGTTGGTAGAAAGAAAATAATTTAACGTGAAATCGCTTCTTAAATATCTTTTTAAAAGTATGATAAAATTTTGGAGCATTTTTAGTTTTTATGCTCTAAATGATAGCAAATCATGAATCTGATAGATACTATTGCTCTTCCTCATTTTTCAAAGGAAAAAAAAGAAGAGAAAAAAAGAGAAAAAAAAGATTTTATTTATTTATTTGACAGAGAGAGAGATTGCAAGTAGGCAGAGTTGCTCTTCCTCATTATAAAGTCCTTGCTAAATGATTAATTTAGTTTGCATCATTTCAACTACAAGAAATATATATTATAAACATTGTGTCTATAATGCATATATACATTACATATATGTGTTATATACATAAAATATTTATGTATTATGAATATACAATACGTATATATATATATACTTTAGATACTTGTTTATTTATATGCGTGTGTGTATTTGTGTGCATACATACGTTCACACACGTGTGGGTGGAGAGTGAAGTCTCATGCTGTGTGTGTGTGTCTGTTCATATATTCCTGACACAGACACGGGACTAAAGGGAAGAACTTTTCCTTTGAAGAGTTCTCCAGAAGCAGCTGGCAAAGCCTAGAATACTATCATAGACAGGACAGCTCCATATGAAGGTCCTTTTGTTAAACTCTCTTGGGTTAAAATTCAAAACAAATTGTTCCTATGCTGAATTAGCTTCCTAGAAAAGGGCAGCAGGAAAGCAGACCTGGACGTAGAGGTGGCAGATGTAGGGAATTTCGCATCTGACAGGAAGTCCTGAGTCTCTGATAGAGACAAGGGGGTAAAGAGTGAAGTCTCCCATTGGGGTCCCTCGAGGCTTTTCTGGACATGGCTGTATAGGTAGAAAGGTAATACACCAGGGATGAATGAAGGGAGTGGTATACGACGGGGAACAGGAAGTGAAGTGCAGAGAGGACAAAAGTAAAATGGAGCCAGTCTACATTTATAGAGTGAAATAAACAACGGCAGGCACAGAAGGTGCCAGATGCAGAGGCAGAAACAAACAAACAAAACTAGGGACCCCAATTAAAGAGACAAATGGGATAAAGGATAAAAATATAGAAGAAGTGGGAACTGAGCCAAAGGAAGAGACTGTGAACTCGGGTGGAGCAGGGAATGGCGGAGAGCCGGGAGCGACTGGCTTAACATAAAGATGGACACAAAGAACGGATAGCAAGTGAGAGAGCAATAAGAGCAAAGGGCACTTGGAGAGCGGGCCAGAGAGACTGGCGCATCCTGAGAAGTCATAAACAAAGGCACACAGACACTGGGGGGAAGGGGAAAAGAGGAGAAACTACAAGAATAAGAAATTCTATTTTTAACGCACAGGCACGACGGTTGTGCTGGAAACCCCCTTTGCTGAGGAAGCTCGCGTCCCTAGAATGGGGTGGAGGTGAGGGAGACAAAAGAACGTTGCTCTCCCTTTAGGGGAAGTGAGGAACACTAAACATCGCAAGAAGCATCTGTCTACTACACAACCACCCACCGCTGAGCAAAACGAGGAAGGTCAATTTAAGTACTGAGCTTGTGATGGGAACGGTCAATGCTATGAGTTTGGAGGCCAGAGAAGACCAATTTGGCAAGAGACATCGGTAAAATTTTTATTAAAAAATCAATGGGCTGGGGCTCAAAGGAGAAGCAATTCTCCCCAGTAGTAGAGAGCTGGCCATTCTGTTCTTTGTCCCTCTAACCTTCTCGGTGGATGTGACGTTTGTGAAGGAGGCCCTGAGCCCCTGACCGCCATCTCCTCCAGGGCTTCACCCGGCCCTTCTCAGACCTGGTCCTGACACCAGAAGAGATCAGCCCAGCCCCAAATGTGTCCTTTTCTTTCACAGGCCCCGTGCCTGGGGCCATAATGCTATCTCCCAGTTTATCCGCCCTTTTTTACCCCAGAACTTTATCCATAAATCCTCCGCCCAACTTCTAGGCCATCTACTGCTCCTCTCATTGTGAAGTTACTCAAAGGGTTCCAGTTAACGTTCCCGTGACTCGTCTGAGCGTGGACGACACACGTAGTTGCTAGTTGCCAATTCTCTGGAGGATACAGGGGATTGGCCCATTCAAACTTTATTTCCCCTTCTTTCTACACGAAGGAACGATGTTCTCAGTTTCCCCTGTGGCTACAACAATTCGCTGTGAATTAAATTCAGCCATTTTTATTCCTGTAAGTCTTGGAAGGAGGGAACGAGGTGGAGGCTATCTTCTGGCCCTTGGGGCTGTTTTTATAGGGACATAAGGCCCTGAAAACACAAGGTTCTTCTATGGTGGCACTGTTTGTCAATTTTCCAGTTTCCTGGATATTGACAGGCATGTGGGGTGGTGACAGTGGCAACAGCAGCTCCTTAACCCCAGTCCCACTTCTAGTTCAGTGGCAGCCTCCCCTCTGGAGGACCCACATCCTTCAGAGGACGGGGGGAGCTTCCTGAATGCTCAGTCTAGACCCTGAGCTGTGATTGTTCTGCCATTTTTTTAAGCGCCAGATTTCCTGTATTAAATTCTTTCCACTTAACATATTCTGCGGATTTTCTGTTTCCCCGGCTGAAACTTTACTAATATAAATATGGATACAAACAATGATAGCAATTTGGACACTCAGTTGTAAGGCAATGATACCACACCATTGCGTGCCACAGTTAATTATACATGAGCTACACGTGTTTTCTTGCCTTTTATGCCGCCAGTCCATCAGTACATTATGACACATGACACAGGGCCAAGTACAGAGTAGGATATCCACATAACGGATTACATGACTGCATTCAGTTCTCAGTATAAGATCCCAGGCAACATTGTAATTACCTAAACTGTTTCTCTCTCCCTCTTCTCCCCACACATCATACCATCTCCAACTTGCCAACGTGTTCCTTATTAGCATACCTTATTATCAAGATGCGAATAGGTTTCATTGATCTTGCAAGCCCTTTCCCAATGACCAGCCCAGCTATCTGAGAATGGGATTTCATGTACAAGTTTGCTTGTGGAGAATTCTTTTTTTTTTAAAAAAAGATTTTATTTATCTATTTGACAGAGAGAGATCACAAGTAGGCAGAGAGGCAGGCAGAGAGAGAGAGGGCGAAGCAGGCTCCCCGCTGAGCAGAGAGCCCGATGTGGGGCTCGATCCCAGGACCCTGAGACCATGACCCAAGCCAAAGGCAGAGGCTTTAACCCACTGAGCCACCCAAGCACCCCACTTGTGGAGAATTCTTTATGCTGATATGGAACAGGTACACAAGCTTGAATTTATGCTGATATGGAACAGGTACACAAGCTTGAAACCACCACCAATGTAATGAAGTCATAAAATGATGCCAAAGGATTTTATTGTTGCTGGCTATTTCTACAAGTCTCATCATAATTTCTGTAATTAACGTATTTGTATTTGTAGCTAAAACATAAACCAGAACTAATAAGGAATCATAAGCTTGAATTTTATAACTATTTCTACCCACAAGCCTTGGGAATTTTGATATGTTTTGTTAGTTTGTGATGCAGTTCTTATCCTCTTCAGGCTTCAAGTCTCAAATATTGAGTTCATTTTTTTTTTTACCCAATTTCCAAATTGTCTTGCTCTCAATCATTATCAATTAGCAAAGAAAGCAGCAAAATATTTTTATTATTAATTTTCTTTACCCTCTATACAAAATTCCCAGACCACCCTAAGTACTTGCCTTAGAAATAGGAAAATGAAGTAATGAGAGTTGAGAAAGCTAAGAGCAATCAGTATACTGATTTATTGTTGAAGATCAGTCCCAGTCTAGAACAAAAACGAGAAACATCGTGGTGTATGAAAATGCCACTCGTTAGTCTTGTAAGTGGTTTTCAAAATGTATGACCAAGAAATGTTTTTTCGACTCGTCCATTCCTCTTCCTCCCACTCATTCCCACTCTGCACAAGTACACATGTCATTATATTCCAACAAACTTAAACAGCCACTTGGCAAAGATATATTTGGTTTTCCCCCAAATGCCCATCTGTCCATGCCATGCAGATGCAAATGTTACTGGAAGAAGATATGTAATGCATTAAATGCCAGGACGTTCTAAGCATGTTGACTTGTGCTTTTGATGGCATCATCGCTTAACTGGGGACTCCTCTAGCTCAAGTCTCATTTCTTGACCTGTCCTTTAGTGAGAGTATAATGGAAAATCATAAGAGTTACATCCTTTCATTCACCGAGAAGCTACCATAATTATAATTAAGGAACTAGAAAGCAGGAGGAGGCGGCAACCACTTCCAGTTGCCTTGCATTTGTCTCAGAAGGGGGCTGGGCCCATCAGAGAAGCCAGCACTTTAACTGAAGGGGTCCCCGTCCTACAGACAAATGAAATACACCTGTCACTGATTAATTCATTCTTTCACTTTCTATGTGCTAAACACGAGGATTATTGAGATGAAGAAGAGTGGTTTCAGCCTGCAAGGGCTCATCATCTCCTCAGGGAGACAGACATGTCAACACACCTGCCCGGCCTGGTGACACTTCCTGCTGGGGAGGCATCAGCAGGGCACCCTGGGGACAATCAGGCAGGCGCAACCGGAAGAGGATCCCTGGACACGTTCTCAGCGAATGTACGAACTTCTCTCAAAATGTGTTACGGTGGCAGTGGAGGACAAGTTGATGTCATTATATTCTTTTTAGAGAGAGAGGGGGAAAAAAAAAAAAACCCAACCCTGAGATTTAGAAAAAAACTGGAAGTAAACTTTCCCACAGCCATCATACAGAGCTGAGATTAGAACCGTTTCTGAAGGCACAGTGACTCAGCCCAACAAAATAGATGTGCTGTTCCAGCACTGCTTGGCACAAAGCCCTCCTTGCCATGAGTAGAAAAGATGCTACATTTTGTTTCATATTCAAAATATGTTATATAACCCAGTTGGAATTCACTGAAACTATGTTCTCACTTCATTCCAGGCCCTTAAAGGACACCTGGAAGTGAATTGTGGGCAATGAACCATCTGTTTTTCTGTTTAGCCTTTCCTTTCCAAAGTCAGCTCTTCCTCTTGACTTCCCTATTTGTGGTAAACTGACTACCATTTCCCTGTTATGCAAAAGCAAGGGTCAGAATCAACTGTGAGGCCTTTCTTTTCCCCTCCCACTCCTATCTGTTCACGGCCTAACGTTCACACATTCTTTCTGAGAGTCACATGCCCGAAACGCACTTGCCTTCTTTTCTGTCCACCTGCCCCACCATTCATATAACATCCTGCCCCGGCCAGTGGCAGCCCACTCCCTGTTCATCTCCAAGCTCTCCTGATTTACACTGCCTGATTTGTCTTTCTACATTTTTCCTGTCATCAATCAATTGTCCACCTCACGCCCAACCTTAAAGTCTGTCTTCTACCTGAAAGAAAAAAATCTTAGCCTGACCCCTACCAGTTCTCCAGACTCATGTTCACTGATCCTCTTCCTGGTTACGACCCAGTCAGGTCATTTCCTCACCGTTGCCCATATTCACCTGATATCCTCACATTTCCATTTTGACCATGCCGCTGGCCTGCTTTGCATCGACTCTTCCAGATCCCTTCTCCTGACAAGGCTCCACCTCAGCCTCTTGAAATCTTTCTTGATTGCTCTAGTTAATCACCTCTTCCTTCCACTCAGAACCCTCAAAGGCTTTATCAGCTGTACCCTTAATATGGCCCTCACCTTAGCAGACCTGGTCAGTAAATACTCTTTTATACCTACATGTCAAATCCTCCCAAATATTTATGGAGGAGTTAATACATACCAATCATCGTGAGAAATGCCTTACTTTCACCATCCTAGTAAAATCTTGCAAAAATCTCACAAGTCAGTGTCCCATTTTCACATGAGAAAACCGAGGTCCAGAGAAGAGAAATCCCTGAAGGACCTAGAGCCACACGTCTAGATAGCATCTGAGCTGGCTAGAGTTCAGGTCTCTCAGATGGCAGCTCCATGCAGTTTCCATTGTGATATTACAATATAAACTCTTTGATAGGAAGGATTACACATAGGACCTCTTTAGAACCCACCAGCAGTTAGCATAGTGCAAATCCTTAATGGTATGTGCTAATTAAATTTTTCATTCTAAGAGTGCTCTGTAACCTCAGTTTTACAAGAGACAACAGCAACAGGGTTCAAGTCAACAATGGACTCTGAATGTCCCACTACCTGTAGAGTTTGCAGAAAGTACACACCTGTTTTCATTTCAGAAATGCACACCCGTTTTCCTTCCTAAGAGAATTGTAAGAAAGCAGATTTGTTCAGGGTGGGAGAAAGAAGATCTTAGGAACCCTCCCCCCAACCCGATCAGTGAGAAAGGAGAGGCCGCAAAGTGTGTCTGCTAGCTCCTTCCTCCTCACCATTTGAGTGGGGTTAAGGTGCTGGCCCACATCTTCCTCATTATGCTTTGATGTAAGAATGGTGATGCCAAGACTGTGAATTTCCAGTGAACATCTCTTTGGGAGTTGGTCCTCCACAAAAACCTTCCATTATTTTAATTCAATAAAGTTAGGCCATCCCCAGTGGCCCCCGTGAGAAGTGATGACCTATTAACCTAGTCGCTGTCCTGGGCAGAGGGCCTGGCAAATCCTACTTGAGACGAGCCTCCTTTGGATGTAGAAAAGTCTTCATTACACCAGATTAGAAATGGGAGTGTCAAGCGTGTGAGGTTTCTCAAAAACACTTTAAGAGAGATATGACTTGCTTTACGTTCAAAAAGTTCATGTCTGCAGAACCAGTGATTAAGGAAATTTTTCACAAAACTCAAGAGGTTCTGTGAAGATTCTGGTGACTAATAATGTCAGTCTCTGTGATGAAAAATAACTAGAATCAGGTTAAAGAATAATGTTGGCATCTTCACTGTGTGGGTTCAAGAACTGTATTCCACTAGAGTTAGCTAATATTATGCAAGCTTTGAAAAGAGAGATGCTTTGTGACTAGGATAACCTAGGGAGAATAAAAAGTCTGATTTGATGAAAAGCCTCTGGTAAAATTAGAACCTGTTTCTATGCTTATTCAAGGAAAAGAGAAAGTAATGAAAATTAAAAGAGTGGCAGAAGAATCTTGCAAAAATCCTGACAAGATGGCAATCTAGAATTCAATAGAGTTGATTTTGTCTTTCTCTATGGTTTCATCAGCTTTTTTTCTCTTCCTTTCCATTTCTTTTTCTTTCTGTCTCTCTCAAATAGAGACACATTTCTTAGTAAATTCATTATATGCATGAAAGCAATATTTTCAGGGAGTGCATGTAAGCTTTTAAAGAAGAGACTCCTGCATTAAACAATGGGGAGACTACACTTATCAGCAACCCATCAACAAGCAGTTACTACCTGGTGCAAACTTCAATCAAGGGGCAGTGTAAGGCCCTATGGAGAGGAGAAGTGACTGATTTTAGACAAACTTCAAGGACCTAGTCTGGCAGACACATTTGTCTGGGTATCACGATCTGGAAACTTGGTATTTCTTCTATCAAGAGCCAGGCATAGAGCTTGGACACTGACATCTTTAACATGAGGGGGGGTGAGGGGCAGGGCACCAGATGAGATTGGTGTAATCTACAGAAGACAGTTACGATCAACATCAGGGGACAATGGAGTTAATCAGTCTGAACCAGCATTCATTAATTCATTAAATCTAATAGGTGCCACCGTCTGTGCTCTGCGGGCTCCAGAGTGTAAATATAGGCCAAACCCAGTGGATCAAGCCAGACTCTAAAGTCAAAGCCTGAGAGTACACGAGAAACACTCAAGAGAGAAAAGTGAGTTGCGGAAGTCTTAATCCCAGGGCCCTCAAGAAAACACCCTTAGATTGCTGCCTCATAACACAGTCTGTTGATTTCAGAGGATCAATATCTTATCCCTGGGCAGGTTTGAACAAGTCAGGGGTGCATTCTGACTCTACAAACCAGGAGCATCCCAGGTCACCGAGGACCTTTCTTCTTGTTTCCCAGTCTAGCACACAGGGAAGAAACAGTATCACGGAAATGTGTGGAGTGCTGGGACTTCCCACAGTGGTGTTGTAATTAATGACAATCAGACAGGAAGCATCTAGTAGAGTGTCTGGTGAACACTGAATACTAACGTTCGTCCTGCAGTTACTAGTTGGGTAAACCACAGCCCCACTGAACTTCAATATCTACATTTATAAAATGGGCATCATAACACCTTCTGTGCCTGCTCTTGGTCTATTTGTTCTCAGATCCTTTTTCTGGCTTCGCTCTGCTTGCTCTACATGGCAAGAGGCTGACCCTGTAACTTCATCCTTCTGCTTCCTGGCCAATGGGAGGCACCAGTGGGAGAATGGCGGGCAGGAGAAAGAGATATAGCAGGGTATTTTCCCCGTAGTCCTGCTGTGGTTGGCATTCCTGAAGTAGCTGTGTCTCCTCTGTGCTTCTGGTTCCCTCTGAGCTCTGGGAATTCTATCTTCTTCCTTTTCCCATCAACAGGAAGGTGCCTCATCATCTCCTTCATGTCAGCTCTTGCATTACCTGTGTTATCAATTTATTCTCTTATATTCTCTGTGTCACCATCTTAAATCCATCTTAAATCCTCTCTGTTATAAATATATAGAAGGTTTCTTTCTCCTGCTTGGGTTCTGACCAAGGCACCTTTTTCACAGTGTTCTTATAAGGACTAGCGGTAATTGCAGACACAACGCATCTGGTACAGTGCCTGGTGAATACTAAAGTGCTCAGGTGTTTGCCAAAGAGATATGGTAGCCAAAATCAGATGTGTTTCATGTTGGTCCCTTGGGTCCCTATTTCAGGCTCCATCTCCAGTTTTTCTTCATTGTGCACTTACTCTTCATGGCATTTGTTTGGTAATGGCATGGACATGCCTTTGTATGTGAGGTTAGATAATGCTTTAAAATTAATGTTTTATTCCTTTCATGGCCCTAACTGTGCTAGGAATAGCAGGCCCTGATTAAATACTTGTTGCTTGAAAGATAAGCCTTGAAATTTCACTTCTTTCTCCACTTTAATGGTAGTTTGTGAGATTACCCTGTTTCCCAGGTGGTCTGAGGCTGGGCATATCCTCCCTGAGCCCATCTGATGCTTTCTCACATAGCCTGAGGGTCCTGAGCATAAGCCCATGGCAGCTGTGACAGATCCTGGAAATCTCTCACAGGCCAAGTTTCTCTGAGCACAGTGTAAGCATCTGTGTGTTCACCTAGAGAAATAAGAGCAGTGCACTGTCATCATTACTTACAGGTGTCTTGTCCTCCTAGGGGATCCCACGTAACCCTGTGCCTAGAAGTATAATTAGTATCTTTACTGCCCATTTCATTGTTAAAACTCAGATGTGTTGAATGGGACCCCCAACCATCATTTGTCCTCAGCATAAATACTCTTTCCTTGAGAACTGAGATGCTGATTAAGAGAGATCCTTTTGTACCATTTTGGCAGGATATTTCAACTCTTTGAGTCAAACTGTACTCATCTGTAAATTTGTACCTTCCTAATAAGATTATTTTTAGAATCATGAAGATATGTGTTTCGTGAAGTCAAAGGACCCAAAGATGCCAATGCCATTCAATGGGGGTAAGAATAGTCGTTTCAACAAATGATGCTGGGAGAACTGGATATCCACATGCGAAAGAATGATGTTGGACCCTTACCTAATATCATATATAAAAATGAACTCAAAATGGATCAAAGACCAAAATGTAATACCAAAGACTATAAAACTGCTAGAGAAAATAAAGGACAAAACCTTCACAATCTCGGATTTGGTAATAATTTCTTGGATATGATACCAAAGGCACAGGCGACAACAACAACAAAAAAATAGATTGCATGAAAATTTAAACACTTTTGTATCAAAACACACTACCAACAAAGTGAAAAGGAAACCCAAAAGAAATAGAGAAAATATTTGTAAATCATATAGCTGATAAAGACTAATATCCAGAATACATAGGGAATCCCTAAAACTCAACAAGAAGACAAACAACCCAATTCAAAAATGAGCAAAGGACTCGGATAGATGTTTCTCCAAAGAAGATATAAAAATGGCCAGTAGGCACATGAAAAGTTGCTCAATATCACTAATCATTAGGGCAATGCAAATCAAAACCACAATGAGATACTACTTCACTTACATGAGGAAAGCTACTTGCAGAATTATAGAAAATGACAAAGGTTGGCAACGACGTGGAGAGATCAGAACCCTTCTGCACTGAAAGTGGGAATGTAAAATACAGATGCTATCGGGGAAAAGTATGGCAGTTCCTCACAAAATTAAAAGTAGAATTACCACATGATCCAGTAATATGCCTCAAGAATTGAAAGCAGGGTCTTGAAGATGTATTTGTACATCTATCTTTATAACAGCATTATTTGCAATTGCTAAAATGTGGAAGCAACCCAACAGAAGGAAATTCTGACATATGCTACAACCACCCTGAAGACATGCTAAGTGAAATAAGCTGGTCACAAAAAGATAAATCTATATGTTTCCACTCTCATATGAGACACCTAAAGTAGTCAAAATCACAGAGACGGAAAAGAGAATGGTGATTGCCAGGTCCTGCGAGAAGCGGGAAATGGGGAATGATTGTTTAATGTATAGAGAGTTTCATCTTTACAAGACGAAAAATATTAGGGAGATGGATGGTGGTGATGGTTGTACAACATTAGGAATGTATTTAATGCCACTGAACTAACTGTGCTCTTTGAAATTGTTAAGATGGCAAATTTTGTGTTACCACAGGGAAAAATTTTGGAAAAAGCTCCAAAAAATGGAGGGCTCCATGAAGTAAAAATAAGTAAAAACAAATCCCACCTCACTCAGGATACTCTGACGACTCTTGGACTGTCTGGATACATGAGGTTGAGTCTTAGAACTTGGTGGAAGAGCCAGCGCTCCTTGGTTTACTGTGGCTCCTTGAATTTGTCTTGCCTCTTGTATTGAAAACTAGAGACTTGTACACTTCAGGCTCTGTGGAAAGCATGCCATTAGAATAAAACATAGCTCTTGTCCTCAAGAAGGTTGCCAGTCAGTTGAGGAGAGAAAAGTATTCTTTCTGTTATGGTTCATTTCAGTTCTTCTGTCTTACTCAGCTGCCTTAGAGAAAGTCTCATGTCTTGCAAAGTCTGGCTTATTTATTTATTTATTTATATTGGAAGAAGCCTGCAGATCACTGGTAGTAACTATTCCTCTTGATGAAGTTTCTCAAAAAGTGGAGGAAAATCTAGATTTGGTGGTGAAAACAAAGTGTGAGCTAAGCTGGGAGCCCAAAAGCCAGCCTATATAAAATCTCATCCTTTAGGACTAAAAGTTCTCAGCCTGTGTTTTGGACTGACTCACCAAAGGCTCCTGTCATATAGAATAAGGCATCTTCCCTTTTCCAGCAATAAACTCCTAGAGATCTTCCATTTTTTTCCCCCCTCGTCTTTTCTCCTTCTTAAAACCCTGATCTCCAAAGTTTAGTTGTGGCTCTGGAAAAATGAAGGTCAATCGTTTAGGAACCCAGCATCTTGTGATTCTTTCTCTTCTTCGATTCTTCCCTACTGTAAACTGGAAGCAGGAAGCTCACTTGTATGAAAGTCAGCACCAAGAATATTGCTCATCCTTGAAAAGAAAGTGCTTCCCGATAGCATAGGTCAGACACAACAGTACCAAAGGCAGAGGAACCGGGACTTCGGAGACTTTCGTTGCTAGGTTCTCTGAGTTGGGAGAGCTCATGCCTGGATTCATGAAAATGTGGAGCATTCGTGGAATCATCAAGATGGTTTAGATAGGGAGGGGAGTCAAGAGTGAGGGCGGGAGAAATACGCTTTATCCATTGCCCAACTCCTCATCATTTCCTTAGTGGATGACCCACTGCTAACTTTCTTCTCCCACCATGCCGATTCCTCCTTTTCAACACCTCCCCGTCCCCCCCTTCTCTCTGTCTTTGTAGGTTGCTTCCATCCGTAACGTCAGCAATAATCACTCTGGTATTGTTGCTCAGGCAGTTTTGAAGAGTCAGAGTGGGCTGTAATTGAAGAGTTCATTACCAAGATCAGTTGGTTCCCTGATTGCAGTGGCAAGGTGAAATATTTATCCTCACCAAAAATCTCCCGCACGGCCGTCTTCCGAGGCACCCACTTTCCACTCTTTTTTCATTCGAACCCCGATGAGCTTGTCAGCAAAATTAAAGGTATGTCATTCACATCGTGCCTGCATTGCAAAGGACTATAAACCTGCCAACCTCTTTGATGAAATAAAAGGGTTTTATTTATGATTCATGTAGGAATATGAGGTTATTTTTATTCCGTCAGTACACTAATAATCAGACGAGGGCTCGGGAAATGAGGAGCCCAACTGACAGGGAAGGTTCTGATAAAGGGGAGCCCTCTAGGGTGTTTGCCCCGCTTTGTAATCTCCTTTCTAGTGTGAGGTTACGAGCGTGGCAGAGTGTGAGCCAGCTATAAGGCTTGGCTGCGGGAACAAAGACAGTTGCAATCCGGCAGGACTTGGGATGCCATTCGATGAAGGGGAGGGAAAAAAAAAAGCAGTCCCTTCGACGAGAAAAAGTTTTTGCTCCGGCCTCAGGTTAGCAATTTGGAGCCTCCCCAGTTTCCTGTGATGTCTCTGGTTCAAAAGACAGCCGATCTTCCAGTCTGCACTCCTACTGGGCATTCTAGCCAAAGTTAAAAAAAATAATAATATAAAAAGATAAGTAAGTAAAAGAAAGAGAAAGGAAGAAAAGCCAATTGGCCAGGTTCCTTCCACAATCATTAACCATTTGTTCCTGCCACCCAACGTCCTTGGTTAAGGTGATCTGACTTCAAGGCAAACAAATGTGGCTGAGTAGATTTCAAAGGACACCCTTGCCTTATTATTTCCAATACGCCCATAATTTGGGGCCTCTTTCATCTTTGTCCCTGCTCTAGGAAGTGCTTGGAAGCTATTTTAATTCAAGTTGGGGGTAAATTCTCATTCCTACCCATTCCTCCCATTGCGATGACCTTAAGCAATTCTGAATAAAAAGTTATCTCTGCATGAACTGGGAGGCATCAGGACCTGTGATTTGCTCGACAGTGACATCTTGGCAGAGAAACACAAAGACATACAATCTACTGAGGACGAAGTGCAAGAAAGTTCACTGGAGGAAGGAAAATAATACTAATCCTTTATTCAATAAGCAGTGAGTAAAACGAGGTGCTTTTTTGTGTGAGGTTAAGTAAGTGAAAAGTAAATTTGAAACGGCAGTATCAGTTCAGAGGAGGCGAATAGTGATGTGACGGGTCCCGCTGACAGTGTGGTTTTTATGACAAAGTACCAATTAATGTTATCTGCGGGTATTTATAGATCCGTGTCTGTGTGTCTTTCCAGAGAAATCACACTGGCGGGGGGACTGGTTGGCAAAGCAGGGGTCCTGGTTATTCCTTCAGAACTGAGAGTTTGGGTCTCTGAGTCGTCCTCCCTTCACCCTAAAGGGCACCTCTTTTAAGGATGTTGCACCCACCAGTGATTGGAACGGCTTTAATTGGCACCAGAATGTTCTTCCAGGATGGCTGATGACATGGGGGGTGGCATCTGCAGAAGGAAATCCCTTAACTGCACACCAGAGTCACCGAGGCCTGAGCCACATGTGTCCTGTGAGAAGGTGTGAAAGATGCTTCAGCACGATGGGTCTGCGTGGGCACCAGGGCCTAATACCTTCCGCCCCACCGATCACCCTGTCCTATTAGGAAAATCAGAGAAAAATGTCTTGCTTCAGAACTCTCTGGTCAAATCATTAATCTCTTCAGAAAGTCAGGTATTGTTGTTTTCAGCGTTCAACACATCATCTGATAAGGCAACGCCTTAGTTGAAGAGAAATGGCAGGTTTAGAAAGTGGCCTTTGCTGGAAGCCTGGTGATCCTGTATTCTTATCCGAGTTCCATAACTGAAGTTCTGTGTGGCTTTAGCAAGCAGCCTAACATCTGTGGGCCTCCATTCTGTCATCTCTAGAACAAGATTCTTTTAGCCTCTTGTCTGACTGGTTATGCGGCAAATGAGATATTGGGTGTGATTGCTTAGAAAAGGATAAAGCTTGATACAGAGTCAGGCTGTTTTAAGTGTGAAATTTTACACTCCAAAAATGGGCTTCGTGGTAATGCGTGCCAACCCGTCTTTGAGCTGGGTTCTAGAAAGGGTTTCTCATCTAAGACAGGGGCTGCCTTTTCCCCTGCCGACATTGGGTGGGGAAGGGCTGTGAAGGGGGGGTGACTAGACACACAACCTTGGTACCCTCAAGGCCCCTCACAGATTTCTACTAGAGAAAAGCATTGGCTTCGTGGTCACCGTAAGAACAAAGCAGAAGTCCTGAGCCCCAATATATTACAGAATGATCTGGTTCACAGGATCCAGAAATTCCTAGGCCCCATTTATTTTCATGGAAATTACACAAAAAATGGGGAGCCCTTTATCCTGTTGGCACCAGAGACTGACAAAACAATTAGATGGAAGCATTTGGAAAATGATAACATCTTTCGGGTTCCAAATATGGATCTTATAATGCAGCCTCTTTCACCACCACGGCAGAGAAAAGCCTGAGGGGTGTGAAGAAATGGCCTTGCACCTTTTATTTCCCAAAGCCAGGAGGCAGATCTCTGACGCGGGCCCCAGGGCCAGGAGGTACAGCAGGTAAGAACTCCATCAGCCCTCGATTTCATTCTCATGGAGCAGGGAGGTTCATTACCCTCCCTTTATCAGCAGTGAGGTTTACAGCTGAATCCATAAGAGAGCTCCGTGTGAAACATGAGCCGAGAGAGAGGCACTGCGTCTCACCATTAATAAGCCCTCTTCTGGGATCCGGCATTAGCGAGATTCAGCGGATCATGGAGCACAGGGGTATCATTTTTACATGATTACTCTAAATTCTTAAACCAGAGGCTTAAGAGAGAGGCTTCTCACAAAAGCAGCCGTGGGAATTGTTGAATGATTGGTACCACGCTTGCAGTGGGTTAAACCACTTCAGGTAGCTCCACGTGTGGGGCTTATGACCAGGTATTTACCAACCTGCTTTCCAAAGGAAGGGGCCGGGGGCTCAAGGAGAGGCAGGGTTGTCCTGGGGGGAAAGGGCCAGATCTACCAGGAGCCGCGGTGGGCGTGGCCTCAGCAGCAGCCCTCGCCGCCCCGCCCTCCTCCTGCTCCGGCTGGAGGAGCCTGGCATCTCATCAGTTTGGTGTTTGGGATTATCTGCTTTTGGAACACTGACACCACTTCGAAGAGGCTTGACACTGGTCTCCATAAATACTCACCTTCTTCCTTCTCTGCACAAGTGAGAGCCCTGGTGCGAACCAGTGGTTCACACAGCCAGAACCTGCCCTCTCAGCCCACTGGGGCCTCCGTTTTCTAAAATAGTCTCCACCTCAGAAAAGAAAATGTTGATGCTGCTTTCTCCCTTCCTCTGGTCCAAAATTCCAGCGACTCCTGTAGTCTACCTACGAGGTCTCCCGGAAGGTAATGTGCCTAATGGGGCCTGGGGGGACATCAACCAAAGTTTGAGCCACCAGCTCAGACCAAGGAATACCTGCCTCCATTTAGAACAGACGACCACTCAAACAAGGGAGCTTTCAAAGGGGAAACGATGCAACTTTCTGCTTCCATGCTGAATAGGGGAAGTCCCCGGGGGGGGGGGGGGCAAGCCAAGGGCTCAGCATATCTTCAGCACTTGAACTCTAAGAGGCATCACTTACCTGATGGCCTAGTACATAAGGGTCTTATTTGAAGCTCCACTTTGCCCTTCACCGTACTGGGTTTTGCATTATTCTCTCATTACTGCAAAGGTTGGTATTACCTCCCCACATGGAGAGACAATGCCATTGAAGCCTAGGGACTGTGCGGCATGGTTCTATTGAACACCCAGAGACGTCCAGCACAGCCCTGGGCATATTTGACATGCTAACAACAGACTGGCTGACTTCAGTAGAAATGCAATTTGCATTCTTAGGTTCCATCTCCTGAAGCCTCTGACACTTATTTGAAAGTATTTTCAAAATGTTTACATCTGCATGAGCTCTAGAAATCCATACTATTATGGACTGAATTTTGTCCCCCTAAAATTCATAGGCAGAAGCCTTAACCCTAAGGTGACTGTATTTGGAGATAGGGGTTTAATTAAGGGGGAAAATGAGGTTAAACGAGGTCTTAAGGGTAAGGCTCCAACCCAACAGGACTGGTGTTCTCATAAGAAGAGGAAGAGACACCAGCAATTTCTATCCACGCACGTGCACAAAGGAAATAACGTGAGGACCCAGCAAGAAGGTGACTGTCCGCCAACCAGAAAGACAGGGCTCCCCTGAAGCCAACTCTGCTGGACTTCCGGCCTCCTGAACTGGGAGAAGATAAATCTCTGTTAAGTCGCCCAGTCTGTGCTGTGTTGTTTCAACAGCCCAAGCAGACTAATACACATGCCTACCCATTTTACAGATGACTCAGAGAGATGCATGGCCACACAGTGGCAAAGCCAGGGTCAAAATAAACTTCTGCTCTCACACTGTGCTCATTTCACTTGCTCATGTTGCAACTGGGAGTGTGGAAAAGCTTGGAGCGAGGGGAAGGGAACTGGAGCGCATGAGTGAAATCAAACCATCTTGAGTTGCTTCCATTATTTTCTCCTTTACTGGTCAGTTTACCAGAGATATGCCAGCCTATGGAAACCTTGTAGCCTGCAGATGATGGGAAGGACCAGGAAGGGAAGGTCGGTGGCTTCCTCTGGAAGGCATAGCACTGAGCAAGTCTCAAAATCAACTACAGAGGAAGCTCTACCGTAGAGCCAGTATAGGGAGGCAGCCTCAGAAGACAATTTGTTTCTTGCAGACCATGCATGTGAATATAACCTAGACAGTTGTTCAGAACGTTTCTCTCACAAAAAATAGGAGGACTGATAGCTATTAGGACAATAGACTGACAATACAGAAAATAAAGTTAACCTTCCATATCAAAATTTTCAGATGGATCAAAGCTCTAAATGTAAAAATAAGCCATAAAAATACTGAAAGAACATATAAGGGAATATTTATATAATTTTGAAGGAGAAGTCTTTCCGCGTGAAATTAAAGACAGAAATTCTAAAAATTTCTAAAAAAAATTCATACGGGGGCACCTGGGTGGCTCAGTTGATTGAGCGGCTGCCTTCGACTCAGGTCATGATCTCGGAGTCCTCGGATCGAGTCCCACATAAGACTCCCGGCTCCATGGGAAGTCTGCTTCTCTCTCTGACCTTCTCCCCTCTCATGTTCTCTCTCACTCTATCTCTCTCAAATAAATAAATAAATAGATAAATAAAATCTTAAAAAAAAATTCATACATTTAACCTTATAAAAATCAATAGTATCTGTATAACAAAAAAAGCTAACCAGTTAAAAGCACGGGTATGATGTTTTGAGAAAGACATGAGAACAGATTTGCAAATAGGTAGCCAACAAAGTTAATATACTTAAATACGTGAACAGTTCTTCCTGGTTAGTAAGAAAAAGACAAGTGTTGCAAGAATATAGTGGGCAAAGAATGTGAATAAATAGTTCATAAAGTGAACTGGCAAATATATAGTTAAAAAATTTCATTCTGTGAGTCACATAATTGCACATTAAAAGAATGAAAATAATTTTTTGTATCAGAGCATATGGGTAATAGTTCTTTTTTTTCAATATTATAATATCCAGAATGGCAAGGGTGTGTTTCCTCCCTTTTCTAAACTGCTGCTGGGAGGGTAAATCAAGAAACATTTCTTAGGGGACATTTAGCAATATCTGCAATACTTTGCATATAGTAAATTTATCAGAAGCCTTAAAATATATTACCTTTGACTTAACAATTCTGCCGTGAGAAATTTGTCCGAAGGAAACAATTGGACAGGCAGGCATATGCATAGAAATGTTGATCACAGGTTTGTTTATAAGGATAGAACTATTGGAGAAAATCTAAATATTCAATGTGAGGGCATTGGCTAATAACTATACATCTGTTTAATGGAATAGCCATTAAAATGACATTGAAGGTATTATGGGTTTGTCAACATGCAAAGACATCCCTAATATATTCATAAGTGAATACAACAACCTATAAACCTAAAAAAGTTTGTGTGTGTGTGTATGTGTACAAAAATTCTGGAAG
Organism: Nasua narica; assembly: GCA_028533885.1. Classification (NCBI taxonomy): domain Eukaryota; kingdom Metazoa; phylum Chordata; class Mammalia; order Carnivora; family Procyonidae; genus Nasua; species Nasua narica. Next base: position 64,684,229 of record CM052811.1, read on the forward strand.
AATACACACCAAAAAGTAAACAGTTTAACATGGGTTATCTGTCTGGGTATGAGTTTAGATTATGCTATTTATTTTATTTATTTATTTTTTAAAAGATTTTATTTATTTGAGAGAGAGAGAGAGAGATCACAAGTAGGCAGAGAGGCAGGCAGAGAGAGAGGGGGAAGCAGGCTCCCTGCTGAGCAGAGAGCCCGATGCGGGCCTTGATCCCAGGACCCTGAGATCATGACCTGAGCCGAAGGCAGAGACTTTAACCCACTGAGCCACTCAGGCGCCCAGATTATGCTATTTAATTTTAATTTTAATTTTCTAACAGCAATCCTACTTTTCTTGCAAAACAGCTACAATAAAGAGGATGGGATAAAAGGACAGAGGATGTAATTAGAGAAACAATTTTTGTAAATAGAAACAATGAGAGATCTTTTACTCTCACGGCTGCTCTTACTGTTTCTGGAAGTGTAGTCTGAGTCTCAGAACCACCAGGAGGCCTTGTTAGAAGTGCAGATTCCAGAGCCCTCCTTGGACCTATTCAATATGGATTTTTGGGACAGGGCTCAGGAATCTACAAATGAAACAAATACCCAAGGGTTTTTGTTTGTTTGTTTGTTTTTTTATGTAGTATAAGGACTGAAAACCATGACTGTAGAAATCACCTGGATTCTTTAAATCTCAGAGTTAGTGAATAACAGTCATAGTGAATAATTAAATGTCACGTGCCAAGTAGCTTCGAGTAGCTTCCTTTTCAGTGCAGTGACTGCTGGGTGTTCATTGAGACAGCTAAGGGAGGCAGCTCAGGGCATCCTGGGTGCAAGGCAAAAGCCCTTGCTTTAGCTGGCTTTCTTCCTTTCTCTCCTCAGGGGTTCCCCTTCCATGATTGTAGGCCATAGAACTCACTCTGGCCTCTAAGTCTCTGCATATGGTGAATGTCTCAAGGCACTTTCAACCAGCAACAAAGTAGACATTATTCTTTGCTAACCAGCTCCAAGAGCTTGAGAGAAAGAGCCCACTTAGGGACCTGCCAAAGAGGCGATGTTGGAGTAGAGTGAAAAGAGAGGCCTCCAGAGAACCGAAGCTTTCCCAAGGCTGAGGTATGGCTGGAGTGGGTTGAGGGAAAGAGGAGAAAGGGTTCTTTTCAAAATCGGCCAGTTTTCCATGGGCGCGAGATGCCAAAACCAAGTTTTCCATAAGTTTAAGCACAGTCACTGCGTCTGTCAGCCCTTCAGATTCTGATGATAATATGATACCCAAGGAGTGTGGTTGCTCCCAAATGCCACAGTGAGTGTGTCAGTCCATCTCTGGCATTTAATTGCTTTCCTAAATTACCAGCAGGTGGTGCAAGAGTTTCCAAGTTCAGGAACTTCCCCTTCACATGGCTTCTACTCTGGGGAGTCTCTGTCAATAGCTTACTCCTCCTTGCTCTGAGTTCCTCTCATAATCCTTACATGGCTCCTCTGTACTCGAATAATCACAAGGGAACAAGAAGCATCTTTAAAACGCATTTTGTACCTTTTAAAATGTGTTAAATATAAATGTAGAATCAAAGAAACATGCATTAATTATAGAACTGTGTTAAGGAAAAGGAAAAAAAAAATCCCATTACTAGCAAACCCAGAAGAAACATAGCTTCCTCCTGTTGGCAAAGAGGAATGGAGAAATTTAGAGGAAACCTTTAGGATTTAATGCCCTTTACCTCCCACTGAGGAGACTGTGAATATGGATTTGGGAAGGGAGGTTGGTGTGGAGGAGGGGATTAAATTAGTCCAACTAGAAAAATCTAAAGGAACGAAAGTCGATAAAATTGGCGCTGTCTGAATTGTACTGGTAGCTTCACAGTTCTATAAAAAGTGAGGAAGAATCTTGGATTGGGATTCCCAGAAGTGATGTTTTGGAATATTTCAGGCCAAGGAGGAGTTGGGAAAGATTGATTTAAGAAGGCACCAGGCAGTTAGAGGAAAGTTCAGCCAGGGTCCTGTGCTAAGGAAGACCTGGATGCAAAGGGGACTAAAGCCAGAGTTTGCCTGTAGCGGGGTGGAGAGGGCCACCTGACAAGGTCTCAAGTCACAGGTGCTGTGGGGTTCCTGGGTCTCAGGCAACCACAGCAGAGGGCAGAGTTAGGGAGTGGTAGTGAATTTGAGACTTTGTTCACACATCACATGCAAGATTTCAGATGTGGAGACAGTTTGTCTCATCTCACTATTGCAATTCATGGAATTAAGTGGAATCAGATAAATATTGGGTTAAGGCATTGGTGAGTATTTGCCTATGTCTGATGAAACCTGGAAAATGACACTACAATCTTAGACAAACAAAACTCCAAAGGAAAATGGTAGAATGCAGAATGTAGTTTAGGCAGAATGAATCTGCTTTTTCTAAAAATCTCCCCCTTTTCAGGGACCCTTCACAGACCCTTTTCAGGGCTGCCTTATTATTTCTGAAATTGCCAACTACTCTAGGAAACGAACCTGTGAAGACCATGAATAAGATGTTGATATGTTGGTGGCTTCAGGTGAGCTACTCAAACTCTATGTGTCATTATGTTTGAGGCCACAAATGCGGAGTTCCCCACTCACAGTGAAAACCTGGGTATTACCCTGCAAGCAACGGTTAAAAGGAATAAACCATATATGAATATGGAAAGGGGGGTTGTGGACGTGAAATCAACTCTATTACACTCAATTACACTCGCTGAAACCATATTAATACATAAACTTGTTCTCCAATGCAACGGAAACATGGTTTGCTCTCTGAAATTAGGGCTTGTTGTGACAATTCAGGATACGCTGATTGTCACTGAAAATGACTGTGGGCACATAATGAAGTAAAATGTGCTAGTTGATAGGTAGGTGCAGGTGACGTATGACAGCTAATGAGACCATAGAATGTATAATCGGAAAATGCACTACCTTGGTTACTGTTAATTAGATTACCATTCATAATAAAAGGGCCAAGATTGTATACCAATAGTTAGTCCTCCAACATGTGTTAAATCCTGCATACGTCTAGTAGGGAAGTAGGAGCCCAGCAAAGTCTTGACAAATGTATGCTAAGTATTAAGCAAAAGCAGAGATAAAAGGCCACTTTCCTGTGCAAATGACTCAACTGTCCTAAACCATTTCCTTTTAGGAGTGTCTCTCTAGGTTCATCTGATATTTTTACTTTTTTTTTTTCTTGGAGGAAGAGGCATTTCTCCTCCTCAAAAGGTTGAATATCACTTGGGAATATTTCTCCTCTGCAGCACACATCAGCATCTAGAAAATTATATATCCTACTTTTTAATTTCCTGGATATTTTCACTAGAATGTAAATCATGAGAGGCAGAAATCTTTGCTTCTTTCTTTCATTACTATATCTCTAGCATTGAAAACCATGTCAGATGCATAGTAGTTAATAGATAAATAGTTGTTACATCTCCCCACTAATTCTTTGAATCTGTAGACCTCCCTTCTTCCTAACAATAAGCTTAGGAATTTGTACCATAAAAGTAAGAATTCTCTCTCAAAGTTCATGTTCTAAATCCTCCTTTTTCCATTTTTCTTGCCAGATACCCCAAAGAAGTAGTCTGCCCTTGACCAGCCTTTCTATTCTCACCATCTAAAGCTATGTTTTAACCATTGCATTCTACTCAAAGAGGTTTCCCAAATCTGACTTCCAAGTTCAAGAGCACTTTTTATGGCCAATACCCTCTGCAACCTCTAACATGAGTAGCTGATTGATCACATGCCCTGTTGATTACTCTCTTCCTCTTGAAGCTTCCTTTTTATCCTGTCTTTGACGGCTCTGCCTTATCTTGTTTCTTTTCCTATGTCTTCAAAGGGTCTATACCTGTCTCTCCTTCCCTCTACCATAAGCCAAAATTTTTAATGATGGTTTGTATGTATGTGTGTGTGTGGGGGGAGTTGCTCCTTTTTATGTCTCCCATATTTCCTTCTAAGTTCTGCCTCCTCCAATTCTGGTTTCTTCATTAGAGTCTGTGAGCTAAGATAATGCACCTCTGTCCCTGAGAGATGGATCCATTATCGAAGTGTGATGCTATGAACATTTAAAACCAAAAAAGGTGAACATTGGATTTTAGAACTGGGATGACTTCACAGTTCTTCACAGTGAGAAGAACCTGATGATAGCAATTTACAAAGCGAAGCAAACAATTAAGCATTATCATCTCAAGATTTCACGACTAAGATCAATAATTGGGCAGATTTGCCAGGACATGATTGATGATTGAAGTGAAATTTCCTTTAATTCAAGTAAAATGGATCTTGCATAACATATATGTGTCTGGGAAGATCAAAGTCTATTTATTAAGTCTTTTTGATTAACTTGTTGCTTAAAAGAACCCTTCAATGGGGTGCTTTCTGTTATGTAAACATTTTTATTAATATACTTGTAAATTATGTTTTTTAATTATCAGTATTTATTTGTAATTAAAAAAGACATTCACTGAACCCCTGCTAGGTGGCATTCACCTCTAAAGCCTTTCACTAAGACAGTTATTGAATTTCAGGTGCCATGTTGGAGACTGAATTTCCTGACACTTGTTACATACATATTTTCGAACAAAGCATTTTACCAAAACATAATCCTCAGACTGTTAAGAATTCCTCGATGAGTACCTACGTATTATTATAATTTATTAAAACCAGGTTGGCACTTCTAGTGCTGCTCAAAATGGAGTAAGCCCACGATACTTATCACTCCAGCTGATTACAACTCAAGATTCTAGACATCGTTTTTAAAAAGCAACTAGTTGAGGACTCTGAAAAGTTTTCAATAGCAGACAAATTGGAGAGGGAGCAAGGCTTGAAGAATGACCATAATCAGGGTGATTTTCTAAAATTTTTCCCAACTTTGACCTAAGCGTGAGATAGTGAAACCTCTGAGAGGAAAAGCCTCCCTGAACACTAACATGCATGGGAAAAATCTCAAAGACAGAGCTGGAGAAGATAAATCCTTCCTCCATATATGAACTGACAAAAGGCGTGGGCTTACCCCCATAAGCTGTGCATGTGTGCAATAGATACAAACCAGCACAGCAAAGCTCTTGAGAACTGAACTATAATATAAACCAACACCAAGTCCCAGACTAACTGCTACACGCACAGAACATATCTAAAGCAACATAGCAAAAGCTGTGACATCTTAACTGATGTTGGAACCATCACCCACAGAAGGCAAGAAAGGCTTTATCATCTGAACCTACTAAAATTAAAAGAAGAGTCAACATTCACCACTGATTTTAATGACACCTGGAGTTTTAGAACATAAAACACAAAATGTCCAGGACAAAACCCAAAAGTACTGGAAAAACAGAAACCAGAAAAATATGATGAACTCACAGGGGGATAGAAGAAATAGGAGTAAAAGAAGGAGCAGTAGTCAAATCCACAATTATAGTTGGGACTCTATACTCCTCTTCCAATTATCAATAAAACAAATAGACAGAAAATAAGCAGAGATACAGAAGACCTGAACAATACCATTAACTGATTTGATATAATTGATATTTATTGAACATTACACCTAAAAACAGCTGAATATGCATTCTTGTTAAATGCACATTTAAAAAAAGAGGACACCTAGGACAACTGTATTGTGGGCCATATAACAAATCATAACAAATTTAAAAGAAAGAAAAACTGCACAAAATATATCCTTTGATCATAAGGAAATAAAAAACAAAAAATTCTGAAAAGTGCTGAAATATAAAATATTTTGAACTCGATGTCAATGTGAGGATGAAGCTAATTTTTTTAGGATGAAGCTAAAACAGTACCTAGAGCACAATTTATAGCATTAAATGCTTACATGAGTATGAAGAAAGACCTCAAATCAACCATCTAAGCTTCACATTAGGAAGCCGGAAACAAAAGAACAAATTACAGAGCAAGCATAAGATAGGAAACTATAAAAATAAGGACAGAAATCAATAAAACTGAAAACAGAGAAAAACAATAGAGACAAACAAGTCAACAAAACCAAAAGCTGGTTTGCTGAAAAGAAACAGAAATGACAAATCTAAGTCAGTCAAAGAAGATAAGATACCAATTTTCAATATCAGGAGCAAAAGAGAAAATACTAATTTTCAGTATCAGGAGTAAAAAGAAATATCACTTACAGACCGTCAGATGATAAAGAAAGAAGGGATTCTAAGATAATAAGAGAACACTAAAAAATATTCTTGTCTATACATTTGACAATTTAGACGAAATGGGCCAATTACTTGAAAGATGAATACAAAAACTCACTCAAGAAGAGACTAGATAGGAAGAATATCCCTATGTCAATTAAGGACATTCTTCATTATTAAGAATTTTCTAGCAAAGAAAAGTCTGGTACCAAATGGCGCTACTGATAAAGCATACCAAATATTTAAGAAAGAAGTAATACAAATTTTCCAGTCTTCCACAATTTCACACAAAAATTCAAGAGGAGGGAACATTTTCCAACTCATTTTGTAAGGCAGTACCTTCATATGAAAAGCTAGATAAAAATAATACAAGAAACAAAAACTGTCAACCAATGTATGACACAGAAGTATTCAACAAAATATTAGCAAAAAAATTTTCAGCAATCCATAAAAGAATAATAATACATCACGATCTTGTGAGGTTTAGTTCATGAGTGCGAGGCTTGTTCAACATTCAAAAGCCAATCCATGTGATTCACAACAACAGACTATAGAAGCAAAACACGATTATTTCAATAGATTAAGATTAAAAAAACAATCTGGCAAAACTCAGAATCCAATTCTCTAATGACAGTGATATTAAGGATCATTTCATATGTTTATTTGCAATCTGTACAATTTCTTTGGTAAGCCGAGTGTTCAGATCTTTTAACTGGGTTGTTTTCTTATTGAGTTGTAAGCGTTCTTTGTATATTTTGGATACAACTCCTTTATCAGATATGCATTTTGCAAATATTTTCTCCTGGTCTATGATACTTATCATTGCATTCTCTTGATGTGGTCTTTGGCGGAGCAGACATTTTAATTCTAACAAGGTAAAATGTATATGCTTTAAGTGGCATATCTAAAACCTGATCATACATAAATTATTCTAATTTTTTCCCCTAGGAATTGTACAGTATTTTGTTTTATATTTAGTCCTATGGCCCATTTTGAGTTAATTTTTGTGAAAGTGTAAGGTCTGTGTCTAGATTTATTTGCATGAACTTAGGAAATTCATGAATTCAACTTTTTTGCATATGGACATCAAATTTTTAGATCCCACATATAAGTGAGATCATGCAGTGTTTTGGTTTGGGTTTTTTTTTTTTCTTCCTTCCTCTTTCTTTCTTTCTTCTTTCTTTCTTTCTTTCCCTCTCTCTCTCTCTCTCTTTCCTTCTTTCTTTCTTTTCTTTCTGTGTCTGGCTTATTTCACTGTGTCTGGCATAACGCATTCCAGGTTCATCCATGTTGTTGCAAATGGCAGAACCTCCATTCTAAGGCTGAATAATAATCCTTTGTGTATATACATATATATCCATCCCATATTTTCTTTACTTATTTGTCAGCAACAGAAGTTATTTCCTTATCTTGGCTATGGTGAATTATGCTTGATGAACATAGAAGTGCCAATATATCTTTGAGATCTTGATTTCAATTCTTTTGGATATACACCTAAAAGTGGAATTGCTGAATCATATTGTAGTTATATTTTTAGTTTTTTGAGGAATTTCCATACTGTTTCCTATAACGGCCATACCAATTTACATGCCCACTCACAGTGTCTAAGAGTTTTCTTTTCTCCACCTCTTAATACTTGTTATCTTTTAAGTAATAGCCATCCTAACAGGTATAAAATGATACCTTATGCCTTTGATTTACATTTCTCTTATAATTAGTGATGAAAAGCAAGCTTTTTTTTAAAGGTTTTTTTTTTTTTTAAGATTTTTATTTATTTGGCGGAGAGAGAGAGAAAGAAGAAGAGAGCAAGCAAGCAGGGTGAGCAGCAGGCAGGGGAGAAGCAGGCTCCCCTCTGAGCAAGAAGCCCCTTGCTGGGCTCGATCCTAGGACCCAAGGGACCATGACCTGAGCCAAAGGCAGCCAACTAACTGACTGAGCCACCCAGGCGCCCTGCAAGATTTTTTTTTTTTCTTTTATTAAGATTTATTTATTTGAGAGAGAGCACACACAATTGGGGGGATGGGCAGAGGGAGGGAATCTTCAAGCAGACTCCTCACCAAGTAAGGAGAGCCCAACACGGGGCTGCACAAGGAGCTCCATCTTACGACCCATGAGATCATGAGCTGAATCAAAACCAAGAGCAGGATGCTTAACCAACTGAGCTACCCAGGTGTCCCAGGAATGCTTTATACCTGTTGGCCATATGCATGTCTACTTTGGAAGAATGTCTATTCAGATTCTTTTCTCAAATTTTTTTTAATTGGGTTGTTTGGTTTTTTTTTTTTTATTCCGCAATTGACTTGTATGAGTTCCTTATATATTTTGGACATTAATTATTAGGTATATAATTTACAAATATTTTCCCTCAATTTAGAGGTTGCCTTTTTATTTTATTGATCATTTCTTTTCCTGTACAGAAACTTTTTAGTTTGATGCAGTCCTACTTTATTTTTGCTTTTTGTTGCCTGACTTTCTGGTGTATCTAAGATTTCTAAGAAATTACTGGGAGACCAGTGTCAAGGAGCTTTTTTTTTTAAAAAAAAAAAGATTTTATTTATTTATTTAACAGAGAGAGAACACAAGCAGGCAGAGAGGCAGGCAGAGACAGAGAGAGGAGCAGGCTCCCCACGGAGCAAGGAGCCTGATGCGGGACTTGATTCCAAGACGCCGGGATCATGACCTGAGCCAAAGGCAGCTGCTTAACCAACTGAGCCACCCAGGCGTCCCGTGTCAAGGAGCTTTTATCCTATGTTTTCTTCTAGGAGTTTTACAGTTTCAAGTCTTATATTTGTTTTTATTCCATTTTGAGTTGATTTTTGTGGGTGGTTTAAGATAGGGATCCAATTTCATTCTTCTGTATATGGATGTCCAGTTTTCCCAATTCCATTTACTGAAAAGACTATCCTTTGCGCATTGTGTATTCTTAGTGCCCATATTGAAAATTAGTTGGTTGTATGCTTTGGTTTATTTTTGGGCTCTCTATTCTATCCTATTGGTCTATGTGTCTATGCCAGTGCCATATTGTTTGATTACTATACTTTATAATATAATCTGAATTCAGGAAATGTAATATTTCCACCTCTATTCTTTCTTAAGGTTGGTTTGTCTATTTGGGCTCTTTTGTGGTTCCATAATAATTTTAAAATAGCTTTTTCCACTTCTGAAAAAATGCCATTAGAATTCTGACAGGGATTGTATTGAATCTGCATATCAGTTTGCTAGCATTTTATTAAGTATTTTTGTATCTTTGTTCATCAGAGAGGTTGGCCTGTAGTTTTCTTTTCGGTGGTGTCTTTGTTTGGCTTTGGTATCAGGGTGATGCTAGCTTCATAAAATTAGTTTAAGAGTATTCTCTCTACTTCCATTCTATGGAAGCATTTAAGAGGATTAGATCAATTTTTCTTTGAATGTTTGGTAGAATTCATCCATGAAGCCATCTGGTTCTGGGCTTTTCTTTTTGCAGAGGTTTTTATTACTTTAATCTTACTTATGAGTGGTCTGTTTAGGGTTTTCTGGTTTTTCTAGTTTCAGTGTTGGTTATTTGTATGTTTCTAGAAATTTGTCCATTTCTTCTAGGTTATCCAATATGTTTGTAAATCATTATTCTGATAGTCCTTTGTGATCCTATTCATTTCTGAGACATCCGTTATAATGTCTCCTTTTTCATTTCTGATTTTATATCAGGATCTTCTCTCTTTTTTCTTAGTCCAAATAAAAGTTTGTTGATTTTGTTTATTAAAAAAAAACCTCAAAGTTTTGTTGGTTTTTTTTCTATTGTGTTTTTGTTCTCTGATTTATTTTATCTCTGATATTTACTGTTTCCTTCCTTCAGTTGACTTTGGGTTTAGTTTGTAGTTCTTTTTCTAGTTCCTGAGGTATAAAATTAGGTTGAGATCTTTCTCCCTTTTAATGTAGGCTTTATTGAAACGTAGCATATCAAAATATGATACAGCATGAACATAATCTATGTTCCTTCCCCTTGTAGTAAGAATGAAACATGATTTGACAATCCGCTGTTTAGAAGAGTGCAATTAGTGACTCTAAATAAGCAAAACCTAGAAATAGGGACTTGGTGCCCAAAAAGGTCTTTCAAAGCTAGAAAGTTTATCAGGATAGGCATTCAAAATGGGGGCCAGAGATAAAGAGAATTTTGATGCAAATCCTCAATATCAAAGCAGGGAGTAAGTGAGGTTGATTATTTAAAAGCCACCAATACCTCCAATTCCAATATGCACAACTCTTTGCAGTGTAGCATTGACATATCTCCCAACCAGTCACAGAATCTCCTTCTTTACCCCTTTGAATATGAACTGGCCTTGTGGCTTGTTTTGCCCAAATGACTTCTGTAAGTTCTGAAGCTTTGCCTTACAAGGCCATGCAGTTTCCACGGTCACCTTATTGGAACATTGTCCTGAGACTGCCACATGGGGATATCCATCTCGCCTACTGGAGGGGAAGAGACCACATGAAGAAGAACCAAGAGGCTCCAGACAAAGTTCTTAGAGTTTTCAACCCAGCCAACCCTCCAGCTAAATGCAATTGTGTGAGTGGATCTGGGCTAACCCAGCAGGGGAACCATCCAGCTAACCCACTGACTATGAGAAATAACTGCTGTTCCAAAATACTATGTTTTAAGGTTATTTGTTATACAACAAAAGACAACTGATAGAACACAGTAAAAGAGAAATATTTATGTTTTGAGGTTGAACAAACAATGCACAAGCCCACTCTAAGCTCTGAAATCCTGTTTCCCAAGCACTGAGGGCTTAGAAATTGGATAATTGAATACAATTTGGATAAGTGAATAGAAGAAAGGAAGGTGTTGCAGGCAGGTAAAACAGCATGGGCACAGGCAAGAGACAGGACAGGGTACAGAAAGCTCCTTCTTTTGTGCATTTTTCTTCTCAGAAGTAGTTCTGTGCTCCTTTCTAAATCTTGCAAGATTTTCTTCCATAGGGGATATATTTAGTGTGTTCATTTCAAAGAGTAGAATTAGACAGTAAGTTCTTAGGGGCAGAGAAATAAAAAGGAACCTAACAGTTGGTGAGTGTTTCAGTGAGAGTCGGTGAGTGAGAATTTGATATTGATTAATCTCATTTAATCATCAAAACATCCCTGTGTCACAGGTTTTTTTCCCTATCTCACAGTAGAGGAAACTAAAGCTCAGAGAGATTAAGTAATTTACCGAAGGTCACTGCATTAGCAAGTGGAATTATTTTGTTTGTTTCTATTCCAAAATCATACCATTTCCATAACCATTACCTCCCAGACTCAATTAGCAATGCTTAGTTTATTTCCTAGAACAATCCAGGTACTCCAAAATGTCTCTAAGATGAATTCAGAGTAGGAAATCTTATATGACAGGACTTTCATTAATCTTTTACTCTAGTGATATTAACAGTTTCTTACGCACAGCCCACTTCCTTTATGTGTCCGTTAATTCACGACTCAGCCATTCATTAATTCATTTAACAAACAGGTATTGAGCACTTCATAAGTATCATTTTTCTAGGCACTAGGAATACCAGGGTGAGGGGAAACACACACATACACACACACATGCACATGCACACGCACACACACACTCTCACTCACAAAGTCTCTGACTTCTGAGTGGTGACTTTTGGTCATTCTTTGTCTTCACCAGAGATATGATGGGTAGTAGCATAAGCCCCTTTATCACTAAGTTGGCTTCTCACTCAATTGTTTCTATCTCTGCTTGGCCTCTGGACAAAACAATGGAGGTAAATAATATATTCCAGTCTCTTTGTTTCTCTTCACTGAATAATGGAGTCCCCAGTCCTAGAAGGGGAAACAGACCCTACTAAAAATTCCTCATTTATTTTTAGGGATTACAGTGATTATAACATATATCTGTTACCTGTAAAACACTTACACTGAGGCTGGTTGGAATGATTTAAACTGGTCTTAAAAATTCAGTTATTCTATAACATATATCAAAGGCCCTGGAACGGAAACTTAACTGAAATGTGCATCTAAGTCAGACCACAGTCTCCTAAAGTTTCTATGGCAAGTTTGTCAAAAGTTGGAGAGTGTCATTTATTCCCAGCTGTTTCTAAGGTTCCCAACTTCCACCCCCCATACGTCGTCTGAGATTCTTGGCTGAGAGAGCTGTTTGTTTCCTTATTTAGCAAAAACTAGCACAGCTCTACTTAGCAGAGGGACAAGCTGGAATTTGCAAGTCTCTGAGATATCACCCAGGCAATTGCCAAGTTGTCACAGGTGTGCACGACAAGAGCAGTGGGAAGAGAGAGCCACGGACTGGTGTGGACCTGGATGCTGGGGCCCCGTCCAAAATGTTCCACACTTGTTCCCGCATGCGTTAGAGAAAAGCTGCCTTCAGTGATGGGCAGAGGTGGGGTGGGGGTGGGGGTGCAGGGCCTACTTGCAGTTTCCAAGACATTTTGAGTCAGCAATTATAAGCAGAACTGTTGACAGAGAGTTGCTTGATTATCAAGCCACAAAGAAAAGAAGGGCGAGAGTAACTTGAAAAAGAAAGAAATCCAAACCGGTGAGTTTTCTGAAAAGCAGAGAATAAAACTGCGAAGATTAGTTTTATTTTTAAAAGCTGCTGAGTTGGTCTCACTTCTTTGCTAACTAAGTCTCTTGATTTCCCCCCCCCCCCCACCTTAAGACTTGAATACCTAACCTGAACTGAAGGGGAAACGGAGAGGCTCAGCTTACTGGCAGGTGGACAGGTGGCCAAACAGGTATGGCATTTCTGTTTCAGGTCAGCTTTAGACGGGACTTAATTGAATAATATCACCTCTCACTTTTTTTCTCTTCCCCCTCATTGATCAAGCTGCTTTTGAGAAAAGTGATACTTTGCATATCTGGCTAAGTGCTGTTAACAGCCTCTGCCTGCGGTTTGTTAAAATTAAAAAAAAAAAAAAAAAGTGTGATCTTGCCGGAGAAGTAATTTGCTTCTCTCCAACCAATGATGGCTTGTACTTTATGCAAATTGGTATCTAGGGACAACAAATCCCATTTAATACATATGCATAGTTCATAAAAAAAACGACGTGAGAGAAAGAGGAAAAAAGATAAAGCAACGAGTCAGCAAAAGAACAGGTTCCGAGGAAATTTATTGTCCCAAATTGGACATTTGTAACAGATGATGTGAACAAGTGTTAACTTTGTTTTCAGCAGCTCTTCACGTACATTCACTAGACATCACACAGATTATGTTTTAAGGATCTGAACTGTAATAAAAAAAAGTGTCTATGGGCTTTAGAGTGTTGTGTTCCATATGGTTAGGGAAGTACGGAGTTATTGCGACAAGCATCTTGTGAAGCTCATTACGCGCGGTGGTGTTAGATGCGAATTGCCGCGCATAGCTATAGGGTACGTACATGACATCCCACAGTCAGCAGATAGCAACTGGAAATGAAAGATATGAAGGCACAGAGTACAGCTTCAGGGAACATGTTAGACAAAACATCTGCTGGTATCAGAACACTGCATTATCAGATCATTGTGGCCATGAATTTTTTATAAAGACACTTTTTTTCCCCCAAACTGCAACTTTGAAAGTGACATTTTGTGCAAAAAGTTTTTGATTGAAGAGTGATGTCAGGAGGAAGTCCAGTGCTGTGATTCATTGTGGAGAGAGCCCACCCACCTCGACGGCCCAAGGAAACTCCTTTTTGCAAAATGGGGCAGTATCTGCTAGCAAAGTCCATGCTGCAGTACATGTACACGGGAATGCATAAGCAAGAAAGTTTTCTTAGTACAAACATGACGGAGGCGCACTGCCCTTTTGTACCACTCAATTTGTGGAGCGGTCCATATTCTAGACATCCACTTAACACTCTCTTTTCTCCCATGGACAGTGTCGGTCACCATCTCCCATTAAGCAAGGAGGCCATATTCCACCTCTTGTGCTCTGCTTGTTAATGGCAGCCATTAACAAGCCATTTCGTGTCTCCAGAAATCTTGCCATTTCTGCTCAAGAGTGCCCTTGTAAGGCATTCCGTCATTGCAGGAAACATGCATGGATGAAAAACCAGTCGAGCTCTGATCCTTGGGAGTGTGTGGTATGTACATTAGCGCTCCACAGTCCTTAGGAGAGGGTAAGATGATGGCTTGAAGAGCGGGAAGGAGTGAGGAGATGGTGCTCACCTTGAAAAAGGTCACAGGTCCTGATATTTAGGTCCCATTACAGGATGTCACATAATTCATCTTAGGAGATAATAAAGTGCTTCTAAAAGCATGGTGACTTATGGAAGAACCAGACTATCTGCAGCCATGTTTCTATTAATGTGGCTCTGAGAAATGGAATAATTTCACTGATTCAGACCACCCAGGCCAGAGGGTGAAGGGATAAACATATTTCTCTTGAAAGATCTAATGCAAAAGAGCAGTTAGAGGAAAAAGGAGTTCAAAGACAAGTAGCAGGGCCCTGAAATGGATTCTAGAGAACTCGGAGGAAGTATTTTCCTCTACTGGTCGATCTTCAATTTAACCTTCTCTTCAATAAACCACTAGGTTCCTCTTTCAGCCCATTAGAGTAGTGGCATGCTGGATGAGATCAAAATGTGAGGTTGGGAAACCCTTAAGGGTCAGAATACACTCATTTAAAGCAGTAGATGCGCAGGAACACCTGTATAAGAATTGGCAATAGTTCCAGATATGAAAGGGAAATGTAAAAGGTGCTCATGAATGAGTAAACTCCAACTATAGAAGCCTCCACTCACAGCTCCACCACCAAGCTGTTCTTCATTCTAGGTATTCCCTCCTCCCCTCCATTTTCTCTTCTTTATTCCCTTTCTTTTTCTCGTTTAGCAAAGGCGAGGTATGAAAGAGGGTTCATTTTCCTTCATAATTCTTGTTCTGCGTTGATTTATAGAAAAGGTATTGATACAGAGAAATATTCTCGGGAAAGGGATTTGTTCTCTACCATTCCCTATGAGAGCTTGGATGAACCATCAGTCTAACATAGGAGGACCTGAGAAATCATTCATTCATCCCTTCAACAAATATTTCTTGAGCACCAGTTACTGTGAGTGACTTTTGCTAAAAGAACTAAATTATTTATGTCTACATTCATTTTGTAAAAACGTAAGTAAAAACTTAGTGAGTAACACTTAGAACAAAGGAGGAACAAAGAAAGTTAAGTAGCCCCGAATCTGTCTTTATCTTGAGAACATTTGCTGTTCTATGTAAATTTGGCATTGGTTTTCTTGATGTCTAAGTACATGGGGAAGACAAATTCCTAGGGGTCACCATAAGTGGGATATATAATATGAGACATTTCCACTTATAACTAACCCTCCAAAGGATACATACCAAGTGTAATATAAAGCTCAAGTACACACATCCCAATGACCAGCCCATCACCAGCCCACAATCCTTGCCAAAGGAAGGCAAATAAAACTGCAGATCTGTAGACTCTGCATGGGATGCAGGAGGGTATCTTCTCTTAAAATTCATAATCATGAGCCAGTTATGACATGGTTATGTCAATCAAAACTCATACTACACGGGGTGTCAAACATAAGTACATACACGGACACACACATACATGAAGAATATGGTAAAAATTCCAGGTTGGTGGCAGAAACTGGACAGTTTTTTTCTAGTGGAACTCGTTTTTAATATAGGACTTCAGAAATCCCTACAAATAAAGTTTCAAGAAATATGTACAAAATTCATAAGATGAGATACCGTGAGAATCATTAAAATTTGTGGGCAACGTAATTAGATAAAAACTTCAGTAAATAATCAGATATCAAATATAAAATAAAAATGTGTTGTCAAATCCTAAGAAAGCAAATGAGAGACTGAAATTATTTTTAAAAATGTAGAGATTATAAAATGTGAAAGGGTATTTGAACAAGGAGCAAATAGAATTCTAGAAGAAACAAATAACGTGTAGGTTTAAATTTGATTAGAGATAAAGAAAGAGAAATTTGCGGGCTGGAAGATATCTCTGAAGAGAAGCAGAGATGCAAAGTATTTAAAAAGCTGAATCAACATAGGGGAACAAAAAGTTCTAATATATGTTTAATTAAGTGTCAAAAAGGAGGAAGAGAGAAGAGGGCTGAGGCACCATTCAAAAGCACAGTGCTTGAGAATTTTCAGGAACTTATTTTTAAAAAAATACCAAATCTCAGATTCATGAAGCTAAATGAATCCTAACCATAAAAACAAATACCTAGACACATGAAAGTGCAGAACATGAAACACATAAATGTATTAAAGTACCAAGAAAAAAATGAGAACCTTCAATTCCTGATGCACTGACAGCTACCTTCTCAACAGTGACAAGGCAAGCCAGAACACAGTGTGATAAAATCTTCAACGTGCTCAGAGAAAACAACTGCCAACCAAAATTGCATGTTGATCAAGTAATTTTCTTTTTTCTTAGCTTTATTGCGATATAATTGATGTATAAGTTTGTGTAAGTTTAAGGTGTACAATGTCATGATTTGATATATGCATAGATTGTGAAATGATTGCCACAATAAGGCTTGTTAACACATCCATCACCTTACATAGTTACAATTTTTGTGTATGTGTTGAGAACTTTTAAGATGTACTCTGTTAGCAACTTTCAAATATGCCGTAGAGTATAATTTACTACAGTCATTATGCTGAATGTTACATCTGCAGATCTTACTCATCTTATAACTCATAACTTTGACCACCCTCACCCATCCTTCTACCCACTGCCCTGCCTGTCCCTGGCAACAACCAATCTATTCTCTCTTTCTAGGAGTTTGGGTATTTTAGATTCCACATATAAGTGATATCTTACAGTATATGTCTTTCTCTCTGACTTATTTTACTTAGCATAATGCCCTCAAGGTCCATCCACGTTGTCACAAAGACCAGAATTTCTTCTTTTTAATGGCTGAATAATATTCTACTATGCATATATGCTACATTTTCTTTATCCATACATCCATTGATGCACACTTAGGTTGTCTCCTTTCTGTTTCTGTGGATTCGCCAATTCTGGAAATTTATTAAAATGCTTTACACAATATATGGTGTTTTGTAAATAACTTATTTCATAGCATGATGTTTTTGAAGTTCATGCATGTTGTACTATATATCAGTGCTTCATTTCTTTATATTGCCAAGTTGAATCCCATTGGATTTACCAGATTTTACTTATACATTTACCAGTTGATGAACATTTGAGTTGTTTCCACTTTTGAGCCATTGCGAGTAATGCTGAACATTTGTATACAACTTTTTGTGGACATATTTTCATTTTTCTTAGTTATATGCCCAGGCAGGTGTATAGAGAATTTTTAGGACTTGGAAGTTCAATGGGAATTTTGGAACTTGAGATTCTTTAGGGAAGGACTAAAGAATTAGGAGTTATTCCATATCGAGAAATATTTTGAGGATATATAGGAAGACATCAGATTAATTACTTGGGTTATACTGTAACTCTCTGTTTAATGTTTTGAGGAACTCCTGTTCTCCAAAGCAGCTGCATCAATTCATAGTCCCATCAGCAGTATATGAGGGTTCCAAATTCCCCACATCCTCAATATTTGTTATCGTATGTCATTTTTATTAACAACCATTCTGGTGAATATGAAGTAGTATCTCATAATGGTTTTGATTTGCCATTTCCCTAATGACTAATGATGTTGGGCATCTTTTCATGTGTTATTGGCCATTCATATATTTTCTTTGGAGAAATGTCTATTCAAATCCTTTGCCTATTTTGTCATTGGGTTGCCTTTTTATTATAGGCTTGTATCAATGTATATTCTGTATATAAGTCTCTTATCAGATATATTATTTACAAATATTTTATCTCAGTATGTAGGTTACCTTTTCACTTTCTTGATGGTGTCCTTTGAAGCAAAAAGTTTTTAATTTTGAGGAAGTTCCACTTGTCAATCTTCTCTTTTATAAGTTGTGCATTTGGTATCATAGGTAATGTTAACATAGCTAATGATAAAATAGCATATCATTGCCTAAACCAATGTCATAAAAATTACTCCTATATTTTCTTCTAAGGGTTTTATAGTTTTAGCTCTTATATTAGGTCCATGATCCATGTTGAGTTAATTTTTGTATATTGCATGATGTAGGAAGTCCAAATTTATTCTTTTGCATGTGGCTATCCATTTGTCCTAGAGATAAACATTTCTTTCTATTTATTTAGTTTCTATTTATTTAGTTAGTTTTTATTTGCACCATGTGAACGTATTCAGAAAAATATTTGGATAAGTAAAATTGGATAACAATTCTATTCACAAAACAAAATAGAATAAAATACTTATTCTGTCACTATCATAGAAAAATAGATATGATCTGGTCTTCTAGAAGCAGGTGTCATTTTATGCTTTTTTTTTTAATTCCCCAGGCTTTCCCTAAAGGAAGGGTTATCTCACAATGTAATTTTTGAAAATAGCTTACAATATATATGTACAATAGAATACTCTATAGTCAGTAAGAAAAAGGAGATGTTTCTACATGCATACATATGGAAAGCCTCCAGAATACATCATGATAAAAGTAAGTTGCAGAAAAGTGCTTATATCATGCAAACATTTGCATGAAAAAAATATAATATATGCATGAAATGTATAGAATATTTATGTAGGGATCTATCCAGAATGATAGTCAAGAAACTGACCAAATGCATGCCCAGATAGAGTAGTAGATGGCTGAGGAGTAAAGAGAGAGATGAAAACTTTTGCTCAGTGTTATTTTGTACCTTGTGACTTTTGAAAAATGCATATGCCTTAGATACTTAAAACTTAATAAAAGTTAATAAAATCGCCCTATTAACTTTACTTAATTTTAATGGAGAACATCTTTCCAAGTTTCCTCTGAGATACTGACTGTAGAACTCTAAAATATTTCCTATTAAATGGTATGACTATATAAATGATGCAGAAAGAGTTATCAATTCAAATTGCCTAAACATTCTGACACTACAGCCAGAGACCACCCAGTACTGAGCAATGTTCAAAAAATACCCACAGAGAACATATACACTTCTTAAAGAGAACTTGGTGCATCAGCACAGACTTGGTTCACAAATCTCAAGACATTCAAATAAACAAACAAAAAAATTGCCTTGCATTTTGAGAGATGTATAATTTTACATGGTGGGTAGCAAAGTCCTACAGGCCAAGGAGCCATAAATCACATTCTTCACTGAAAAGACATTAGGTAAAATTATGGCTTCAGTGAAAGAAAGATATGGAAATGTGGGAGAGTACTTTTTTAACATTTATTTGAGAATAATTACAGATAGAAAAACCATTTATTCCTGACATTATGCTTCTCACCTATCATCATCCCTTTAGCTAGCAAGCCTGATGGACCCACTGATCTGGTCTACCATGACATCCCCTGACACTCTCAAACCTGTTTAGAGATGGCATCAATGCTCCCTCAAAAGTGGCCATCTCAAATGATGCCCCTGTTACTCTTCCAAAAGAAAGAATATATATCCTCACATGTTTATTATAATGCCTTGACTGCCCCAGGAATTTTAATGTCGGACTTACAGTACATTGAGAACCACTATTTGCAAGTCCAGATTTTATTTTTAAGTTTATTAAAAATAAAGATAAAAGCTTGATGTGAGCAAAGCATACTTGGCTATAAAAGTCCAGTTGCTCCTATTTTGGACATTCTGAAGCCTTATTAATAATTTGCTCCAAAATCCAGAAATGCTCATATATTACAGTGGACACCTAACATGAAATGGTTCATTCCTTCCAGTTGAAAGCCTGAGCTTCTCAACTGCAAAGTTCAGGAACTTAGGTGCACCTTAATTCTAAAGAGTCAAAAAATTTACAAATGAGGTTACCTCTTGGTAAGTTCCATGATTGGGAACAAAGAGAGGGCCTTTTTACATATCACTCACCCCACTGCTGAGTCTGTCCATCTACAGATTGTGTTGATGATGTCACCAAGACAAAGAGTGCATTTAGTCTAAAAAGCTAACTTGAAAAGACATTGAAAGGTTGGAATTATGTATGGCAGAAGACAATTATGCAAGCTAAATGATTCTTTAATTAATAATGAGATCCATCACAGGCTAAAGAGAAAGACTTACAGGATGGAAAGCTTTGTGATTTACTCAGTGTGTGTCCATATGTGCCTGCAGTGTATATATTTGGGATATAAATGATACATGCACAGTGTACGTACCATGGCATCTGAATCTACATGCTTGTTGTCCCAGCTCATGACTCATTTATACACTGAGTGAGTGAATATCTAGAATGTAAGAATTGTCTCTTAAGACATAGAATGCATTGCCTGGTTCCTGGAGCCGTATGGTTTATTATTAGAAAAAAATTTGAATTTCATTGATTCGTAATCTATGTTCCCTTATTTTCAAAAAATAAGCAGTTGCTTTATACTGGCCATATTTAAAATTTTTGAACATTAAATCAAAACATGAATGTGCATAAATCTCTTCATGTATGTAAAGTCATACTAATATATCAATGTAGATGCATAAACTAACAAAATACTATTTATTCAACTTTTAAATGTTTCCCAGTCTCTGGATGAACAACTGCTTTAACCAGTTATATTTGCTTCCAACTGTATTCAGTATGACTCCCTGTTCACCGTTCTCCCCTTCTCTTAGAAGGAGGGGTATATCCCAAGAGTGGGATATAAGGAAAATAGGGAGAGAGAGCTCTAACCCAAAAAGCTGCAGCTCTATTAAGGGCAAGGTTATGTCTTTTTTTTTTTTTTTTTCAAACAAAGTGTTGGCTAATTGAACATAACAAACAAACAAACAAAAAGTGTTGTATGGCTCAAAATGGTCCTAAAACCACCATTAAAAGAAATCTGAAACAAAACTAAAGTTGGTTTCTTATACCATACACGCAAAAAATTTCACTTAACACCCACGCTATATAGAACTACAAGAAAGAAATCTTTGGACAATTTTTAAAATACTTTTCTTATTAAAATAAAGCCTATGTAAGAAAAATGTTAGCAGATTTAAAATATATTAAACTTCTAGATAGCACAGAACAACATTTTTTTTTTTTAAGCAGGCTCAACGCCCAGCATGGAGCCCAACATGGGGCTTGAACTGAGATCAAGAACTGAGGTGAGATCAAGAATCTGCCACTTAACCAACACCCAAGCAGCCCAAAATAACATTTTAAAGGAAAGTTAAAGGAAAAACACACACCCAGAAGAAATATTTTAACATTCATGATAAATAACAGATTACTATCCACCATAAATAAAGACCTCTTAAACATGTATTCAAGGGCAAGTAACTAGATTTAAAACAGCAAAAGATATTAAAAAGAAATTCACCATAGAATGTATATGGTCAATAATCATAAAACACTAAACTCATTAGTAACTAGGTAAAATACAATTTTATAAAAACATATATTGTGGTTTTAAAACATTTCTGCAAATTCTTTGATAGTTCTTCCTTTAAAAAGTGAAGTCTAATTCCCCTTCCCTTGAATGTTGGCCAGACTTATGCCTTGCTTCTAACTAAACTATGTAGTAGGAGGAGTGATGTCAGAAATATTGCAGAATAGTGATTCTCAGCCTTGTCCCCCAACCATATATGGACACAATACCTTCGTAATATTTCTAGATCTAGTTAGAAAGTTGAAATACCCCAGAAAAGCACAAAACTGAGAACAGCTGCATTAAGATGGGTAAGAAGAGCACTTTTTCTTTACCAGCATCACCCCTTTCCCTAAAAAAGAAAAGAAATAGAAAAAGAAATAGAAAATAAAGAAGGAAGAAGTAAAATTATTTGTTTGCAGATGACATGATCCTATTATAGAAAAACATAAAGACACACTAAAAAACAGATCTCGTACATGAATTCAGTAAAGTTGCAGGATACACAGTTAACTTAAAACAATCAATTGCATTTCTATACCCTGACAACTATCCAGAAAGGAAAGTAAGAAAGCAATCTCTTTTACAGTAGCATCAAAAAGGATAAAATGCTTAGAAATAAACTTAACCAAGGAAGTGAAAAACGTGTACACTGAAAACTACAAAAACACTGATGAAAGAAATTAAAGACACAAATAACTGGAAAGACATTTCAAATTCATAAACCGGAAGACCTAATATTGTTAAATTTTTCATACTACCCAAAACAATCTATAGATTCAATGCAATCCCCATCAAAATCCCAAATTTTTATAAATATAGAAAAAAAACAATCCTTTAATTCATATGGAACAATAAGGTCCAGAGTAGCCAAACTGACCTTGAGTAAGAACAAAGCTGGAGGCATCACACTTTCTGATTTCAAAATATACTACAAATCTATAATAACTAAGGAAAATATATATGGTGTTGGCATAAAGACTGGTGAAATGGAATAAAGAGGCCAGAAATAAACCCATGCATTTATGGTCAACTGGTACATGACAGGGATGCGAAAAATACACAATGGGGAAAGAACAGTCTTTCCAACAAATGGTGTTGGGAAAACTCAATATCCATATACAAAAAAGTCACAATGTACCCCTATTTTACACCAAGCCAAAAAAAAAAATTAATTCATACTGGATTAAAGACTTAAACGAGATCTGAATCTATAAAACTCCTAGAAGTAAACACAAAAGAAAAGTTCCCTGATGTTGGTCTTGGCAATGATTTCTTGGATATGACAACAAAGCACAGGCAATAACAGCTAAAACAGACAGGTGGAATTACATCAAGCTATAAAGCTTCTGCATAGCAAACAATCAAAAGAATGAAAAGACAACATACAGAATGGGAAAAGGTTTTTATTTACAAACTACATACCTAAAAAAGAACTAATGTCCAAAATATATAAGAAAGTCATACACCTCAAAAGCAAAAAGAAAAAAAAAAATGAAAACAAATAACCCAATTAAAAATGAATGGAGAACTAGAATAAAAATTTTTCCGAAGAAGACATACAAATGGCCAGCAAGTATATAAAAAGGTGCTCAACATCACTAATCATCAGGGAAATGCAAATCAAAACCACATGAGATAATTACCTCACACCTGCTAGGATGGCTATTATCAAAAAACCAAAAGGTAGTTAAGTGTTCATAAGGATGCAAAGGAAAGGGAACCCTTGTACACTCTTGGTGGAAACATAAAATGGTGCAACAGCTATGGAAAACCGTAGGGAGGTTCTTTAAAAAATTATAGATAGAACTACCATATGATCCACCAATTCTACTTTTGTGTATATATTCAAAAGAATTGAAATCGGGATCTTGCAGAGATATCTGCATTCTCATCTGCATTTGTTTCAGCATTATTTGCAATAGCCAAGAATGAAATTTGCCCAAGTGCCATCAACAGGTAAATGAACTTAAAAAATGTGGAATATATCGACAATAGAGTGTTTTTTACCTTAAAGTTTTTATTTAAATTCCAGTTAACTAATTACAGTGCAATATTAGTTTCAGGCGTAGAATTTAGTGATTGATCACTTACATACAACACCCAGTGCTCATCACAACCAGTATTCTCCTTAATATCCATCACCCATTTAATCCACCCCCCCACATCCCTTCCAGCAACTCTCAGCTTGTTCTCAATAGTTAAGAGTCTGTTTTATGGTTTGTCTCTCTTTTTTTTCCCCTCTATGTTCATCTGTTTTGTTTCTTAAATTCCATGTATGAGAAAAATCATATAGTATTTGTCTTTCTCTGACTTATTTTGCTTAGAATACTTAGAATACTCTCTAGCTCCATCCACATATTTGAAATGGCAAAATTTCATTCTTTTTATGCCTGGGTAATATCCGATATTATATATATAATATATATACACATGGGATATTTTATATATTTTTTATATATGATCCCATGTATATATATCCCATGTATATTATAATATAATATACATGGGATATTTTATATATATTATATATACATATGTGTGTATATATATATCCCATATAACATATTTGATATAATAATATCCCATATAATATACACACAGTATGGTATATACTTATACATATATACAGGTCTATGTATATACCTCCTTTTCTTTATCCATTCATCAGTCTATGGACATTTGTTTGGGCTCTTTCCATAATTTGGCTATTGTTGATAATTCTGTGATAAACTTAAGTATGAGAGCGTTCCCCTTTCTCCATATCCTGCCAATATCTGTTATTTCCTGTATTGTTAATATTAGCCATTCTGACAGGTGAGAGAGGTGATATCTCATTGTAGTTTCAATTTGTATTTTCCTGATGATGAATGATGTTGAGTATCTTTTCAGATCTGTTAGCCATCTGTATGTCTTCTTTGGAAAAATTTCTTTTCATGTCTTCTACCCATTTTTTAACTCAGTAATTTGGCTTTGGGGTGTTGAGTTTGATAAGTCCTTTACATATTTTGGATACTAACCCTTTATTAAATATGTCATTTGCAAATGCCTTCTCCCATTCTGAAGGTTGCCTTTTAGTTTTGTTGATTGTTTCCTTCTTTGTGCAGAAGCTTTTTATCTTGATGAAGTTCCAGTAGTTTGTTGTGTTTTTGTTTCCCTTGCCTCTGGAGACATAGGCAAGACAACTAGACATTGCCTCTAGTAAGAAGTTGCTATGGCCAATGTCAAAGAGGTTACTTTCTGCATTCCTCTCTAGGAATTTGATGGTTTCTTGTCTCACATTTAGGCCTTTCATTTTGAATTTGTTTTTGTGTATGGTGTAAGAAAGTGGACCAGTTTCATTCTTTTGTATGTAGTTGTCCAGTTTTCTCAACACCATTTGTTGCAGAGACTGTCTTTATCCCACTGGATATTCCTTCCTGCTTTGTTGAAGATTAGTTGACTGTATTGTTATGGGTCCATTTCTGGATTTTCTATTCCGTTCCATTGATCTATGCGTCTGTTTTTATGCCAGTACCATACTGTCTTGATCAGTACAGCTTTGTAATATAACTTGAAGTGTGGAATTGTGATGCTTCCAGCTCTGCTTTTCTTTTTCAAGATTGCTTTGGCTATTCGGGATCTTTTGTGGTTCCATACAAATTTTAGGATTGTTTATTTTAGCTCTGTGAGTATTTTGATAGGGCTTGCATTAGATGTGTAGATTGCTTTCAGTAGTACAGACATTTTAACAATATTTGTTCTTCCAATACATGAACAAGGAATGCTTTTCCATTTCTTTGTATCATCTTCAATTTCTTTTATAAGTGTTTTCTAGTTTTCTGAGTATAGAACTTTTACCTCTTTGTAATGACACACTGGACCAGATGGACTTAACAAATATATTCCAAACTTTTCATCCTAAAGCAGAATACACATTCTTTTCAAAATCACATGGGACATTTACCAAAATAGATCACATACCATATCACAAATCAGGCCTCAACAGGTACAAAAGGATTGAGATCATATCATGCATATTTTCCACTCACAACAGTATGAAACTCGAAGTTAATCACAAGAAAAAGTTTGGAAAGACCATAAATACATGGAGGCTAAAGAATACCCTATGAAAGAATGAATGGGTCAACCAGGAAATTAAAGAAGAAATTAAAAAATACATGGAAATAAATAAAAACAAGATGGCCCCAAACCTTTGGGATGCAGTAAAAGTGGTTAAGACGGAAGTATATAGCAACACAGCCCAACCTCAAGAAGCAAGAAAAATCTCAGACACATGACCTAATCTTATACCCAAAGGAGCTAGAAAAAGAACAAATGAAGTCTAAAGCCAGCAGAAGGGAAACAGTAAAGCTTAGAACAAAAATAAATTATATAGAAACAAACAAACAAACAAAAACCCAGTGGAACAGATCAATGAGGGGTGCCTGGGTGGCTCAGTTGGTTAAGAATCTGCCTTTGGCTCAGGTCATGATCTCAAGGGCCTGGGATCAAGTCCCGTGTTGGGCAACCTGCTCAGCAGGGAGTGTGCTTCTCCCTCTCCCTCTCCCTCTGCCTCTCCTCCCTCCCCTTGTACTCTCTCTCTCTCTCAAATAAATAATATCTTTTTAAAAAAGAAAAACAACTTTTCAATGAAACCAAGAGCTGGTTCATTGAAAAAATTAATAAAATTGATAAACCCCTAGCCAGACTTATCAAAAAGAAAAGAGAAAGGACCCAAATAAAATCACTAATGAAAGAGAAGAAATCACAAGTAACACCACAAAAATACAAACAATTATAACAGAATATTATAAAAAATTATATGCCAACAAAGGGCATTCTGTAAGAAATGGATAAATTCCTAGATATATACAAACTATCAAAACTGAAGCAGGAAGAAAAAGAAAACCTAAACAGACTGATAAACAGCAAAGAAACTGAATTAGTAATCAAAAATCTCCCAACAACAAAAAAAATGCCTTCACAGGGGAATTCTACCAAACATTTAAAGAAGAACTAGTACCTATTTTTCTCAAACTTTTCTAAGAAATAGAAATGGAAGGAAAACTTTCAAACTCATTCTATGAGGCCAGCAGTACCTTAACTCTAAAATCAAAGACCCCATTAAAAAAGAGAACTATAAGACAATATTCCTGATGAACATGGATGCAAAAATTCTCAACAATATTAGCAAATCAAATCCAATAGCACATTAAAAGAATCATTCACCATGATCAAGTGGGATTTATTCCTGGCTTGCAGGGATGGTTCAATACTCACAAATCAATCAACATCATACACCACATTAATAAAAGAAAGAATAAGAACCATATGATCCTCTCAATAGATGCAGAAAAAGCGTTTGACAAAGAATGGCACCCATTCTTGATAAAAACCATTAGCAAAGTAAGAAAAGAATATACCTCAACATCATAAAGGCCATCTCCAAAACCCATAGCTATGGGTTTCCTCAATGGGGAATAATTGAGAGCTTTTCCTCTACGTTCAGGAACCAGACAGGGATATTCATTCTCACTACTGTTATTTCATGTGATACTGGCAGTCCTAGGCTCAGCAATCAGAAAACAAAACAAAAAATAAATAAAAGGCATCAAATTGGTGAGGAAAAAGTCAAACTTGCACTCTTTGCAGAGAGCATGATACTCTATATAGAATACCTGAAAGACTCCATAAAAAATTGCTAGAACTGATACATGGATTCAGTAAACTCGCAGGATACAAAATCAATGTCCAAGTATGTTGCATTTTTTTACTCCAATAATGAAGCAGTAAAAAAAAGAAATCAAGGAATCGATCCCTTATAATTGCACCAAAACTATAAGGTACCTTGGAATAAACCTACAATAGAATTTTATTCAGCTTTAAAAAAGAAGGAAATCTTACTATTTCCAACAAATAGGTCAACCTGGAAGACATTATGCTAAGTGAAAAAAATTATCAGAAAGACAAATATTGTAAGATTCCACTTATATGATGTAGCCAAAATAGACTCATGGAAACAGAGAACAGAATGATGGTTGCCATGGTTTAGAGATAGGAGAAAATGGGGAGGTATTCAGTGGGTATAAACCACAATGAGATACCACCTTACACCAGTTAGAATGGCTAAGATTAACAAGCAGGAAATAACAAATGTTGGCGAGGATGTGGAGAAAGGGGAACTCTCTTACACTGTTGGTGGGAATGCAAGCTGGTATAGCCACTCTGGAAAACAGTATGGAGGTTCCTCAAGAAGTTAAAAATAGAGCTGCCCTACAACCCAGCAATTGCACTACTGGGTATTTATCTCAAAGATACATATGTAGTAAAAAGAAGAGGCACCTGTACCCCAATGTTCACAGCAGCAATGTCCACAAGAGCCAAACTGTGGAAGGAGCCAAGATGTCCTTCAACAGATGCATGGATAAAGATGACATGGTTCATATATACAATAGAATATTACTCAGCCATCAGAAACGATGAATACTCACCATTTACATCAACATAGATGGAACTGGAGGGTATTATGCTAAGTTAAA
This sequence comes from Nasua narica, assembly GCA_028533885.1. Classification (NCBI taxonomy): domain Eukaryota; kingdom Metazoa; phylum Chordata; class Mammalia; order Carnivora; family Procyonidae; genus Nasua; species Nasua narica. The sequence continues at coordinate 64,712,219 of CM052811.1, forward strand.
TAAATCAATCAGAGAAAGACAATTATCACACGGTTTCGCTCATATGCAGAATATAACAAATAGCACAGAGAATCATAGGGGAAGGGAGGGAAAACTGAATGGGAAGAAATCAGAGAGGGAGACGAACCATGAGAGACTCTTGACTCTGGGAAACAAACTGAGGATTGTGGAAAGGGAGGTGGGTGGAGGGATGGGGTAACTGGGTGATGGGCATTAAGGAGGGCACGTGATGTGATGAGGACTGGGTGTTATATACAACTAATGAATCATTGAACACTATACCAAAAACTAATGATATACTATATGTGGGCTATTGAACTTAAATTAAATAAAAAGTAAAGTTTCAGCTATGCAAGATGAGTAAGTTCTAGAGATTGTCTATACAACATAGTGCCTATAGCTAACAACATAGTACCATGAACTTACATTTTTGTTAAGAGGGGAGATTTCATGTGAAGGAAGCATTCTTACCATAAAAAAGGGGAGGGGGACACAAGGAAACATACAGAGGTGATGGATATTTTTATTACCTCGATTGTGGTGTTAGTATATGTGGTGCTGAAGTGAGCACTTGATTGTGGTAATAGTAACATGGTGTATACATATGTCGAAACTCATCAAACTGTATACATTAAAGCATGGATAAATCCATAAGCAATGTGGAAGTGGTGATGACAGGTGAGGTCACAGGTGATGATAGGTGATGACCAGGTTAGGTCACAGAAGGGATAACTTCTGTTTGGCTCTTGCTCTCCTGGATTGCTCATCTTGGGGGAGCTGGCTGCCATGCCAAGACAACACTCAAGTAGCCCATGTTGGGGAGAACTGTCTCCTAGCACCAACCTGCCCGCCATGTGAATGAACCACCTTAAGTCCTCCAGGCCCTGCTAAGACCTCGAATGACTGCGAACATCTTGACTTCGCTCTAGTGAGGGACCCCAAATCAGAACCAGCCAGCGAAGAATCTCCTAGATTTCTGACCAACAGAAACTATGAGGTCATAAAGGTTTGTCTTTGATTGAGCCCTCTAAGTTTTAGTGTAATTTGTTCTGTAGAAGTAGATAACTAACACACAATATTTTATGGTAGCTTTATGTGTAACAGTAAAAATATCAGAAACAATTTAGATTTCCATCAATAAAGGTATGGTTGAATAAACTGTAATTAATCCATATTATAAAACATTATGCAACTATTAAATTAACAAGGTAGCTCTATGTAATAAAGAAAAAATCTTCAGGAAGTATTAAATAATAAATCATCAAACATGCATTGTATTAATTTTTATAATAAAATATATTTGGGGGGCGCCTGGGAGGCTCAGTTGGTTGAGCGACTGCCTTCGGCTCAGGTCATGATCCCGGAGTCCCAGGATCGAGTCCCATATCAGACTCCCGGCTCTGCGGGAAGTCGGCTTCTCCCTCTGACGTTCTCCCCTCTCATTCTCAATCTCTCTCTCTCTAATAAATAAATAAAATCTTTAAAATAAATAAATAAATATATATATATATATATATATATATTTGGCAATATGTAATTTACATATACACCTAGGTACATGTGTCTCTATTTGTATATGCTTTCAGAAACCTCTAACATAGAGGATTGGCCTGAAGGGAGTAGCAAGGAGATTTCACTTTATATACTTCTATATACTTGGAATTTTTTAATAACAAACATGTTTTATGCATCCATGTTTACTTTTCTAATTTTGTTTTAAAAATTAAACTAATGAAAAATAAATGAAGTAGTATTCTCTTCTTTTAAGAGCTTTCATTGTTGATATTAGCTAATTACCTCGAAGTACAAGACAAGAAAATAAGATAAAGTCAAAATGCACAATTTACTTTAACAGCTTTGTGGCTACGAAAAAGCAAGTGAAATAACAATTAGTTTTGACTCCAAGCCAGGTTGTCTTAATGTCATTCTACGGCCACAGCTTACCTGCCTGTCAAATGGGGAAGGGGATCTGAAAAGAGGACCTTGGGAAGGAGTGAGAATGACTTGGCCCAAATACACTACTGATACCGCACAAAGTCCAGAACCCACACCAAATACCAGATGGACCGTGGGTCGATAGTGATATCTTCATGTACAAAGGACAGCACGTTAAAGAAGGGGATGAACTAGATGTCTACCTGTGGGAGCTTTTGATTGGGTTTAATGCTAGGGCTTTTATCCTGCTGAGGATTTCAGAAAAAAAAAAAAATAAATAATGCACGGGCTGTCCCAAGAACTAGAGGTCAAAAGGGAGTGGATAATAGAATTTGAATAAAAAGGAAAAATTGATTAGCTGATAGTGATTATTAGGCAAGGTTACAGAAGGCATTATTACAACTAGTGGAGCATTGTGAAAGGACACTCATCCCTTACTACAAAGCCATCTGAATCAACCTGAAGTATAAAATATGAAGACTCAAGTGACCAAGGCAAACTTTAATTGGGATTGCAAATATTACCTTGCAACCATGGCTAAAAAGGCTCCTTGAGAGTGTTTGTGTAAAACCTTATGCCTTTCTTTCAAAGGTTCCTTACAAAGAGCTCCAAAAAAAAAATTCTTTAATTCCAGTTTATAGATTTTCCTTCTTTTAATGTTCCCATCTCTGGTGTAGGCATATTATAAATGGAATTAACTACATTACTAATGCTTTTAATCTGATTTTACTGGTGCCTGGGGCTGATGACTAGGAATCAGCATGTGTGTCATTAAAAGAAAAATACAGTTATAGAGAAACAAAATTACATGTCCAAATAAACATATCTATCAGTGCATTTTATTTATTATCCCAACTAGCCAATGCACCAGGCCCCGACTGCATGTCTTCAAAAAAAGGTAGCTACAAAGCAGTTTGCATGGCTGCTAGAATCAAAAACTCACCCTTGATCAAAGAACTGGCCGGAAGAGCCCACAATTTGATGGGCTCCTTTGTTTGTAACTCCTGAATACGAGGCCTGAAACTACATATTTGTGAAGCACTTCATGCCTTTTTGTAAGACTCTCCATAGGTAGATAGGTAATCTACTGACAGTTTTTAATTCAGTCCCATCAACTGCCACCAATCCACTGGATTGCTGCAGAGTTGAACTGGTTTGGCTATCCAGACGAATGCAGGATCAGGACTTACTGGCTACTGTTGACTGAAAGTCCTCTGTGTGAGGCCACCACTTTGAATCCGGTGACAGGTGAAGGAAAGAAACGCTGGAGCACAAGAGCTGAGAATTTTAAAAGCGATGATTAAAGAGAGAGTATGACATAGTCCCAAACATCAGAACCCGCTCCTGAAACCACAGTGGGCTCCTGCCTCCACTTCCATTTGCTTCTAGTTACTGTGGAATATTTCCAAATCCTGTGCTATGCCCAACATAAATCACCCCAACGTGAATGGCTGCCTCCTCCTGCTACCACCTATCAAATGTGCTCACAGACTCAGACATACCAGTGACCTTGCCATGTGCTAAAACCTGCCCAGACCACCCCTGTGGGAGGGATCCTGGGTGTCTTTTGTCTTCTGACAGTACTTGCTGAGCTACTTAGTAGGCAGCAACTCTTTCTTCTGGCCGTTGCATCTCTTGTTATTTTTGATAATTATTTAAATTTTTATGCCATCACTTGACTTTTTTCACTGAACATTCCCCAATGTACATGGAAAGCCTTGGGGGTACAAATGATTGTATTTTATCTTCTTTTCTTGCCTTTCATTTCCTGTCCCCACTTCCCCACTACCACTGGCCCTGCTATAGTGTCTTACCCTGGGAAATCCTTACTACACATTTGTTTTGCAGTTCGAAAACTATGATACAGTCAGCCAGCCCTTGGGTTGCCCCACAACTCCACTGGGACAGAATAATATTCACACCCCCCCCCCACCAAAAAAACTTTACTACCATTACAAGAGCAAAGCCAAAGGAAAGGGAAATATGTTTAATGAAGAACTAGAATATTTTCACAATACGATTTAATCTTCCCAGTATGCTTACAATGAAGTAGGTACTATTATTTCTATTTACAGATGAGAAGCCAGGCTGAGAAAGGTTCAGCAATTTGCCTAAAGTCAACTTGATTTTTCCAGGGCTGATCCAAACCTGGGTCAGTTGGGTTCTATCCTCTGGGCCAGCTCAACAACAGGTAATATTAGAGGCTATGTGAATAATCTACGGAGCACAGTGACCACTAAGGGATCATGGAGAGATGAAAGCAGATGGAAATGGGCCACCAATCAAGGAAGGCTTCTTGAACAAGGGATCACTAAAAGGAGAGAACGAGATGGAATGCAGCCCTGAAAAATAGAGGATCAAGCAAGTGGAGCAAGGTGAGAGAGAAAAGAAAAAGCATTTGCCATTAAGGCTGTAGAAATAGTTACAGTTGGTTTCCAGTCTCCTCATATTTTCTATCTAGCCAAACAGCAATAAAGGTATGTGGAAAACATATACATTAAATTACTAGGTGTCAGATTTCTGATTTGATAACACTTGGTATAAAAATAACAGTTATTATTACTCTTCATTTATCTAGCTCTGAGCACATACACAGCACAGTATAATACGTAGAATTTATCAGAGGAGGGACAAGAGTGGTGCCCCAAGGGCTTTCCAAGTAGAGGCTCAGGTGGAGACTGGGTGGCATCTGAGAATCAGGGGACTGTAATCACGTGGGTGTAGGAGGGTCTCCTCTCCAGGCTGTGGTCAAAGATGTTGTAGGTGGCTTTTTCCTTTTGTGGGGGAAGGGAAGGGACTCCAGTGTCTGTTTTTTAGAAAGAAGATGTTGATTGGAGCCTTTTTCTCACATTATATGCCCCAGATTACTACATATAAAAACAACCACTACCAATTTTCCTCTAAGAAAGCTGCTGTCTTTTGAGTGGTGAGCCAAGTTAAGTCATGATCCAGGGAGACCCTCAATCTGGGAGCAAGGGCAGATGGGCAGCCTTTTCCTCAGAGTCCTAGCAAGACAAGTTTAGGCTCATAATGATTAAGCGTATTAGTTATAGAATATAGCAAAGATAGCCTCAAAAATTTTCTGCTTATTCACCACTGCTCAGAGATTCAGAAGACAACCAAGAGACAGAAAGTAAACTCAAGTTCCTTCATTTAAATCAGAGCACAGGCCCTCAATCATGGATTATTAACTTGTACTCTGGACACAAGTTTAGTGAACTTGGTTTTATAATTTCCCAGCATTGATAATTTAGCAAGAGCAGATGAGAAGTCTGAGGGAAGGCAGAGAGCTAGACAACAGGGATGCAATGGAAAAGCTGAAAAACGTAGCCAGGACTGGGTGGCATGGAATGATAGGGCACAGAACGGGCATCTACAGAACCTACAACTCAGTAGTCCCTAAGCACATCAGTGTTTTGTACAGGGTCATAAGCCAGAGTTTGGCTCATACTTGGTTCAGCTGTTATTCATTATATATTGTCCATAATAAAATAATTACATTTTGTTTTTTAAGAAGAATTGTGACATTCTGTAGAAACAAATACTGAATTAACTACTCCAGTTGAAAGAAAACAATTAAAATGATTGGAATAAAGAACTTAAGAATAGAGATTCATGATGTAGAATAAAAGCAGTAAGTATTTGGACTTAAGTCTAAATAACCACTATTAATTGTTATGAAGATCTAAGGCAAAGATAAACAATCTAACTTCTCAAGATGAAATGCAAAATGCTAACAAGTTGGAAAATAATTCCAGATATTTCAAAGAAATACGTCAGAGGAAACTAAACTCATGTTAAAGTTCATTTAACACTGAGTAAGTATTTATTGAACCCCTGTTATGTGTCAGGATTATACTAGGTGCTATATGCTATGCTAAACCCTATGCTAGCTAGGGTTTTAGCAAAAAACAATACAAACAAATGAAAAAATACAAACCAGTTCTTGCCTGAATTATAAACTAGCATGTGAACAGATAATAAACAAATATATAAATCTATAAATGTCATCTCTGGTTATGATACATGTAACAAAGAATAAAACAGGGTAAGGGAGTCTGGGGATGGTTAAGGGGCAGAGATTGCTATGATTTTTGATATGGTGTTTCTTGGATAGTCTCCCTTAGGAAGTCACATTTAGACAGAACTCTGAAAATAACGTGGCCATTCAGAGGAAGAGCATTCCAGGAAAAGTTGTTAAGTGAGTGCAAAGGCCCTGAGGCAGCACTGAATTTGGTCTATTTGAGGAACAGCTAGAAGTAGAGTAAGAGTAGGACAGAAGTTAAGTGCCTAGAGACATAGGCAGTATTCTAGCAGAACAGGACCTACTGTTGAATTGGATGTGGGAGATGACAGAGAGAGGAAATCAAGGAGATGTTTTAGGACCTCCCCCCTCTGAACTCTCCATCACCCTGATGCTGGAATACTAGGTATATGCTGGACCCACTTAACTATGATGGGGTGAATAAGGAAAAAACAAAACAAAACACAAGTAAGGGGGATTCTTTTGGAGATTTAGAGGGGTTGGCCTGAAGATCAATGCCAGGGCTCCATCAGAGTCTAGACGGTAGGTAAATCTAATGGACTTGCTAAGAGATACCAGGCAGTATAGATATAAGGGGACAACAGGCCTGAATGCTGGCTCTGGGACACATGCTGGCATTTCGAAATGAGTAGAGTGAGAGGACTAGGGAGAGGAGTAAGGAGTTCAAGAGTCTGAGAAAAGCCACAAAAAGTAGAGTTCTAAAGATGAAAAAAAAAAAAAAAATCTCCAGAAAGGGTGAGTGATCAGCAGGCTAACTGCCTGAGAGTTTAGGTAAATCAGGTGAGCTCTGAGAATCCCTGTACAGACATGGCGATCTGTTTGTCATGGGCAGCCTAGAGGGCAGTGCTGGGAGATAAATTTATAGATTCACAGATGATTTAAATTCCTGACAATGACAGAGAAATGTACAAAGTTGAAAGTTAAAGCCAACATCTAATACCATAAAGGAGGCCTTAGAGGGATCACTTCCTCCATGTCCCTCCCAGGCCTGTGGCCCTCTTTGCCTGGTGACCTGTGTCTGACAGGAGTGTGTCACATCCTTGGATATGGCGGTGGAGGACCCAGGATGGGATCCTTCCTTTCTGTTACAGTGAGTCATATACACCTAGGAGATAAATCCGCTCACGATTTAGCAAAAGGCTCATCAAACAGTTTCAAGAAAGGGAAATATTCAAGAACCTGATAGTGAGATCACAAAACTGAAAGGCAGTGACTGGAGGGCAGGACCCTCAGTAGTCCAGCAATGACTTGCCTTAGAGCAAATTAATTCTAGTAAACAGCGTTTTCCTTTTTGTTGTTTTTGGTTGTGTGTTTGACTTATTTTCTTCATCAAGTGAAATCAAATTTTAGAGAAGCGACATGAGTTACCTGTTTGGAATTTTGTAGGAAAAAAGAGGAAAGGGATGTGGTGTTTTGGGACAGAGGAATGATGGTGAGGATGGCTCCTACAGGAGGCGTGGTGTTTCCTCTCCCATTGTAAACATCTGCTGTAACTGCCTATTGGGAGAAAATCTAACCATCAGCCCCATTTTTTTCCCCGTTATAATCACTTATATTTTATCGTCGATGGTGGTGGAACTGATATATGGTAATATTCCTTTTTCCTTTTTAAGTACTCCGTGACGGAAAAAAAGAAGAAGAAAGGAAAAGAAAGAAAGAAAACTTCCATTGTGATAGCGCAGCAGCCAAGATTTAAAGGTTGTGCCGGACTTACAATTGAAATGCAAATCACTCTTTGCAAACAGCCTCCTGCTGAGGCCCAAATTTTTACAGATCAGGTTCTGCTGTCCTGATGAGGAATCACTGAACAGCATTTCCCAGGATTCACAAATTAGTTGCTGTCTAAGGTATCATTTTCTACGTTATAATTGTAACTTACCAGAGGAAACTTTGTCACAAAAGACAGTACCCTGTGCTTGCATTATTTTTCCAGCTGCACCGCCACCAAGGATTCTTTCACACACAATAAAAATACACACATCACGACCTCCCTCTCTGAAATACACACTCCTTGAATATAAACATTTTGAGAATATTGGTGTGCTTTTCTTCCCCTTCCTTTTTAGATGTGCAGGTGGTAAAATACTGGCTGCCATGAACTGCAGACAATAAATAAAAATTACCAGCTTCTTAGGGCTGCCTGATAGAAATGTGCCAGCTTGAAGAAGCCTGACTCTCCGGGCACGATGGTTCTCGGTGAGAAGTCCCTGGATATGCATTCGGGTCCTCTTGCTGAGCGTTCCCTCCTGTGTGGGGAAGGCTTGTCCAGTTCAGACCTGAATAGCTACCCTCGGAGATAGGAGGCTCTCAGGACCCTAACAGGTTCCCTTGCCTGCCCTATACACCTGAAGCAAATAATACATTATATGTCAATTAAAAAAAAAAAGGCTGATGCCCCAAGAGAGACAGCATTGCACACAGGGCAGAGAAAACAATAGGGTGAGCATCTAAAAGCCAAAGTTGAGAGATGAAATAGTAATTCCAGGAAGTATGGTAGTCTGGGGAGAATATCACTAGCTAGTACTCTTACACTTGGTCTTGTCACAGACCTTGAAAGCTGAATTATCCCAATGTGTCTATGGGCTTCAATCTCATACATAAATGTTCTGGATCAGAGTTCCCCAAAGAGAAATCTGAGAATCGCTTGTCCCGGCACCACACAGGGAGTTTGTTCTAAAACGTGCTTCTGGGGATTCATCCCCAGAGATTCTGATTTATTATCCCCAGGATATGTTCCAAGAATCTGCAATTTTAACCAGTTCCCCAGATGATTTTTATGCATACTGAATTTGTGAAACACTGCAGTAGATGAACTCTGAAATTCCTTCCAGACTTAAGGCTTGAGAAATCCACAGGTTAGTCAGGCATACCCATCACGAACACTGTGACCCTTTACCAGAAATATCAATCTTTGTCTGTGTCTTTATTTATACTATATGTCTAGATCATGTCTATCCATCTCTCTCCACATCTAAAGCTAAGTCTACATCTATGTCTACACCTACATATACATCTGTATCTACAACTCAAGAGAAATAGAAGGGAAAAGCCTATTTCAATGAGGTTACTATTTATATCTAGATAGAAGCTACCAGACATCCCTCCACCCAAGTATATGATCAAAGGCCCCACCGACTGGCCAAGGTATAAATATGATGAAATCCTAGAGACCATTTTCAACATCCCCTGGCCACCAAAAAAGAGATGACACTACAGGTATGGTCTTCTGCTAGAGCAGGAGAGATTCCTCAGGATGAGAGACAAGCAGGGGAGAAGCGTGGTCCTTTCCTCAGCCCCTGTGGTTTGGAGAGGAGGAGAAACTGAGGAATGAGGTCAGAACAGCCCTTCAATTACCTCAGTCTCTTTGATGAAGTAGGAGGGAGAGAAATATGCTGGGAGGAGAGGAGTAGAAAAGAATTGAAGAAAATTATGAAAAGTTGGGATTATTATTGAAGAGAAGAGGTGAGAAATCTAAGCAAAGTCAACAGGAAAGTGTGAGTTGCTTGAGTACCAACCGGGGTGAAAGCCTCGGCAATTTTATTATCACTAATCAGCTTGGTTGCAAGGCGGTTCGTGGCGACATTTAATTCTTTGAAAACCAGGGAGACCAGATATGTTTTCACATCTTTTTTGGTCATATATTTTATTCACAGGGAATTGCCTAGTCATATCATTTGTTCATATATTTAATTACTTTCTTCTTTAATTTCTTTAACCATATATGTATTTATGATAATGTCTTTCAGTGTATGCACTGCAAATAACGTCCTTCATTTAATGTGTGTTGAAGCATTTTCAGAGTGCGTAAGTTTTTATTTGTATGTATCCAAATCTACTGAATTTTCTCTTCACATATTTTTCAATATTTATTAAACTTGCAAAAGTCTACACTGTTGAGGAGACCCAGATATTTCCAAGATTTTTCTATTATGGCTTGCAATTTTTTTCTTCCCCTGATGTTTTGCTTCACCCGATAAGACAAAGGTATCTTAATATTTATCCCCCTCAGATGGCTAACAAACTGCACAGTCAACTTGCAATTATTCACAAGTTAGGGAGGCCAGCAAAACATGCATGTTTATAATACTACGAATAATTCTCCCAATGAATACAGCAGATTGCTTTTCTTTCTTCCTATAAAGTTTTCAATTCAATAAACTCTTTATCCAAAGTATCAGTTTATAAGTATAACATTTATCTTTGCAAAAAGATAAGCCTGGTTTCTTTAGGTGACTCTACTTGATTGGCCTTAGTCTCCTTACCTAAAATGTAAGACATTTGTTTTAGGTAATTCTCAAAGGCTTTCTCAACTTTGAAACTGTGTTCTTTGTACGGGCACCTCAAACACCTGCCAGTGTGCTAACTGGGGATACAAACCAACCTGTCTTCCTTGGGGGGCGGTGGCACAACATTACAGTCTTCAGGCCATATCTGTCCAGTGGCCAGCTTTTATAAGGCCCTTGAGCTAAGAATGGTTTTTGCATTTTTTAAAAGATTTTTTATATATTTGTCAGAGAGGGAAAGAGAGAGAGAGAGCACAAGCAGCAGGAGCAGCAGGCAGAAGGAGAAGCAGGCTCCCTGCTGAGCAAGGAGCCCGATATGGGACTCCATCCCAGGACCCTGGGATCAGGACCCGAGCTGAAGGCAGACACTTAACTGACTGAGCCACCCAGGCATCCTTGGTTTTCACATTTTTGAAAAGTTGCTAGACAACAACAAAACAATATCTGGCAGAGGCCCAGAGGTCATATGGGGTCCTCAAAGCCTCAAACAGTTCCTAGGTGGCCCTCTGCAGAATCTGCTGACCCACTCCTCCTTCAGTGTCGGCAGTTATGTCTTTCGTTGTCACGGGCACATCTCCAAAAGTACCATCAGCAGAGAACATGACGTGTACCATAGTTCCTCTTCCTCTGGGCACAAATTCGGAACACATTTCCCAGCCTCCCTCGCAGTCAGGGCTGGCCACTAACTAAGCCTTGCAGAACGGAACGTGGGTGGATACGCTGTGCGCCCCTTCTAGACCTCTGCTAGACCCAGCCCCTGCTGGACATTCCAGTGCAGTTGCTCTCTGTACACACTCTCCTGTGCACACTAGTTGAATGGTGAGAATTCGGCAGAAGACACCAGCACTTTAGGAGATGGGGGAGCCATGAAGTGGAGGGAACCTTGAGTCCACGACTGACCTGGTGGGAGCTATCCACTAACAAAGAACAACACATTGAACTTCATCTGAGTAAAATGTAAACTTGTGTCAGTGAAGACCGGGGTGGGGGGGGGGTGTGGGAGGGGGTGGGGGATGCGGGAATTCACTCCAGCTGTCACTATTCACCCCAAGGAACACAGCGCCCCTCCTACCACAGCTCGGCTAGCACCCCGCTTCTGCCTGCTCTGAGCCCGGAAACCAGAGCGCCCGTGCTGCTAAGAACAACACCGTGTCGCCGAGGACCCGTCAGGTTCTGAGTGAAAGGAAAATTCTATGACAGCAATCGAAGACAAAGATTTGGGTAGAGCAGAGGCCTCTGTCCACTGGCTGGTTAGGTTAGGTCTTTTATATTCCGAGATGCAACTGTTTTTTCTGAGAGGTAACTCTCCTCACGGAGTGGAGTGTCAGGCCACCAACATCAACTGCACTGAGGCTCTGCTTTTCCCACCCTAGGGCTGGGGCTGCTCAGAACAGAATGGCTTCTCGTGGGCGCAGATGCATTTCAACTAACCAATCATTAAGTTGAGTTCTGAAGATATAAGAAGAAGAATTATACTCTTTGGATATTCTTACTGCCTGGGAAGTATCACAGAAATAATCCTAAGAAGTTTCTAAAACAGAGACCCTCCATGAGGACATTACAGAAAATGCTATCTCCAGAATATTTGTATATGACAACAAAATTAATGAGTAGACGTCACTATGAAGACAATTGTCCTGGGGTGGGGGTGGGGGGCAGTTAAGAGCATGACTGGATTTAGGAAGCCTGAGTTTGAGTTCCTGCTGTGCCCCTTACTTCCTGTATGACTTCTTATAACCTCAATTTCTTTGTTCTGCTGTTTCCTACTTTGTAAAGGCAGTGGGGGGAATGATACTAACAATACCTGCTTCTTAGAACTGTAGTAAAACTTAAAGGAATGACTCTTTTTAACTTAAAACAACGCTGGCACATAATATGTATTATTATTCTAATTATTACAGGATTCAAAATAAGGGCACTAACCCAATATGCAAAATTCTCCATGTCCCCTCTTGTCAGTCATGCACTTCTGTAAACACCTTCCTAGTATTTCACTGTTGCCAAAATCATCCAATGATGCCTTCCCAGTCAAATGTTGAGAAAAGGGTTAAGTTATAGATACAGTTGCAACAAGTGGACAGGACGTGAAGGGCATTGCGCTCGGATGTAAGGACGGGAAAAGAGAGGTAAGGTAAGCACAGGGCATGCGTGGTGAGATTGGGGCTGGCGGCTCTCATCTCTGCAGAGCAGCGTTTTTTGGAGGGCAGAGCTCTGTGGTTCTAAGAGCAAGACTAAGAGACCAAAAGCAGCTTCCTGTCTTCTCTAGAGGAAAGAAGAAGCTATCCTTTCTTTCAAAACCACTGTCAACTCGAGATATGTGTAAGTCCTCTCTTTATTCTGACTTGGAGAAAAAGAAACAAAAAAATTCATGATCAGAAGGGAAAGTTCATTTTGGAGAAAATCTTCAGTTGCTAACCGCTATAAAATATATTTTTTGCTTCCAAATGATTAAATTTTGCAGTTTAAATTATCTGGAGAATCTGAATATTTGCACATTTTATTTTTTTTATCAGTATGCCTGGTTTCCCTTTGTTAACCTTTATAGTTTCTCAGAGCAAAGCATAAAGAACGATATTCTTATTCAGGGCATTCTGAAAAGCTTGTTTTGTTTTCTTTGAGGAGGAGGAGGAGATACTTTTGTCATAAAGCTTGTAGTCACCTTGTTTGCAATCTCTTAAACAAGTGATAATTTATCATGGAGGAAAATAAATTCACATACCATATGCAATATGAACACACTAGTTTCTGCTATTATTTCAGAATTCTTAGTCCATCCTGCATGTTTTATAGCCTAACATAGTGATATGAAAGGAATTTTATATATTTTAGTTCTGTCCCTCTGCTGGCAGTGCAAGTAAATCCCAAAGTATTTCAGCAGGTGCTATTAATATGCAAATAACAGAGAATACACTATTTCTAATAGACCTCCCAACTGCATGGGAGGCATCGCTGTTGGAGCAAATTAACTTTCTGTAATTTGCATGCTTTTCACAACCTCCTGGGATTATATTTTAGATCAGAGACAATAAAAGCATATGCAGTTAGCTTAAAATGTAACTAATTTTAGACTTTGAAACAATTTTAACCTAACTTCTTTGTGGTGTTAAACAGCTATTTGCAAAGAAACTTTATAACAGTCTATAATTTTCATAGCATTGATTTGCCATTAATGGCTCCATCTCTCCGTAGCGTGAAAACAAAGACCAGGTGTATGGGTTTCCCAATTGACTGAAAAGACATGAGGGGGTAGTGAACGGGAGGCCTGGGAGTATGCATTGTGTGGGTGGGCAGTTACAAAGAATAGCATGGATCAAGAGAAAACATGAAATTGGTCCAAATGGCATGATCGGCCAAAATGTTTCCTGGCCAGAGCAACCGGCCAGAAAGATAAAGCCAAATTATTTAGGGTACCATGTATGTCTCACAATATCTAAGTATCTAAATAAATAAAAGACTATCTAAATAGGGGCGCCTGGGTGGCTCAGTGGGTTAAAGCCTCTGCCTTCAGCTCAGGTCATGATCTCAAGGTTCTGGGATTGAGCCCCGTATCCGGCTCTCTGATCGGTGGAGAGCCTGCTTCCTCCTCTCTCTCTCTGCCTGCCTCTCTGCCTTCTTGTGATCTCTCTCTGTGTCAAATAAATAAATAAAATCTTTAAAAAAAACACTATCTAAATAAACTAATAAATAATATTAGGTTAATGGATTTTAACTATTCCAATTTATATCTTACAAATAATGTGGTTTTAGAACTATTATCCTATGTCATAGAAATTAGGAAAGTTCCTTGAAAAATATTAATCCAGTCTGGCAACATAAGTGACTGGGAATTTAACATATTTTAGCAGAACTGTTTTCTTGTTGCTCTACCATAGAGAAGACGAGAATTGCACCAGCCTGTACATATTTTATTGAGGAGATAAATTATTTTGATCCCTTCCTGGACTGATAAGCCAGCCAGGTTTTTAAAATAAAAGTAGTTAGAGGAGTTTTCAGCTTTTTGTTGTCTTAATTCCACTCATGAAAATTAAATTGAAGAAATGAAATAATTAGATGTTTAAAGCTAAATGTCGCCTTTGAGTATGTGGTTTTGATTTGGAGCCCAAATTGTCTAATGACTAAATTATTCTGCATTTCCTTTTGTTTCTATAGACACGGCTGCACCGTGGGTTTAAAATATAAATGTGTCATATGTGAAAATGTCATAAATGGGAGTTATTGAAGATTTACTGTCTAAATATGTTTCTTAATCACTAGTCCAGCAATCAATAGCTGACCAGAAGTAAAACAATGACTTGAGGAACAGAAGAAACATAAATATAGATAACTTTGCTATGCAGAAAGAACATGATTATGAAACGGTCATTCTAATACTTCTGGTTCCATCACACGCAGATTCAAGGCTAGTAATTTTTGCCTCATGATTCTTGCTGCAATGTGTGAATCAACTTATGATAAATAATCTGGCCATTTGACAGACTGGATCCATAAAGTAAAAAGTGATTAATTTACATATGATAAATTCAGCTAAGTCAATAGTTAGGAATATGTACATATCTACATAGGGATAGAGTAGCAGTTTTGTTTATATTGTGGCGCCTGAACAGGGACTTGAAACAGGAGAAGAAGCCCCAACGTGAGTTTTTGCACGGCCCTGCCTTTTCTACCCGCTGGTGAGTTGTGGGTACTCATCGCAGGGCATGGGTAATCCAAAGAGCACAAAGGAATATGGCCCTTACATATGTTTATTGAGATAGCTCCTAAAGGCAGGAGGAGTAAAAGTCAGCGAGGGCAAACTTTGGAGCTATTAAAAGTAATTAAAGAACATTGCTCCTCGTTCCCTACATTAGGGACTTTAGACCTACAGACATGGGAGAAAGTAGGTCATGAGTTCAAACTTCTGTATGCTAAAAGAAAACCAATTCTGATTACTATATGGCCCACATGGACCCTTTATCGCTCTGTTTTGGAGCCTTTACAAAGCCCTGATGCGGATAGCGATAATGAATGCTCAGGAGAAGCTAAAGAGGAGGAACCTGAATATGCTATTCTGGAGGGAAAAGAAATTACTCAAGTCATTGTAAAGGAATATATAAAGGAGGAATCTCCTCCCCTGCCTCTTCTACAATCTCCAGAACAAAAGGAGGGAACAATTGCTACTATGACGAGGCACCATCACCATGGGCTCCACCATCTTGTGGTGGAGGATCGGCTGTGGCTTACCTGTGGATTCAAGTTTTAAAGATACTATTTTTTTCTCAATGATCGTATTTTGGAAAATTAGTCTTATATGTCAAATGGAAAGAGAATCCATGTATGGCATACACAAGCAAAGCTAGACACTATGGAAAAAACTTCTTTGAACATGAAAAATGATATTGAGAGTAATGATAATTTTGTAACAAAAAATTAGTATCATCTAATACCAAGTAACTATAAAACATAATATTAGTATATAATTTCATGTGTGTCACAAATTTATATAATTACTCTGAATTATCACACAGCTTGTATTTGGTATGCCATTTCTTCTTCGATGTCTTTTCTTCTTTACCAACCCCCTTAGGACTTTGTCCTTGGGGGTTTGTCTTACTTCTCTTTCTTCTTTAATAATATAACCCAATGCGTGGCTTTCTTTTTACTTCTCTGCTAACAATTCCCAAGCAATGTCTTCAGTTTTTATGATTCTGTTTTTTCTCTTTTGCTGAATTCAGTCCATCCTATGCATCCTTCAAAGTCCAGTTCAAATATGGGCTCCACCATGAAGCCTTCAGTGATGCTGCTGGCTCAAATCCGCTTCGCTTTTCTCAGAAGTCCCATTGCCCTCAAATCATTCTCATCTTAAAAATATGGCACTTCCTCAGTTTTTAAATTGCGTGGGAAATGCCTTCTTTTCTCTGATTAAACCGTATGCTTCTCGAGAATAAGGTTTGTTATTGCCCGCTGAAACCAAGTCCTTAAGTATAGCGGGGACTCTAGAAATAGTTAATGCTCATTAATAAATAAAATTTCTATGAGCATTCATTCTCTTATACATTGTTAGATATGGGAAAAACTGTACCCTTTATATATCCCTCTCCCCACATTTTTAAAACAGATATTTACTCCTCTTGGACTAATGAACTCTGAAGAATCCAGAACACATTTTCAGACTAAACCAGCTTTGACTACTTTTATGTGACCTCAGGTACATTATTTATCTCTGCTGAGTCTGCCTCTCTGTTTGGAAAATATCAAAAGCCTGCTCTCTCCACTGCTCTGAGCTTCTGTGAGGATTACCCAATGCAACACGCTCTGCAGGAACATGTTCTGGGGGCAGGTTTTTATAAACAAAGACTGGCAGTTCTCGATATTCTAGTTCTGGCCGGCATGGCTCCGAGCCCTGCAGCGTCTGAGAGTTGCTCGGGGCCCTGGCCCCTCTCCACTGGGACAACATCTGATCGTCCTCATCCTTGGTTATGGCTGACACCTCCATGAAAAAGCCCTTTATCATCTCTCCTTTTCTCAGGGAAGGGGTGTTTGGACATGATCTCCTTACTAGCTGACTTCAAGTCAAGAAGAACTTTTTTTGGCTGCTGATGTGAAACAAATTCTGCTCGGACGTATTTAGGGCCTCAAGTCACAGACCTGTATTTATTTTTATTGAAAGAACACAGAGTGGGGAGACTTGGCCCCACAGCCTCTGAGTAGTACATAATAGCAGAGCTCTGGGTCCAGCAGTAGGCAGAAAGTTGTTTCAAATATTTTAACCAAAGAACACAAGAGAAGATCATTAGTTTTGATTAGTTTTGATTCTGGGCAACTAAAGGTTGCTCTTCTAGGTATGCCACACAAGTATAAAACAGAGAAGAGATTTCTTTTCCAAAAAAAATGCTAGATTTGTTATTTGTAAAGGTATCCCGAACACTCCCCAGCTTAAATAATCACAACAGTTTTGCCTTTCTCTAGAAATCATGGACTCTGTCACAACCCTCCCATGCTCCATCCTTTAACACCAGAACTTTTCTTTTGTGGAAAACATTTTGAGCAATGGTAATGCTGAATTAAAAGTTTGGTTAGCAAATTTCCCATATCACTTTTTTTAATTGGTAGTATTTTTATCATGATATTGCTCCAGGCCATTATAATCTTATGGTCAAGCCTTCTCTTTTTTAAATATTTTGTTTTTTTAAAAAAGTTTTAATTTTAATTCCAATATGGTTAATTACAGTGTTATAATAGTTTCAGGTGTACTAACAGTGATTCAACAACTCTATACATTACTCAGTGATCATCATGAGAAGCTTAATCTTTAGTCCCCATTGCCTATTTCATCCATCCCCCCCATTCACTTCCTCTCGGGTAACCATCAGTTTGTTCTCTAGGGTTTAGAGTCTGTTTCTTGGTTTCTCTCTCTCTTTTTCCTTTGTTCATTTGTTTTGTTTCTTTTATTTTTAATTTTTTTTAATTTTATTTTTTCAATGTTCCAAGATTCATAGTTCATGCACCACACCCAGTGCTCCATGCAATACGTGCCCTCCTCAGTACCCACCACCAGGCTCACTCAACCT
Organism: Nasua narica; assembly: GCA_028533885.1. NCBI lineage: Eukaryota > Metazoa > Chordata > Mammalia > Carnivora > Procyonidae > Nasua > Nasua narica. The sequence goes on from CM052811.1 coordinate 64,730,029, forward strand.
TCCACCTCCCTCCCCTCTAAAACCCTCTGTTTCTCAGAGTCCACGGCCTCTCATGTTTCGTCTCACCCTCCATTTTCTCCCAATTCACTCTTCCTTCCCTTCTTCCAGTGTCTTCCATATTTTTCCTTTTGTTTCTTAAATTCCACATATGAGTGAAATCATATGGTTTTGTTCTTTCTCTGACTGACTTATTTCTCTCAGTATTATACTTTATAGTTCCATCCCTGTCATTACAAATGGCAATATTTTGTTCTCTTTTATAGCTGAATAATATTCTATTGTTTATATATACCATCTCTTCTTTATCCACTTGGTTTGTTTTCATAATTTGGCTATTGTAAATAATGCTGCAATAGACACAGGGGTGTGTATATCTTTTCAAATTAGTGTTTTCATATTCTTTTGCACCCAGTAGTGATTACTAGATCATAGGGTAGTTCTTTTTTTAATTTTTTGAGGAACCTCCATACTGTTTTCCACAGTGGTAGCACCAGTTTGCATTCCCATCAACAGTGCATAAGGGTTCCTTTATCTTCACATCCTCGTCAATACCTGTTGTTTCTTGTGTTGTTGATTTTAGCCATTCTGACAGGTGTGAGGTGATATCTGGATCACTGTGGTTTTGATTTGCATTTCCCTGATGATGAGTGATGTTGGGCATCTTTTCATGTGTCTGTTGGCCTTCTGTACATCTTCTTTGGAGAAATGTCTGTTTATGTCTTCTGCCTATTTTTAATTGGACTAATTGGTTGGTTTTTGTTTATTTGTTTTGGGTTTTTTGTTTTGTTTTGCTGTTGAGTTATATAAGTTTTTTTTATATATATATTTTGGATACTAACCCTTAATTGGATATGTCATTTGCAAATATCTTCTTCCATTCAGTACATTGTCTTTTAGTTTTATTGATTGTTCCCTTCACTGTGTAGAAGCTTTTGATTTTGATATAGTCCCAACAGTTTATTTTTGCTTTTGTTTTCCTTGCCTTAGGAGATATACCTAGAAAAATGTTGCTGGGTCAATGTCACAGAAATTACAGCCTGTGGTCTCTTCTAGGGTTTTTATGGTTTCAGGTCTCACATTTAGGTCTTTAATCCATTTTGCATTTATTTTTGTGTATGGTGTAAGAAAGTGGTCCAGTTTCATTCTTTTGCATGTAGCTGTCCAGTTTTCCCAAAACCGTTTGTTGAAGAGACTTTTTCCCATCGCACATTCTTGCCTTTTTTGTCAAAGGTTAATTGACAACACAATTGTGGGTTTGTTTCTGGGCTTTCTATCCTGTTCTATTGATCTATGTGTCTGTTTTTGTGTTAATATCATACTGTTTTGAATACTACAGCTTTGAGTATAACTTGAAATCTGGATTGTGATACCGCCAGCTTTGTTTTTCTCTTTTAAGATTGTTTTTGCTATTCATGGTCTTTTGTGGTCCTTCTATACAAATTTTAGGATTATTTGTTCTAGTTCTAGACTAAACAGTTTTCTAGTTCTAGTGAAAAATGCTGTTGGGATTTTGATAGGAATTCCATTAAATTGGTAGATTGCTTTGGGTAGTATGCAATTTTAGTATTTGTTTGTCCATTCCATGAGGGACTGTCTTCCCATTTGTCTTGTCTTCAATTTCTTTCATCAATGTTTTATAGCTTACCGAGTACAAGTCTTTCACCTTCTTGGTTAAGTTTATTCTTAGGTATTTTATTATCTTTAGTGTAATTGTAAATGGGATTGCTTTCTTAATTTCTCTTTCTGTTGTTTCATTATTAGTGTATAGGAATGCAATGGATTTCTGTACATTGACTTCCCTATACCCTTTTCCCCCTATGGTCCCCAAGAAGACCATATATCTTCATGGTCTAAATTTGATACCTCTGATTAATAATAGAAACCCTTTTGTCACAATAAATGAGTCTTCTTACATTAACTTTCCCCAAGCCCTGTCTATGCATGGATCATTTTTTATTTTCCATGAACAGGATTACACTTTGCAGGTATTGAACATCATTTGTGAGGCAGCCAGTATGCTAGCTGCCCTACATTGTCTCCCTTAATCTTTACAACTATCCATAAAGGTAAATAGCATTATGCTCATTTTAAGGATGAGAAAATTGAGTCTCCAATGGGCCCAAAGTAAAACTGCCAGATGGTGGCAGAGCCATTATTTATATTCAAGGCAGGGTAATTGTAGTTTCCACATTCTTTCCCTTGTACAACCAAAAAAGAAAACTTCGGTACACATAAATAAACATAATGACACACATATATGTATACCTACACATACAATACTTGTTGCTGAGGCTTAATTACACTTAAAGCAATTTTTAGTGATCAGACAGAAATCAGTCATTTTAGTAATAGGTAGATGAATTAGGTACCATCCAAACAATATGTTTTGTTACATTGTTAAGCAGTGTTTTAGAATGCTATACGCACAGATTCATATATAGACATATTTACATGTCTCATGTATACACAAGAAGACTCGGTAAGCTAGAATAACTCTTTCTTCAAGGTAGTCTGATGATTTAATCTCACTCTTTTATAACTGCAAATGACACTTACCCAGCACCCTATGGTGCTGGGAGGACACAATGGCAGATGCTCAATGGGCATCAAGTGTTTTAGCTAGAAGAGGGTTGAGTAGATATTTAGAATGGAGGTGGGTGAGAGGCAGTTACCATCCACAAAAGAAGATGAAGACCTAGATTCTGGATATGGGGGGCCTAGTCCAGAGCAGAACTAGTAGCCATGTTGATCTGAAGCTCAGCCTCTGATGGGCTGGCCCAGGGGACTCAATTAGCCCTAAACACAGCAGGTGTTTCCACAGTCTGCAGCAGGACCTAGCCTATAGATGGTCAAATGCTCACAGCTTCAAAGATTAGAGGGCTTAAGGGGCAAGGAGCTACCCAAGTCACCCCAATCCCCTTCTCAACTATCTGTTTCTTAGTCTTCTTTTTTAAGCTTTCTGGAGCATGATTACTCTTCAGCAGACCATGGTAAATGGGCCTGGGAAAAAAACGAAATTAAACTAGTGCTTCAGGAATTCTTAATGCAATCTGAACCAGTCCTTATTAATGAGGCCAAAGTATTTCCCATCCAACTGAAGTCCTGCAATTATTTAAATGTGTAAGTGAAACCATTCCTTATACCTTCATTCACAGTCCATTTAAGTCAGAAACTGGGTTTACTTGGTTTACTAACTGGGCATTAAGCACCACTTGAGCAGTTTAAGAACTATCAACAGTTGCAATGGCCCATAATAAATATATGTACAATTATTTCTGTATAGATTGTCCTTCATATTTGAAAATGACATTGCCAATACAGTTACCAATCACGTGCCTAACTCTTCCTGTACAGCTAGTATTTTAGTGCATATTTGCATGGGGATTTTCCATTTATAGGGCACTCACTTTATCTAATTTATATATCAATATAATCTAATACATTATTATTATTAATGTATTCTTAAGGAAATAGAATTCAACGATGTTGGATAATCGAAGAGGGATAAACCCAGGAATTGCAAGACCAAAGTCCTTAGCATATTGTGTCCATACAGATCATAAATAAGCATGATTTTTCTTTCATAGCTGCTATACAAAATTCTGTGTTGCCTGTCATACTTGCATACTGGTCACTTACATGAAATACAAAGCCCACTTATGAGGAAGAATAGTTAGTCAAAATAGATAGTTAAATCTTATCTTCTTTCAGTAATTCCTTCATTTGGGGTATATAAAGTATTTATTTGGGGCATTCAAATTAGTTTTAGTTTGGAAATAGAATTTTGCAGCAAAGTATCTAGAAATAATATTCTCCAAGACTCAAATTTTATTTAGAATTTAGTTTTAAATGCAACCATAAATTTAATTTTTAAATATACACCATCCAGTACACATATATTGACAGATTTTTTTTGAATTCTCAATATATTTAGAAGTAGGCAGTTTCATTTAAGTATTTTCTTAAAGGTTGAGAAAAAGACTAGAAAACTATAACAACATAATTTCATACTTTGAAGCCTATGTATTCGAAGCCTTGTTTTGTAGATTTTCACTGTATGAGATAAAGCTCATGAAAATTACTTCGTTATGTCATTTTGGACGGAAAAGGAAAAAGGTTTTTATTGATTTCATTCTTTTTAAATCACTCTGCCTTGAAAATATTCCTTGAAGGACTGCTCAGAATAATTAATATGGACAAGGAGTAGTGTCTGACTAGATGTTCCTAATGCAGCCTCTCCCTAAATCCCAACAAAGTATCCATAAAGGTCCACAAAAAAGACAAAAATTTCACAAAAACTTCAGTAAGTGACAATGAAGCTACTGCCAAAAATTGGAAAAATATTACACGATCTACAAAATCTACGTCATTGAATAAAATGGCACAATGAATGGTTATGCATATGTCGCTGAAACAAGAGATCCTACTGGCCTGAAAGAAATACTTTCTCTCCATCATTGCCTATCTTTGAACCACTGATGCTTCATATCCCTGCCTCAGGAAAACTCTGCTACATGGATGTTATGGACTAAAGCTTTGGGTCCCCCCTCCCCCATTCATATGTTGAAACCTTAAGCCAGGATGTGATGGTGTTAGAAGGTGGAGCCTTTGGGAGTAACTGTAATTAGGCATTGAAAGTGGAACCATTATAAATGGGATTAATGCTTTTACAGGAAGAGACAAAAGAGAAATAATCTCTTTCTCGAGCACGTGAAGACAGTGAGAAGGTGGCCATCCACAAATCAGGAAGAAGATTCTCACCAGAATGCAACCCACACTGGCATGCTAATCTTGGACATTTAGTCTTCGAGACTGTGAGAAATAAATATTTATTGTTTAAGCCACTCAGTCTATGGTATTTATTTTATTAAGCTTACTAAGATACTTTATTTTATTTTTAAAGATTTATTTATCTATTTGAGAGAGTCCGAGAGAGCATACAAGCAGGAAGAGTGGCAGAGGGAGAGGGAGAAGCAGGCTCCCGCTGAGCAGGGAATCAGACACAGGCCTCTATCCCAGGACCCTGGGATCATGACCCAAGCTGAAGGCAGATGCTTAACTGACTGAGTCACCCAGGCACCCCTAGATATTTTATTTTGACACACTTAAATTACTGTTTCTCTTCTTCCATCTTTACATTCCTTCTATCATTCAGACATTGAAATCCCCAGAAAATAAAAGGTTAGGAAATAAGGTGATGCTAATGGAAATGTACTTCATCTCTGATATATAACCACAATAAATTTAATGCTGCGGAAGGGAACAGTGACAGGAGGATGGCTGTTGGTGGGACATGCTGATAATTGTAGGTTGTTTGAACTTAACTGGTTCAGTGTCAGTGAATCATGCAGTAAATGCTGGAGATAATCTTAACTCAATCCAGAAGAGATGTGCTTAAAATCTGCTGAGCAGAACTGAATTGAGAATAGAATCTTAATGATACTTCAAATATATACTTAGTGATACTAAGTATAAGTGGTGCCCAAGCAAGCCATACATAACAACTTGCTAGAAAAATACTGAGTGTGCCAATATTACTTTCAATTCAGAATCAGTGGAAACTGTTGGAATAGTATTTGGCATTCAAACAGTATGCAGAAATATGTGATTCATGTCAATTAGGCAAAGGGTCATAAAAAAATCATGCTGAGTTGTAAAGAAAACATGTTAGTTACAACATGAAATGGGTAATGTAGGTAAGATAAGTAAACTAAAATTAACTACAGTAAAAGTAAACTCTGAACTGTGGAAAATAAAGAGCAAATTGAATTAGTATGTAGGGATGAAGAGGACAAACTTTAAGTTCTTCCAAAATAATAAAGAAATAAAAAATTACAAGAGAAGTTCATGAGAAAAAAGACAACACAAATGTGGAAAATAGTATTTTTAAGAGAGTAGGAAAAAATATAACAGATACAATATCTGAGATAAAAAAAGGAAAAATACTATAACTAAAGTTTGAAATAGTACTTAAAAACATCTGCAAACATCCAATAGAAAAAACAAGTTACCTACAGGTAAACACAATTAAGTCTGGCCTGAGACTTCTTCACATCAGTGAACAGCATGAGACCATGTGATAATAGTCTACAGAAATCTTCAGGGCAACATTTATAAATAAAATGTGGACATTTTAAGTTTATATTAATAGGTGAATAAAAGGTCACTCTGATATGTATGGGAGAATAAATTTAGCATCCATTTTCTTCTTAAAAAAAGAATTAAAGACTTATTGGAGACCTATTCCAGGAAATTGAAAGATAAATCAAGATTACAAAGGCAAAAAAGGGAAATAGGATATTGGATAATATTTTTTAAATGTTATGATTCTGAATACTAAAGTAAGTATTGCAACCAATATGTGTTAAAATAATTTTTTATTACCAAACACAAAATATAATGCATACGTCAGAAATATTTTTGAGAGAAAAAAATACAATGTAAAATGTATCAATTGAAATTAATCTGTCTAAAATTTAAAAAAAACCCAGAAGTTCTAAGAGAGAATTGAAAGTAAAATTATATTAATTTCTTCAAGTTATTGGTAGTGTCTCAAGACACTGCTTTAATCTTTTTAAATCATTTATTTAACTACCAAAATACATTCTCATTGAGAAAAACACATAAAATAATAAGAAAATATAGTAACTAAAGTCACAAATTCCCCACTTAAACACTCTGTCACCAAAATATGTAATCGCAAAAAATGGTCTGGTTTATATTTTTTCAGAACTGTATAGAGTTAACCAAAATATAAGAACATGCATATATATATACAAACACATATACAAATTCACGCATATATATTTATACACAGAGCATGTATATACACGTATATGTGTATGTACATGTAAAGCATGTGTATCTATAATTACATCATTTTCTTTATATAGTACTTATATTTTACATATAAAGTAGATAATTATTTTGTATATTATTTTTACAGAATTCTATCTTAATGTACTGCTTTGCAAGTTGTTTTTTTTTCCACGTGAAAAAATTGTGATGGACATTATTCTTCTAAACTATTGAGAGTACACCAAAATAAAAAGCTTTTGCACACTGAAGGAAACCATCAACGATACAAAGGTGACCTACTGAATGGAAGAAGATATTTGCAAGTGATATATCCAATAAGTAGTTAATATCCAAAAAATATAAGGAAATTATACATACAACTGAACACCAACAAATATATATAATAATCTGGTTAAAAATGGCAGAAGACACCAACAGATATTTCTCCAAAGAAGACATACAGATGGCCAACAGACCCATGAAAAGATGCTCAATGTCATTAGTCATTAGGGAAATGCAAATCAAAACCACAATGAGATATCACCTCCCACCTCACATCTAGAATGGCTAGACTGAAAAAAAAACAAGAAATAACAAGTGTTGGCAAGGATCTGGAGAAAAAAAAACCTTTGTACTTCGTGGTGGGAATGTAAACTGGTGCAGCCACTGTAGAAAACAGTATGAACGTTTCTCAAAAAGTTAAAAATAGAAATACCATATGATCCAGTAATTCCACTACTGGGAATACCCAAAGCAAATGAAACCACTAATATGAAGATATATACACCTCTTTGTTTACTGCAGTGTTATTTACAATAGCCAAGATATGGAAGCAATGCAAGTATCCACTGGATAAAGAAGATATAGATTATATATATTCCAATGTATTCATTTTTTTAATAACAGCATATAAATATTCCTAAGCATACATCCTTGCATATCTGTTTTAATATTTTTGGAAAATACGCTTCTACAAGTACATATTTGTTTTAGTGAATCTCACATTTTCCATTTTAAACAACAGCATTCATCCCTTTCCTGAGGAATCTAGGCTTTAATCTAAGCTACAGCCCTAAGACTGCGTCACAATACAAAGAGAGTATCCCATCTGGTAACCTGCTTCTGCTGCCTGAACGAGGAACTCCTAAAGCCACAAGGCACGCATCCCGATGCATCTTTCTCCACATATGTATCACGTCTTTTAATGAAATTTTGTATTCATGAGTCTGAGAGAGTAAATATTTAGTTTTGTTGAGGAAGTCACTGCTATTGCCAGTAGTGATCACTTTAGCAGTTTAGATACTTATTTATAAACATCAACAAAATAGACAAGAACAACTGTACTTTAGGGAAAATAAAAATAAAATAAATTAAAAAAAAAAACAAGAAACACTAGAATTAAGACTCTGAATCATGAGAGGAGAAAATATCCTAAGAAAACAGATGTAATGTAGGAAATAGAAGACAATTTTAAATTAGTTAAATTTGTATCTCCAGAAAGATTCAGTGATTTATCACAAACAGAAAGCAACTATATACTGATATGAACAAAAAAGGCAAAACAAGGCAAGTGCTTAGAAATTAAAAACAGTTACTGAACTTAAAAATAATAATGACTGTGGTAACTGAAGAGTTGAACTAATAGTGCTTAAAAGTGAAATAATAATGTGGATTTGGACTGCAAGGAACAATAACAGCCAGGTAAGTCAATACAAGTTATAGTTAACTCTAAACAGTATTTGAAGTCAGAGCTGTCAAATGCCAGTTTTAAGTTAACAAAGGCACAACATGAAATCAGTTTCATGACCTTCTAGGAGAAGACTTCTGGGTAGTTTTCACAGATGTGGGTGAAAAAGACAGTAAAAGCAGGGGAGGGGCTTTACAATTAGTATTATCTTCATTGAGTAAGAAAGGATAGAAAAATTCAATAAAATCTGCCAAAAGCTTAAAAGAGAGGGGGTCTAATTTTGTCTTAGTCAGTTGAGGGATGGATACATAAAGTGTGCCCAATTTTAAGTGTAAATTTTTCCAAAAATTTCAGCAATATGAACATTTGTGAAACCACCACCATCATTAAGATAAAGAATATTTCTCTCATCAAAATATGTTCCTTTTGCCCCTTCCCAATCTCATACACCTAGTGCAGTCAGTCAACCATTGGCTTACTCTCTGTCATTAGAAATTAGGTATCTTGGGGCGACTGGGTGGCTCAGTGGGTTAAATCCTCTGCCTTCGGCTCAGGTCATAATCTCAGGGTCCTGGAATAGAGCCCTGCATTGGGCTCTCTGCTCAGCAGGGAGCCTGCTTCCCCCTCTCTCTCTCCCTGCCTTTCTGCCTACTTCTGATCTCTCTCTCTCTGTCAAATAAATAAATAAAATCTTTTAAAAAAAAAAAGAAATTAGGTATCTTTTCTACAGTTCCTTATAAATGGAATCAGGACTCATACAGCATGTACTCTTTCGTGACTGGCTTCTTTTGCTAAGTGTTATGTTTTTAAAATTCATCCATGTCATTGCATCTATCAATAATGTGTTCTTATTTATTTCTGAATTGTACTCCAATGCACAGACAGATCACAAATTTATTAATCGATTCTCTGTTGATGGACATTTGAGGTAATTCCTATCTAGGGCTATGAGTGTAACTGCTGGATCATACATCAGGTGTATGTTTCCCAGTCATTCTTTGCCTGGCCTCATAGTACACATGTGCAGATGAATTTTCAGCCAAGGACTTAAAGGAACCCCAAGCCATGTTGGGAATCTCACCCCTTTTTTTGTTGCATAGTTCCCTTCTTTCCAGTTCTTTTCCTCTCACATTCTAGCTAACTTCACCTTCCTGAATACCAATCTGTCTCCTCTAGTCAACGAGACCCCTGGGCACTGTCACGCATTTCCTTCCCTGTGTCCCATTGGGAATTGGCTTCGGGGCAGAAAGCTGGGGCAACCTTCAGGCTAAACTCATTTGTTTATCTTCTCTCTGGAATCACAGTCCTATTCTGCTCATTTGCCAGTATCTGAAAACAGTGACTTCATATGTTTTGTCTAGTTTTTTGTTTACTAGAGGAAATTAAGTTTGGACTTTGTTAATTTCCTAAGTCAGGAAATCAGAAGTCGATATTGATTACCTTTTAGTTGAATAGAGAATGTAACTGTTCATAAATTTAGAAAAACGATTATCAGGGTAAATAGAGAAAGTAGAACTTCCAAATTATTAGAAAAAATAAAAGAAAAAAGAAACAGTATAAATTACAAATGCAACCAACAAAATACATAATACAAAAGTAGCAATCACAATAAATGTGGAATGAATTTAAATTATCTGGGACAAGACATAATACTTAAATACTTAAATTGTGTTTAAAAATTCAACTGCATGCTTTATTTAAGATATGATAGATATAGTTAAAATATTAATTATAATATTTTATATATTTTATGTGTACATATGATATAAATATAATTAAAATATTAATTAATTAAATAGTTTAGAAATAAATAACAAGATGGCTCACATTTTATTTTGCTACATACACAATATAGTTCAATGTTATTTAAAAATTAACATTCAATTGAACAAAAGTCAAAGTAAAACCGAGTATTATTAGAAAAGATAAAAAGAAAATGAAACACAGTTCTCATAGGAAAATAAATAAGTAAAGGAAAAATGCTTATTAAATTAAAAAATATTAAAAACTACAGGAAGAACATCAAACATCCCAATTATCATAATAAATGTAAATGGATAAAACTCAAAACATCTCTGACACTAATAAAAGGCCATGATATATATTGCCTACTTCTAAAAGATGTCACAGTAATTAGAAAGCATAAAAAGATTATTGGGTAAAGATGTATCAGGCAAACTCAAAATTTTATTTTTTTATTTTTATATTTTTAAGAGAGTTTATTTTTTTGAGAGAGAGCGAGCACAGGCAAGAAAGAGCATAAGCAAGAGACAGCATGAGCAAGGGGAGGAGCTGAAGGAGAGGGAGCCTGATGTGGAACTCCATCCCAGGACCCTGGGGTCATGACCAGAGCAGAAGGCAGACACTTAACCAAATGAGCCACCCAGGTGTCCCAAACCAGAAATTTTAAATGGCAGTATTAATATCAAAAGTATAAAATTATAGAAAAAATCAGGACAATGATGATGATTTGTGTTGAGAAAAGTCATATTGAAGGTCAACTCACAAGAATCCATTATACGTTTCTTTTCTCAACTTCACATTCATGATGTCACATACATAACTTGAAATAGGCTATGGTAGCTTAGAATTGGGCAAATGTTTCAAATCAGACCTCCCCTCCCCACTTTCCCACAGAGACTTGGTTGTTAAACTGGTAAATACCAGTACATCACTGAACATATTCCAAAATGAATATAAAACAGTAATGGCTCTGTAAGGCCCAATAGCATAACTTAGAAATGTAGAGCACAAACTTATTAGAAATTCAAAGATAAAATGACAGAAACTCAATTATTTGTGGGAGAGGTTAATATATCTCCATCAGCTTTTGATGATTCAAGTAAGCACACACATAAAGTACAATGAAGTAGGTGATTTCTGTTATAGAATTAATAAATCACCTATTTTATCATATTGATGTGGATTACAAACAGCAAAGAATTTTTCTTTGTTGCATATATAAAACATTTTAAAAGCATAGTAAGTCAGACAGAAAATCTCAATAATTGCCCAAACAGTTAAATAATGATGTACATAGTCTTGGGCCTCAAGACAACCAGTTAGAAATAACAGAAAGTTAACTACTGAGATTGCCCAATGAAATTCCCTCCCCCCAATACACAAACTATTCTAAATAACTCAGGTGGATTTGGAATTCAGTAACTTAATTGAACATAATTTCAAAAATAACAAAAATATGACCATTGCCTTAAAGTATTAAAACTATAAATTCCTATCTTCTGCCTCAGTCATAAGCTAGTCAGAAAAAGGCAAATGAAACGTTGCAAAAATCAACAAATTGTCTAATTTCTATACTATAAATTTCTAAGTTATTAATAAGATGAGGAGGTCACTCTTTTTAGATTGGGGGAGCCACACAAAATCAAAATACATTACAATATGTAACTTCTGATAAATTTATGGTAAAAATGAGAATAAAAATTATACATATGATATACATATGACATATTATCATATGATACATATGATAAATTATACATATGATAAAAGGCATGTCTGTAAATAACAGGTCTCTTAAGTAGAAAAGCACTATTCGTAATGATCTCCAACAAATATGGGGATTTTAGAAATAGTTAATGACGGCTAACATATTATGAGTGCTTATCTAGTGCCAGACAGTGTGCTAAGACCTTTAAATCTATGAAACTGTTGAATTTTCAGATAAAAGTATATGCTAAATGGGGTAGTTCACACATAAGGAAACTCAGACACTGATATGTTAAGTAATTAACCTGAGGAGAAACAGCTGGTAGTGGCAGTTCTGGGACTAGAAAAGAAATCTGGTGGGTATTGAGGAGGGCACATATTGCATGGAGCACTGGGTGTGGTGCATGAAAAATTAATCTTGTAACACTCAAAAAATAAAATAAACATATTTGGGGGAAAAAAAAAGAAATCTGGCCTGAGAGTCCCTACTCTTAAACTCCACACTGCACTGCCCCCTAGAATATTTTCTCGGAACCTAAGCTAAATAGGAAGTAGAAGAAAAAAAGCCAATTGCCTCGAAAAATGTGAAATCATTATGTTTTACCTCTGATAAAGATTTTTAAATCACACAAAATTTACAAATGATATTTTCTCAAACTTTCAAGACATCACTACCATATGATCAGGAATTAAACCAGCAATCAGAGAAAAATAGTACTGTATTAGGAGTTAAGGAAGACAGGGAGAGAGGAGACAGGGAGGAAGGGAAAGCAGGGAGAAAGGGAAAAAGGAAAAGAGGGAGGTGGAGAGGAAGAGGAAGATAAAATCTGTTCTCCCAATAGCTAATTTTTAGTGGCCTTGTTCCCAAAACAGTGGTGGGTAAGGATGATAAAGATGAGAAGATGTGTAAGAAACAATAGGACAATAGTTTCACTAGAACAAAAGACAAATGTAACCAAAATTAGGGTTTTCTCATTGGTGCTTATGTTTTATAAGTATATATTTATAATTATAGAACCATTATTACTTATCCTTCAGGGTAGAAAACATGAATTTAAATTTGAAAATTGCTAACTAGTAACTACTTTCTATTGAAAGAATTGTTTTAATAACTGAATTTATAAATCATAATGTTCCTTAGGAAGGCAACTGATATTATAGCAGGAGGGAGTACACACGGCTTTAACACAAATAAGAATATCTATCTGAAATTGACCGCAAACATAATACTTGTGAGTAAATACCAAGAAAGATCATCAAAAAGTTTAGTTAGAAAAAAAAGTCTTGACCACTGCTGCTATTATTATATATGCTTTCTGAACATTATAGGCAATGCAAAAGGATTAGAAACAGGAATTAGAAGTGTAATCAATGGTAGAACACAAAACTGTCTATATTATTCACGGATGTCATCTTATGACATAGAAAAGCCAATAAAAGCAACTGAAAATTTATTATGTAAGCAAACAGCAAGATAAAAGATACATGTAGGAAGATCCCCTCCCTCCCCATTATACCAATAACCAACTGGAAAAGATGGTAAGTATTTTTTCCCACAGCGACAAATATGTTTGTATGTATATATATATTTAAACGTGTGTGTGTGTGTATGCTTGTCTGTGTATCCAGAAATAATACTTAAATACTTTTCCCCACAATCACTTTTTAGACACTTACTTTGTTTTTCTTTACAGTACCTAATATATTACATGATTATAAGACACATAATCTCTTCCGCCCTCTGACACAATAAAGATGGCTAAGAACTGGGTACTGCTTTTCCATTGCTGATCTCAGTGGCTGCCAGATAATGAACAGTCAATAAATAATTGTGATGGTAGTTGTTGTAGGAGGGGGAACCCCTGACAGATGAAAAGAGACTTGTTTGTCATCATCCTAGCTGAATAATCTGAATATTGCAAGGATGCCAATGTAGTATATATAAAGAAAAATTTATTCGAGTCCTAATGGACACGTAGTTTTGCAAACTAATAAAAAATATTTTATGTCACAATTAGAAAAAGAAACAGGAAGGAATCCCTAAGAATGTTCTGGAAGAGAGAGATCTGAGACTTGCCTTAGAAGATTTTAAGGTAATGTTTTCATTTGTGCCAAAATTAGCAGATGATCAATGAAACCTAATAAACAGCTCTAAAACTGATCCTAGTTAAAATAAGAGTTTGGCCAATGAAAAGGGAAACATCACAGAATAGTAAGTGAAAACTTGCTCATTCAATAAATGGGATTAGAAAAAAAGTATATTAGCAAAATACGTATATTAAAATAAATCCCATGTATACTGAAAAATTAAACATAATAATGATTACCACATAACATAAGAAGAAAAGCTAAAAGAACAGAGTATTTAACTACTTGCAGAGTAGAGGAGTGCTTTCCAACACATCTGAAAAGGCAGAAACATTGTATCAAATATACATACAGTTTTAAAAAAGATTTTATTTATTTTTTTGAGAAAGAGAGAGAGAGAGAGCATGAGTAGGGGGAGAGGCAGAGGAGAAGCAGACTCCGCTTTTGAGCAGGGAGCCGATGGGGCTGGATCCCAGGACCCTGTAATCAGGACCTAGCTGAAAGCAGATGCTTAACCAACCAACTGAGCCATCCAGGTGCCCCAAAAAATATATAAATATTAAGTAACAAGAGAGTATGCTGGTAGAAATTTATTTTCATCAAATATTAAGAAAGAGTTACTATCCTCAATATTAAAAAAAACCTTACTGATTAATAAAATAAGAATTATGTCAATAGAAATATGAACCAACAATAGAAGCAAATAATTAGCACACATAAGAAAATTCAAACATCCAAAAAATACATGGAAAATTGCTCAGCAATGACACGCTACTTTTCATCTGCCAAGGAGTAAATGACTTTGAGAAGTACTGATACTCAGTGATGACAAGGATGTGGAGTGCGGGAAGTGGGCAATAGTGCGCTTGTAAATGTTTTACAACTAGCTCTCTTAATGACGTTTTTACATGAAAACTGGTTGATATTTAAATTTAATATTAATAAGCAAGGCAAAAGTAAAAAAACAAAAAAGGACAAAAAGCCTAAATGCCAGTTAATTTTCAATAAAATAACTAATTTCTTTGCTATATGGGATAATTGATTTCTTGAGTAACAAAAGAATTATTTTCTCAATGTTTAACACTATTCATAACATAAACACTACGGACATGACATATATTTTTAAAGTAAGCCTGCATTATGCATATTTCCTCTATTGCTTCATTAAGTCTTGAAAAGCAACAGAACAATAACTCAAGCCCTGGTTTGCAATGTTTGTTGCATAGATGTGGTAAAATAATCCCCCCAGCTTGATATCAATCTTTGAATGTGGAGTTGCTAAGATAGACAGTAGCACATCAATACATATCGTATTTCCACCAAACAGATACAAATACTGGAAAGGTAATGAGCTCTTACCATATTATGGAAAAAACTATATGTTGTATATAATTTGAGAAAATTATATATGGTTTGATTTGAATTTTGTAAAATCTGTTGTGTGTATGAGTCCATATATCTGTTTATGTATATTTTCAGGTATGTGTAAATGTTCATATTTGTTTTATCTATGTAGTATACTATAGATGAATTGTATTATGTTATTTCTATTTTCCCATTATTTTCCAAATTTTCTACAATTAGCACATACTTTTTCTTTCTTTAATTAAAGTGTAATAATGAAGTAGCAGAAAAGGAAATTAGGAAAACAGTCTAATTTACAACTGCAACAAAAATAATAAAATACCTGGGAATAACCTTAACCAAGGAGGTGAAAGACCTGTACTCTGAAAACTATAAAATACTGATGAAAGAAACTGAAAATGACACAAACCAGGGAAAGATATTCTATGCTCACAGATTGGAAGAACCAATATTGTTAAATTGTCCATACTAACTAAAACAATCTACAGTTTTGATGCAATCCCTATCAATATACCCATAGCATTTTTCACAGAACTAGAACAAATAATCCCAACTCTGTATGGAACCACAAAAAGAAACCCCAGTAGTGGAAACAATCTTGAGAAAGAACAAAGTTGGAGGTCTCACAAAGCCAGATCTCAAGGTATACTACAAAGCTGTAGTGATCAAAACAGTACAGTACTGGGATAAAAACACATGCACTAGGATAGAGAGCCCCCAAAGAAACCCACACTTATATGGTCAATTCAGCAGTGACAAAGGACTCAAGAACAGACAGTAGGGAAAAGACAGTTAAATGGTAGTGGGAAAACTGGACAGCGACCTGAAACTAGATCACTTTCTTATTGTTAGGAAAGTGATTAGCCTAAGTGATTCCATCTTGTCTAAGCAGCCATTTTGTTGTGAACACAAGCTGACCTTGCCCTAAGGGAACAAAGTCAGCTTGGAGGAACTTACTTAGAAAGATAAGTCCAGGACACCAATGGAATGTGGTCTGTTGGCTCCTGATGTCAGTCCCCCTGAAGAACAAGGTCGAGTCAGGCCAGGTGGGGGTGTCCAATCAGTAAAAGACACATATGCCACCTCCCTCAACCCCACTACTCCTGAAGTCAGGTCAGGTGGGGATGTCCAATCAATAAAGGACACATATGTAACCCCCCTGACCCCACTGCTTCTGACCAATGAGGATAAACTTACAGTCGGTTTGCGGTTTTGCCCTATAAAAGATAGCCTGTAAGACTAGGCAGGGTCGCTCTCTGCATAGAGATGACCCTGACCGGCCAGTGTGATTCTCGATGTTTGGCGCGAAATAAAGCTCTGCTTGACCTTCGCTTTGTATCAGTCTCGTTCCTTTGATCACGGACCCTAACACTTATGCCACACACAAAAATAAACTCAAAAGTGGATGAAAGACCTAAATGTGAAACCTGAAGCCACAAAACCTCCAGAAGAATACATATGCAGCAATTTCTTTGACACAGGCCGTAGAAACATTTTTCTAGACATGTCTCTGCAGGCCAGGGAAACAAAAACAAAAATAAACTATTGGGACTATACTACAATTAGCACATATTCTTCAATCATATACTCTTTTGCAGCTCTTCCAATGGAAGCAAAAAAGAACTCATTCCCATTAGAAAATATTCTGTTTCACGTCTTCCAGGATTTTAGAAAGGGGCGGGGGGCAAAAAGAAGGTACAAAAAAGTAGGATGTTGTTCAGAAGATCAAGTCCTCTGGAATTTGTACCTTTTAACTTAATTTTACACATCCTAAACAGATAACAAGTTCAATTTTAATAGCATTCCATGTCCAGCATAGGCTCTAAATTCTTCAAGTCATTTTCTTAGGTCCCCTACCAAATTAAAAATGTTCTTAAACTCCCAAATTGATGTTCTTTCTCCATTAAACTGAAGACTGCCTACTACATCATCATCCCCGAGAATGATGCAGTGTGTTTGAAATCTGTATTTCTACATACCTTTTCCACAGGCTGATTGTAGAGAATGCAGCAAGCTCCATTTTGATTCATTAAAAGTGCAGTAAAAGACATGTTCAGAATTATTTCATATAATTCACAGCACTTAAGAAAGCGTATATTTTCATAATACTCTAAATCCATTGCTTAGAGTAATAACTCAAGCACATCATGATGGGTTTGCCATGGAACTGTCATTTTGAAATTGTGGTGGTGCTGCTCCTTCATTGTAACTGGCCAACACGAAACTGATTGAGAATAATATTTTTATCGAGTACCTAATACACAATCGTGTGGCTGTTTGCACTGCTGTAGTGTAGCAGAGCTATCGGTACTTTCATATAAGGTAGAGCTTCAATTAAGTTTTTCTTTGTATTATATTTTTAAGCTACAAACTAGTCAACCTAAAAAAAG
The DNA here is from genome assembly GCA_028533885.1 of Nasua narica. Lineage (NCBI taxonomy): Eukaryota > Metazoa > Chordata > Mammalia > Carnivora > Procyonidae > Nasua > Nasua narica. The sequence goes on from CM052811.1 coordinate 64,747,807, forward strand.
CCACATAAACCAGTAGATGTTTGCATGTGTCTATTTATCATGCGCAAACTTATTACATTGTTCATTTTGCAGAACTTGGGTTTGCTGGTTTTTTTTAAGTGAGACTGAACTTAAGTATTTTTAAAATAGATAACTACTTCATTTCTCCACATGCAGTTAAATTTCTAGACATTATTATATTAGCATATTTTCAAAATTGTTGGAAACACATGATCTTCAAATTCATTTTTATTGGCAACTAATTAGTTCCTCTGATAGCTGATAATAACTAAGAAGTTGTTAGATATATTGCTGGCATACTTGTTCCTTGTGGAGGTCTTACTATAATCAGAATTGTTCATCTTGGAATCACAAGCCAACATCCATTACATTATATTACATTAAAAAAAAAAAAACAACTTCTGTTACCAGAGATGTTCTCTTTTCTCAAAATTCAAGTAAAACCAGCTGATGCTATCTTAAAGATAGCTACAAACTCACTAGAGTATTACTGAAAATTATCTAAAACTCTTCAGTTATCTCTGTTTGATCAATATATGTTTTACTTTCATGTTTTCTTCTAGAGATCAGTATATCAGAAAGATTTAGTCAGGAATAACCTATTCTATATATTTATATTTTATTTTTACTTCTACACATTTCTTGCTTTATAAATTAACTCTGTAAGGAGCAAATGATGACAGAGAATTATGACAGATGAGATTCTATGAAATGATAACTGTAGAGTGAATGTCCCAAGCAGATAAAATTAGGCAAGATCACAAAACTATAGTAATCAAAAGAGTATGGTGTTGCTACAAAAAGTAAACAAACAGAATCAATGTAACAGGATAGAGAACCCAAAAATAAACCCACAGTTATGTGGTCAATTAATCTATGACAAAGGAGGCAAGATTATACAATGGGGGAAAAGATAGTCTTTTAAGTAAATGGTGTTGGGAAAACTGAATGCTACACATAAAAGAATAAAATGGGACAACTTTCTTATACTATATATAAAAATAAACTCAAAATAGATTAAAGACCTAAGTGTGAGACCTAAAACCATAAACTCCTAGAAGAAAACAGAGGCAGTAATTTCTTTGACATCAACCATAGAAACATTTTTCTAGATGTTTTTTCAGACAACCTACTGAATGGGAGAAGATAGTTGAAAATGGTATATCCAATAAGGTATTAATAATCTAAAATGTATAAGGAGTTTAACAACTTAACACCAAAAAAATTCAATCCTATTTAAAAATGGACAGAGATCCTGAATAGACAATTTTCTAAAGAAGACATACAGATGGCAAACAGACACATGGCAAGATGCTCCACATCACTAATTATCAGGGAAATGCAAGTCAAAACCATAGTGAATTTAACACTATATGTTAACTATACTGGAATTAAAATTAAAAATTTAGTAAAAAAAAATCACAATGGGATAGCACTTCACAACAGTCAGAATGTCTACAATCAAAGAATCAAAAAGACAAGAAATTATCTTTTTGTGTCAGTCAGGATGTGGAGAAAAGGGAACCCTTGTGTACTATTAATGAGAATTTAAACTGATACAGCCACTGTGGAAAAGAGTATGGAGGTTCTTGAAAAACTTAAAAATAGAAATATCATATGATCCAGTAATTCCACTACAAGGTATTTACCCAAGGAAAAAAAAGCACTAATTCAAAAAGACTATGCAGCTATGTTTACTGCAGCATATCTTACAATAGCCAAGATATGGAAGTAAGCTAAGTGTTCATCAATAAATGAATAAAGGAGATGTGACATGCATATTCCACTTATATGTGGAATCTAAAAAAACAAACACAAAACTGAACAGACTCTTAAATATGGAGAACAAACTGTTGGTTGCTGAAAAGGAGGTGGATGGGAGGATGAGTAAAACAGATAAAGGGGATTAAGAGGTATAAACTTCTGGTTATAGAGGTTTACAGAAGGGAGGAGTTCAGGAGGATGGGGTAGCTGGGTGATGGGTATTAAGGAGGACATGTGTTGTGTGTAATGAGCGCTGGGTGTTATACACAACTAATGAATTATTGAACACTAAATCAAAAAAACTAATGAGGTACTATGTGTTGGCTAACTGAACATAATAAAAATAAATAAATAAACTAGAAAAAAACCCCAGTTATAAAGTAAATAAGTCACAGAGATGAAAAGTACAGCACTGGGAATATAATCAGTAATACTATAATGATATTGTATAGTGACAGAGAGTGACTACACTTATGGTGGTGAACACTGAGTAAGGTCTAGAACTATCAAACTACTATGTTGCACATTGGCAACTAATATAATGTCAATGACATGTCAAGAATAAATTTTTTAAAAATTAGGCAAGATCATTCTGGTGATGTCTTTCTTCACTAAGGCTCTGATATCCTGTGATGTTAGAGAAAGGCTCTGCCTACCTAAAAAACTAAGTTAATTTTGTCAGAAGTTAATAGATTTTTTAAAAAAGTCAAGCTTGGTTATTTGGAACTAAATAAGTAAAATAGAATAAAATAGACAAAATGCAAGACAGTGGCCAGAACTAATAGTTTTCTTGAAAGTTTAACATTCCCAGTGAAAACTAAATATACCCAGGAGCTCTAGAGTTTGACTCATCCTGTTAATTCCATACCAATTATTTATTTCATAGCATTTTATAGTAGTGAAACATGTTGACCACTAAATGTATGACCAAAAGTTAATTAAGTAAGTTTTCAAGTTAACAGATGACCCAAGAGCCAAAACAAACTGAAAAGGCAGAAAGTTTAATTTAGTTCTGGTCATTTAATTGAGTAACGTCTAGGGGCGAGAAATTTGTTTTTTATGGATATTCATTTTTAAACTCCTGGTAAACAGAGAGACATCTAATTTACAAAATGTGAAGTCATCACATTTTAGCTTATACTGCCTTTTGAAGCAGCAGCCTGATTTATTCCATTACTGGCTCACTCAGGTCTGAGATAAAGAAAAAGGTGCGGTATGAAGAGTCTGTGAAATGACCCATCTCCCATGTTTCATGCTGTACCAGACAAGAATGGAAACAAAATGAAGAAAGATTTAGAGAGAAGATGGGGAGTCTGACCAAACATAAAGTCCATGTTTAAGGAAAAACAAGGAAGCAAAAGGAGTAAAAGAAAGTTTTTTTTCAACTTTAAAAAAATATGATTTTTAGGTAAAAGAATGAGAGAAGAAGCACCAGGTTTGGAAACGGAAAAGACAAAGGATGAATAAAATTCCACAATTGAAAAATTTGGAGTGCTGATGGAATACTGAAGTAGCAATGTCTAGAATATGGTTGACAATTTGAGAGAGAAACTTGGGGGAGATTCTAGAGTGTAAGATATAATTAAGGGATGAATCCACATAACAGAGATAAATTGAAGCTTGTAGCTTTAAGAGTATAAGCTAGGGCTTATAGAAGGAGGAAAAAAGACAGCCATTGTCCCAGCCATTCCACTTCTAAGAACTTACAGTTTCACCCATACAGGTGTAAAATGACACATGCTATATTATAGCAGTATTTGTAATAGCAATAGACTGGAAACGAAGTGTTCATCAGTAGGGGAATCGTTACATCAACCAGGGTATATCAACAAAATGAAATGTTAAGTAGCTACTGAAAAGTTGTATAGCATGTAAAGATCACCAGGATATTTAGTCAAGTAATAGACACATGGCACAGAATGTTGTATAAAGTATGTCACCTTTTGTGTAAAAACATCTGGAAAAACAGAATATATATTTTATTCACTGTCAGGTAAGAAAAGAGAAACACTAGAAACACACAAAACTAATAAGGCAGTCTTTTTTGGTGGCAAGGGAAAAGGAGGAAAATAAAAAGTGGAAAGGAACCTTGTCAGCATAAACTTGTAATATTGTTTTGAACTTTGAACCATGAGAATGTATAAACTATTCAAAACAAAATTTTTCATTTAACTTACTAAAACAAAGAGAGACATGGAGAGGGCAAAGACAGATTGTACTTGAATAAAAATAAAAGGATGAAAAAGAAAAGAACATGAAGATGAGATGAAGACCACACAAAGCTGAGAGAAGAAAAGGTCCAAGAGAATGAAATGACAATGGGGTAGGTAGAGAATGTCAAGGGAGAAAAGGTGGTCAACTTCTCAAAGAAGGATGAAGATGGTGAGACGTAAATAGAGCATGCAGAAAGCACCCAATGGTAAGCATTTGTCCCGCTGTGGGTGACAGTGCGGGTGCACTGCCCAGCTCATCTCAGTCTCTGTATCATCTGTAGTGTGTAATTACTGAAGACATAATAGTAAGGCTCTTTAGAACTGGTCACCAGATCTCCCCCTTTTAATTAAAAATACCCTATTTCAAAGCTATAAAATCAAAGAATAAACATGATAGATTAGAAAATTATCCTCATAAATAGTAAGATCTAGCATTCATTTTAACTTAAAAAAAATAAACACAAGATGTGTGCTTGGTTAAAGAAAAAAGAAAGTTTTAAATGGATTTTTAACCTGAAAAGAGGGCAAGTTTTTTAGGAATAAAAGAACTAAACATTTGGGTGGAGTATTGAGGTCTGAAAGTTGAAATAGTAATTTTAAGATGGAATTACCCTTGGAAAAGTGAATTATTATGTGCACAGTGGTTTAAAACAGAAGAGAAGAATTGCTGGAGATTTGAGGAAGCTATGGATTTTTAAATGAGTAAATTAAGGAAAGTGGGTCAGTGAATCATACTTGTTTTATTTTTCTTTTTCTGAAAATTTCCAGGCCAGTGGAGGCCTCTAAAAATTAAGGTTATTATGATTCCTCAATTGAATGATCTATGTTGTTTTTTTTTTTTTTAGTTCTACTAATTTTTTTGAACTTTCATTCTTTAAAACATTTTCAAGTTTTTTTTGTGGTCAGTTTCCTTTTGGAACTGCAAATCTCTCCAAATGTGTGCCCTCTCTTGAGCATGTGTGTTAAGTGATGAAGGCATTCACTAACTAGAAAAGGTACTACATAAAATTTCTTAATTAAGTACAGTTTTCTGTGTAATTTTCCTTTTACATCAAAGTGAAATAGGATTATTCCAAACTCTACCTCCAAAGGTAGAGAGTTAAGAAACCAGGAAAATATTTATATAATATTTATCTTTATATTGTTAAGTTGCTTTAATTGTATTTTCAAACTCAAATTAGAATATTCATTTGGATTCCCTGAGCACTATAATTTCTGAATTAAAAAAAATGACTTGGGACGCCTGGGGGGCTTAGTTGGTTAAGCATCTGCCTTTGGTTCAGGTCATGATCCTGGGGTCCAGGTATCAAGCCCCAAGGTGAGCTCTTTGCTTAGTGGAGAGCCTGCTTCTCCCTTTCCCTCTGCACCTCTCCCCTGGTCATGCTCTTTCTCTCTCTCAAATAAATAAATAAAATCTTTTAAAAAATGACTTGTTAGCTAGGCCTGTTCCTCACATAGATCACTCAGTTCACACTATTTAGTAAGGCTGGGTAAAGCTTGAAAACTCCAGGTATTTCCTACAATAAGTTTGGTTCATCGTTTCTCCCATTCTTTTAGTGTCTCCTTCTTCATATGTTGATCATTTATTCATCTAACAAGTAGATAGGCAGATGTCTTATGTATGGACATTCTCTTGTAACTTCTCAGTGAAATGAGATGTATTGTTATCAGTTGAAGACGGGAGGGGACTTCTATAGATTTCTAGACAGCGATCTGAAATAGTCATCTAGAGAGTAGAAAAATTAATGGTCTAAAGAAATGTAGTAGCATGAAGGGCCCATTGAGGTTAGTGACTAATACAGAGCACCCTTCCTCATTCTCCCTCCAATCTCTACACATCACCTTCAGATGAACAATGTCCTTGCATTTGTCCCACATGCCCCAAAGTTCTTCCCACGGAGGCCTCTAGTCCTCTTTCCAAAGGAATTGTGTAATTCCTTTGTTCCGAGTTCTCCTACAGAGCAAATAACTGATCAGTAAGATAGTCTTCAAATATGAGTAGATCTTACCTTACCTGGTATCTATTACCTTTTCCAGAGTAGCTAGTACATAGTTTACATGACAGAAAAGAAAAACATTTAACTCAGTGTTTGGAAGATTCAGGAATTATATAAGATACTGAGTGGGAGCTACAGTCCTTTTGAAATGGGCTTTAATTCACATTGTGGAAAGTCATACTTAACTGTAGACCTTGGGAAGATATTAAAGCAGCACCTAGCAGGTGAGCTTCAGCTCCAGGGAAGTAGCCATATTTTTCTCTATTCTTCCTATTAAGTATAGTTAAAACCCTAGACAATATATAAAAAAGTAAGCTTAAGACTCTTAGAGAGGAAGACCAACAGAATAAACAATGGTTCTACCTTACCCATGCCAGCAAAGGCCAAGTTGGGAGCTCAGACTTTCATCCCTGCTGGGTAGTAACAAACACCTTTCTTCCAAAGCAGTATCAGTAAAGACCACATGGTCTAGAATTTGACATCCACATGAAGGTAAGGAGAATTCTGTCCACTCCTAATTTCCTCAGTGGAGAGGTGTCAGAGTGGACACAGGAGAATGTTATGACTTTCATCCAGCAATCATGACCCTCTTCCCACCACCCACTGTGTGTCAGTGCGGACCAGTGGAGCAGTAAAGAGACATTCCAATCCTTCTCAGTCAGGAAGGTATCAGTGGAGGCTGGTGGAGAGCCAGAGATCCTACTAACACCCAGCAGTAGTAAGGAATACTGTTCAGCTTGGGGGTCAAAGAAAGATGAGTGAGGAACCTGGATTTTTATAGAAATCTGGCTATAATGAGGTGACATTTCTATTCCCCTGCTGGAGCAGTGTCAGAGGAAGTCAGCTAAAAGAGAAGATTTATTCAGTAAATAAATAAGAAATGCTTCTTTAAATAAAATGCAGATTCTCAGAATATAGTAACTAAAATGCCAAAGGTTCAATGAAAATCACTTGTTATGTTAAGAACCAGAGACATCAAACTGAATGAAAAGACAACTAATGGATGTCAACACAGAGTTGACAGAGATTTTAGGAGTATTTGGCAAGATTTAAAAACAATCATCATAAAAATGTTTTAAACACACATGAAATAATGAAAAAATAAAGATGTGAAGAAACAAAGATTTTTCAAAAGAATGGAAATAGAAAAAACAAGATGAAAACTTTAAAATGAAAAAAATACAATAACAAATAAAAAACTCAAATATGAACTCAACAACAAAATAGAAGGAACAGAAGAAAGAATGATTAGCTGAAAGATAATGCAATACAAATGACCCATTGTGAGCAAAGAGCAAGTAAACTGACATTTAAAAATGAACAAAGCCCAAGGACCTGTAGGGCTATAAAAAAATATCTTATTAATATTCATGTCATCAGAGTTCCAGAAGAAGAAGAGAAAAAGAGTGGGGCTAAAAACTTCTCAAAAAAATAATGGCTACAGATTTTATAAATTTGGCAAAAGATATACACCTACAGAATCATAAAAGGAGACAAACCCCACATGGGATAAACTCAAGGGAATTCATACCAAAACACATGGTAATGAAACTTCTGAAAACTAAACACAAAGGAAAAATCTTGAAAGTATCAAGAGAGAAATGGCACCTTCTCTACACAGGAAAAAATACTCAAATCACAGGATTTATCATCAGAAACCACAGAGGCCAGAAGGAACTTGCACAACTAGAAAAGCTTAAACAACTTTGAAAAAACAAAGAAGAATATTGTAGAAGAAATTATTCTACATGATTTCCAGACTTATTATATAGCTACTACAGTAATCAAGACTCATGGTATTGGCAAAGGATAGACATATAGATCAATGGACCACATAGATAACAAAGAAATAGACCTACACAAACATATCAAACTGACCTTTTAGGGTTATTTAATTTATTTTTTAATTAGTAAACTATTTCCTAGAGCAGTTTTAGGTTTACAGAAAAATTGAAAGGAAAGTACAGAGTTTCCAGTACCCCATCTCAACACGTGCATAACCTCCCCCAATATCAACAACCTTTTCAACCACAGTGTGCTTGAAAAGAATGTGTATTCTGTTGCTGTTGGATGGAATGTATATGCCTATTCATTACATTTGGTCTAAAGTATGGTTCAAATACAAAATTGCCTCGTTGATTTTCTGTCCAGATGATCTATCTATCCATTGTTGAAAGTGGGGTACTGATACCCTTTACTCTTACAGTATTGTCTATTTCTCCCTTCAGATTGGTTAGTGTTTGCTTATATATTTAGATTCTCCAATGTTGAGTTCATATATATTTATGATTATTATATCCTCTTGATGAATTGACCTACTTACATAATGGCCATCTTTGTCTTCTGTTACCATTTTTGGCTTCAAATCCATTTTGTTTGACATAAATATGGCTACCTCTGCTCTCTTTTGGTTTCCATTTGCATGGAAAATTTTTTTCGTCATCTCTTCACTTGAAGCCTATGTGTTTTTTGAAAGCTGAAGTGAGTCTCTTTTAGGCAGCATGGGGTTGGGTCTTGTTCTTTTTTAATGCATTTAACCACTTTATGCCTTTTGATTGGAGAATTCAATCCATTAACATTTAGCATTATTATTGATAGGTAAGGATTTACTAATGCCATCTTATTGTTTTCTGTTTTGTAGTTACATTTTACTTTTCTTCCTTTCTTGCTGCCTTCCTTTTTTTTTTATTTGTTTTTTTTTTGTCTTGTTTTTTAAGTAGACTCCATTCCCAGCATGAAGTACAAAGCAGGGCTTGAACTCAGGACCTTGAGATCAATACCTGAAGTGAGATCAAGAGTCAGACGCCTAACCCAGGTGCCCCATTGCCGCCTTCTTTGTAAACTGATTATTTTCCATAGTGATATGCCTTGATTCCCTTCTCTTTATCCTTTGTGTTATAGATTTTTGCCTTGTGCAAAATTGTGTAGCTTTTTAATTTGTGCTTTGCCTTGTAAGGCTTACATAAAACATCATTTGTGTGTGTGTGTGTGTGTGTGTGTGTGTGTGTCTATATATATAATAGTCTATTTTATGCTGATAACAATTTAACTTTAATGATGTATAAAAACTTTGTCTTTTTATTCCCTCTTTTATGTTTTTGATGTCACCATTTATATCTTTTTATATTTAATTTAATTTAATTATATGTATAACTATATATATAACTATATATATAATTTAATTATATGTATAACTATATATATAACTATATATAGTTATATATATAACTATATATAACAATTATATGTATAACTATATATAACAATATATTGTTATATATAACTATATATTATAATATATATTATATATAATATATAAAATATATTATATTATATAACTATATATATATTGTTATATATAACTATATATAACTATATATATAACTATACATAACTATATATAACAAGTGTTATATTTAACAATTTAAAAATTAACAATGTTAATGTTATATTTAACAATTTGTTAATGTATTCATTAACAAAGTGTTGAACCTATAGCTATTTTTAATACTTTTGTCCTTTAAACTTTACACTAGAGTCAAATAGTTATGTCACCATATCGTAATATTAATGAATTCGGCAATTATTCTTGTTTTTTTGTTCCATAGTAATGCTAAAACTTCTTAAGTGAACCTCAGAGGTTTCCCAGAACTGTTTTTCTTCATGCATAGAATCCTCTATTGAATCACTGATCTTTGTGAGGGGAAAAGGAAGCTGGGTTCTTCGACCCTGCATTTTCCCCACAATCTAGAATTTCCTCTTAGATCTTCAAGCTCAGATTCTTTTCTCAACCATATCCAGTCTGCTAATGAGCCCATCAAAGGTGTTTTTCATTTCTGTTAGTGCTTTTTTATCTACAGCATTTCCTTATGATTCTTTCTTAGACTTCCCAGCTCTGTTTAAGTGATCCATCTGTTTTTGCATATTGCCTACGTTTTCCATTAAAACCCTTAGCATACTAATTTTGTTTTTTTAAAATTTCCTAGTCTGATAATTCCAACATTTCCTTCATTTCTGCCATTTCTGGTTCTGATCCTTGTTCAGTCTTTTTACACTATGTTTTTTTTTTTTTCCTAGGGAAAGAACTTTATTAACCTTGTTTCAAACTTCATTCCCAGGCTTCTTCAGCTTAATTAGCTGCAAAGAATGAATTGTGTATAAGCAAACACTGAAAAGAGCTGCAGTGTCCAAGGGGCTTGGGCTTAAAAATATTAGAGATCCAGATTTTATCAGATCCATCAACAAAATTTTAAAAAGCTGTCATAATATAAAATAGCAGCTCCCAGTAACTTCTTCAAGTTTTATCTTCTTCAGAAGTTGACTCAATTCAGTTTGCTTCATTCTTGGAAGCTTCATCAAAATTCTCCACAAGATCTGGAACTTCATCATCATCATCCTCGCCAGTAGCAAGTGGTAGGCTTTTCCATCCACAGATTGTTTGGGCAGAGCTTCAGCCAGTCTTCTTAAACTAGTCAGACTGTCTGCACCAAGTTGGTTTAAGATACTGGGGAGCATTTCTGTCAGCTGCTTTGTCTCAGCATGGCCTGTAATGGTGAAAGTGTTCGCTGCCAGCGATGCCTGAACTTTGGGGTTGTTAAAGTGGATCACTGTTCCTCGGTTTGTGAACATATTCACTTCTTCAATACCAGAGATATTGTTTACCCCTAACTTCTTTAAGGAGAACTGAAGTTTTTTATCATCTGCTGTAGCCGTTCTATGAACCACCTTCTTCTTTCGGTGAGCAATTCCTTTCCCACCAATGCACACTTGTGCTTGCAGTTTGGCGAGTTTCTCCTGGTTCATGATAGTTTCTTTCATCTTGTTGGAGCGGAAATGGGACCGCACGGGGGACTAGGGTTGGCGCTCAGGGGGTCTCGGGCGGACCAGCTGAGATTAGGTGCACACACGCAGGGACGAAAGATGGTAGTTTCAGGTATACAAACATGGCACACTATGTTTTTTGACATTTAGTATACACTTGTAATTTTTTATCGATAGGTAGATATGATGCATTGGAAGGAAATGCAGTGAATAAGCCTTTAGTAATGTAGTGGTGAGACACTGGGAGAAGGGTTCTATAATCCTATGATTTGGTATCAGTCTCCTGGTGAGTATGTGCCCTGGACTGTGAATCTCACTGGTGCTTTCCATTTTTTCCACTCCTTACACAGCACAGTACAGGATAGCTAAAGGGGCTGGATTCGGTATCTCTTTCCCCTCATATAGAAAGCCAGACAGAGGTAGGGTGGGATTTTCCCCTGGTCAGGAAGACTCAGATAAAACCTAGTACTAACTGGTAAAATAGTTTCTCCTGAGGTCAGGTTTGTTAAAGAGAAGGGAATGCTCGGGTATATTTCAAAGTGGTTCCTTTTCTCCTTCCCCCTCTGGAAGCTTCAGAGGATTGTTCACCAATATTTTCTATGAGAACCTAGTAGAGCTCTTGGAGGCAAACCTCACAAATGTGTTTGTATCCTTCCCCCTAACCCCCACAACTGGATCTCCCTGGAGTGTTTAACTCTCAGAGTTGTCCACACTGAGCTTCCAGCAATTCGCTGATTATAATTTAGGTGTTCCAACCCTGGCATTGGTTCCTGCAGAAGTTTCTGCTCAGGAGTTTCTGTTCTGGAAAGTTGTGACTCTCTGTAACCACCCACCTGTCCATTTCCAATTTGGGAGGCAGAATTTGCCCTGCAACCTCACTTATATGATGGATCTAAGAAGACTTGTAGATTTTGAGTTTGTTCAGCTTTGTTAGTATGGGGCAGTAACTTCTAAGCTCTTTAACATGCTGCACTGCAAACTGAAAGTCCCAACTGATTTTTGACAAAGGTACAAAGCATTCAGAGGATGCAAGAGAACCTTTCAACAAACGGTTCTGGGGCAATTAGACAATCATTTTCAAAAAATGAGCCTTACTACACAGCTATAGTAAAAACAGTATGGTAGTAGCACAAAATAGATACATAGATCAATGGAACAGAATAGACTCCACAAATAAACTGACACTTGTATAGTCAATTAATCTTTGACAAAGTAGGTAAGAATATGCAGTGGGGAAAAGACTGTCTCTTCAATAAATGGTGCTGGAAAAACTGGGCAGCTATATGCAAAAGAATGAAACTGGGCTTCTTTCTTACACCATACACAAAAATAAACTCAAAATGGATTAAGGACCAAAATGTGAGACCTAAAACTATAAAAGAAAAAGAGCATAGACAGTAATTTTTTCTGACATTTGCTACAGCAATGTTTTTCTAGATATGTTTCCCTGAAGTAAGGGAAACAAAAGCAAAAATAAACTATCAGAACTATATTAAAGTAAAAAGCTTTGCATAGTAAAGGAAACAATTAACAAAACTAAAAGAGAACCTACTGAATGGGAGAAGATATTTGCAAATGACATATCCAGTAAAAGATTAGTATATAAAGAACGTATGCAATTCAACACCAAAAACAAATAATCCAATTAAAAATGGGCAGAAGAAAAAAAAATGGGCAGAAGACATGAACAGACATTTCTCCAAAGAAGACATACAGATTGTAAACAGACACATGAAAAGATGCTCAATACCACTTATCATCAGGGAAATGCAAATCAAAACCACAATGAGATATCACCTCATATCCATCAGAATGGCTAAAATCAACAACAGAAGAAACAACAGATGTTGGTAAGGCTGTGGAGAAAAAGGAACGCCTGTGCACTGCTGGTGGGAATGCAAACTGGTGCAGCCACTGTGGAAGACAGTATGGACTTTCCTCAAAAAAATCAAAGTAGAATTACCATATAATTCAGTATTTGCATGACTGGGTATTTACCCAAAGAAAATGAAAACACTAACTCAAAAAGATATATACTCCTCTATGCTTTTTGCAGCATTATTTACAATAGCCAAATTATGCAAGTAGACCAAGTATCCACTGACAGATGAATGGATAAAGCAAATGTAGTATAAAATGGAACATTATTTGACCATAAAAAGTAATGAAATATTCCCATTTGCAACAACATGGATGAATGTAGAGGGCATTATGCTAAGTGAAAAAAGACAGAGAAAGACAAATACCATATGATTTAATTCATATGGAATTTAAGAAACAAAACAAATGAAGAAAGGAGAAAAAGAGAAAGACAAACCAAGAAACAGACTCTTAATTATAGAGAACAAACTGATGGTTACCAGAGGGAGTTGAGGGATGGGTGAAATAGATGATGGAAATTAAAGAGTACATTTATTATGATGAGCACTGAGTAATGTATAGAATTTTTGTATACCTGAAGCTATCACAATACTGTATGTTATCTTTATTGGAATTTTTAAAAAGTCCAATGGACAAAAAAATTAAATCATATTAAATTAATAAAATGAACCTTAGCCTATGTCTCATACCTTATATAAAAAACAACTGAAAATAGGTCATAGAATTATATGTAAAATTATAAAATTTTAGGAAAAAAACAGCAGAAAATCTTCAGGATCTATGTATAAGTACATTGTTGTTGGTTTTTTTTTTTTTTTTACTTGACAGCAAACTCACCATCCATTTAAGCAAAAATAAATTAATTAGACTTTATAAAACACAAAACTTTTAGTCTACAAAATAGCCACCTAAAGGGATAAAAAGACAATCTATAGACTGAGAAATAATATTTGGAAATCACCTGACAAAGGACCAATATCTAGAACATTTAAAGAGAGTCTCAAAACTCAATGTCAAAAAAATTGTATTATGCCATTTTGAAATGGGCAAAACAGACGAGGAGAATATACAGATGGCAAATGAACACATGAAAAAATGTTCAACATCATTAGCCATTAGGAAAATGCAAATTATACCACAATGAGATATTGCTATACAATTATCAGAGTGGCTAAAATAAAAAAAATAGTGACAACATCAAATGCTGGAGAGAATGTGGAGAAACTGGATCACTCAAACACTGTTGGTGGGAATGTATAATGGTACAGCTGCCATGAAAAATAGCTTGGCAGTTTCTTACCAAATTAAACATGCAACTACCATATGACCCAGTCATTACCCTTCTGGACATTTATCCCAGAGAAATGAAAACTTACATATGCAGAGATTTGTGCAGAAATATGCACGGTAGAATTATCTGAATAGTCCCACACTGGACACAACCTCGATGTCCTTCATCAGATAAATGGTTAAACTGTGGTATAGCCATACCATGAATACCAGTTAGCAAGTACAAACAAAGTATTGGTGCGTACCTGAATAAATCTCTAGAGAATTATGCTGAAGGAAAAAACCCGATCCCATGACTCCATATATACAGCATTCCTGAAATGACAGAATCAGAGAAAAAGATTTGTGATTTCCAGGGGCTAAGGCAGGGTGGGGATGGGAAATCGGTGGGTGTGGCTGTAAAACTGCAGTTTAATTAAAAAAAGAAGCAAGGAAGGCATGCTGAAACCCAATCCACGCCAAACAATACATGGTGGCAAAAAGGGCTCCCTTAAGGAATTCCAGTTTAAAAAAACCCGCCAAAACAGTTCTTATCGATCGCGAATTGATTCTGATTTCTATGTACAGGTCATGGAGAGTCCACACCCCTGACAAGACTTTGCTTCCTTCCTTCAAGGACTGTGCTGGCTTGCCCTGTGATGGGACTCAGTGAGTTCCGTTTCTGAAGAAGTCGACAATTTTTCTGGATTCAAATTTTGACATGTCCTTTTAGGAGTGCAAGCGAGCTACTTGGGTTTGCTAGTATTCCGGCATCTCCCTTGTAAAACAGCCAACAACACGGCCAAATCTATTGAGAGCGTGCCCTTGTCAACCTTCTGAGTTTATTGATATTTACATTTATGATACAAACGAGTTTTTTGAGAGCCTCCTTTTCTGCTGCCTGGTGTTTGCTTTCATGGGAGAGAGAGACCAGACAATTGAGAGGGAAGGAGGCAGCACTTGTGTTGGATTTATTGGCACAGCTCACTGAAGAGCAAGCACACCACCAAATAGAGGATATTGATAAGGAGACTAAATTCATTTGAAATCACTAAAACTCAGTTAGGGGCATATTGTATTAAGTGAAATGCCATTACTGAAGGGCCCAGGGAAAGACTGTATGCCAAGTCATGAGAGCTTTTCAGCTCACTGGAAGGCAGCCATTGCACCCACGCACTACATTTGATGGTTTGGAAGTACAGATAATTTCTGCAGAGATCATAAAGGGACTCGAAAATGGCTCAGTCTCTAGGAGCACAGGCACGAGCTGAATTGTCCCCGAGTGAGAGCATTCAAGAGAGGATCCCTGTGCAGTAAAAACATACACTAAGTGGGTATGAATCCCGACTTTCCATAAAGGCTTTCTTTCATTGTGATTGTGGTACATTAGCGTGTTTTAAAAACTCCACACTAAGGACCATCATTTGATTCTGTGATTTTTTTTTTTTTTTTTGCAAAGCATCTTTTTTGAGAGAGGATGGCAACAGAACTCTGGTTTATGTAATATATTTTAACCAATTTATTTAGTTTCAGAAAGTTCCCCCAGCTGAAGGAGGTTCTCTACTAGGTTGTAACAGCAGTTTGGGGTCTCTTCTCCCTGCAGGAGAGAGCTTGCTGCCCGCCACAAGTCCACAAGTCGAAGTGGATTAAAAAAATCTGTTTTCTTCTAAGTAGCCTCCTAGCACTTCCCCGAAGGTTGTTTGAGGTCTCCTTGCTTGATGTCGTTCACGCTGCCCTTGCACTGTTAATCCTGGTGAGCAAGGACGTACTGTAAACACGAGTCCATTTCAGTGATGTGTATAAATCTTGTTCAGGTTATTCAGAGTAAGGCAGCCCCTTATCTAACAAGCACCAGAGCAGACTTTTGAAAACACTTTTCACCTGTGACAACAGTGGCCCAGTTTTGTCCTCGCTAACAATGGAATAAATGCAGTATCTCATGTCAGCTAACTCCGTGTCTTATTTATGCCAAACTCTTCTGGGTTTGGCATTTTAAGATGGGCTTTGCACTAGGATTTTGTTCCAGCACACACACTGAGAAGAGTGTTGCTCTGAAAAGGGAGGAAAGATTTTTCTTTCACGTCAATTTCTATAATGACCAGAGTAGAAACAAATTGTCTTTGCCGTGCTATTTCACCTTACCTATACTATATGGTAAACCAGAGAAATTATCCTTTGAACCTATGGTAAGTATGTTGAGAACTACCAGCCTTGTGCCAAAATACCATGAGATGACTCAGGTACTCAGCAAACAAAACTAATTGCTGGTTGGATGAAGATCAAGGGTTATTTACTGCCCATGGAGAATTTCCACCTAAAAATAAGCTTGTTTCTTTTGAAAACATGCAAGGCAATGCAAGGTCCTAATAGAATTAAAAACACACTAGAAGATTTTCATATTTCCAGCAACAAGTACGCATTTCCTTCTTTGTGGCCACAAATGCACAAGGCGGGCCTTTTGGCAGCATGATCCTATTGTTTTCTTTATACCTCCAAAGCACCAAAATGAGCTTTATTCTATAGAACTGAATTGCCTACAGCAAAAGAGATTAGGAATTGCAAATGTTTGTAAGATCAGAGACACAACGCACAAGCATGTGTTTTAATATTTATCAAATGACAGCAAATCTACCAATTTTGAAACACCCCAATCTACATTCATTAATTACAAAGCTTTAATTTAAGGAAGAAGATGGATCTCTTGGCAAAAAAAATAAAAAATAAAAAAAATAAAAAAGCCTAGAACATAGATGTTTGCATTTATTCCTCTAATTTATGCTCTATGTAACATCTGTGTGGTCTTGTACCATTTAGATCAGATCCCATCACTCCCCGCAAAACTCTTCAAAAGTGGCCCACCTCTATCAGGAGAAAAGCAAATTCCTTTGAATGGCAACAGTGTTTATCTCTCAGGGTCTCATTTCTGTCTTGCTTGGCCACTCCTCTGTAGATCTTTCCCTGTCACTTCCTGATGACCCAGCAAGACTGAACGACTTATTTCAGAAATACGCCATCTCCTCTTTGGCCTCTGTGTTTCTGCATTAGCCTAGAAGGCCTTCCTAAAACTTCTCTTTATTCTTTAGAGCCGGAGTCTGTGCGCATTCCCCTTCTGGAAGCCCTCCCTGATGTTCCTAGCAGACTCTCGGGCGTGACATGTCCCTATTGGACTTTGTGCACACATCCATGGTCATCATTACAAACGCATGTTGACATACCTGTTTCCCAACTAGATGATAAGCTTTCTATGAACAGAAACCATGTATTTTCATCTTTGTTTCTTCAGCCACCTACTAAAGTGGCTGGTAAGGTCACCAAGAATTTTGTTGAATGTGTGAATGAATAAATGAATCCATCAACTAATGACAGTAGCTATGAAGAGAATAAATCAGCAACATAAAGCAGCAAAATAAAAATAGAGATAAAACAAGAGAAGACACGTGCCTAATCTTCTCTTGTACTGGTCTCTTTAGGGAGGCATAGAGATGGAGTTCTCAGACCTGTGGCATGATAACCTTCAAATATTCTCAGAAGTACAATGGAATAGTCCTCCTCCTCCTCACCATCACTATATATTTCATTAACATTATACTCTTCTTTTGTTCAAAATATATATCTCACATATACCAGTCCGCGGTTCAAAGAATACCACTTTTTCTCAGGTCTTGAGGTCTTTATTTGACAGAAACAAAAGAAATATGCGTCTAATAGCAGAGCCAAGGAAATCTGCATGTCCAGATATGTGCTTTTGTCAGCCTTTAAAATAAACAAAGTACTATCTCCATTTGATGGCTTAATGTCTGAGTCCCCAGAATTACATCTTGGGAAGAGACCTGTGTCTGATCGAGGCAAATGCACTGTATAGCAAAATGATGAGAAGATGTTAGTGCTTCCTAATCCTCTTTTTCATTCTCACAGACAGATTATTTGTGATCCCCATATTAAAAGCATGTTTATTTAAATACTTATTTAAAGGTAGTACGCTCAGACACAGTATTAAACACCTACCACAATGTTACTGGTAGACGCCTAAGATACTATTTAGAAAGGGTCTGATTTCTTTCTTAGAATGACATGTGTTAAAATTTTTAAAGCTGAAGATATGGTTGAGTAGGACTATATTAGTTACTGGAAAGCCCAGAAAGTGAAGATACCTGGATACCTGGATTTCCTAGTTAACTACATGTTGTGTTTTCCAAGACAGCACAGTGATTAGGAGTGATTAGGAGTGAATTTGAGTGTTAGACTCCTTGGGTTCAAAACTGGGCTTCTCCACTCTTTGACTTGGATAACTTTATTAACTTCTCTGGAACCTCAGTCTTCATCTTTAAAAGAAGATGAGGCCATCTATCTCTAGTGCTATGACAAATCATATTCCAGACTGAAACAAAAAAGAAAATTGTGTGCCCCTGTACACACTTATAAAATAACCTCCCACATTTAACCAAGTGGAAAAAGAAAAAGTTAATAGAAATTCTACAATCAAAAAAGTGTGATGATACCAAAAGCTCCATCTTGTCCAATCTGTTAGGTCTTCATATCAACCCTCACAGGCCTACCCAAGAAGGGGACACATTGGCCCCATGGGCCCAGAACCTCAGGCTGACTGGAAATTACTGTGCCCATTGCACAATAAAGCAGGGTCATACACCATACACAAAAATAGACTCAAAATGGATGAAAGACCTCAATGTGAGACAGGAATCCATCAAAATCCTTGAGGAGAACACAAGCAGCAACCTCTTCAACCTCAGCCATAGCAACTTCTTCCTAGAAACATTGCCAAGGGCAAGGGAGGCAAGCGCAAAAATGAACTATTGGGACTTCATCAAGATCAAAATCTTTTGCACAGCAAAGGAAACAGTCAACAAAACCAAAAGACAACTGACAGAATGGGAGAAGATATTTGCAAATGACATATCACATAAAGGGCTAGTATCCAATATCTATAAAGAACTTATCAAACTCAACACCCAAAGAATAAATAATCTAATCAAGAAATGGGAAGAAGACATGAAGAGACATTTCTGCAAAGAAGATATCCAAATGGCCAACAGACACATGAAAAAATGCTCAACATCACTCGGCAATAGGGAAATACAAATCAAAACCACAGTGAGATACTACCTTACACCATTAGAATGGCTAAACTTAACAAGTCAGGGAACGACAGATGTTGGCGAGGATGCGGAGAAAGGGGAACTCTCCTACACTGTTGGTGGGAATGCAAGCTGGTGCAGCCACTATGGAAAATAGTATGGAAGTTCCTCAAAAAGTTGAGATTAGACCCAGCAATCGCACTACTGGATATTTACCCTAAAAATACAAATGTAGTGATCCGAAGGGGCACGTGCACCCAAATGTTTATAGCAGCAATACTATGCAGCCATCAAAACCCCTAAATCTTGTCATTTGCAATGACGTGGATAGAACTAGAGGGCATTATGCTAAGTGAAATAAGTCAATCAGAGAAAGACAATTATCATATGATCTCTCCGATTTAAGGAATTTGAGAGCCAGGGTGGGGAGTCATGGCGGGTAGGGAGGGAAACAATGAAACAAGATGGGACCAGGGAGGGAGATAAACCGTAAGAATCTCTTAATCTCAGGAAACAAACTGAGAGTTGTTAGGGGGTCGGGTGGGAGGGATAGATAGGGTGGTTGGGTTATGGCCATTGGGGAGGGTATGTGCTATGGTGAGTGCTATGAATTTTGTAAGACTGAAGATTCACAGACCTGTACCCCCAAAGCAAATAATACATTATATGTTAATAAAAAAATTAGGGTCATAAAACAATAAATGATAGCCTGTCTTTATTTAAAATTTTTATATTTTATTCATCATGAATTTTTTTGCATTAATTTTTATTTTTAAAAATACTTCATTAAAATATCATATATCTTGACTACTAAATTCTTTGGTATTTTTTACATTTTTTGCACTAACCTCTCCCTAATCCAGACCCTGTGCCATATGTCGTTATGAAAATGAAATGAAGTAATAAGTGCAAAGGCCTAAGAATCATGCCTGACATATACTTAGTTCTCAGTAGTGTTGTTACTAAGATTATTTTGGATAAGGTTACTTGCTTACGGGACACAGATTTTGAGCTCTTTGGTGTTAGTCCTTTGTGAGACAATCTTCTCCATATGCCAGTATTATTCCTTAATTCTCTCGAGTTCTGTTAACCAACAAGCAGCAAACTGACCATATTAATTCACTGTAGGTCCTGTTATACAGTCTTTCAACACAATCATTATACAAATATCTTAATTTCTACTTTTTGTCTTTCTGAACGAACCAGCCCTTTGGACTGAAGAGGCTAGTCAATTCGGTCCAACACTCAAGCCCAGGCTTTTTCATGGACTCGGTCATTCGCATGAGGTGACTGACCTGCCAACTCAGTCATAACAGTCGCGCCAGAGGCTTGTGCAGATTTAGTGATATGGCTAATACCTGCGTTGTGAGGCTAAGTAAAGGCAGGCTCCTCCGAAACGTAGCTAGTTGAAGACTGTTTGCTACCATCACATCGCTCCTTGTGTCGTCACAAAGTGACATCTATGACAGTTCTACCCCGACCCGAATGTCTGTGATCCCTATAAGCAATGCACTCCGCTTTCTTCTGAAACCTGTCTCTCCGACCAGATCATCACGTTGATGACACCTGGGATTGTGGCACACGAGGAATTTGAAAAAGTGTCTCCAAGAGAGACCTTGTCAGAATATATCTGCACTTTCATAAGAGTAACACAACTGTGTATGACTGGTTTCAACATACACAGAGTGCAGGATAAATAAGCAAACAACTAAACATACCCCAAAGAAAACTTAGCCGATGTTATTTTAAGTCGAGTTATAGTTTGGAAGGGTTAAGCTTTCCTAGGACTAATATATGATTGAGAGGACTCAACTTGAGTAACTGCGTGAGAATATTATAAACCAAGCCCACACGATATTAAAATAAGTTAAAATATATGCAAAATTTATGAGAGAATGTCAGGTGTAATGCTTGATAAAGTAAGCTTAATGCTTAAGAAATTTATCTTCAGGCTGAAAAAGCCAACTCTTGCAGTTCTGAGTTAGAGAATAATTTTAGGAACTCTTTTCTGTAAAGTCATTCTTTTATTAATGAGATCAACTCTAGGTGAGCTGAAAGAGGTAACTTCCTAAAGCATCTGAGAGGACAAACAATATCCACAAAAGCACCTGGAAGTCAACATGCCATGTTTAAAAAATGCTGAAAGTCAGCGTCATACTCTTCTTTCTCGGGGGGCGGGGGGGGGGGAAGGTGAAAAATCTGTCCTCAGAAAAACCTTTTTATTTGTATCCATTCAGTCCATCGTTTTCTGTTTGGAACACCGCCGAAGCTTGTGAATAAAGAGAGTATTTGGGGCCAATGGAAGCTGTGCATTAGTTTAGAAGCTTCTCCTTCACTCTGGGTGTGTCAGGTCCTTACACTGAGAGATACCCTATTATCAGGCAGGACTTCGGTAACAACATACCACCAGGAAGTCCAGAGGGCAGATCTCCATTGGCTAACTGGTCACATCCGGCAGCTCCCAGATGAAATAATGCTATGGATTAGCAAGGCAATGAATGAAGAGGAAATCTGCATATTACACAGTCCCTCTGCAGGATGACTCAGTCTATCTCTCATTTGTAACCCAAATGTTCTTCCTTCACAAAGCAGACTGGGATGAACTCAATCAACCAGGGTAAATGATTGACAGCCCAAACTGCTGAATCATCCAGCAAAGATTAGGGATGAACATCATACATGCTTAAATTTGTGAAATCACATCGTTTTCAGGACTACTAACAATTTTAAAATGACCTTAAGATCTAAGCCTTTGGCATACTACCCCAAAGCTTGATCTGGTATGTACCTCTTTCTGATGGGCCTGAGCGGTGAGAAGGTTCTAGGCGTGCAGTGTTTCCATGCACCATACACTTGAAAACTGTCACCTTGCAAATACCCCAATTCCTGATTTTTGTCTCTAATGTGCACAGTATTTCTAAACAAGCATGGAATTTGGAAGCAAAGTTGAAGATGTAAGGAAATGTCTAAGTGATTGATTTTATATCCCTCACATCTCTTTTCAGTCACTTCAATTCTGTAACCAAATACCAACAACAACAATTTGAAAGAATTAAAAACAAAACAAAACACAAAAACTAATGCAATGGTTTGGTTAACCTTTACTATAATGGTTCAACTCTCCTGGCATCACTTGGTGATTGGGTAAAGGATCACCATCACTGTCAAGTGGTGTTCCTGGCGACACAGCATTACGCGATATTCGGCATGGTAATCCTGCCTATGAAATTCAAATAGAGCCAATTAACTTGTTCATAGCTGTTCCACATCTCTTATTACCTTATGTAATTATTTTAAAAGCTATCATATCAAAGAACAGCATCATTTGCAGACATCAGCTTCAGATTAGCTTCTCTTGCTCTGAAGTCAACCGTGGTCTCTGCCTCTCTCACTGTGTTGTTTTATGTCTCTGTTCTACTCCTCCTTTCCCATCCTTCTTTCACTTTCGTTCCATCTTGGAATTTTAAAATTCCAAAAAATTTAAAAAATATGTTATGATATTATCTTATTCTGGGGTTTAATTTCTTAAAAACCATTCTAAATTCCTCTTACAAAATGAAGGTAGTCAATACTGTCAAGTTGGCAATACTTGCCAATTTAGAAAAAAATAAGAGAGGCTCAGAATTGAAGAAAATAGCTGTGGAGGGGTGACTGCAAGCACCAGCGTTGAGATGAGGGAAGGCAAATCTCTATACTTAGGGAAAAAGACATCTGTAGATGGATTTCTACATCCCATAGAATTAGCTGAAGCTCTTACATTGATATTAGATATTGAATCTGACCTTGTTTGAGGAATACTTTGTGGAATGGACAGTTGACATTACTTCAGGTCATATGGGTTACAAGGTAGCATACTTACAGTAAGCATTAAAGGCTGCTGGAGAAGGAAATGGGTAGCCTCAGAGAATAACGGCTCTCAATATTCATGGCCAGAGGCCAGAATGTCAGAAAGAAAGTGATCACCTACTTTTTCCACAGTGACTGCCTCCCGATGGGGAATGGAAGGTCTCTTTGGTATTCACTATGCACAGTCAAGGAGTGTGGCTGGTTCTGGGTTTTGTACTGGGGCTAGCTCTACGCACATTCATTACAAGGTTATTACTATCATTATGGTGGACAATGCAATAATATTTTAAATGGGCCAAATTTGGCTCCCAGCTATTCATGAGCTGCTCTTTCAGGCCTTAGGGAAAATGGCTTATGAGTGCAAGGAAATGGAATCTGGCGCACATCCCATTGCTTCTTCTGCTACAACTCTAAAAGAGCCTCTGTGAGGAATACCCACAGTTCTGGTTCTCATGAGCTCTGATGATAAGATACATCCTTCACGGATAACTATTTGGGCCTAACTGCAGAGCTGGTTTGGGGCACACATAATATAAAGCAAGTGAAGTCAGTTACGCAAAATCTTCATGAATCCTTCATGAATGCATTTCTCTGACCTCCCGCCTGTCTTCCTCTGACTTATTTTCTCATGCAACACTCTTCCTCTTATGAAGAAGAAAAAATTTGCATGAAGGCAATATGTGTCAAAGTCTGTTTCCCGGGATAGTGGTCCTTCAAAATGTCCCACTATTTAAAAAAAAAAAAATGTCCCACCATAAAAGGATTCTGGGGAAAGTCTTTCTCTCTTGGAGAGTCACAGTATACATGAGTACGTTATAGGCTTTGAGTTGATTTAGAGAGGAAGGGGACCAGTTTAACTGTGATGTGGGACCCCTATTTTGGGCCTAAGATATAATACCTCTTAGAATTATTATTGTTCTAGAGAATTAAATAAAGTTTCAAATTTTAGGGGTCTAAATTACTCACATAGAGAGTAATATTTAACTCTGAGAGTGCTAAGAAGTGCTAAACTCTAAGAAGTTTAGCTGTATTTCAAAACCAAATAATACCATCAAAAATTTAAATGAAACAGACTTTCAAAACCTTGTCCCCAAAAGCAGGCATTCAAATTGTAAACTTAAAAAAAAATTGTAAAGGTATTTATTTTTTTGAAGACACAATTAATAATATATGAGACACAAGGTATCTGTTAAGGGAAAACTCCTGCCATCATCGGGTAGAATGATGTTCTAAGTCTGTCGAGGGTAGTTTTAACAACTACGACTCGTAATAATAGTTTAGTGGATGAAACATGGCAAATCTTCCCTGGCTCAAGAGATAGCTTTGCTGTCAGTTGGATGACTTCTAAAAACCACAGCTAAATTTTAGACATTATTTTGTGTTTATTCCAAATGTGAGCAATTAAGCCAATTAACTCTATTCAGGATATGTACCCTTTCCACTTCAAAATGGAAATTTCTTTTCAACGAAATTTCTGGTAACTTTCAGTCCTGATGTAATGGTTAGCCAATTGATTTTTAACCAATTTAAAAATAGGATTCCAGCAAAACACTTTGTGCATATAACCATCTGCACAAAGATGCCCCTGGCAATTATTAGTTTGGTCTCCCTCTGCAGAATTCCTGGGGAAACATGATCTGCAGTCAACTAGCCCTTTTTGTTAATAAGCACACAGTGCCACAGAGAGAAATTTAACAGGCTACTTTACTCCAGCCACAGACTTTAGGCAGCCTGTGTGGAGGGAGTGCAGGCTCCTAGGCTGGTCTTGTTTTTCTACTTCCATTCTTCAGTCAAGGTGGCATTACTGGGGGCAAGCTTGAGGGAGCTGGGCAGGCAGAAAATGGTGCACAACCTGTATTCTGTAGAATTGTAGGTTAAGGGCCAGTTCACAGTTTTATCAGAAACAGAGACTCTGCTGTAATCATTATATTGGAGCATATGTGAGGAGACACAAAGCCTTATGTACATGCACCACTGGACCTTTTTGTAGTATTGATGTTCCTTGTGACAAAGAGTAGAGAAACTGAACATTCAGGAGTTCATGTTAGACTAGGCTTTGCAGCTATGAAGTCAAGCAAGAAACCTACATGGAATAACAAGTTTTATCTCTGATTAAAAAAAAAATGTTACACATAGGCTAATGCCAGGAGCACTATCTAAGATCTATCTAGAAGGTTCTTGGGAAACATAAAAGCCAAGTTTTTCCTTCTATTGGGGCTGCTAGGTCGTTTGGAAAGGCATGACCTAAGACCAACAAAGACAGAATTTTCAATATTTAAGATCTATAAAAGAGGCTTCAGTGGACAAAAGGGCACAGAGGAGGACAAAAAGGGGGGAAATACAAGGACTAATTGAAAACCAGCAGGAAAAAACCTCAGGCTTTCCAAATGAACTGGAGCATTTTAAATGATCCCATGAATTTACTAAATGTTTAATAATACTGAATTAGAATCAAGTGCCACTCGAAGCTAGTTAAGGAAGTTTTTTGTTTTGTTTTGTTTTGTTTTGTTAGTAAGTTTAAAAGCTCCAGAGTTACTTGGACAGTCAGCCTTCAGCCTAGAGAGAACTATAGAGTTCCTCTGGGGAGTAAATCTTTAATTCTGGCTGTGAAGATAGTAGGATCAGACTACATAGGAGAAGTAAATACATACTCTGGTTCAAGACATATTGATTCAGTATTGTTTCTCTAGGCATAGACCCAGTTCAAGTTAGATTAACCGCTACATTAGGTAGTAAGTCACTTCCTGTAAGGTTTTCAGGGACCTTTGCTTGATTCTCAAGTAGAATGCTGCCTTATAATCTTGGCTGAGTCAAGCCTACTATCTACCTAAAGCCTCGTCACTTCAGGAAATGCACAAGTTGGCTGATTTTCCTAAACTACCTCTCTCACTGGGCCCCTCTGCATTTGAAAGCCTACAGTCATCTCTGACTTCCTACCCAGGTCAGCGTCCAGCAGGGATAGGAGATGAGCTAGTCTGTGCCACTCTAGACCTGCTGTTCTCATCCTTCTCTCCTTGACAGCATCTCCCCACTCCCGCCACACCCCTTCAGTGCTGACCTGTGCCTTCTTCTGCCCTGACCTGTGACACGTAAGAACTCTGAGTGCTACAATTTAGCCTGCTGGAATTTGCAATGCCCTAGAGAAGTCACTTAGAACCTAAAAGACTGAGCTACAAGTGGAAGATTTCTGGTACCGGCCAGCAAGTGAAGGAAAATGTGAGGCCCACATACACGTTCCAGTTTGTGTGAGGCTGATTACTTACTGTATTTCGGTTCCCTCATTAGCAAAAAAAGGAATTATGAAAGTCCTTATGGGGGTCTTAATCGGTGTAAATGACTTAGCATTTGACAAAAGCTTAGAAAATTAATACTATGTAAGTCTTTAATCATTAAATGAAAATGGGCATCCAGATCTATCAGAGTATTAGAAGGAGACCTGTTAAATTTGAACAGTGAGTTTAAACCATGAACTTCCATGATATGATTCTAATCCCTTCCATCCATATATAGTTTCTACAATATCCTCTACTACACGTCTCTCTTCTCCTGCACTGGAAATACTCCCTCAGACTTCCTTCTCACATAACATATCCTTCTTTACTTGGACTAGTCCTGTATCTCTCTGGTACCTCATTACATTTCACTTAACTTCTAAGGCCGAGATTCAATTTTCTTCATAAAGCAGCTCTTGCCAACTAGGGTCTATACTGGCTCTGTCTTTTTTCTGAACAACAGTACTTACTGTGTAAATCATAACTCTTGTGAGTGTTAGAAACATAGCAAGTACTCACTAATTAAGCTGCAAAAGAGCTGACATTCACAATGATATCTTATTTCCCTGCTTGTTCGGGAGAGAACGGACCTCCTTCATTCTCACTTCTCTATAAAGCAGAGGCCCAGGCTAACCGATGACTCAGCCTGCGTGTCCCCCTTGATTTACCTCTACAGAAGAGCATGCTGTAGTTGTGGAATGGCCCCTCTGTGTGTCGCTTTATGTTTGCGATGACCAACCCTGATATCTGTTCCGAACTACTCTCAATGCGCCAAGCATGCAAGCATGCTTCCTTCCAAAAAAAAAAAAAAAGAAAAGAAAGAAAAAGAAAAGATAAAGAAATCTACAGGCAATAAATAATTGAATTTTTCAATTATTCTAAGTAGCCACTCTCTAGCCATAAAAACAAGGAAATATGGAAGTGCATCTTCACTCACATTTTTGTTGTGCTTTTTAGTAATTTTTACCTTTTTATTGTAGATCTCATAGCTGCCACGGTAGTCAACAAATATTTACTGAACATCTGTTATGCAAGGCCCTGAGCAAGAAGATGGGGCAAAAAAGGCGAGTAAGACAGCTCTACCTTCCAAGAGTTTTTTAAAAACAAGCAGTCTGTAGTTGTTTTAGCCCATTAAAATATAACACAATAAAATAGTAAAATAAATAAAAGAAAAGAAAAAAGAAAAACTAGTAAGATGTTTGGAAAGCTGCTGCATAGAAAACCAAGAGAAATTAAAGTTTTCTGTGAATCCTAGTTAATTGTCCTGGAGGAAGTTTAAAGGATAAAGGGAGAAATATTTACCATTTTGTTATGAATATTCTAATTGTTCTTTTCCTTTCATTTGGGCAGAGTTGAGGTGTTTAACCTAGGTGAATAGTAGTAATGCCCTTGAAAAGATAGGGAGAATTAAGGATCCTATATGATCTATGAATCATTTAACAGCCAGTGCTAACTGCCCTAAGCTATGCGAGAGAGGGTCCCAGTCTCACCCTGGGCTTTAGAAGGTCTTGCTCTAGCTCTCCACTCATGCTCCTCCCCTCAGGGAGAGGAGTTTGTTAGGCTAAGGTAACACGATTTTTAGAGGGCGGTCCATGATCAGGAATCCCTCAGCTGCCTGACGTGTGCCTCCAGGCCTGAGGGATGGCCAAGGGGGTGCTACTGGTGTGAAGTGTGGATGGAGTTGAGCTGTATGCATGGCGATGACCCTACCAGTACACTAGGGCTTCGAATAGTGCAGGATAAAGTCGGGATGAGAGAGAAAAGTGGGCTCCTCAGGGCCATGAGGGGCAGGCTGGCCCTCTCTACACCACCATTTTTGTGGAACTCCCAGGAATCTAAGAATTCTAAGTTCAGATCTGAGCTTAAGGATCATTGTGAGGGAATATACCTCAAGGTAGGAAGACAGAACATTTGTTATTTAATTGTTAGCCTGATTTATGACTTTTAAGTATTAGAGGTATCATGTGTCAGTCTCCATATTTATTCTTGCCCTATCCCCACACATGTTAGGGACAAGGCTGAATACAGCCATAGGCACATATCAAATGGAGTTTGGCTCAGATTTTCGTTCCTCAAGAAATCCCTCCAGGTCTTTTCCCCCTTTGAGCCTCCCTGCACTTTCTTTCACTTCTTGGACTGTTTCCAGCATAGCACTGCCTCTCTGCCTAACCTAATGAGAGTGGGCTACTTGTTTGGACCATTGGTTTGGTCTCTACCCCTTTCTTCTCTCTGAATGCTATCTTACAACCTCCACCTTTTTGGGATTCTGATGTTTGAACCTTGGTGCACTCTACCTCCTTGCTCAAAAATCTCAGAGGAGATTTGTATGAGAACCAGTTGCATTCTCAGGGGCTGACATTGTGTAGTTGTCCCAAACCTCAGCTGTTCTCTGTCACACCGTATGATAAGCCTTTCCTTGGTATGGAGAAAAAAAAGAAAGAAAGAAAGAAAGAAAGAAAGAAAGAAAGAAAGAAAGAAAGAAAGAAAGAAAGAAAGACTCTCAGAAAGAAAGCCCAGTGTGTTGACAACTGTTTTAAAGTAAAAGAAAAATACATGAAAATATTCCATCAAAAACTTTTGAAAGCATGAAAGCCTGGAGTGACAATATGGGGTGAAGGCTGAGATGTATGACTTGCCCAGGCAGCTCTGTGGCATATGCAATCACCACGTGCTGTACCCTTGTGTATATCAAGGTTTAGCATAAAGTCAATTCTGATGAGCCCCAAATATCTTAATAGATTAGTAACTTAAAATTAATTGACTGATTCATGAATTTATTCATTGTCCAAATATTCCTCCGTGTCTATCCACCAGACTAACTGGTATGTTCCAATACAAGTCTACCATGGTTGTTCCATTATACACAGAAGCACTTCATGTCACAGCTATTAGGAAAAAAACCAGCTCCTCTTTCTACTCTTCCACACAACTGAAGTCCCCGCTTAAACACTAACATGTCTTACTTTAACTTTTTGATGGAAATATTTCTAAGGTATCTTCGTTTCCTTAGAGTATACTAAATGTTCTTTAATCACTCATAGTTAATCGTTGTTTTAATTAATTCTTAATTCTGTGATGTACTCAGAAAATTTCAATGTATAGATGGCAATCTGGTTTTTTTTTTAATTGCAATGTATACTTTTTTAATCTACTCTTGCTCATCATTTCTATCCTTGTGCTTCTTTAGTACCTCTGTCTACTCCCTTTAATGTGCCTCTCACCTTTTAACTGGGAAACACATTTGGTAAAACTTTCTCCAAAATAGCAGTGAGTGTCTGACATATTGTTATGACACTTAGTTCACTAATTTTACGGCATCTCCTTTGGCCACTTAAGATCAGTTTTGATTGTTTCCTATTTCTCAGGTGTATCGATAAGAGAACTTATTGGATGAATTGTTACTAGATAAATGAGATAATACTGAAACATTATCTAAATATATTATAAAACATGTCACAAGATAACTGACTAGTTAGGAAACTATGATTTTCTTAAAGAGGCTAATTCAGTGAAACTGCTTTGATTTAATTGACTTCTTACTGACCAGATCAATTCACTCAGTTGTTTGTATGTCTACAACTAGTATTAAGAATTTATTTTGCCTCCTAAATACTCTACAACTCAAACCCTGCAATATCTATAAAGTTTGTAAAACAAAAATATTAAAATGGGCTAAAAGATCAATCTCCAGTATGATAGTATGAGGAAAATGTCGGCCAGGACCCCAGTGCAACTGGTGAAAACTATTTTTTAAAAAATGAAAGCCTTTGGAAATTGTTCTAATGGGTGAACAGCTTATGAAGATACATCTATCGAAAAATATCTAGGAAAATTTGGTAATAAAAATAAGAGCATGTGGTATCTGAACCAAGATCACACTCTCTCTCTTCCCATCCAGCTCATTGAGGTAGAGATTCCCCTCCAGACTGGTGTCACCTGGGACACAGGGTTCCCTCTCTTCCCAGAATCCAGATGGAGGACTTTCTTTCTGGAAGGAGCAGGATGTTAACATTTTTCATCCTGCCCCAAGTATCTTGTTGCTGAGGCTAGGTCCCAGGTGAATGAGACTGAGAAGGAGGGACTCCTTACTTGTGCCCAGCCCCCAATGTATAATGGAGGCTCTACTGAGACCCAAATTACTCTTTCTCTGGCTCATGGGGCCATGGTTCCACACCAGGAGAGGCAAGCTGAGAGAACCTCAGGCTTCTGCTCCCTCCTCCATGGAGTTCTTAGTTCCTCCAATGGAGGTGACCTTGAAGAGATACTTATCATTTCCCTTCCCTCAGATCCCTGGTGCAGAGACTTTAGCCAGGGGAGAGAAGCAGGCCATAAAGCAGATAGCTCTTTATAAGGAACTGCCTTCTTTTGCAAGCTAGAGTGAGAAATTCAAGCCTAAAGGCACTCTTAAGAACAGTACAGATTGTGGTGAAGGGCAATTGGTAGGAGACTGAAGATACAGGTTAAACTGTAGGCCAACTAGTCTGCAGAAGAGAACAGGGACCAATACAGCTGGGAAGAGCCCTCCAAGGATCAGAGCAAAAATCAAACCCTGAACTGAGAAAGTACCCTTTCAAAGCAGCTAAAATCTGAATGGATTAGTTTGTAAAACAATTTATACCCCAAGGCATTATTAAATGCAACAGAGTAATCAGCAGGCAATTAGTGGGATTTAACAGCTAAACGTGGTCAGGAAAACAGAGGGAGAGAGCCCTACCAATGCCACCGTCATTCTGGGCAGCTATGAACACATCCAAACCTGTGCGTTCCTAAGGAACAATATCAGAGGCTGAAGCAAAGAGAAGAGGAGATGACATTAAACTAATCTAGTCAGTTACTAAACAAACAAGCAAATAACAAGTCTGGGGTTGGATAGGAGTGGGGAGAGAGTACCCAGAATTGGTATAATATGTTTTCCAAAATGCTCAGTTCCAAGAAAAAATTACAGGGCATGTGAAGAAATAGGAAACTATGACCCATACATAGAAAACAATAACAACAACAACAAAACAATGAAGGCAACTGAAACTACCTATGAGAGAGAACAAATATTGAATTTTTGAGAAAAAACTTTAAAAGTAGCCATTACAAATGTGCTCACAGAATTAAAGAAAACAATAATTAAAGAAGTAAAGGAAGGTATGATTCTAATATTGAATCAAGTAGAGAATATGAATATATATAAGAAAATAGAATTAAAAAAGAATCAGAAAAATGACACTTTACTAGAGAGGATCAATAGTGATTTGAATTGGCAGGTAAAGAATAAGTGATCTTAAGATGGTGTAATAGAGATTGTGCAAGCTGAAGAATTGAGAGAAAAAAAGAATGAAGAAAAATGAAGAGCATCTCAGACAAATGTGGAATATCATAAAACCTACCAACATACACATAATAAGAGCATCAGAAGGAAAGGAGAGAAAATACCAGAAAAATTATTAGAAGAAATAATGACTGAAAACTGGAGTGGCTATACTGATATCAGAACAAAATACACTTTAAGACCAAAAGTATTACTAGAAATAGAGACAATACATCTAAAAGATATAACAACTATAAACATATATGCTGGTAATAAGTGCCAAAATTCATGAAGCATAAATTGACAGAAATAAAAAGAGAAATAGACAGTTCTACAACAATAGTTGGAGACTACAATACCCCACTTTCACTAATGGAAACAACAAATAGAAGATAAACCAGGGAATATAAGCTGTAGAACAGTATAAACCAACTAGACCTAAAAGACAACTATAGAACACCAAACCTAACAATAACAGAATATATGGTCTTTCTAAATGCATACAGAACATTCTCCAGGATAAGCCATAAGCTAGGCAATAAATTATAAGGACAGAAAAAACACAAAGTATGTTCCTGAACTACAAAAGAATAAAATTAGATATCAATAGCAGGAAGAAATTTGGAAAATTCACAAAATATGGAAATTAAACAACACTCTGCTACAAGACCAATAAGGTAAAGAAGAAATCAGAAAGGAAATTAGAAAATACTTTTCAACGAATGAAAATGAAGACACAATATACCAAAACTTATGGGATGCAGCTAAAGCAGTGTTGTGAGAGAAATATACAGCAGCAAATACCTATATTAAGAAAGAAGAAATATCTCAAATGAATAATCTAATCTTCCCCCTTCAGGCACTTGAAAAAAAAAAGAAGGGCAAATTGAATCTAAAGAAAGCAGAAAGAAGGAAATAATAAAAATCATAGCAGAAATAAATGAAATAGAGACTAAGAAAAAAATTGGGAAAATTGATGAAACCAAAGCTGGTGCTTTGTAAAGATCAACAAAGTTTATAAACATTTAGCTAAATTGCCAAGAACAAAAGAGAGAGAAGGCTCAAAGTATCAGAATTATAAATAAAAGAGAAAACATTACTACTGACCCTATAGAAATGAAAAAGGGTTATAAAGAACTACTATGAACAACTGCATACCAACAAATTAGATTAACTGGACTAATTCCTAGCAAGACACAAACTATCAAAACTGACTCAAGAAGAAAAAGACAATCTAATAGACAATAGACCTGTAACAAGTGAGAGATTAAAGCAGTAATTGAAAACTTACCAAGTAAGAAAAACTCAGGCCCAGATGGCTTTACCACTGCATTCTACCAAACACTTAAAGAAAAATTAATGTCAATTCTTTACAAACTCTTCCAAAAAGTAAAGAGGAGAGAATACTTTCCAACTCATTCTATGAGGTCAGTATTACCCTGACACCAAAACCAAAATCAT
Source organism: Nasua narica (assembly GCA_028533885.1). Taxonomy (NCBI): domain Eukaryota; kingdom Metazoa; phylum Chordata; class Mammalia; order Carnivora; family Procyonidae; genus Nasua; species Nasua narica. The sequence continues at coordinate 64,780,726 of CM052811.1, forward strand.
CACACACATACACACAAATTCAACCAATACCCCTAATAAATATGGATGCAAAGACCCTCAACAAAAACTAGCAGACCAAATTCAGCAACATATAAAGAGAATTACACACCATAATACAAAAATGGTTCTGGGACAACTGGGTAGCCACATATAGAAGGATAAAGTTGAACCCTTTCCTCACACTATCTACAAAAATTAACCCAACGTGGATTAAAGACCTAAATATAAGAGCTAAAACTAAAACACCCTTAGAAGAAAACATAGAAGTAAATCTTCATGACCTTGGATTTGGCAAAGAATTCTTAGATATGACACCAAAAACACAAGCAGTAAAAGAAAACAAAGTAGATCAATTGGACTTCATCAAAATAAAAAACTTTCATATAAAAGATGCTATCAAAACAGAGACACCCCAAAGCATGAGAAGAATATTTGCAAAGCATATATCTAATAAGGGACTTGTATCCAGAGTTTATTAAGAACTCTTACAACTCAATAATAAATGGACAATGTAATTTTTAAAGTGGTCAAAGGATCTGAATAGATATTTCTCCAAGGAAGACTTTAAAATGGTCAAAATCACATGAAAAGATGTTGAACATTATTATCAGGGAAATGCATGTAGGATAGCTAGAATTAAAACAACAAGAACTGGTATGAATACAGTCAAATGCTCTACTCCTGAGCTATATCCGCAACAAGAACTGGTATGGACACAGAGAAATAGGAACCCTCATGCACTAGTGGAAAATAGAATGGTGTAGCCACTTTGGAGGGCAGTCTGATAGTTTCTCAAACCATCAAATAGAGGTTCTAAATGACCCAGAAATTACATTCCTACACATGTATCCAACAGAAATAAAAACATTTCCATATAGAAACTTATACATGAATGTTTATAGCAGTATTATTCGTAACAGCCAAAATGCGTAAACAACCTAAATGTCCATCAAGGGATAAATGAACAAAAGTAAGTAGATCCATATAATGAAACATTACTCAACAATAAAAAGGAATGGAATAATGAAATGTGCTATAACAGATAAGTGTTTAAAACACTTACGCTAAGCAAAAGAAGCCAATCACAAAAACCACAAAGTCTTGTACGGCAAAATCTATAGACATGGAAGGTATATTAATAGTTTCTTAGTGATGAGGGAATAAGGCATAGGGAGATGAGAGGTAAATGGTATAGGTTTCTTTTTAAGGTGACAGGAATATTCTGAAGTTGACTGTGGTGGTGGTTGCATATGTTTGTGACTATACGAAATAAAATCGATTGAATTATATGCACCATAACAAAAAAAACCCGATAAATTTGACCACCTGTAATTTTTAAATATCTGTATTATCAGAAACCGAAATACAAAGTTTAAAGCAATTAAACTAAATAAAAGATATTTTAAAAATTTAATATAAATAAAAGTGTAGTATTGATAATCTATAAATAACTTCTGCAAATTAAGAAAAACAACAAATGGAGAATTGAAATGGCATCTTACAGAAGAGAAATAGTGAATAAAGTCAAACGAAAAGAATTTCAGCCTCAACAGGTACTCAGGAAATATAAATATTAAATAATGAGACAATCTCATACTCATAAAATTAACAAAAGTACAAGGTCTAAGAAATGGCAATGAAGTGGAGAAACAGAAACTCCACATTCAGCCTAATGGGTCTACAAGCTTGTGTAGCCATTTTGGAAAGCCACTTAATCAAACATCACAACCTATGTCCTAGTAATTTGGTTGCTAGTTATACTCCCTAAAATAAGTTAAGCAAGTGAACTGAAGGAGACACATGTAAGAATGTTCATAGTAGCACTATTTCTTAGCGCAAAAATCTAGAAACAACACGAATGTCCAAGAGCAGGAAATGAATGGTATATTTACCATGGGCACTAGAGAGCAGTTAAAATGAGAATCCAAGGGCATATATGACAATGGAAATAGATCTTAAAAACCATGTTGAGTAAAATTAAGGCAACTGCCAAAAGATACCAAGTTAAATAAAATTTTAAATCTTTCAAAAATACTAGCCCACAAATACACACACAAAAACAAATACAAGTGCACAAGTAAAGCACAAACACATGTGAGATTGATAAACATTGAATTACTAATAATTGTCATCTCACTGAGAGAGTCAATGGAATGGAACTGGAAAGGTGTTCATAAAGGGAATGTTATTTTTAAAAGTCTAAAGCAAATGTGCATAATGGTAGGATTTAATGGAAAGGCAAAGCAAAAAGGTAGTAAAGGATGAGAATTATGTGTGCAGGTCCTGAAGCACAATGCTTTGTTTCAAATTTGTCCTCTGCCACCTACAATCTGTGTGACTTTATGCAAAGTACTTAACTCCATGCTCACTCAGAAAATCAGGAATGTAATAATAGTACCACATAATAGGGGTGTTCTGGGAATTTAATGACTTAATATGTGCAAAGATTCAAATGAATGCTTGGCATGTAGTGTTTAATATTTTTATTTGTAAGCTGCATAATTAAGCCTCAATATTTATTTTTCTATTCTAGTTTCTCTGTATGAAATATCACATAATAACAATACTATTATTTTTTAATTTATACCAGACTTTGCACGGGAAGAAAAGGCAGAGAGGGGCTATCCACAAGGACACATTTGAAAGCTGATCAGTCCCTGCTTTATAACCCAGATACATAAATTTCTAAGAAACAGAAGTTAATTACAGGGTAAATATTCTAACAATTAAGGCAATGACTACACCAGGTAGCAACTTAATTGAGTTAAAAAGTATTTGTTAAGATGTCTTCCATGTGTCTAGCTTTTCCTTATGCAGTAGGCAAGTTTTTAAAAAAAAATCAAGCAATAGTCTACGGATTCCCCTGCCTTTATTAGCACATTAACAGACTGTGTTTATGAAGAAAATAACCAGAGAACAAGGCAAGGAATTATATAAATGCCATATTTTATGACCCTGTGCACTGAAGTAATGCAATGATAAGAAAGGGTTGTTTGGCAGGAATAATCAGGAAAGCCAATGGGCTGGTTGGCTTGGGTTTTTGTTTGTTTATTTGACATGAAAACAGAAATCAGGAAGACAGGAAATAGTACAAGAAGCAAGAATGAACATATCCTGAAAGGGGACTATCTGTTTGTTGGGAACAGAGGGTTTACCCCTCGGGGGGGTGAAGGGGGCAAGAGAGTCTAGCGGGTTAGATAAGCAAGGTGGGTGCCATTAATATCAGAACTATACTTTATGACAGTTAAAGGGGAATTCTTTAAGTGTGACTTTTGGTGGAGTTGATTCTGAGAACCCTTTTACTAGGAAGTAGTTTTGCTTGAATCTTCCGAAGAAAGAACTCTGTATTTCATACATATCCTTGTCAATAGAGATGAGAAGCTACACCTTGAAGCTACAGATGAGGTAGAAGACCTTTGGATACGCATATACACAACTAAACACATTTAGTTTTAAAAACGATGGCATATATTTTAGGAGAGGAAAAGCAAGTAGCTTTGAAACCTCTCACCACATCTTTTCTGGAACTCATGGAGAGAGCCCTACAGCCATTTTTACAACTACTCAACAAGCTCTTGGAAATTAGCTTTTTCTGTGATTTAATAACACCATTTACAGGAAACAAAACTTAACTTTTTTAAATATCCACTAAGAGAATGAAGGCAGAGGGATAAGGCAGTAACCAGTGAACAATTCATTATCTTTGTGAAAACAAACATGTAAATAATCCTTTACTTAATTTCATGGATGTGGAGTAGGTAGGGGAGAAAGTAAATCCTTTTCAGATACTATGCTGGTGGCTGTAAACACCCTCTCACCCTACCCTGTGGTCCCACTGACATGCTGGTGCTAAAGTGAAAATATTCTACCAATTCTAATAGACTGAAAATAAAAATAAACAGCTTAATTACATGGTGGGTGTTTTTGAATGGCTTTCTGAATTTTAAAGTGCTCATCATATGTCTCTATTATTTCCACACTCCACAAGACTTCCTTGCTTGAAGTACCCAATGAAGTGAGATGGATGCAACAAATAGCCAGGAAGCATCACGTTTCCAACCCTGGTATCTCTGTTCATTTCATTATTGAGGAGGGCAGTGAAATGATAAGCATTGTGGTAACCTTGCTGCCCACATTTCTATTTGAGTGTCATGCCTCGCTCAAAAACTTTTACTTCAAATCAGGAGAGTAAGAAACCCTGGTTGAGAAATATTTAATGAGTCTTATTTGGTCAACTGAGATGTGGATTTCTAGATTTCAGGATATGTTGTAAACTTTCAGAAGACAGAACCAAATCTATCAAACTTGGTGGTGCTGCATTCAAAGGAAAGCTTACATAAAAGCTTCATGAAAACAGTGAAAATACTGTCATGTTACTAAAGAAAAATCACTTTGAAAACTCCCTTTTCCTAAAAGTCAATTATCAGACTATGTGCTCCATCAGACAACCCCTTTTTTGAACTTTTTTGATGTTGGGACTATGGACAAAGGAGAGAATGAGAAATAGAAGAGAGATATACATCAAATTAGAGATATAGAGATAGAGGAGGAGAAGGAAAAAGAAGGAAGAGAAGAAAGAGAAGGTAAAAGAGAAAAGAAGGAGCAAATGATAAAAGGGAAGAAAGGAATAAAAGATGGAAGGAAGAAAGTAATGGAGTAAGGAAAGAAGAAATGAAGTACAAAATTTTCATAACTAAAGAAATATGATATTCAAAAGCTTTCAGGAGCTTATGGATATATTTGATTAAGTTGATAACTGGAATTCCTCTTTGGAAACTGTCAATTTATTTCTCATAAAAGAAATGCAGTAGATGCATTTTTATAATGTTTTATAATAACAAAAATGTGTTATCTACCATATTCATTGGTCTTATTTATGAATTACATTTTTTCCCCCAAAAGTCAATCTAGGTTGGTCTTTTGAAGGGAGATGATATAAATATGTGGGAGATATAAAAAATGGAATTCTTGCCTTGTGTGCTGAAAAGAAAAACAGTGGGTCTACTGAGAGAGAAGAGCAAAGCTAAAGCCCAGAGACAGAGACATGCGGGTGAGGGGACAGTCTCTCCTGAAATTCTGACAATTTTCCACTTGCTGTTTCCTAAAGTCTCTTGAGTATTAAGAGACACTTTTGTAGTTCCTATTTTGTTTTATCTCTAGTGCAGAAAGTTGGTTTGATTAATCATATTTCTCAGTTCGTGGAACTCTCTTATAAGTTGATACGAGCCTCCTTCTTGTTTTATGAATGTATGTGTCTACATATGTATGTAAGAATGTAGGTAAAGTATGTATTCATTTTTACTCTCATCCACCATTCCCATTCTTCTTACTCTCATAACAACCACTCCAATGTAATTAACATATATGCTTGAAATTCAATTTAACATTGAAAGTTTACATGGTATTTTGTGTGTGTGTATTTTTTTTATTACATGGGTGACATCATGCTATAGGCTCAATTTTATTTACAATTTTCATCTCTGTGCTTTAGAGATCTACCCATGTACCTGTATGTGTATCTATGCACATAGGTGTTTCTAATTGCTGCATAGAATTCCACAGTGTGAATCTACTACATTTTGCATATCTACTTCCTTGATATATAACTAGTGTTCCATTTTACACTATGGTACATAAATCTAAAGTGAATATTACAGAACATGTCCCAGTGTGGAATGTCAGTGTATTGTATTGTTGGATCATAGGCCTGTGAATATCTGTGACAAATACTGCTGAATGTATCTCTGGGACATTACAACAGTTTCACCACCATCAAGAGTACAAGAAGCCTTTTTATCTCCAGCTCCACTAATACTTGGCATTATACAGCTCTAATTTTTGTTAATCTCATGGGTATTAAGAGATATAACACTTTCTTATTTTGACTTTTAATTATCTAATTATTCATGAATTTGAACATCTTCTCCTTTAGTTGCTATCATTCACTTTTACCCTTCTGAAAATTGTGTTTATATTCATTCCTTTTTTCACAATTGGGTGATCTCTTTTTTTTTTATCATCAATTTGCATTAAGTCCTTTAAATAGTCAAAATATTTGTTCCATTTTACAGTATCTTCCTTATCTTTAAACTATTACCTCACTCTGTGGTATATTTTATTAAACAGATATTTATAATTTTGGAGTAACCATATGTAGTTGTTCTGTGGAACTGCTTTCAATAAATACATTATTTTCCTTGTTTAAATGCTATTTCAGAAGACAGGAAAGAAGAGAAATCCAAACAACTCCTAGAATTAGAAAAATCTTAATTTAGAGAATCAAAAAAGATCATTACAAAAGATATACGCCACTTGTGCACATATGTGAGAAATTACAAAATACAAAACACTAATCAATTTAACACTAATAAATTACTAATAGCAGATTAACTTTCTCTAATAGTGGATTAAAATAAAGTGATTAATGGTTTATTAAAATAATTCAAGGATAGTTCAATATCATCTATTATTCAATTATACCTATAGAAGGAGAAATATCACAGGATTTTAAATAACAAAACTCAACAGGGAACATATTTAAAGGAAAAAATTGAAGTGGATTCACTTTAAGGTTAGGAAAAAAAAAAGGTATTCTCATTATCTATTGTATAGTATAATACTGTGGGTCATTAGCAACTCCATAGGAAATAAAAGAACTATGAGGTATAAGATTAGGAGAAAAGCTAAAACTTCATTATTCTTCCTAGAGTATTAAACAAAATAAGGCAGACTATTAAAACTAAAAAGAAAATTCAACCAGATTGTCCAATAGAAGATAATTTCCCTCAAAACTAATATTATTTCTTGACAATATAAAAATTAGAGACAAATCTGAGAAATAAGAAGATTCCATTGACAGCGCCAAAAGGAAAAAAAAAACATTAAAGCTATTAATTATCTGGATATTAAATTGGCAAAGAATACACCACAACTCTTTGGAGAGAATTTTAAAAGTACATTTAATGACGTAAAAGAACCTATTTAAGGATAGCCCATCATCATTGGTGAAATGGCCTAACTTTGTAAGTTATTAATTCTGGTCAAATTATCCTATAATTTCAAAACAATCCTTATCAAAGTAGCAGCTAGATTTTTAAAAAGAAAATTGACAAATGTCATAAACTTAAATGTAAAAATGAATAACTTTGAAAAAGAAAAGTCAAAACTGGGGACTTGCTCACTAGATGTTAGGACTTTAAAGCCATTGCAATAAAAATAGTTTTGGAGTTCTAAATGGACAAATACAATTACAGAACAGGCTAGAGGGAGAGGTCAGGGTTGGGTGTCCCCAGGCTTCCTTGGCCTCTGGGGAGAATAGCAACTGGCCCCTAGATGCTTGCAAAATTAGAAGCCTGAACTTCAGGCAACAGCTTTTAAAGTATGCAAAGAGGCCTCCTGCAGGAAAGATGGCTATTTCTCTCTGACTTCTGTGCGGAGCCCTGGCAGGGATAGCTGGTTAGGAACTGTTTCTTTATTTGGGTTGCTGAGTTTTATGTATCATTCCCAAAAGAGACAAAAGTTTTCTTTTTCTTGTCTGCAGGCTCCAGGATGGCATCTTTTTATTTGTAGACAATAAGTCAAGTTTCTTGGGAAATGATTTCAATTTTAAGGCAGTTAGTTCTATACACAGAGAATTATGGACTGTGGAATTGAAAGGGACTCTGGAGTTGACCACTCTGGACAGTTAACCAAGGTGGGGAAGGAACTGCTTAGTTTGGAGGTCCTAGAGCAGAGCCTGTGTAATCGCTCAATGTTTTTATCTTTTGAGGTCTAGCTGTTCGCTCCTGGATTGCCTTGAAAATCTCCAGTGGCAAAAAGTTTATGTATTCCGGCTTGCAGGTGGCAATTTTATTGTGAAACTCCAGGTACACATAATTTTCCTCTATGTTTAATGAAAGTTTCCTTCCTCCTTTACCTTACTTATTCACTCATTCAAAAATTTTCTGTCAGTAACGGTATATTTACTACCCACTTAAATCCTTTGTTTCATATTCTGATTTCCAGAACAGCAAAAATGAAGCTCTCTTAATATCGTGTAGAACTTAAAATACTGGCACGATTTTGGATTTCAATTCTTTTAACCATGACCTGGTGTTCAGACTTTCTCCATCTTGGTTTTCTTCCTCTGGATTAAGTGTCCCCATTAAAATATGGCACCCAGAACTGAACAAAATATGCCGGATGTGGTCTGAGCTACAGAGTGTAGGAAAACGATTACTGGTTGTAATTTAGAAAAAGGGTTTCTACTAATGCAACCTACGAATGGGATTTTTTAAAGGCATCTGCCTTAGACTGATGGGTCTTATTAAAGTTGTGGTCAGCTAAATCCTCCAGATCTTTTTCACATGAATTTCTGCCAAACCAAGTTTCTCCATCCTGTACTTGTACAATTAATATTTGAACTTTTATACAGGACATTGCATTTATTGCTATTAAATTTCATCTTATTGGAATTTGCTCAGAATTCCAGCCTGTCAGAACATTTTTGAATGTTGATTGTTGTGTTTATTATCCTTTCCAACTCTGTGCCTTTCAGATTTCATAAATTTCCTTTCCATATTGTCATCAAAATCGCTGGTAAACAGGCCTAATGAGGCTTGGCCAGAGAGGGAATGAGTGGCTGTCCACTGACAAATGGAGACTAAAATAAATTATTTGGGGCTGATTGTTGACTTCAGTTAACTCAGTTTTACTCAGCTTGAATTTCATCCTGACATTAATTTTAGAGGAAATACTACTGGATATTTTATTTAAATCAAGTTGTTTCTGCAAATTTATTATGGTTGGCCAACTTTACAGTATTACTTGGAGGAAAAAGAAGTTCATTCATTCATTAGCACCTACTATGTGCCAAGCAACATCATATGCTAGAGAAGTACTGTAAACCATTATAATGAATTTTAATTGTAATTGTAATGGCAAACCATGGAGAGTTTATTAGGCATAGTAAAATGATCCGAGTTCAGGATTAAAAGATCACTTTGATACTAGGTATAGAATAGATTATAGAAGAGCAGGAATGTGAGCAGGGAGATCAGTTAAGGAGATTAATTGAAGAAACCCCTACCTCTGCGACAGAAGATCTAGCTTCAACTCCTAGCTCTGCCACTGATGAGAAAGTTGGGAAGAGATGTTTCAGCCAAAAACAGGGGTTCCCTTATCTGTGAAATAAAGGAGTAAGGTGCTTTGTGAAACAACCTCTACAACACTTACCGCTCTAATGTCCCATATATCTGCAGTTTAATCAAGACTAGTTGATTTGTTTTCTGTCAACCCCAGAATGTTTCAGGCTCTATAACAATGTCACCTTTCCTCGGTGTCTGAGATCCATAATCCTCCCTTATTTCAAATTGAGGACTTCCTCTCTTGTACGTGATGCTTCAAAAATTGTGAGGGTTGGATCTTTGGAACAACATCTGCTAATTCTGTATGTGGGCCCATAATGTGGAACTTACCTCATGTAACTATTTACGTACCATAAATAATCCCTTACTTGGAGGACATTCTTCATTTTATATCCTTTAACTGTCTGCTCTCTGAAGACCTTCCTCCTTGTTTGGCAGGTCATAGCAAATTAAGAGCTGAATAGTTCTGCCTTCTTGTTATTGACTATATACTTGGATGTTGTTGTATGTGTATGTCATCACAGATGTACTGGCCGCTACCATAGCTATCACAGGGCACACACCAAATGGATATATTTTGGCAAGAAGCAGTTAAAGAGACCTTCTTGCTGCGTAGGCTTACCATAGACCGGGAGTAGTCTTTCCATCTTCAGGAAGAAGTTCATCTTCTGCTGGGTTGTATCATCATCACCCGCATCAGCAGCAACATATTGTCCCTGAAATACATTAAATGTGTAGTATATGTCTGCTACTGAGCTAAAAGATTTATGTGCATTATCTCATTTTATAGGGCAATTTATTCAGACATCCACTCATTCATTTGATTACTATTTATGGTACACCTCTGATGTACCAGATACCGAGCAAGCACTAGGATGTGGGGGTAATCCAAGCAGTTGATTTCCTGCTTCATATCACGTGTAGCCTAGAGGGAAAAGATAAGCACTAAACAGGTGATCATAATGAAGTAGATATTATTTTTTGGAAATATGCGAGGTGTATGGGTGCTTGTAAGAGATGGGCCCACCAGATAACTCCACCTTTTGCTATTTTCTGAATACACCAAGCACTCTTCTGCTTGAGGATTATTGATTTTCTGCTCCTATTATCTAAGGCTCTCTTCTAGAAATCCATATGGCTTACTCCCACATTTTATTCACTCAAGTTACAACCTATTACATTGGCAGAGCCTTTTCCTGCCACTCTCCTTAATGATGCAACTTCTCTCCTCATGATTTTCTATCCCTTTACCCACCTGATCTTTCTTCACAGAATTCATCAACACCTGAAAGGATGTGTATGTCTCCCTTCAACCTACTCTAATAAGTAACTTGCATGAGACCAGAGACTTTGTTTTATTCACTGCCACTTCCGGAGTGCAAGAACAATAACTGGCATGGACTAGGTTCTTGCTTAATAAATATCTGTTAAATGATTGACTGATTGAATGAATAAATGACTGGATGAATACTATATGAGAGCCGAGGCAAAAGCTTCAAATTCGTTATGCTGTGCCACAGATCAGGGCCTTGTGTTTTGCCTGACACTGAATAAAAGAGAGACAAGCATCTCTGGCTTAAAGAATGGTCATTCCACATTTGTGTTGGAAGATGGTTGTGTTAGTCTAAAATTCCTGCACAGAGAGAAGAAATAATCTTGAGCAATTTTGTAAAAGAGACAACTCAGAGGTATAGTATTTGTTACAGACAAGTGTTGAGTTGATGAACGGATGTGTACATTTATGAGTGAATGAGTGCCCGTCTTGTTTTATCCCCTTATATAAGATTATGTACAGTGTTTCCATTTCCCTGTGTCCTGTGAACCTCTTACCATTTCTTGGCCCAATCTGTTCCTCTTCTCTTTTTCCTAACCCTCTTTCTACATATATCTGGCCCAGATTCTGTCCTCTGGTGTTAACAGTAGAGGACTATAAAAAGAAGGCAAGATCCAAAGTCAAATAGCAACAAGGGTCACAGAAACACAAAAAAAATAAGCTGGATGAGATGCAGTATGTGGCCTTTGGGAAGCAGCACGGGGGGAAGGCGAAGAAGCCAAGAGCAGTCTCTTTTCCTAGGCACAAACTGGCTAGAAAGCAAAACAACTTGATGGGGAGATATTACCTCTAGAATTGGAAAGGGCAGAAAAGGGGATGCAATTGATGAGAAAAAGCAGGTCCTCAAATGGGAAGGCACACCTGGCTTTAGGAAATCTGAAGACAGAGAGAACAAGAGGGAAATTTTGCAGGGAGACCAGTAGACCACCAAGGATTGTTTTTAAATGTCCCAGCAACAAGGAGGAAGAGAAAGCCAAGGACTGGAGTTGGGTGGGGAAGTGGGGGGTAGGGGGAGCAGGGGAGGTGGTTTGGGGAATTGAGAGCATCCCAGAAGAGCAGAGCCTGTGTGAGTTCACAGTCATTCCTTCATTGGAACAGACCCTGTTTTCTTCCCTTTGCATAATAAGAATCTCCGCATGTCATTCCCTTTTCCATAGGAGGCAAGGTGAGATGCCTTGGCAGCAGCAATGTTCTTAGGTATCACCAAACAACTGACTAAAAAAAATTCAAACTCATTTGTGGGCCTCATGAAATTAATTTTTTTTTTTTTTTTTTTTACGAAAATCTCCCTGGAGTTCAGCTATTCCCGTATTTATACGAGGACAGGGCTTCAACTTGCAACTTCACTGACCTAAGCTGAAGCAAAGGGATAGTGGGAAATTATACTGAAGGATTGTTTTTAAATGTAAATTTACAAATGGGTCTGTCTGGAGAGTCAGCCGAGTTAAGATGTCTTGGCAGGTAAATATCAACATGAGGCCTTCTAAGTCCATTCCTTATTTCTTCCTTTAAGAAATAAGAGATAATGTTCAGTGAATCACCAGATGGAGAATTTGTTCAGGCAAAATGGCTTTGCAAGTTCCCTTGTAAATCGCCTCTGGCTTCTAAAAAACAGTAGCAAATGTGCCGAAGACTGAATTAGCTAGAACAGAAGTTTCACTTTTTCACTACAAGAATTATCTGGGCCTGAGCAAAAACCTGGACTCCCAGAGTTGGAAGGGATGTGAAAAGACTGTCAACCAGGCCTCTGGTTTTAGTCAGGAAGGCTTAAAAAGTTTATGAAACAGGGTGAGGTCCCCTTCAGACTTGAGAGAAATCCATTCCCTTCATAACCTTGAATCTATAGGAATTTCCTACCTGTAGGATATGGACACTGAGGGAACGACATTGACCTCTACATGATACATACTGCGAAGCCCTTGTACAGGTTGCCAAATGGCCTGGGGTTGTTGGAAGATGACAGTCATTTTAAAGTTGACAGCAAGAGATGAAACTCTTTTAGAAAGCCTGAGGTTGGAACTTTGTCTTGCTTTCCACACCTTTCAAATCTTCCAGAAGATGAGATTCAATCCAAGAATTGAGCAAAAGACGCTGTCTATGCCGAGAGATACAGACCATCATATAGCTTTGAGGGCTGCATCTTGAGCGTATTCAGCGTTCTGAAGTGTTTTTAGGAAACAAATGCCTTTCTAGAACATTATCTTAGAGGTAGCCCCCACCACCCCTCCCAGGACTCCATAGGGCTTTCCTCTCATAAGACTTGACAAATGACGGGTTATGCTGAGTGAGACTCTGCTGAGGAAAAGACTTCTACCTTCACCTTCACTCCTCTTGAAGTAGAAAGAGGAATTGAGGAAGTCATGGGACAGGGTGGGAAAAATAGCAATTGGCTATTTTTAAGCTGTACCTTTCAACAGCTTGGGTTAAAATCAGGGCATTGAGTCAAAATCACAGAGCCACCTACCCAAAATTTACTGGGCTTTTACATGTGTTTCTTTTCTTGAAACTAAAGCTTGCACTTGGGGGCCAGGGGAAAGCCTGAGGGGATTATGGGCTGTGTGCAATTTAAATTCTTTTGCATTTAGTGACTTTTTCTGGTTAGGGAAGGATTCAGGTATTTGGATAATTTCATAAACCATTGACTTTTTAAAGAGGAATATGAAGAAACATATGCCAATTGAGTTAGAAGCTGGGCATAACTGTGAGATAGATATTAGTCCCTTTTACCAAAATGTGGTTTATGAGGCTTTTAATAGAGATTAAATTGGTGGAAACCAGGTTTTGCCTTATTATGGATTTGATAGTTTCTACATTTATCTTCCCAATGTAATACAGAACTGTTGGACCCAACATAAAGTCTTATACTCTGTGTAGATCACCAGGTTCCATTTTACAAATAAGAAATGACAAATTTCAATATACAAATCAAAACAATTCATTGGCGATTAGCTATTTCTTTCTATACAAAGCCCTCCTGCTGTCTCTGTTTATGTTAATGGCCCTAAGAACCCTGGTGTGTAACTTGGGATCACTTTGATGTCTATACCCATTCCCATCCTGGGATGTTCTTCACTTGCCAAAATTCTATCCATTCAATGAATATTATTGAGTTATTGTCACTGCTAAAACTCTTTATAGACAATGATATGTACTATGAAGAAAAACAAGACTAAGGGGAAGCAGAATGCCAGGTTTGGAGGGATGCAAATTTTAGAACAGTCGTCAGGAAGATCTGTCTGTCTAGGGAGGTGAGAAGAATGAAAATTTTAAAAAGCGAAGTGGGCAGAAGCTGGTACATTCACGAATAGCAAGGGGCCTAGTGGCTGGAAGGAAGAGAGGGGAAGAGTGGAGGGTGACAAGGTCAGAGAGGCAGGCAGGGGCCACACATGTGGGGCTGGATTTTATTTCAAGTGTGAGAGCAGTGGATGGCTGTGGCAATGACAGTGATAAGGGTGACAGAGTGCCACTCCTCATGAAGCTTCCGCTCCAGTGGGGAAAAAAAAGATGAATGAGTACACCAGATGTGAGCTGGTTCCTGCTTTAAAAGATAGAACCGAACTGACATTTATAAAGTCATGAATTCACAGGGCTCCAAACTGCTGTGTTCACCCCAGTCTGCAGAGGGACATTATCCTGCTTGAACTTTCCTCTACTTGAGGGTCATGTGTCAGCTTTTCATCGCTCTGCAACATGGATTTAATGCTCAGGATGGTATACATATTTTCTAACCTACCTTTGGGTAGAAAATAAGATTTGATGTTTTCAAGGTCCTCATTAAATCATTATATAAAACAGATTCTAAAAAGACCCTTCTTTCCCAAAAGAAATGCTTTGTGTATGTCTGCTTTTTCAATACTGGTTCTCAAGATCGATGAAGTTATGACTTCAGCTACCCAATGGGAAATCCTGATGACATCCTATCTAAAAGATCAGAAGAATGTGTGTGTGTGTGTGTGTGTGTGTGTGGTGTGTGTGTGCTCTGTCTCCATCATCTACGTGAATTCTATGTGAATGAATTAAGGAAGGAGGATATGAGAAGAAATGAGCTGAGGCTGCTATTGCTGAACCTAATTTTCTTTCATCCTCTGTCTCTTGGTTCACTTAATATAATTAAGGCAAAGGTGTGCATGAAGTAGCCCCTTCCTCTGGCTCACGTGTCATGAACCCCCCCAGGGGTGACCATGGAAGACCGCGGCCTCTTGTTCTCCCCCACTGGATCCCTCAGACCATTTACAGAAGACAGGATGGTGCTAGCCTACTGGTTAATTTCTAATATCAGTCTGGAACCTTCTACATTCGTTGACCCTGTTTCCTTCTATCCAGATAAAGAGGTGAAAATCAGTGCCTCTCAAAATAAAAGCAGATTTACGTTCCCATTACTCTCCAAACCACAGAGAAGGAATTGGGTCAGACCACTTGGCCTGAAGCTGCTACTTCTGTATAAAAGCTTCAAAGGACTACCCTGAGCGCCCATGGCTCCCCACAGGCCTTGTAGCAGCACTGTTTACAGACAGAAAATGGAAGGACTCTGGTGCAGAGGCGAGAGGATGGAGCGCGGGAGGAGGCACAATGGGTGAAGACGATTCTGCAAAGGAACCAACCCTTTTACCTATGGCCCTTTGCCCCTCCCTGCACAGGTCCATTACTTTCTTTCCATTCAGTTAAATTCCTCTTTGGCTGGGAGGAACCAGAGAACCAAGAGCCTTCTTTGAACAAAGGAAGCCAGAAGGATGGGGCCCAGACAGGTTGTGATAAAGGCCACCATTTAAAAGAGAAGTGATGAGTAACAGAAATGCTAGCACCTTGCTTCAGTGTGAAAAACGCTTACGTGGCTTTTTTAAAATTTATTTTTGAGGGATGTTGGAAGGGGAAGCTGAATGAGGAAGAGGAGGAGGAGTGCAAGGCCCCACTTTATCCAAAGCCCAGGGGATTAGAGATCCTGAGCAGTGCCAATTCTGTTCGGTTCACCTGAATGAGGGCTAAATAATAAAATCACATTATACAATGCAGAAGTCAAGCCAGAGCAATGAATACAGAACAAAGGTACTTTGGAATATGCCATCCTAATATTCCTGTCTGCACAGTTTAGTGTTCTTAAATGTGTTTTATGTTTAATGAAAGAAACAATGACTTTCAGTGGAGGGAAAAAATAGATCTTTAAAGATAATCAAGGCCTTAACTACCTACCTTAGGTAGCTGAGAAAAAGCTACTGTACTCTTTATTTTTTAACACTCCAGATATGTAATTTAATGCAGGTCTAATGACAGTCTCAAACATGGGGCTTTAATCGAAATTGTTCAAGCTCAGTACTGTGACAGGAACTCACAAGCCCCCAACAGTGCTGTCCATTTTCTCAGGTTCTGTAAGAAAAAAGGAAAGAAGAAAAAAACCTCTTGAACTTATGTTGCTATTGATGTGTAATATACAATAAAAAAACAGTTAAATTTCAATTACCCACAGGTAATTATAATTTTATTGTTTGACTGTACTACAGGGATTTTTGTAATTCCCAAGACTAATAATTTTCTATAATTTTACAGGTTGTCAAATAAACTATTAAAGATTATCTTTGAAAAGGCGTCTGCAATTGTAAGGACATATCATACTGTTCCTGTACTGTATTAGTAATTAGAGATCCCTGGATAGTGAAATATCTGTGCTGGGAGCTCACCAGCGGTAGCACATTTCCTCCCGGCCGCCTCTAATCTCCCACGAAAGCTTTCAAACTTCTCAGGTATTCTCTTCACTGCTGTAGGACGCGTGTTCAAATTTTATTAATATTCCCCCCAGCAATTCCAAATGGTTTGTCAAGATAAATCTCTACCGCCTGGTGGGAAGAAGTTAAAACCAGGGGGATGGGCCCCACCTATTGTTAATGGAAAAATCTCAGGACCAAATGCAAACTGAGAGGTAACAGATTGGAAGACTGGAAGGACTGGTTGAGTGTGTGTATGTGTGTGTGTGTGTGTGTGTGTGTGCACGTGTGTGCATATGTTGGGTAGAACAGAAAGGTCTGGGGGCAAAGATAGTTATATAGTTACTTCTACCAATAACTTAGAAACAATGAGATGAAATTAGCCCCCATAGCAAGGTTCTTTCTGAAATCTTTTGCAAGGCAATTTCCTTCTGCCATGGCCATGTATACATGGTAGAGTGGAGACCGAGAAGCCTAAGGGGATAAAGTCTGTGCTTTTTGACTGGGCATCACTACTCCTCCCTATGAAACAGACACCGGTGACAGATCAGGAAGCTGCAGAGATGACTCCTTCACAGAGCCTCTCGTTCTTCTCCAAATGTACCCAGCTTGTCTCGCCTTCCTATGCTGCCTGTCTTCCTCCCCTTTCTTGACAACTCCAATTCACCCTTTAAGAGCAGACGAAATGTACATCCTTGATGAAGATATTATTAACTCTTCTACTTCTATTAAATATTTTCTCTTCTGGCTTCTCAGAGGACTTTTTCCCCCTTTTTATAACTGGGACAAGTGGCACCATGTCAGGGAAACCCAAAGAGACCTGGGACTAAATAAGCAGCCGAAGAACACCTTGAGGAGTCTGAGGGATACAAAGAGCCAGGAACGACTTTCAGGTCCAAACTGGAGATAAAGACTTACTCTAGATGTTGGGGGAAATAGGATACCAGAGCAGTGGTAATGACTTAACAGCAAGGGTAAGAGATTGAGAGGTCAAAGGAAAAGCAGACAAGGAAAGGAAAACCAATGCTACCTGCCCTGATTGGATTACTTGGACAGACACCTTCTGAGAAGCGTTGAAAGTACTATGGAGTCTGTCGGCTTGTGCCAACACCACCTTACCAGGCCCTCCCGGGGCCTACCCGTCTAAGCGTTGCACAATCCTGCAAACCTATGCTTTCGAGCATCTCCACCACTGGCCTGTGAATTCCCAATGGGTGGATACTGTTGCATTCAGCTCTGTGCCCCAGCACCTTGCCTAGTAGTCACCTAATACATGCCTGCTGTCTGGACTTTGACACGCACAGACGACCTGAGCTCCTTTCCTGGCCCTAACACAGTCTGTCTCCTAGATTGAGGCTCAAATTTCCATTCTATGTTATACAACCATTTCCTTTTAAAAGTCTGGAGGGAGAGTAGAAATCATTCTTTACTAGCACCCTAAAATCTCTCCCACTTGGATACTTATTTCTTGAATTCCAAAATAGGGGAGTCAAATCTTAACTCTCCAACCAGAAACAAGTGCAAATGCAACTAAGGGCAGCAACCAGTTAGTTCTTTCTCACGATGGGCTAAATGGTTGGTTAGAGATCTCACATGAGAACCTCGTTTGGTGAGAGTAAGAATTTACTGGAGTGACAAAGTGTTTCGTGGGTGTGAGTGAAGAGATGCAGAGGGAGGAAGTAGTCATGCGAGAGAAAAAGGAACCAGAAAGAAGGTCTTCAGAACTCCAAAAACATTATTTTGTCATCTTTACATTTTGCTCCGAGTTTTCCTTGGTAAGAATTGATCGCAGTTTGATTTTCAGGTAAAAAGTAGGACAAACAAAGGTCAAATTAAGAAATAAGATTGTATCAACCTTATAAGATAATAAAGTTTTAAGGAATGTAAAGATGATCATAAAAAAATTCTCCAAAAAAAAAAAAATTCTCCAAGGTCACACTGGACAACCACATAATAAGGACTGAGAACGAAATCACTTGCTTTTTAATCCAGTGCTTTTTCTTCACTTTTCTGTTTCCAATCTCAGTGCCAAAGTTCAAAAAGATACCCTGCGACACACAGAAGAGGTTTTCCACAATCAAATAATTATATTAAGATGCAAATGAAGTACAGAATAGTAACAATATTAGTGTTTAAACAAAGATGATTTCCTTTACCAGTGCATAATCTCAGCACAGATTTCATTCTCATACAATGTCTTCTCCTTTTTGGTCACTGAAAAGCTAGTATTTGTCCTGATGGTGTAAGCATTTTGGGAGCTTAACATTCAAAATGGAGAATTACTAAATAAATAGTCCTTATTGCAGCATGTCTTATTTCTCGATAAGTCATTTGGTAACAGCTTTGTGCCCTGAGCTGAAGCAATGTCAAGGTCAATTATTTCATTCAAGGCCCCTAATTAAGACTACTTTTTTGAGGTCAGGAAAATGCATTCCTTTACTTTAATAGAGAGGAGATCAAAGCTCTACCTTAAATTTTCCTGATGCAAAGCAATGCTGCTTTAACCTAGGTTATGGTAACAAAGAAGGGAAATGCTTTAGTTATTTTGGGGTCCCCACCCCCAAGCCCTTTATCCCAAAGACAGTGTTCAGATCAACAGAAATGAAGTTTATCTCATGATAGAGACAGGCTCAACTTCCGCTCTCATTGCATATCCTTAATCATTTTCTTTTGTTTGTTTCTTTTGTTTGTTTGTTTTCAGCTCTAGAAGAACCTTGATTTCTATGGAATAAGCTTGCATTAGCAAAACCAGTTTGTCCAGAAATGTACAAATGAGTGCCTTTGTATACTTCTGACATTCTGGGTTTCTACAGTCCCGGTGCTGATTTTGCTGTTCCTATTGGAGCAGAGACTCTGCGTGTGGGAGATGGATACCCCCAGAAGTACTCCATGGGGCCCAAACAAATGCAGCTTACACAGTGTTTAAAAATCAAGATTTTCCCCATAAAATCTCAATCTCTGGATTCTCACGGAGAGAATCCAAAGATCTAACAGTGTTCAGGTCATACTGTTAAATGGTAACGGATTGGCTAGAGCTGAGGAATGGCTGCCTCTTCCAAGCAGGATATGCACTCAAATTTGTCACTGTCCCGAGTCCCGAAAGCTCGTTGTTACAAGGGTTACAGGCTTTCCAACACCATAACCTGGTCAACACATTTTGTTTGGCCAGAAAAGCCTCTAAATTATGACTAGCATGTACTTTTTAAAGCTGTAATGCTTTCAGGCAGTTTTTAAACTGGGCAGTTGCACAGGCTCAGTATTCCCAAGGCTCTATCCCTGACCAGATTCAGATATTTATATTGCCAACCTAGCATGGGGAGCAGCCCTGCCCCTTGTCCTGCCCCATTTCCCCTCAGCCACTGGAATTCCCCTGAGGCCGACAAAGGCGGTTTCCAGCAGACACACAGCTGTCCATCTCAAAAGCCTGCATCTCTCTCCCTTTCGTTCTTCACCTGCGTGTTTTCCCGGCAGCCCTATGCTGATTCTGCAGCGAGGCACAGAGGAAATGCCAGGTGGGTGTCGGCGCTCCCTGCTGCAGCCCTCTGCCCGTGGGGCAACGGACACATGCCTCAGCCTCCCCAACACCAGGTGGAATGATTGTCACATGGTTTCTCAGAGTATCTCCCGTGCAAAGGAGTCCCACTGCCCATTAATTCATCCTTTGTGGCTTTCCTCCCTTCGAGAGACTGGAGGCCACTCTTCTTAACTCGAGCTTCCTCCCCAATCAGCCATGCGCACCGGGCTTTGAGCTCAGCTTGCTATCCCAGGAAACTACCCTAAGACAATATTCAAATGTGTTCTCCTGTGAGGGTGTCCCGACAGGACACCGGGAGAATGGCTGCTCAGGGCCAGGAGCCTTCCAGGGTCCATGTCACGAAAGGAAAGCTTGTAGGAACTGTGCAGAGAAGACTTAAAATAAGTCTGATAACTACAGTCACATTTGGGAAAACTGTCCTCTGAAATGAGATAAAATGGACAGGTTGGCTCCAGAGGGCAAGATTAAGACTAGAAAATCTGACCCAGGCAGATGTAGTAGGTTTAATAGAAAGACACATTTTTAATCTTTAGAGCACGCTAAAATGGAATGGACTGCTTTGTAGAGATTCACACTTCCTTTCAGAGATTCAAAGTAACAAAATTCCTTTACTTGACAAAGACCTTTATAATCTATGTTGCCCACAAACATTTATTTAATATCATAAACATGGGACATACAGGGGAATCTTGCCATTTATCCAATTGAGTGGCTTGTCAGATGTTTCTTTTGAGGCTAGGGAAAGGGAAAAGAAAGAGAGAAAGCTGGCATTCGGTGATGGGAGAAGTAGTTCCCCCACCACTATAGGGATATAATTTAGCACTCCTATAAAACCTAGGAATGCCTCAAATCAAATGCATTTTTCTCTTCACACTGAGAATTTCTTAAGTGCACAGGAACGCATGAGATCAGTTGAATTATCTATTATCGGAGAGATATTTACGATGCCTAAGGTGGAAGGGCACGATTCATATCGGGTCCTCACAGGAACTCAGACACGAGAGTAAGCCAGGAGGGAGGAAATAGCTGAAATATTTGGAAGAACAGACCCTCCCTGCCAGAGGTTACTGTGAATTCAAGTGTTTTCCACTTCTGCCCTTCTTCAAAGCGACAAAGCAATGAGGTAGTCAAATTAATGAAGTATTGTAATAGAAATGGAAAGATTAGAGTGTGCCGAAGAGTGGAATACAGTTTTGTTCTTAAGAGGCACGAGAGATAGGAGAGAAGCACTTTGATGTAAGAGGCTGGCTGGAGGGGCTATTCAGCTTCAGTGTCACCAAAAAAAAAAAAAAATCAGAATGGATTAGCATGATTTTGTTATCATTACAGATAGATAACGTGTGAGAAAATAGACATTAGCAGGTTGTAATTCAACAGAGAGTTTCAGATAAACGTAAGCCATAAGAGCTAAGGCTCTAGCCAGTATACATTTTATCAGAACCTCCTGTGGGTTGAATTTACAGCTCCCATAATGGCCAGCAGTCCTCCCACTTATATTTATGGATTCCATTCCTCCCCACAAAAGCAAAAAATAAATGGAAATTCATTACCCGAGCATACCAATGGCCTGAGTGAGGGAACCCCCAAAGTGACAGTGTTCAACTTTCAGGGAATCAACCCCAATTGCTCGCAAGCCAGTATCCCACTGTGCAATTTACACACGTTCGCAAGAAGCTTAGTCCTAAGTTTGAACGTCAAGGCCTTTAAACCTAAGAATGAGAGTGCTGGATCTTTGAGCCCAGACACAATAAACTGTAAAGTGCCCTTGTCACTCCTCAGCCTCTAGGGCTCCTGACAATGACAGAAGCACTAGGACAATCAGGAGACCTGGAATCATCTCACTTATCTGCCAGGCCTGCCCTGGGGACCTCTCTAGTAGAGGGTACTGGCTTCAGTCCCTGCATCCCCATGCTCTTGTGGGCGGGCCACAACAGGTGACTTTTTCAATGACACACTAGTTCCTATTCTTCTGCTTGTGCAAGTTGATTTCGCTGGGATTTTCTTTTGATGATACTAATTCCACCAAAGATAATTAGGGAACAAGGAAGTCTGCTTTTACATTCGTGCCTTGGGATGTACAGATTTAGCATCTGAAGGAAAATGAACTTCACTGAATGAGAGGAGAGAGGAAACTCTATTTTCAAAGAGAAATGACTGCTTCTTAGGTTTTAGAAGCAACTTAAAGAATTAAACCTTTTATTATGACCCTTCTGGTGATATGAACATGCCATCGTTTTGTTCCGTGTTTCCTGCACAGAAACGGCAGCCAACGAAATGGGCTGTTATTTGTAAGGTGGAACTTTTTTTTCAATCAACAAACTCTCCAAGCTGGTGGTGAGGGTGTTGATGGGTGTCATTCTGTTATTAATGTTGAAATGCTTCACATTTAACATAGTTCTTGAAGAAAAAGATTAAAAATAATAATAATAATTCAACAGCCCACCCTGCTTTTTTGGATGATGCCTTGCACGGAACTTTTTGATTAGAGTCAAATGTGTCTAGTTGTTGAAGACATTCCATGTGGGAAGACTGACAGTTTGTTTTAAAGATTTTAGGATAAGACAAGTAGCAATAAAAAGTCACAAAAATGCAATATTTTAGTGGGGGGAAAGATCACAACCCATCCGAACATCATCGCTGTCTCTTATCAATAATGCGATCAGATTGAAAATTCCTTGAAAACGTTACTGCGCTGTTTCTGTGTATGTGCTGTGGTCCCACAACTGCATAGAGAACGGAGCAGGCCATTAATACAGATTTTTAGGATTTAAATTCTTTTTTTAAAAAAATTAACCATAAGAGATGGAAAATATGCTCTCTTAGCTGCTAGAGATTTTGCTGTAGGTATTTTAGTGTAGCTCAGAGTTTACAGTAACACTTAATCTTCAGTGGGGAATGTGACTTGTAAAATAGGAAAGAATTCACACAGTACTGGGAGGCACTTGCTCAATGCAGTATAGCTACAGAATTGGGATAACATAAACAAATTCTGCCCAACAGACCAGATATGATGATGTTTGACAAACTTAGTGATATTGCAACTCGTCTAAATTCACACAGCTAATACCAATGAGTTCCAGTGAGTATGTGGGTCTAAGAGAGGAGATGAAATTAATATGTAGACTGAGAGACTTCAGAGTAAAGTCAATTATCTTTTCAGTGACTAGGGTACTTTGCATACACAAATTAAATATTATAAGTAACCGAGAATTAATTTTATACTGGAATCAATTCTGAATATTGTACTCTCACACACCTGTTATATTAGTGGGATATTTTTCATAACAAAAAAAATAATGAAATTGACTATTTCCCTAATTTTAAAGTTTATAAAGAATCAAGTTATATGGGAAGAAGAAAAGACAAAAATGTGAAGGAGAGGAAAAAGAAAGTAATTGCAATTTTAAAAAAATTGAAGGCTACATATTTGCATATGAGAGAAAAGCACTTTTTCAAAAGTAATTATTGTTCCCTTTTATGTACTATTTGCCACTTAAAACAGTATCATATTATCTATAAACAAGTTTAAGACATAACAATAAAAAACATTTGTAAATTTGTTACCTGACTTATACTAGAACATTAACAGTTCCATTGTTTCTACATTCATCTTATTCCTCAGTCTTTCCACTATCCTGAATTTTAGGTTATTTCCTTGTTTTTTTTAAAGTCTTAATCTCTATGCATTTATCCCTAAATACTACATTATTATCTCTTGTTTTTAAGCCTTATAAAAATGGTATAGTGTTGAATATAATCTTTTATGACCTGATTTTATCAGTAAATATGTTTTTTAAGATTCATCCCCTTATGGGATGTAGCTGTTGTGTATTCATTTTTATTGCTGTATAATACTCCATTGTGTGTATATATCACAGATGGTTCATGCATTGTATTAGTCTGCTGCCATAACAAAATCCTATAGACTGGGTGGCTTAAACAACAGAAATTTATTTCCTCACAGTCCTGAAGGCTGGAAGCCCAAGATCAAGGTGCTAGTAGGGCTGGTTTCTAGTGAGACTTCTCTAGCTTGTAGACAGCTGCCTTCTCACCATGTCCTCACGTGGCCTTTCTTGTATTCACGTGTGTGTGTGTGTGTGTGTGTGTGTGTATTCCAAGGATCTCTTCCTTTTCTTTTTTTTTCTTTTTTTTTTTTTTTGAGAGAGAGTGAGAGAGAGCATGAGAAGGGAGAAGGTCAGAGTGAGAAGCGGACTCCCCATGGAGCTGGGAGCCCCATGTGGGACTCGATCCCGGGACTCCGGGATCATGACCTGAGCCGAAGGCAGTCGCTCAACCAACTGCGCCACCCAGGGGCCCTAAGCATTCTTTTTTTCTTTTTTTTTAAAGATTTTATTTTTTATTTGACACAGAGAGAGAGAGATCACAAGTAGGCAGAGAGGCAGGCAGAGAGAGAGGAGAAAGCAGGCTCCCCGCTGAGCAGAGAGCCCGATGTGGGGCTCGATCCCAGGACCCCGAGATCATGACCTGAGCCGAAGGCAGAGGCTTTAATCCACTGAGCCACCCAGGCGCCCCGGATCTCTTCCTTTTCTTATAGGGACACCAGTCCTATGAGATTAGGGCCCCACCCTTATGACCTCATTTAACCTTAAGAACTTCCTTGAAAGCCTTATCTCCAAATGTAGTCATATTGAAGCTTAAGCCTTCAACATATGGATTTGGGAGGGTAGGCACAATTCAGTCTATATTATCCTGTTGAAGGACACTGGGGTGGTTCCCAGGTTTTTGCTCTTATAATCAATGCTTCCATGAACATTCTTATACATATCTCTGGAGCTCATGAGTAAGAGTTTCTCTAAAGCACATAAATAGAAGTGGAATTGCTGGCCCATAAGGCATGCAAATGTTCAAATTCACAAACTGGCACCAAATCATTTCCCAACATGGTTGTATCAAGTTTTATTCCACCAGAAGTGTCTATGTATTCCCAAGGGGCCACATCCTTAACATCAATGGTTATTATCAAACATCCTCATTTTTACCAATCTAGCGAGCATAAATGTCATTTCATTGAAGTTTTTAACATTATTTCCTTAATTACAAAAGATTTTAATTTTTTTCATTGATTTGTAATTTGTAGCCTATTTTCTATAAAATCTCTATTTCATCCTATTATCCATGTTTTATAAGCTTATATTTCTTAAAAAAAAATCTATTTGTAGACATTTTACGTGCATTTTATATACAAGATCTTTGCTGACGATATGTGTTGCTGTACTTCCTAAAGTCCTTTATTTCAACCCCACTATTAAAAAAAAAGTATTGGTTTTAGACTTTACAAAATCCTTCACTATTTTGTGTCCTAAACTGTTTTAAGATGATGTGCATAAATGGTTTTGGATAATAAATTCTTTCGACCCATTTTATTACAGCTACTCCATGCAAAGGCACTGAGAGCAATACTATGCAAATTTGTTATGGCCCATGCTCTCAAGATGCCGAAAGTCTAGCCCAGAAAAACAACTAAGTAGAAGCATAATACCAGAGCATGTTATTAGGTTTATAATAAAAGGGTCCTGGGATCCCAAAAAGCCCTTTAAAATAATTTAAAGCTAAAATTGATTGAATTTTTATTATATGGAAAGATAATCTCACTTATTCCTCTGAAAATCCGGTGAGATTACTGCTCTACTGCTGTATTTTAAAAAACTGCCAAAATCAAACTAAGGTCTGAAAAGTTCTCCTCAGTTGCCTGAAGGCCCCTGGTCAACAAGGGCTATAGTGGAATTTGATCTCAGGCAGTCTGACCCACAGCTCTTCTACAACATTCCCCACCTTTTCCTCACTGCGGAGGGAGTTACAGCCGCAAGGTCATAAGAGAGGAATTAACTTAGGCTGTAGTGCTGGATGTAGGCCTGAAATGATGGGAAGATTTCAGAAGTCCGAGAGGAGGGCCCTCAGCATAGATAAAGTCACAGAGGTGGTAAGGTGTAGGCTCTATTTTGAAGATAGCAAGCAGAGCCTTGGGACATGCGACTCCCTTTTCAAGAAGGTTGAAAACATGTGCATGAATGAAAGCAAAAGGAATTATATTCCCAAGAAACTGCCATGGTCTAGAAGGCCTCTCAAGTCTCTCTTCTCTCAACACTCTCTCCTGACTCCAGTCATCATGGCTTCCCTGCAGCCGGCCGTGGACAGGCTCGGCACTGCCCTGCTTCAAGCACCCCGCACTTGCTTTTCTGTTTTTCCTGAATGCTCTTCAGGAGCTGCACCCACCACACACACACACACACACACACACACACACACACACCCCACCCAGGACCTAGAATGCATCCTCCTACCTACTGTTTGGGTCTACACGTAAATGTTACTCATTGGAGAAGCCTTTCCTAATTATTTTGTCTAAAACTCTAAGTCCTCTCCCTCTCTCTTCTTTACTCTGCTTTATCTTTTCTCATAGTGCTTACTACTACCTGAGGTTATATCATATCACCGTTTTCTTAGTTGTCACCCACTGGCCAAGAACTTTGGAATGTTCTTATCTTTGTAATAACCCCAATACCTAGACTGTGCTTGCTTCACAATGTATGGTCAACAAATACTTATCAAATAAATGAAATAAAGGAATGAATGATGGATGAATGATTGAATGAGTCAATGATGGGCATGAGGGTCCCATCAGAGGTTTTGCAAGTGGTGACATGAACTTATATTTCCATAAACAGTCCATGGCAGAAACAGTAAAGGAGGAATGGGAGAGATAAAATAAACCAAAATAAAAGAAGACAGGAGAAGAACTGTGAAGTTTTACAAGAGCAGCGCAGAGTCCCGTAGCTCAGACCTTCACTTCCGGTATCAGATTATCAGAGTCGAAAACCCAGCACTGAAACTTTCTCACTGAGTAACTCTGGGCAAGTCACTGAGACTTTCTGCCTTATTCTGTATGTAAAATGGGGATGCTATTATCATTTGACTTTTGAGACTGTTGGAAGGCTTAAATGAGATAATACATTGATTAAAGTGATTCATAAAACATAATGGTCATTGGCAATAATAAGCACTTGAGCTAGGGCAGCAGCAGTGGGACTGGAAGGAGGAAATGAGTTAAGAGACATTGAATAGGTAGGACGAGAAGGCCTTGGGATAATATAAAAGGGAAATGCCTGGAAAAGCTCATGACTTGAGCCGAAGGCAAACGCTAATGACTGAGCCACCCAGATGCCCCTAGTAAACCACATTTTAAACTGACCTGAGTTTAAAAACTCAAGTCATGATCCCAGTATCCTGGGATCAAGCCCTGCATCAGGATCCCTGCTCAAAGAAAGCCTGTTCTCCCTCTCCCACTCCCCCTGCTTGCATTCCCTTTCTCTCTGTCTCTCTCCGTCAAAAAAATAAATAAAATCTTAAAAAAATAAAATAAAATATGGTTTACTTAACCTGAGTCTTGCTATCTCTCTAAGCCTTATCACTCTAACAAGTACTTCGCAAATTCTCCTGCATTCCATGAGTAAGCCCACAGTTTAGTAGATCAAAATAATGACCCAGTCCCTACTCCTAATCCCACTCTCATGTCTGTCCCAGTTGTTCAGTGCACTGGGGAACTAAGAAAAGATTCTCAAGCTCCACATGGATCCCGAAGACTTGATTCAAAGGTACTGTGGGGTTGAATAAAATGGCTGGTAAGGGACCCCCCCCAAGAGGTGATGACCAACCCTCCAATTTGCAAACCAGAAAGCTCTTGTTTACCATGCTCAATTTTAACCACAGACATTCCTACTCAGAGGAAACAGCATGCTCAGAGCCAGTCAAAGAGCAAATAGGGGTAGTGAGAAATCTGTAATAAATGTATGTAAGTGAGACAGAAAATTAGAAAATGGCCACCTGCCAGCAGCCACATAAATTTTGGAGGAAATGCATTTTCTACTGGGATGCTTTATCATAGGAATTGCAAATATTTATTAAAAGTATTAAAATAGTCAGAATGTTAAATGTTTCTTCCAGTGGTGAAATTTCACATTGCCACATTAGAAGATGGGATATTCTGATACAGTGTTTATTAAAATGACTTCATTTTATTAGTCTGTCATCTACAATAAATGAGCAGGTACCTTTAAAACAAGATCTATTGAAGATAAAAGAGATTTGGGGGGAGGGGCAGCATCTCATTGTGTGAATGTGGCTTTGACTACCCAAGTACATAAATCTTACAATCTTTCCCAAATGATGCCAATGAGATTTTGTTGTTGTTTTGATATGAAGTTTGTTGGATTCTGTCATCACATGAAAACCAAAAGTAGTATTGGCTACTAACTGCCACACTCTCTCATGCAAGTGACACCTGATAACTATTTGGATGGTCAGCCCTTCATGGGTTCTCAGATGCAACTAACAAGCACACCGGAGCGAAGATGATAAACTGGACTCCAAATGAAGGGAAGATGGAAGGAGGTGGTCGCTTTACTGCAGCAGGATAATAGAGATGACAGCTAGAGCACATCATTACTGAGTGGCACTAAGTTGAAGAGTGACAGGATGAGCTGGACAGATTACCTCCCTAAGAGGCTTGTGGTTCGTGCAAGGCACTGACCTAATAAAGATCTTATGCCATCACCCAGCAAAGATAGAAAGAGCCTTTTCCCATCTTAAGGTACTCTTTTGTGTGAGTCAGAACAGCTTCCTGAATTCATCCTATGAAAAATGCTGATGGTACTGAAGGGAACATAGTACAGCTAAAATATGAGGAGGGGTGAGGTGAAGGGAAAGAGAGGCAGGACCGGTTGGGAAGCCAAGCACTTCTTGGATAGAATAATTAAGAAGCCATTAGCCTTCAGTAGGTGGG
Organism: Nasua narica; assembly: GCA_028533885.1. NCBI lineage: Eukaryota > Metazoa > Chordata > Mammalia > Carnivora > Procyonidae > Nasua > Nasua narica. The sequence continues at coordinate 64,809,215 of CM052811.1, forward strand.
TGGAGTGGCCATCTTTCTTATTAGAATGCAAGCACTCTGTTTAAAGTATTAGTTCATTCAGTCAATGGATTTGGGGGGACATCACTGAAAAGCAAACAGCAAATCTGGGTGCTGGGAATCAGAGGTGGACACCAGAGACTCAAGCCCTGCCTCAGGGATCTGACATTCCGGTGGGGAGGAGATGCATGTTTACGAGTAATGTTCACGAGGTAATGATGGCTCTGAAGAAAAAACAAGACAGGGTCACAGGGTGAGAAGTGGCAAAGGAGGTCAGGGAGTTTGTTGGATGGGGCGACGTCTGAGCAGGTGTATGAATGCAACTGGGGAATTTGTCCAGATCCTGTGGGATTCGAGGGAAGAGCATTCCTGGCAGAGGGAACAGCAAAGGCAAAGGTCCCCTGGTGTGAGCTGAATGTTGGGGTGTTGCTGTTTTCTCCAGTCAGCCTTCCAGAAAGAAACGTTGAAGATCTGTGAGAATGTCAGAGCTGCTTGGTCGCTGCTAATTTAGGTATCTCTTTTGTTTTACTTTCTGACATGGTTTCAGGTTCCCTTGACCTCAGAAGAGGGACAAAAATATCCGATGGCAAAAACACTCTCCAGCTACTTGCAGAGGCTACTGGGTCTGATAACTCACGTGATGTGGGAGCACCCAAAGGCTCAGGGGACTGAAATTCCAAATTCTGCTGAAATCTCAAGATGATAGCGCAATGATCTTAATGAGATATTAAATTGTAAGAGAACTTATATATTGGCTCTCCAGAAAGCCATTCATTCATTCTTGTCCTCCTTATCCCTCCCTCCTTCATTCCTCCTTCAAGTATTATCTATCTACAAGTGTAATGCCTTTGGCATTGGGTGCTTTGGGGGATACCAAGCAGTGGGTATCAGACTAGTGGGATGCATGTGGATGGAATGTTTAGACTGCCCTGGTTTGAGATCTCTGCTCCAATTTCCACAGGTTCTGGATGGCCTAGAGATTCCTAACCATATCACAGTGGTGTGATAGAACCTGCCTCGTTGGGCTTTTGCGGGGGCTAAATGAGATTACTTTAATGGCTTAATATAATGCCTAACACAATATAAGTGATTTTATAAATGTTAGTGCAGAGTCATCAGAACTCCTCAAGTGTTTCTGAACTTTTATCTGTTCCTATAATATCAGATCCGTTATTCAGAATTGATACTGAATTTTAAAAACACTTCTCGTTTCTCTAATTTATTAAAACACTTTATAAGTATGAGAAGGGGCACTTGGGTGGCTCAGTCAGATAAGCATCCAACTCATGATTTCGGCTTAGGTCTGATCTCAGGGTCATGAGATCAAGCCCGTCAGACTCTGCACTTAGCACGAAGTCTGCTTGAGATTCTGTCTCCCATTGCCCGCCTCTCAGTCACTCTAAATAAATAAATAAATAAATAAATAAAATTTTTATAAAAAGCACTTACAGGTATAAAAAGAGAATTAAGAATGAATTGGTCCAGGGGCACCTGGGTGGCTCAGTGGGTTAAAGCCTCTGCCTTCGGCTCAGGTCATGATCTCAGGTCCTGGGATCGAGCCCCACATCAGACTCTCTGCTCAGCAGGGAGCCTGCTTCCCCCTCTCTGTCTGCCTGCCTCTCTGCCTACTTGTGATCTCTTCTCTCTGTCAAATAAATAAATAAAATCTTTAAAAAAAAAAAAGAATGAATTCGTCCATATGTTGTAGATATCAAAACATGGTACTTCCTTCTCAATAATTTATTTGTTCATTTATTCCACAAAAAGGTATTCTGTGGCTTTGCTAGAGCTGAGGCTCTAGTTGGAAACAGTAAAGGAATTTAGGACTTGAAGATAGTAAGAGGATGACTTGAGATGGAAGGGATATAGATAAAATCATGATTAGAAAGCTAGTATTTCGCACTGTAGGAGATAGACGTTCTGCATTTGAGAGAACAGTGAGGTAGCTATCTCAACGAGACTTGGGACCATTGAAAAGAAGAAGTCATCACTTCCTTCCTCTTCATGCCTGGATTGTAAGGAATTCTGGAAAAAGTCATGGCCATCACCAAAATGTCATTAAGTCACAGTACCAGCCCTAGATGATCTATCACTGCACCTCTTGTTCTATGAGCCTGATGAACCCCCTTTTATTTGGTTGAGATGGTGCAGCTGAGATTCTATGTAACCCTCATTAAGACCAGGATCTGTTATTTTCCAGATATTATTGTAAGGACTAAGGATTGTGCAGTTGTATTTCTGTGTGGGCCAATCTGCTGTCTAAATTTGTTTTCATTTTCTAACTATAAAATATAGGAAATAATGCCCTCTGATAGTCAATTAAGTAAGGGTTTTGACCTGGGTTAAGATTATGGTAATACTGAAAAACCTGTGTTAAATATTCCCTATGACCTCTACCTGATATGCAATGATAACCTCTACCTGAATATGTGTATATGTTCTGGTGTTCCATGGATCCCTTCGGGCTATGTGCTTTTAAGCATGGTGTAAAGGGATGAAGAGGAGAACAACCTTATTTAGGAATGGCTCAAAAGGAGGATTCTATCATGTGATTCTTAGTTAAGAAAAATTAAGAGACTGCAGAAAGTTTTAGCTGAGAAAGAAGTGAATAAACGCAAACATGTTCATCAAGATAGTTCACTGCAAGGCTTTTGAAAAGTCAGGAACAGGAGTAGTGTGTGTGCGTGTGCATGTGTTTGTGCGTGTGCATATGTAAGCTGCCGAGGCCCATGCAGAAAGAGAAACCTTAGGCTTTTCCCCACACCTAATGCAGAGGGACAGGAAGGAGGCAGGAAAAGAAGGGAAGGAAGGACCCTCCCTCCAAAAAAAAAAAGGTGAGGAAGGGAAGAATAAAAGAAAGGAGGGGGTGAGAGAGAAATTAGGAAGGGAGGGCATGAGCAGAGTAGAGGGGACAGTCAGAAAGCAAGGGATGCACACTGAATGCCTGCTGTGGGGGACCAGTGTTCTCCTAGCGCTCTCTCATCATATCCTCGCCTCTGCTCTAGAGAAGTAGATGCTTTTATCTCTTTGCTGAGGTTAAGGAAGGTTTAAGGAAGGGAATCAACTTGCTCATGGTCCCATGCTTGCTAAGTGGCCCACACAGGATCCAAAGCTCAGGAATTCTATGGAACTCTGTGCTTTATACAATCTCTGTAAGGGTACGAGCCAAGAATCTCTGAAAAGAGGTTAGTTTATTAAATGAATATTTATTGAGAATCTATAAAATGCCCTGGAGATACACCAGTGGGAGAGCTTAAATCTAGAAAGGGGGGATAACTTAATAGCTATGATGATACTAAGAGCTGTGGAGAAAATTTAAGCAGGGTATAGGATATAGGATATAAGACGTGTACAGGTTTGGGGTGACGGTTACTCTTGATACAGGGGGATTGTGAAGAGCCCAGTGACAAGGCGGAACTTGAACAGAAATCTAATATAAATAAAGGAAGTGAGCTATCAGGCCATCCTGGGAAGAACATTCCAGGGATTCCAGGGATGCACCACAACAAGAGCAAAAGCCCTGTGGCTTTTAACAGCTCAAGACAATAGGGTAGCAGGAAAGTAAAAACCTAAAAAACCTACCTGTAATAGTGACTTATACTCAGTTATAGTCAGTTCAATTACAGCTCGTCAGTGCTGGAAGCATTATCCAGGAAATACTACAAAATATATGAAGTATATAAAATGCATCCAGAACAACTGAGTTGGAAAGAGACCAGATCAGAGATGGTATTATAAAAGGTATTTGCACGTGTCTTAACAAAACCAGCTGTCAGTGAACCAGGTTCTGTTGTCTTCAGAAAACCACAGAGAAGAAACAGCAAACAGAACAATCCACTAAAATCTGAGGCAGGAAAAAAGCTCTCTGGTATTGGGTCAGGTCATATTTTGTGTTTTTGTTCCATTTCCTGCTTGAAGGGTTTCCATATTGTAGTGAATCTGTGTGTGGCTATAATGGGGGCTTCCATCTGTGATCCTGGAAGAGACAGGTCCCAGAGCATAAGCCTGGTCATTCCCTGTCTTGGGAGGAAACTCAATTCAGACCTTGGGCAGAAGGACATCCATATAGCACAACAGATAATCTCCTCAAGACCAGCTGCTCCTTGCTTTTCGGGCATGGAATAGGACCCAAATTACAGAATCTGGGACCAGCTCTGTCCTGGGTGCCACATCCTGTTTTCCTTCCTGGCAAGAATAATTGGTGTAGCCTTTTCTGTAAGACGCGTGCCAATGGGACACAATAGAGGAAGCAGCCCATCAAATGTGAACCGGGAATTCTGGTGACTACAGAAAGGCCCTTGTCAAAATGAACTCGTGTGAATTAGAATCGGATTCCAAAGGCGTACTTTCTTATTTTCACGCATTTCCTTGTTTTTCCTGGGCCCTTTTCTCCCTGACACTGACCAGAGACCACTTCCTGGTAGTGAGTCCCTCGAAACAACCAGCCATACCTGCTTCTCTGCATCCCCACTGCTTCGGAGAAAGTTGGGCAGGCGCGCGTCACAGGTCCTTAGTATGTTTATGGAAGAGAACTGAAACATGTCTCGAGGGTCCAATCAGCCTGAGTTTGTCTGGCTTGGTTCAAAGATGAATGGTAGACCTTTCACAGGACCCCAAGTGCTATCTTGTTCTTTTGGAATTTAAAAAAAAAAAAAATGAGGAAAATGTTATGGACATTTTGGGGAGAATTCAAAGGATGTGCTTCTAGGAAGAGAATTTTATAATCTAAGGGGAGAGCATATGCAAAAGCATATGAGGATGCAAATGGCATTGCTGACTCTGAAGAAGGGTTCGAGCACAAAGGAAGAACGTGGCCGGACAGGTCACTTTCCATCGCCAAGGGAGTGACTGCTACAGAAGGTCAGAGAAGGGAGAGATTTTTGCCTTCTTCGATGGTCAGAGACGGAGCCAGGCATTTGGGATGGGGAAAAGTACTTGACCTAACTCTTGAAGGAATGAGTAAGATTTCTCAAGTTAAAGAAAAGAGAAGAATAGAATTGGCTTCAGCCAAAGTACAGTGAGGCACAAAGTACATTCCTCTGCAGGAACCGCACTAGACAACAAGGAAGGCACTAGAGAACACGGAAGATTAGTGGGAGAGAAGGGGGAAAACAGAGGTGGGAACTGTATTGTCCGGGAACTCCAGGGGCAATCGGAAACAGTTTCCTTAAACAAACTTCGACGAGGCCATAGATCTTTGTCTCGACACTGAAAGAAATAAAAAAAGAAATGCACGCATGACAGGATTTCACTTGCAGCCTGATTTAGCCACGTCTTTTCTGCTTTGCCTCTGCTGTTGCTTTCCCTAATTTCCTCAGTGCACAAAGAAAATAAATAAATAAGTGTACTATAGTCTTATTTATCCTTCTTTGGACATTTCTTTACCAGGCAGATGGTCAATTAAGAGCACTAAACAATGACACTGTTTTCTCTGTAAACATTTTTTTCTAATAGCCTAACAAATGTAAGCCTGTGCTGCCACGCTGCTGAATACCATCTTGACTTTCTAATTACAAAGAACTGTGTCTTGATAGTTACAATTACAGCTGTAACAATGATGCGGGGCCCTGAACAATACCGTGAGAGGCAAAGTGCTTATCCGAATATTCACAAATAAAGGCTTAAATTTATGCCAGAGATGTAGATGGAGGTTAAACAATTGGGAGGGGAAAAAAAAGGTTGAAAACATTAGTTTAATGCTACAGATGTGAATTTGAATCCAATTACTCTAAAAAAAAACCTTGAAAAGGTGCTGTTTTCTTCTGTTTTAGTAATCAATAGGTTAAGGGGTGGTTCAACTTAGCACGCTAATACCTCTAATTTTGATATTTGGCTACACTCTAGCATTTTCAAAGCATACTATCTTCTTAACAAAGTGGGTTTTTGTAAGGTGCAAATGAGTATCTCTCCATGTTTAAAGGTGACTGTTCTTCAATCAGTTAAGCCATAAGTGAAATAATACAACCCCCGCCCCTTCCAAAAGAAGTGTCCCTTTGAAACCTTTTGTAGGCCAAGATGGGGTAAAGGGAAGAAGTGATTACCATGAATTTATATGGAAAGATTTCTGAGCAGTCCGAGACCCAAAAACTGACCTCTCTCAGACTTTTCTGATACCTTAAGACAAAACATCTCGCTAGCAACGCACAAAAGGAATGAAGCTAGAACACAGAAGTTCACAGACACCACTCAAAGCTGTGGTGGCTGGGTCCTGAGATGCTGAGTTTGGGGTGGGGTGGGGGCGCGGAGCCGGGCAGGGCCCCCCTCGCGGTGCAGGGAGTACTGCTGCCTCTACAATCTCTTGCTGCAAAACACTGAAAGCTCTTTTTGCTTTTTCCGCCTTTTTTCATAAAAGTGAAAAACCCTCTTTGAATTTCTTTCAGTTAGTGAACAGATATGAAGGTAGGCCTTTTGTAAAAGCTAAGAGGCATAATTCAAACTTTCAAAAAGCAGGGGATACCGCTATATGATTTTTGAGCAACTAGTAGGTATGTGTATAACATCCAGTACTATTTTAAGAAGTCACTATAATAAAGTGATGAATCTCCTTAAGGCTTCGAAGCCAGACGGCTAGGCATCAAAACAAACAAACAAACAAACAAACAAACAAACTTGTTCTGCCTCAGTTTCCTCATCTGGAAAATGGGAATAATAATGGCACTACCTATATAGCTATTACCAATAGATTGTAGTGAGATTTAAATGAGTCAATATAGCAATTGCTATATTGACAATATAGCAATTATCAATAGCAAGCAATATAGCAACTGCTACAGTATTTTAAAAAGGGCAGGAAGTGTTGTTATTAGTGGAAAGTAGGCTTCAGAATGACCTTTTCAAACCCGGAAATAAAGAAGCAAAGACAAAATATCTAGTAAGAGGACTACCTCAAGGGCACAGGATCGTCAAGTATTTCTGGGTGTGACCATAGGCTCTCCATAGCTCTTGAGCATGATTACTTCACTTAATGGCATGATTCGACCAACCCTGAATTGCACTTTGCCATTAACAGCATTTTAAATTTTCATTTGGGAATTTCCTTTCTAGCTCAAGGCTGAGAGTTAACATTGGGATTTAGCGTGCTAATTAAGTCTTTCTTCTTCTCCTTCTTCTTCTTCAAACTATCCACAATCTACTACAGTACTAAGACACCGAGTCTATAGTACAAGTGCCCCGAAAAATATGAGGACAGCCATGTCCCCAGCCCTGGATGGAGTAAAACCTGTGCTTGTTGATCAGCTCCATTATTTAGTTAAAATAATATTCACAATAACTTCTACTTAATTGTGCACTGTACACATGCCATGGCTAACTCTGTTACATGGAAAAACTTAGTCCTCTCGAAAACTTTATAAGAGAAGTATTATTTTATTTTCTTCATGTTATAGATGAGTCAATCAGACCAGACAGATTAGGTAACTTAATCAACATCAAATCATAAAATAAATGGTGGCAGAGTTTGAAATCTCGTAAGCACATGAATCATGTGAAAACCTATGAAGGCCCAAAAGCAACCAAAGATGAAGGCCCATGACATGTGTTAAATGCTGAATCCTCTGTTCCAGGTTCGGTTACACTCAGTCACATTATGAGGATGCCTGCCCCCCCCCCCCCCAATCATGTCCAGTTCACCTGCACACATCTGTCACCGTGATCTGCAGAAGGGCCCATCTAATTACATGATGGTGCTTGTTAAAGCCCTCACTGCCTTCCCCATTTGCATAGGATAAAGGCCAAGTCCCTTAGCTTGGCACACCGATCCCTGCGACCTAATCCTCATCTCACCTCTGAATATGCCTCCCTCACGGTCGACTTTCAAGCTGAGAATCGCAGTTCCATGAATAGGCCCTGCTGCTTCACACTTCCTTGCCTTTGTCCCCGCTTTCCGCTGCCTGGAACAGAGGCCACACATCATTTTCCTTACAGACCTGCCTTGAGCCCACCAGGTGGCACAGTCCACACCGCCAACACGTGTCCCTTCATCTTCACTCAATGCATCTGAGCCCTGGTATCGGACCATTTATTTCCTTGGTTTTCTCCCTTGATTAGACTTTTAAACTCCTATAGAAGAGAGAATCTATCTTAATGATGGCTTAATCTCTAGCATCTAAGTCCTTGCAAGTAAGTACTCGGTGACTGCTGTGTGAGTGTAAATGAGGAGAAAGAAAAATCCTTGTAAGTATCCAGGAAAACTGAAAAAACCTCACTGACTTCTTCAATAGTCAGAAAAATGTTAACGGAGCCACCACACTTGCCTGCCTTTCTAGAACGAGCATTTAAACCTCTTCTCTGTCCCTGCTTTTCCCGCAGTGATTTAGAGCTCTGACGATGGGCCCTCGGGGGATCTATGGTTTAGAATCTGATGGGATAAGGAGTGGAGAGCAACCATTATCTTTGAGATATTTCCCTTTCAGAGAAATTGTATTGAGTTAGAAGACTCTTGAGTTGTTCTGCCATCCCTTGGATCAGCAGGGCCTACATCTATGTCTTCAGGTATTAAATGTCAACTCCATGAGAACAAGATCTGTGTCGGATCCATTGGGGTCTAAATCCACCATGTGTACCATATCCAAAAGCTTTCTGTCAAGTGCATGCGGTATGGTAGGCAACCCATTATTGAGAAGAGAGAGAAAGTAACCTGTAAGGTGGGTGTGATACTTTAGATTCTCTTTACACAAAGAATACTCTTTTGACTCCTCCTTTCCACATTTGGAACAAAAATAGGCCTCCATGGGAGGAAAACTAGCTCTGGGGTTTTCATCCTGAAAACTGAAGGTAGGTGGTTGTATTTTCCAAGCTGGAAAATGGGAGAAAAGAGGTTTGGGTTCAGTTCAGTTTGGCCATGTTCATTTTGAGACATCTAGACTTTCAAAGGGAGATACAGAGTAGACAGATGAATATATGACTCTGGGGCTTTGGGGAGATGTCAAGGTTAAAGATGTAAACCAGAGTGTCAATTACATGGCATTTGCAGCTGCAGGCCTGGATGGGATGATTCGGGGACAGCATGAAGACAGAGGAGACCAGAGAGAATGAGAGTGGGGCATTCCAAAATTTTGAGATCAAGCAGAAGAGAAAGATCCAGAAGAGATATCTAAGAAGTATCATACGGTAAGGTAAGGTAGGAAAGAGTTGTATTCAGGAAGCCAAGGGTGGAAAGTGCCAAGGAGGGATCCACTGTGTTAAACGCTATCAAACTGTTAAGTGAGATAAGGCCTAGGAATTAAATGCTGGATTGAGTAACATGGAAAAATCCCGAAATTTAGATTACTGTGGTTTACTTCTTACAGATCACATGGTGCTTGATTGTTGCTGTTGTTGTTCCATTTGATTAGTCACGCTATGCTTTCGTGCTTGCTTCCCTGGGCACCGGCCTCTCAGACTGAGCAGTGAGGAGCCTTCCCCATGTTTCTGGTGGGGAGTTAAACCTCAAGGAACTGAAGCAAGGGTCACACATCATTAAGGAAAGGTCAATTCCCAGGCAGGAATTGGTATTTTCTTTCCTCCCATTTCCATATTGCAAAGATGCCTCAGGCCTCCTGGAGTTTCTATTAAGAATTCCAAATCTCCCAGCAATGATTTTTAAATACTAGTTTTCCCTAGGACAGTTCTCTTTAGCTCGGCTCACCCCCACCAAACTGTCAGGCCCTTCAATCATTGTAAAAGCCTTTCATCACTCTGACTCCTCTCCCTCCTATACACCATCCCTAGATTAACCTCTCCAGAAGAGTACCTTCATAACGATAATAGCTATAATTAATCTGCCCCACATTATCTTCCTCAATCTTGCGCACATAGTAGGCACTCAACAAATATTTGTTGTGCGGTTTGGAATTAGGTAATTTTTCTACGTGTCTGAAATTTCTTCCTTCCTTTTGATTAGCAAGATTCATTTTGTTTTTGTTCTCCTCTGCCTAGCTATTTTTAAATATAATGAGAGAATAGTATCTCCAGATAGTGTGTGAAAGCATTTTAATACTTTAATAATTCCATATAATTCCAAATGATCTTTTCCCTCTCATACTTTACAGTAAATAATAAGTACATAGATGAAAAATACGTGTTTTGTATCCAAGGGAAGAGCTATTAAGTATTACCAAAAGATGGAGAACATTTTTATCTTAAGTCAGCCACATAAATACCCATTAATTTTTTAAATGATTTTATTTGGTTGATGGAGTATTACATCTCCAAATTACATAGTTTAGATTTCCCATTACACGCTCCTTATGGATCATATGCATATTCACAAAGTTATACAGAAGATTCTATGATGGGAAGGAGCCAATTTTCATTTTCTCTGTTCTTGTTTGAAGAACCAAAACTGTTAAAGGGATAAAGCACTCAGAAGTGCCTGTTCCAGGTTAATTGTCTCAAATTGCTCATTTAAAGCACCATTATAGTACAGCAAAGCCAGTTAATCTACTCTGAAGCTTCCTTTTTTATGACCGTAGCTACATTTGGTGAAATGGCACCTTTGGCAAATGCCCAAATTGGATAAAATTGCCATTTTTCTTGGAATCTAGAAAGAATAACACATGTTTTGAAATCACTTTATATCATGTGGCTCTAAATGGTAAACTGCATGTTAGTCTTGCTCTGGAATTCACTCTCTTTGGCATTTTCTGATTTGACCCTCAATTTCCTTTGCTTTACTGAAGTGAGTAAATGACGTGCTTTTGTGCACAATGCATAGGCAAGAGTTGGGGGAAGGGTGCAGGGGGAACTGGTGAGAGAAATTGTGGCAATATTTTTAAACATCACAACTGTGTAAGAAAATGATGTGTCCCTGCGCTGACACCTGTGCACAACTTTCAGCTGATGATACCTTTATTATTAGAAACACTGTAGTTTGAGAGCCTCTTCAATGTCGACATAACTAGCAGGTGCCGCGATCATAATAGTAAAAACATTCACTTATTAATCAGCGCACATAATTCCTCTCTAATGCTGTCAATTTGAGATGGCAACCTGATATAGATATGTATGTATGTATATATGTATGTATTTTTTTGGAGTGGGGAGGAGGGTCAACAATCTAATGAATCTCGTCTGCATTTTAATTCCAACCTAATAATCTGCCTCTGGCTCTTTTCCCTCCCTCACTCTGAGAACGCTTCTCTGGATCCTGCTATTAAGCACAATGGGATATTTACCTTCCTACCTCAGTTACACATTAGGGTACGGGATACAGACGGATAGCCAGACCCTCCAACCCAAGCACAACTGATGTTAACCTGTCACCAACCCTCCCTGGCATCCTCCTCCAATTCCCTTCTCTCTGTTTGATCATACAGAATCTTCTCCCTCCCTGATTCTGACACTGTAGTGCTTTGCAGGTTTCTTTTATTAAACACCACTGGGACCCAGACTCCGAAATGTGCAGTATGTTGACACAGTTAAAATAAATAAATACAACCCATTGCCAGAAATATTAAAAAATTCATCTAAATGTGCTCCTGTCAGAGATGATTTGTTTTCAACCAAACACGGAAGACGGATGGCTTCAGGATGGACGGGGTAGAGAGACTCCATCTACTCATTCACTCTTTCATTCATTCATGCCTTCATTCATTTCCTTATAAAAAAGCAACCCACCACCCCTTGCTCGCCATGTCAAATGTAAACAGAATAGACTTTGTTATTAGGAGAGATGTGACTCCAAGTGTCTGAGCTGCAGAGTGACAGCCGGCTCCTCTCTGAATTTCAGGCAGCCTCTGTCACTTGCCTTGACAATGAAGGAAGTTAATATATTCATGACATTACCACACATGCATTCACAATTCACAGCATATTGTATTGTTTACCCCTGTTCTTTTGTACTACTGCATGTAGTAATTTGCCTTCTAGCAACAGAAAAATTCCTCAACTTAAAATTTTACCCTCATTTTATTTACCCTTAATAGAAAAACCACTGCTTCCTGGCCCATCCGTGGTTGGCAAGACCACCTTTCCACAGCATTGCAAACAGATAAATGTCAGATTTTACATTTTGATCAGATGTGTCTACAGTCATTTCCTATACATATTCCTCATCTTCTGCCTCCCACGCCTTCCTTCGGCAGTCTTGCCGCCCTTCCTGTGTATTCTCAGTGTGTTTTTGCACTAGGTGGCCAGCTCTTCCAGGGGAGGGCGAGAGAAGTGTGGCATGGATCAGATAGCGCACCCTAAAAACAGGGGCATTGCCAGTGAAAATGAGGAGCATCGGGAAGTTCCACTCCTTTACCACCTTTGTTCAACATGCCCTCGGTGCTCATGGCTGTTACACACAGTAACACCTCCTTCGGTTTATTCATCACTCCCACTGGCCTGGATACATTCCCCAACATGTGTGGACTCCCATCATTCATTTAAAACCTGTCTATGGGACACTGATTACTCAGCCTCCTTGGTCTAACTTATTTATTCTGAAGGGGTGCAAACTTGTAATAATGTCGAATGCTTAGACAGATGGTTTTGCTACGATGAGTATGGGATAGAGTTGTTTTTCTCAGACATCGCACTTTTGTTCTTTAGAATTTTGCTATTGAGGACCAGAATTGAAACACACTTTGATGGCTTAGGGCAACTTTATGGAGCTGGCTGGAGGAGGCAAGCGGTCTGGGTGAGCAAGACACAATGGCTGTTTCATTTTCCTTACTGTGATGAGCTGTCTGCATTCCAATGCATGTCACAAAATTCCCGGGCTGAGGGAGGCCGTGAGGGGTCACTCAGTCCAATGCCCTGCCTTTGAGTAGAATCGTTTGTAAAAAATACCTTATGTTAAGAGTCTTCAAGACAACCTATGCCTCTCAGTCCAACTGAACGTTGAAACACTTTCTTAGACTAGACATAATCTTGTCTGCAATTTAAAAGCATCTCCTGTTCTGTTAGAGAGAAAGCATTTGGTTGTTCTTTATATTCAAACCCTTTTCACACTTAAGAATTATAATTGAGTTACATTCTTTCAAATTCTGCAGCTCTTGTAGTGGGCTATATAATTCAGTGTTTATTTGTGTAACCTCTTGGTTCCTTTGTACTAGTTATTTATTGTTTCATCTGTGGATGTTTATCCAATTAATTTGTAAGCTCAGACTGGGCAGGAACTGTCTTTTATAAACTCTTATAAATGATAAAATAGAGGCTCTAGAGTAGAGATTCTCAGCCCTGGCTGCCTATTTGGATCACCTGCAAAGATATTTTGAAATACTGATGCCTGGGTCATATCCCCAGAGGCTCCGGGCTAAATGGTCTAGGACAGGAGAGGATGTGGTAATTTACTAAAAGCCACCTAGATGATTCTAATGTGCAACCAGGGATGAGAGTACGATTTTGGGCAGATTGCTTAGCATCACCAAGTCTTGATTTCTTCATGTAAGAAATGGGGATAAAATAGCAGCCACCCTTTTGTTGGAGGATTAAAAAGTTCATGTATGTAAAAGCCTTAAGCACAGTGCTTGGATCACAGCACATTATCGATAAATGCTAGTTAGCATTACTATTGTTCAGGTTATTATTATTATTTGGCCCAAAGTACCTAACATTCTATTAGAAAACTAGCAATCATATAATAAATGCATATTATCTAAGAGCTTCAGGTTATTTTGCCAATTAATCCCCACATACAAGAAAAAAGCTAAATAATCAAGGTAAATATTCAAGTAATTGAAGCCAGAATAGAAGTGCACCTTATGTATCAAAATGCTTGAAGAATATGTGTTTTGGCATTTGATCTAGGTAATCTTACTTGTTCCCAATTCCTTCTACATAGAGAATTACTGGATTGACTGTGAATTGGAAGATGTATAGTGGATAAATAAAACGGTCATAATATCAGAAGAATAAGTCAAAATATAAAGAATTACAAAATGCTTATGACAACCAGATGTTGCCAATAAAGGATATTACAGCATTATAAGGTGATAAGATCATCAGGATAATAATATTTCATACACAGTATCATATTTCATTATAATAGATAAACCTTAAAGGTTATCTGAGAAATCTAGCTATGCTATCTCCTCATTTTACAGATGAGTAAGCTAAGTCTACTAAAGGTAAAATGATTTGGCTACAAAAAGCTATAATGCAAAATATGATAAATTAAGACAGAATCAAACCAAGAAACTTAGAAATAGAGAAAGAAGAAATTACTGGTGATGTAGATAATCAATGAAAGCTTCGTAGAGGTGGTGACATATAATCTATGAGTGGAAAGAAAGATATAATTTAAACAGGCAGAAAAAAGTATAGACCATGTAAGACAAAGGGAACCAACAGAATAAGCAAAACAATGGACCTAGTTGACCTGAGTGTAATGTACATTAAAAGGGCAATAGATGATAAGATTGGAATAGAAGTTTGGGGTCAGACACTGAAAGGTCTTGAGTGATAAGTGCAGCATGAATCTCAGAGAAGCCAGGCTAGGCTAACACTATAGTAGACATTTCTTTAGGTTGGCCATAATGGAACTGAAAATCATACTTTCAAGGGATGAAGCTGATAAAAAAAGTAACTTAAATGTGCATCAAAAAAAGAGAGAATTCAATATTAATTTAAAGAAGACAAACAACAAAATCTATACCCTAAAAACATAACAATAGCTATTTTCAGCATTCAATCAAAGCTCACTAAACATGTGAAGAAGCAGGAGACATGACCCATAGTCAGGACAATCAATTAATATAAACAGACCCAATCATTACAAAAATGATGGAATTTTCTGATAAGAATTTTATAACAGTTTTCTGAATATACTTGAATATTTGAAGGAAAATATAAATAGACTGAGAAAAAAATGGAAGATATAAAAAGGACTAAGTAAAAGTTCTAGAGCTATAATATGTAATATTTGAGATTAAAAATTCAGTAGGTTAGTTTAAGAGCACATTTATCATCACAATGATCAGTGAGCTAGATGCCACAACAGTAGAAGGAAAAGCGGTTGAAGAAAACACAAAGTGTAATTAGTGATCTGTGGGTCATTTTAAAGTGTTATTATGTTAAGTGGTATTAGGGTTCCAAGAGAAGGATCAGAAAAATATTGAAGAAATAGTGACAGAAAATTTTCCAAAACTGATGTAAACAAAATAAACTCAAAGATGTAAGAAGCTCAATGAACATCAAGAAAGATAAACACAAATAAAATCATACATAGTCTTGTAATCATATAGTTACAAGCCAATGAAAAAGGAAAATCTTAAAAACAACTGGAATAAAAATACTGCTTAAATACATTTCAACAAAGATAAAAATGAAGGATACATTTTCATTAGAAGCAATGAGAAATTATTTATTTAAAACACAATTTACTGGTTAGTACCAAAACAATAGAGGATTTTAGCAATTATAACTGTATAGAGATAACCTCTATGACAATAAGGCAAAACAGCACAGGGAGGATAGAAAACTACTGTTGTGATTTTTAAATCGTACTTAAATGAGTATATTATTTGAATGCTGACTATGATAAGTTAAAAAGGTATAGTATACACCACATAATACCCAATAATTCAAAACAAATGAAACAAGGGATATCCTGAAGTTGTCACCAGCTAGACTCCAAGACCTGACCTTTATTGTCCACCTGCTTATACCTTAACCTCTTCTTTCCGGCTCCTTTCCAGCTTATCTCTTAACTCAGGCAAATGGAAAGCAAAACCATCCCTCTGGCAATAGTGACTGCCCTGACAAGACCTCCAGCCTTCCAAGACCACTGAGACCAGTTTGAGCTTAACCCCTGACTCACACCCCTGCACATGGACCATGGAGTGACCTCTAGAATGACTGATGACTACCTTTACTGCACTGTAATACTAAAATCTCTGCCCAAGGAGGAGTGCAAGCCTCATTTACATAATATACAATGTATGTATAGGCATGTCTCCTTGAGACACACATGCAACCTTATGCCTGCCTCTACACACCATGACAAGGCTTCCCTATCTAAATATTCAACCTAACCCTAAATAAAAGGAATTCGTTTACACTTGCTCAGGGAGTCATGGCTTTTGAAGCCATTTTCTGTGATCTTATTTGCTGCAAGTAAAGGTTTCTTTTTTTAAAAAAATTTCATTTTATTTATTTATTTAAAAAAATTTTTATTAACATATAATGTATTATTTTCCCCAGGGTACATGTCTGTGAATCATCAGGCTTACACATTTCATAGCATTTGCCATAGCACATACCCTCTCCAATGTCCATAACCCTACCCCCTCCTCACCTCCCAGCAACCCTTAGTTTGTTTCGTGAGTTTAGGAGTCTCTTATTGTTTGTCTCCTTCCCCATCTCATCTTGTTTCATTTCTCTTCCACCCCGCCACGAACCCCTGCCCTGCCTCTCAAATTCTTCATATCAGAGCGATCATGTGATAATTGTCTTTCTCTGACTGACTTATTTCGCTTAGCATAATACCCTCTAGTTCCATCCATGTCGTTGCAAATGGCAAGATTTTGTTTCTCTTGATGGCTGCATAGTATTCCATTGTATATATATATATACACCTTTTCTTTATCCATTCATCTGTTGATGGACATCTAGGTTCTTTCCATAGTTTGGCTATTGTGGACATTGCTGCTATAAACATTCGGGTGCATGTGCCCCTTCAGATCACTACATTTGTATCTTTAGGGTAAACACCCAGGAGTGCGATTGCTGGGTCGTAGGGTAGCTCTATTTTCAACATTTTGAGGAACCTCCATACTGTTTTCCAGAGTGGTTGTACCAGCTTGCATTCCCACCAACAGTGTAGGAGGGTTCCCCTTTCTCTGCATCCTCGCCAACATCTGTTGTTCCCTGACTTGCTAATTTTAGCCATTCTGAGTGGTGTGAGGTGGTATCTCACTGTAGTTTTGATTTGTATTTCTCTGATGCCGAGTGATGAGCATTTTTTCATATGTCTGTTGGTCATTTGGATGTCCTCTTTACTGAAATGTCTGTTCATATCTTCTGCCCATTTCTTGATCAGATTATTTGTTCTTTGGGTGTTGAGTTTGAGAAGTTCTTTATAGATTTTGGATACTAACCCTTTATCTGATATGTCATTTGCAAATATCTTTTCCCATTCTGTCAGTTGGCTTTTGGTTTTGTTGACTGTTTCCTTTGCTGTGCAAAAGCTTTTGATCTTGATGAAGTCCCAGTGGTTCATTTTTGCCTTGCTTCCTTGCCTTTGGAGATGTTTGTAGGAAGAAGTTGCTGCGGCTGAGGTCAAAGAGGTTGTTGCCT